>JAYGXS010000009.1:17944245-18012139 GCA_036362985.1 Ligula intestinalis
GAAGACAGGCAGAATGACATGCATGTGAATTAGTTTTAAGTGATAGTAGACTCGCGCTGTATCTGCCGCAGCCTCCATCCTCCTTCTCCCCACCTGGGTCCGATGTCAAGATAGAGTCACGAAAACCGGATGTGGAATCGGACACAGGCAGCTGGCAAGATGAAAAACGCACCTAAGCGTACCTGCACCCTTGTAGTGACTAGCTCGCGTCGAAGTGAACTTTCTCGGAGCCCCACAGAAGTTGGTCTCGACGTCTGGGAGCAGCCAATCACAGTTGCCGCAAATATGCCTTCTGGCCCGGCAACGAATAGCAAGCCGGCACGCGTTACCGCGCTCTCTCTCTCTCTGAGCCTCTGGGGATTCCTGGTACTATGACGCACTTCCAATCACGCTGTTCCATCGGAAGGTCGTGCTCTCCGTAATCAAAATTCTTTCCAATTAGGCTTCCTTCCTCTGTGTACGCAATGAACTCTTCCTACTACTCTAGCCTCTACCGCCTTCTTCTCTCCCAAAGAACCATGGTCTGAAGATCGAAGTTGCTAGGCTTTAACCCCTGCGATAATCTCTCTGCTCCACATAAACACGTAACTAGGATTTCAAAAAAACTACAAGAAGATAGGGACACCAGCAAAGATCCCAGCTATCAAAACCTGGGCCTTTGTGCTAGTTTGCACAACAGTACACCACCTGGTTCCAACCTCCCACGATTTTGCACATTGGAAAGGAAATAGGGGCAGTGGCTCGTATCCCAAATCTCGGGCCCTGGTCAGGACTTTTGTTCGTTGCGGCACAAATGTCACATTTAGCCGAGAATTCGCATGAAGAGGAGCCGAAAAACACACTTTTCACTTGCGTGAGAGGCAATGGTTTTGGTTGGGACTGGGCGAGTGAATATTTAATTATGGGTTAGTGGGGGGACTTTGCTTATGTTGAATACAAATTAGTCCAGCCAGGTAGTATCAGATGATCGTATCCTAATGGTTATAAACCAGGAGATAAGACGTGGAAGGCCAGATTGTTATTAAGAATTTAATCAAGTGCAGAAGGACTAGAGTATGAGTAATGGTTAACTGACTCCCGAGCAAGTGCAGTCCAGCCATTAGCGGGCTGGGTCCAGAGCCGCAGTCCAGCAGTGAGGTCACCGGGTCCGGGAATCTGCATGACTGGCAGTGAGGTTGCCGGCTAGCCGACACAGATCTCACATGTGGCCTAGAATCCACATGAAGAAGAGCCAAAAAAATAACTTCACACATGCGTGAGAGGTGATGGTTTTGGTTGGTTAGTGGGGGACTTTGCATTAATGGTGACAAGCTGGCGATGATTTACCGCCAATTTTCGGGAAAAGCATGCGGCTGAGTAGACCCATGGTGTGCTTTGGCCGTGTGGAGAGAGGACGATTCTTTGATGCTAGATCAGGACCTCAGCCAGTGCTTTATCAGCCTCCATGCGATGGATTCAAAGGTGACCCAATAAGCCGATAAGGGAGGTGAGTGAAGACAGGATAGATCAGGGGGGAGCTCAGTCGGCCGAGATTACGCTGATAAAGTTGATGGGAGTTGTGGTGAACGTGTATTTCCTGTTAGGTGTGTCAGCATCGTGGTGGGCGATAGGTCAACCGTCGTTTTCGACGATTTTCGCCCTGCGCTTCAGTAAGCTGAAGGCAGACGCGGTGACTGTAGCTGAATTAGAGTAATAGTAGACTTGCGGAGAATCTACTCCACTCTCACCACTTCCACACCTGTACCCGATTTCGAGACAGAGGTCGAGAAGATCGGAGATCAGGGATGGCCAAGTCCGCCCCTAAGCGTGCCCCCCGCCCAGAACGGTCAGTTTTGCAAGGTAAACATAAACACGTAACTAGGATTTCAACAAAACGACAAGAAGATAGGGACACCAGCAAAGATCCCAGCTATCAAAACCTGGGTCTTTGTGCCATTACGCACAACAGTACACCACCTGGTTCCAACCTCCCAGGATTTTGCACATTGGAAAGGGAATAGGGGCAGTGGCTCGTAGCCCAAATCTCAGGCCCTGGACCTGCGTACTACTGCTACTACTACTGCAACCTATCCTACAACACCAGGACGTAACCTAGCTTTAGTCAGGATATTTTGCTCATTGCGGCACAGATGTCACATTTAGCTGAGAATCCGCATGAAGAGGAACCGAAAAACACACTTCTCACTAGCGTGAGAGGCAATGGTTTTGGTTGGCACTGGGCGAGTAAATGTTTGATTATGGGTGAGAGGGAGGTCTATGCGTTTTTGGGATACAGAGTAGTCTACCTAGGTAATATAGGATGAATATATCACAGTGGTTATCAACCAGGAGATAAGACACGAAATGCCAGAGTATTATCAACAAGTTAATCAAGTGCAGAAGAGCTAGAGTTTGTGTCATGGGTCATTGACGCCCGAACAAGTGCAGCCGAGCCATGAGCGGGCTGGGTCCACAGTCGCAGTCCAGCAGTGAGGTCGCCGAGCCCGGGCGTCTGCGTGACCGGCAGTGAGGTTATCGCAGGGGTTCTGTAAGTTAAACCCTAGCAAATGCGACCTTCAGACCATGGTTTCATAGTAGCGAAGAAGTCGGTAGAGGCGAGAGTAGTAGGAACAGTATATCGTGTACAAAGAGGAACGAATAATAATAGGGAAGAAATTTGACTCGGGAGCTCACGACCAGCCAGGTGGGCCAGCCGGGTCCAAGTGCCAGCTTGACAGCAGCCAGGCCGGTGGGCTGAGAGAGCAATTCACGCGTGCAGGCTTGCCATTCGTCACCGTGCTAAGTACCAGCATTGCGGCATCTGTGATTGTCTGTTCGCAGGCGTCGAGAAGCGCAGTCTTGAGGTTCTAGCGGAGTTCACTTCAACGCGAGCTAGTCGCTACAAGGTCGCCGGGTACGGGAGTCTGCATGACTGGTATTGAGGTCGCCGCTTCGTCGGCACAGATCCCACATGTAGCCGAGAAACGAACTTCTCACGTGCATGAGAGGTAATAGTTTTGGTTGGCTAACGGGGGGACTTTGCATTGACGTTGACAAGCCGACGATGATTTACCGCTATTTTTCGGGGAAAGCATGTGGCTGAGTAGATCCACGCTGTGTTTTGGCCGTGTGGAGAGAGGACCCAGTGCTTCATTAGCCTCCATGCGATGGACTCAAAGGTGACCAACGAGGCCGATAAGTGAGGTGAGTAAAGACGGGATAGGTCGGGGGGCTCAGTCGGCCGGGATTACGTTGCTCAAGCTGATGGAGTTGTAATGGACGTGCATGTCCCGTTAGGTGTGTCGGCAACGTTGGTGATGATAGGTTGGCTGTCGTTTTCGACTATGTCCATCACGCGCTTCTACAAACTGAAGGAAGACGCGGTGACTGTAGTTGAATTAAAATGAAAGTAGACTTGCGGAGAATATAACCCATTCTCTCAATACTTCCAAACCTGTACCCGATGTCAAGACAGAAGTCGAGAAGATCGGAGATCGGGGATGGCGCAGGTGGTTGGTGTGGCCAAGTCCGTCCCTAAGTGTGCCATCCCTCCCAGAACGGTCAGTTTCGCAAGATAAGCCTGGGCCGACTGGCCTGTCGGCCTTTACGACTACACAGACGAGGACGTGGCAGCCACCACCGCGGCGCTGCATCTTGTTGTTGAAGATGGTGGTCGATGGGGCGTTGCTAAAAAGGAAGTTAAGACTAAGTTTTAACCCTAACGACTGAGATCTTCCAGGTCCGGTTCCTTAGGAGATAGGAGATAAGTCTTGCGAAAGGCTAGAGTAGTTATAACAAGATATTGTGTACACAAGAGTTAGGAGAAAGTTGCCACTCGGTCCAGCATGGCATTCAACTGTGAGAGAGCGCGGCGTCGTCGCGACCGTATATCTCGAAACGGAATCTCAAGTGTCCGTCAGCGCGGAAATTGTCCTTATGGTCCCAGAGCGAGGATTGTGTAAGTCAGCTTCAGGATGCTGATTGGTCAGACCTGTCTCGAGTGCGTGTATGCGTCCCAGGGCATAGTTCGCGTCTTGCTAGTGGACAAGGGCCATTGCTTTGGGTCGAGCGCGATTGGACGACCAAGTTTGTCACTACGAGACCACGTCTGTGGCGTCAGGAGTTAGTGGGGCGTGGAGCAGCAGCGACCACTACATTGCCATTGTTCTCAACGGTGAAAAGACTGAGAGGTAAGGGATGTCGACTGTCGTTGCAGCCGCCACGGAAACAGTGGTAGGGGTGATGGGAATGGCGGTGTGACACTGCGAATAGCGGTGTGACACTGCGAATGTGATCACCGTTGGCGAGGCTGGCCGACGCCCTGGACGCAGCCGGGGGCGATTGAAGGGGCAGCGATTGTAAGTGCATTGATTCCGGAGGTGTCTGGTGGGGCCGATTAGTGCGTGGAAAGTTATCTGACAGTTCGGATATGTGGGTAGGGGGTGAACTGCACGCATTGTGAACCGTAGACAACAGCAACGTGCATGTTAGTCTCTTGGTTTTAGCGGCGGCGATCCAACTGTCCGCATCGCTGGGGGTTAAGAAAGCTAAACCCTAAAAATTGTTACTTTTAGGCCCAAGCCCTTAAAAGAAGAGACGTCATGAGAGGCTAGAGTGAAAAGAACAGTATATTCTGCACAGAAGGAATGAAGAATCGGTAGTAATAATTTGAGCACCCGTCCATCCCCTGGGGTGGCTTGGCTCGAACTCCCGGCCTGAGGACAGTCAGCGCATTAAGATCGTTGTGAGTTGGCCTTGAAGGCTGATTGGCTACACCGACAGGCGTAGGCAGCGAGTACATGCGCACTCTTTAACGGCGGTGAGCCTTCGCGCGATGATCGTCTGCGCGGAGGGAGTCACCACAGCTTCAGATATTGCATCTCCGGTTTTCGCTGCACTTTTCCACCTTCATCGGTACAAGTGGCGGACAGCCAAAATTGCTGTCCGGCTGTTCAATGCCCACTGCCCCAACGTCATGCAGCCAGTGCTTTCCGACTCGTTGACCTGCAGGCCCCTGACCGAAAAAAAACTTGGATCCACAAGTGCGTCGAGATTGTCGTGACGGCTTAAGGGCAGCTTGAACACACCGCCTTCTTCAGCCGACGTAGCATGGACCTCTATATACCCCTCCCCCCCTACTACGGCATTGCAACTCACACATTGGATAGTAATTGAACTTGTTCCAAGCTAATATAAAACAAACTGCCACCGCTATCTGTTCTTCTCTCAGGTATGATTATGCACAGTCAGCAATAGCTCTGGCTTCGCCGATGGCCACTGCTGCTTGAGACAGAAACTCCCAGTTCTATACACAATAAATCCCCGATTCTGAATTCTCTCAGTGGGCATACGCACGAGGTTGCCTCTCCAGCATTTCTGCATTTGCCCTGTAGTGGTCATTTCTGCCCGACGCCCGCGTAACTCACAGACAAGAACACTCAGAGCAGGACCTTGCACGAATGTACTTTTCGGCCTGCCTCACACCAGACGCAAACGGGCGCATGAGACACTCAACACTCACACCAGTGTCTACCTTCGTGCGGTCAAACCAATCACCATCAAGGCCGCGAGACTGAGCGAGGATTCGGCAGCCGCCCCGATGACTGACGCTAGACTCATATGGCATTCTGCCCCCTCGCGGGGCGGACGCGCCGCCGCCGCTCTTTCAGATGGCTCTTACGGTCGAAAGCACGCCAGGCCGAGTCAACCTTCCTATGAACTATTCTCCAACTCATTCTGTTCCTACTGCTCTGGCTTTCCAAGACTTCTCTACTCTCCTAAGGAACCGAGCCTGGAAGATCGCAGCCGTTAGGGTTAAACCTGAGTAGTCTTAACACCATTGCGATAGCCCCAGCATGGCGTGCATGCGGAGGATTCTGGTTCGTTCCAGTATCGACAGGGGTCAGGGCTAATTAGGTGTAACCCTAACGGCTGCGACCTTCCAGGCGCAGTTCCTTAGGCGAGGGGAAAAGACGGTGCGTACACAAGAGTAAGGAGGAGGTGTGACTCGCGGACTAATGCACCCATTCTCTAGTCGGGTCGGGTCCGGAGTGAGGCCTGAAGGCAGACACCGCATTGTCGTCTGTGTCCCATGGATTGAGGTTAACCTATTAAATGAGGTCAGTCTACTAAAAGCGGCAATCTCATTTGACGGATTAAAGTCAAGCCACTGTGGTTTGAGGCTAGAATGGAGGAGACACTGTGCGCGCGTTCGCTAGCAGTGACGGTCGCCCGTCTGTCTGCGCATGCCTCGAGGCACGCGGGAAATCTACTTTCACGCGAGGTCCTGGGCTTTGAGTGACTTCATCTGTGGTGCCAAGAGCTGGGAGGGCATCGGTCAGCGGCGACCACTACACCAGTTCTCCCGCATCCAGGACCCCGTCCTGTCACCGCAGCTTTAGGATTTTGCGAAGACAGTTGAGGACATACATCCGCCGTTTGCGTTCATACCGCACACCGCAAGCCCTAAATCTGGCGATTAATAGATACCTGCATTCTTCCCCTCATTCTTAACTACGCTCCAGTAATTTTTCCAGTTTTACTTTAAAAATACTGCGGCAATTTTAAACTTATCCTCCGAATGCACTCTTCGGCTACCGGTGTTTCCCATGTTTTTTTAGCTGACATGATAATATAGCGAACCTTTAAAATGGTCAAGAAATTTTCTGATCGCGTCCTTAGTGAGGTCGCTCACCCCCTCCATTCTGAATTAATGGTTGCCAAGTCTTCCCGTACAATGCGCCGAGGCTTCCAGCATATGTCTTGCCGTACATCAGCATATCAGCACTCTGTACTCCAATCCCTAGCACGCTACCTCACGTGTGAAGAAACCGAAATTGAGAAGTTTAAAACCAAACCAACTCCATAACACATGTATAAACATCGTGCAAACCTGCAACTTTTAGTACTGTATGACCTTTTATCTTACCTTATCCCTTGCTTGTCGTGAATGGAGCCATTTTATCCTGAAAATTTTGGATATTACCGTAAAAATAAAGCATAACTCTCGCTCTCTCTCTCTCTTAAGATGAAAGGTGTTAAAACACAATAACGTTGTCCAGAAACATGGTGCCAGCCATTTAATTGAAATAAGCAAAGTATGATGCCTTTTTGAGGTAGTGCTTTTCATCTGTAGAGAGAAGCCTCAATCTTTCTAAATAACTGAACTTCGCACCTGCATAATCCCCTTTATTAAAATAATTCTCCTGTTTTTTGGGACAGAACAGCTTATATTTTGCTGAATGCTGTTCTGACAATGAGGCAAAAGTAGCTCATGTAGTCCCCCTCAGGTACCCCTAGTCCCAGCATTTTGTCCTGCAAAAACTTTGGTTGTAGAGTTTTTGGGGGTGAGGAAATAGAATAGGCAGAGAAGGAAATTTTTATAAGAGAGTGTAAAATGAAAAAATGCGGTCGAATTTGCTTCCCGCGGCCACTGAGAGTAGGTTGTTCCGCACGTAAATTGAAGGTGTGCGCGGCGCTTTGCGTCGCGGACTGTACTAATTTAACTCCAGAATGGTAAGTTGGACCACAGGTAAGTTGAAGTAGACGACCTCCTAACCAACATTTCAATTTTTCGGGAAATCGAAGAACCTGCAATTTTATAATTGGGTTTTCCCGCAATAAGTTAAATGATAATACAGACTAGGAAAATGTACAAATATAAATCAAAAAGACTTCTAAGTACAGTAAAATAAAAGTGCATTTAGCATTGATTATAGTCTATTCCACTGCGTGTCTTAACTTCCCGCCCATAAAATCCGATAAACACCGTTTTTGTAGGAAAACATACAGGCTGTAGGGATTAATGAGTGGGGCTACATAAGCTACCGTTGCCGACAATGAATCTGCCTGCGGAAAAAGCAAAATCAATTAATCACACGTCACGAATTCATGTGGGTCATCTTAAAAATTGTCAGAAGTCTCGATATTCGCCCGTTTAACATCACTTTGCTCGAATCACCAAAGTAAAACTCAACAGAAATTCTGGAATATTAGGTGTTTATTTTTATATGCTAACGACGTACTTATTAAAAGCAAGAAAGGCGTGTACAAGATCGGCCTGCAATTGGACCAGTCAGACAGTGTCCTCGAGTGGGTAGCAATTCTGAGTCATTCGACTTGCGTAGACAGAAGCTCTCGCGTCATCACCACGTGCAGTGCATGTGGGCGGAGCGTTGGAGCGCGTCGGTTAGGGCGGATCCTAATTGGTCACTATTAAAATGCATGTAGCGGACAAGTGCATGTCTGGCTAGGCGTTTAAGACAAAATCAGATGCAGATGTCTTCACAGACCCAGTCGGAGGGGGAGCGATCAGAGGAACGGCTGCAAAGTCGTTTGCCAAGTTAGATTAACCCAGAGCCATCAGACAGATCGTTTCTCTTCTTAGGGCTATGCGAACGACGATGAAGACCTTGAGAAGGATAATTGTGGAGCACTTGTGCGCGGGGGGCGCGTTCGGACCGTCCATTTTGGCCCAAACCGCCTCTCTGCAAGGTATTTAAGCTGTGTTCAAGGAAACCTACATTGGCTAAAATGTTTTTTTTGTATTTACGACAAACAGCAGCATAGAGACATTGTCAGAGTCGGGTCCTATTAAAGACGGCACCGTGTTAGCAGTACGGTTGAGTGTACTCCCAAGTAATGGATATAGCATCTCACTAGGATACATTAGAGTTCTAACGTAAGTTTTGTTGCACCTTTATCTTAGGATGACATGTAGTTAATAAGTCGCGGTTAACGTAATACAGTCAAAACCTACATCCTACGTCAAATATCTACACAAGCTGACTGATATAGTAAGACGGACAGCCGGAATGGACAAACTAACGACGTGCTGGAGCATATCGACGGACAAAAACGCACGCCTGATGATCCTTAACACATCGAAACATGTGATTTGCCACTTTTGTCAACTCTATTGATGAGAAAGTACTTTCGCAGGGGGTTAAGTCAGCTAAACCCTGGCAACTGCGATCTTCAGACCATGGTAACTTAGGAGTGAAAAATTTTTAGAAGGGCAGAGTGTCAGTGACAGTATATTGCGTACACAAAGGAACGAAGAATAGATGGGAAGAAGTTGGACTTCGTGGCACAAGTCATTCCGCTGGAGCGCCGTAGTCCTAAGTGATGTCTGGCGGCCGAGGGTGAGGAAAAAGGGACATGTCCGCGTGGTGCTTGGGCAGCCCCGAGAACTCAGACGCACGTGTGTTTGTGTCCAAGTAGAATTAGGTCAAATCTCTGCAGGTCAGCGCATCTGTAAGCGCTGACTGAGGTATTGGATAACCTTGAGGCAGCTGGCCTTGAACAATGCTGCCGGACAAAGCAATGGAGGATGTCAGCCGGCAGCGACAGCTACAGTACTATGAGGTTAGTCTGGTATAAGTCGGTCTCCATTACCAATTTGGCAGTGGCATCCACATCAAACCATGTATCATATGTAATAATTTAAAGACCACCGAAAGCCGGCACTTACCCAAATAGTTGTGCCTACATGAACGTTGCGAACTTGTAATGGTCAAACACCGGAATCGCAATTGCTTTAAATACGGGCTTCAGAGGGGCCTCCCCATTGCTACGAGAAGCGGTTTAGTGGGAAATTCTTACTTCGCTAACATATTTTTAGGAAGTTGGTCATTGGAGTTTTTCGGCTAGAATGTCTTTTTAGGATTAAGTCGCGAATGAGTATGTCTACCGTGTCCCGTTTCCTGGGCGCATGAATTAGTTTGTAGTGATAGTAGATTCTCGCAGAATCAACTGCATTCTAACACTTTTGTCCACCTGAGGGAAACTGGATCGTATTCAGGAGGGCCGAAGACGTTAAAAATTCCCTCTGCAAGTGCCACACATACGCCTGACGTGCGAACAATTAACCCCACCTTCCACTAAAAATCGGCTCGGATCGGTAGCTTCTAAGTATCAATCGGATCAGTACAATCATCAGGCTGAATGCCAGGTTGGAAGGTAAAAGGGAGAGGGCACCTGTCTCAAGCGGCAGTGGCCACCGGTGCATTCACGCCTAGTGCTGACTGCGTCCAGCTAGGCCTGAGAGGGAATGAGACAATGGTGACAATTGCGTACGTAGGATTGCGGAGCGTGTTCAAGTGTCCTTCAGTTCGTGCGTGGGGCAGTACCCGAGGACTGCCCTGTCTGGTGGTGTTAGCGGGCGGTGTTGGCCGAGGCTGGGGGCGTTTTCAAGTTACGCTCGGACAGTCGCGACTACCTAGACTACCTGGACGTGTGTCCGAGCGGAAGGCGGCCAAGTCTCTGCAGATCAGCGCGTCTGAATATTTGGGAGTTAAGGCTAAGACATTCAACCCTAACAGCTGCAATCTTCCTTGCTTGGTTCCTTAGGAGATGGGAGAAGTCTTGGGAAGGCAGTGTATTGTTTACAGAAGGGATAAGGAGAAAGTTGCCAATAGGTCCGACCGTGACGCCAGTGGGAGAGGTCGGCTTCGCCGCAAACCCGACGTGCGAAAGCAGAATTCGAAGTGTCACCGGCCAAAGCCACCAACTTGGGGTCTTGTGTGAGTGGGCCTGTGATTGGTTGCCATGCGCGAGATTAAGCCGTGTGTGTCAGTAGATGGTCCTGGTCCATCACGGTAACCGCAGCGTTGGCGCGATGAGTCAACGGTGGCGTTAAGGTCAACTACAAATGCTCTGGCCGAGGTAATGGATGGCCCTGAGACAGCTGGGTTTGAACAAGGACGCAGGATAAAGCTATGCTGGGCGTCGGATACAGATCCCATCTCAGTGAAAGCGGGATATAATGAACCAATAAGACCAATTTATTCCGTCGTTTGGCAACTTTCCAACATACTAGAGGAATATCCGTTTAGCTCCCAGAATCTACCTTACCTTCTTCCCTCTCCAAGGCGCCAGTCCACTGCTCTAGCCAGTCAGAGGATTGCGCAGAGATGGCTGGCGTAGCGTGAGCCTTTCTGCTATCAACATCCCTACCCCAGCCTGCGTGCTACACCTCTTACTGGTGCGCGTTTCCAAAAACTCTTGCCATATCTTGGCCTGGCTTTTTGCCGGTAAAGACGGTCGGCCCCATGATCAGTCAAATTTCTACAACAGCCCAACATTTCTAACATAGCCCATCGCAACCCTAGTGGAGGTGCCCTTGGAAAAGAAATCACTCAAAGTTCTGTCCGCCCAGTACAATTTGAATCTATACACAGCTCTCACTAAGGGCTCCACGAAGCTTTACTCTACTAGCACTTACGCCATGTCATCTTCTGGGCGCATTAGATCACAGGGTCAGGCCATCACACTAGCATGCTGGAATGTGCGCACTCTCTCAGGTAGCCCTGGAAGGGAGCCGCCTGAACGGAGGACCGCACTAGTCGCCCGAGAACTGGCACGCTTAAAGATTGACATTGCCGCACTGAGTGAAACCCGTCTCCCTGACCAAGACCAACTGAAAGAGGTAGGCGCCGGCTACACCTTCTTCTGGAGTGGCCGGCCACAGGCAGAGCGACGCGAAGCAGGCATATCCTTTGCCATCTGGACCGATATCATGAGACGTCTAACCAACATGCCGCAAGGCATTAACGACCGCTTGATGAGCTTCCGTTTGCCTCTTCGGGCAAACAACTTCGCTACCATAATCAGCGTCTATGCACACACGATAACAAATCCTGACGCGATAATAAACAGGTTCTACGAGGACCTTCACGCCCTCCTAGCAAATGCGCTGAGGTCAGACAAACTGATTATCCTTGGAGATGTCAACGTTCGCATCGGCGCCGACCATGCTGCCTGGAGGGGTGTGTTAGGTCCCCACGGCCCCGACAATATGAATGACAATGGCCTGCGGCTTCTGCGCATCTGCGCAGAGCACTGCCTTGTTCTGATAAACACATTCTTTTGCCTCCCGCATCCGAAGAGGGTGTCGTGGATGCACCCTAAGTCCCAGGAATGGCATCTCCTTGACTATGTCCTTGTACGGCGGCGTGGCCAAGCGGACGTGTTGGTAACAAAGACGGTCCCAACTGCTGACGATGTGTCAGACCATCGCCTCATCACCTCCAAGATGAGGATCCGTCCAAAATTTTGCAGGAGGCCTCAAGGTAAGCTTCCGCGACGTAAGCTTAATACCAACTCACTAAATCTGCCTGCAAACCATCTTCACTTTAGCAACGAACTAACTCTCGGATTAGCCGACATAGTTGACGCTGAAGAAAACCCCTCCGTGGAAAAACGTTGGGGGAAACTATGGGACACTATACAGCAGACAGCTACACGTGTCCTCGGCCACGTACATCGCAAACATCAGGACTTGTTTGACGAAAACGACACCGATATCAGCATCCTACTCGCTGATAAAAACCGGCTACACA
Source organism: Ligula intestinalis (assembly GCA_036362985.1). Taxonomy (NCBI): domain Eukaryota; kingdom Metazoa; phylum Platyhelminthes; class Cestoda; order Diphyllobothriidea; family Diphyllobothriidae; genus Ligula; species Ligula intestinalis. The sequence goes on from JAYGXS010000009.1 coordinate 17,956,566, forward strand.
AAGAGTAGGTTGATCACCCATCCGACACCACGAAAATAAACTTTAATCGAATGCGTGGCATTGTACAACAGCGATTGCGGACAATGCGAGATGCGTGGAGGACGCAAAAGGCTGAGGAAATCCAACAATTTGCGGACCGAAACGATTGGAAAAATTTCTTCGCTGCGATAAGGGCTTCCTACGGTCCTACAATAAAAGGTACAGCTCCCCTATTAAGCGCTGACGGAACTATGCTAATCACAGAGAAAACCCAAATCCTCAACCGATGGGCCGAATATTTCGAATGCGTACTAAATCACGCCTCAAACATATCTGATGCCGCCATCGACCGCCTGCCTCAAGAGGAAATAAAACCACGATCTGAATCTCTCGCCCACGTTTGAGGAGACCACCAGAGCAATGGAACAACTGCCAAACGGGAAAGTACCCGGACCGGACGGAATTCCCGCTGAAATATACAAATATGGTAAACAACAAATTATACACCACCTGACCACACTCTTCCAGGAGATGTGGCATCAAGGGCAAGTGACTCAGGATTTCAAGGACGCCACAATCGTCCACATATACAAACATAACGACAACAGGGGAGTCTGCGACAATCACAGAGGGATCTCACTGCTCAACCTTGCAGGAAAGATCTTCGCCCGCATCATTCTATATCACCTGAAAAACCATCTAGAACAAGGGCTCCTGCCGGAAAGCCAGTGTGGTTTTCGTCGCAGTCGCGGCACCGCAGACATGATCTTCGCCGCAAGGCAAATACAGGAAAAGTGTCAGGAGATGTACGTCCACTTACATACGACTTTCATGGACCTGACGAAAGCATTTGACACGGTAAATCGGGACGGACTATGGAAAGTCATGCGGAAATTCGGCTGCCCGGAGCACCTTATCCACATGGTACGTCAATTACATGAAGGGATGAGGGCAAGTGTCACTGACAACGGGGAGACATCCGAAGCTTTTGCTGTAACAAACGGGGTAAAGCAGGGGTGTGTCCTCGCGCCTACACTTTTCAGTCTCATGTTCTCTGCCATGCTGATGGAGGCATATCGAAATGAGAGCCCTGGGATCGAAATCGTCTACAGAACTGACGACCACCTATTTAACACCCGACGAATGACAGCTGCCTCACGTATCTCCACAACCATTGCCCACGATCTACTCTTCGCGGATGACTGCGCGCTAAATACCATGACGGAGGAAGACATGCAAGAAGTATGGACCTCCTTTCCGACAGCTGCGCAAAATTTGGACTAAGCATCAGCACGGTAAAAACGGTGGTAATGCATCAAGCGCCACCCGGTGAGGTTTGCCACGCACCACAAATAAACGTTAACAACTCGGTGCTTACAGCTGTGCAACGCTTCGCCTACCTAGGCAGCAAGCTCTCCCGCGACTGCAGATTGGACGACGAGATTGCGCACCGGATCTGCAAAGCAAGTCGGACCTACGGGAGGCTCAAAACGTCCGTCTGGAGGCGCGATGGCCTCAATCCGTCTACAAAACTGAAGATGTACAAGGCCGTCGTCCTCTCAATACTCCTTTATGGAGCGGAGACCTGGACCGTCTACGCACACCAAGTACGTAGATTAAACCATTTTCATCGCAGCTGTCTCCACCGAATACTGAATTTGCGATGGCAAGACAGGATTCCGGACACGGAGGTGCTGGAGAGGACAAACACTCTCAGCATCCACGCCACGCTGATGCAGATACAACTGAGCTGGAGTGGCCATTTGGTAAGAATGGACGACAAACGACTTCCAAGGAGACTTCTATACGGAGGTGTCATTGGGGGATCCCGCCGAAGGGGGGGGGGGACAAAAGAAGCGATACAGGGACACACTGAAGAACTCATAAAAGCGCCTTCAAATCAATGCGCAAACTTGGGAACAACTCGCGCAAGACCGATCGGCATGGCGAAGAACACTGAAAGAAGGCACAGCTACCTTTAAATCTGGTAGGATCACTGCCGCAAAAGGAAAAAGGATGGCCCGTAAGCAACCAACCCAACAGGAAAGTGGTACGAACACCCAAGCCCTGCCAACATGTCCTTGTTGCCAGCGAACGTTCCGTGCACGTATTGGCCTGGTAGGTCATCTCAGGACGCAATGTGCCGCCTTTCCACCACCTTTATTTCCTACGGCATCCAACACAGAAACTAACCCTCCTACTCGCAGCCTCTCCCAATGAAACGTAAGTGAAATCATTGACTCCATCTATGCACTATTCCTATGCCCTGTTGCATTATCAGCCTGAAATACTCTATAAATCCAGGCTCAGTAAAATTATAGCACTACATTCGGATAATCAACAGGCTACGCACTCAGCTCATGTACGCTAACTATAGAGGCCGGCAGCCAGACCATGATTAGCCAAGGGTACTTGCTCTTTGATCTTATCCTTTCAATGCATTCTTACAACTACCAATAACAATACTATAAGACTTTGACATTGCGTTAAACCGCTGCACTAACCACTATGCACCTAAAATGAATCGCGCGACAGGTGCACTGAACCAACGCGGGGACTAGATACATGCATGGCGTACTTTACTCGGCGAGCGCTCCGATAACAAAATGACAAGGCAAGGGATCACTATACGCAACACCGAAACCTACCAAAAAAATTCCTACCAGCTTTATGCAGAATACATTAATTAGATCAGCCACCAGCTTATCCTTTAGCTCTAGTATATGCAGTTAGTCTCGTAGCACAGATCTTATTTTTTTCTTTCTCTTTAATTATTTTTAATTCAATTTTTCAATTTAACTATAAATAAACTCCGGCCAGCGTCAGCTAAGATGCCATACTGCCTATGCAAAACTGTAATCTAACTTACCTACAACCTATTTGGCTATAAATCACTAAACAGCTTAGACACAAATGAACCTCTAAGTATACGCCATCGAGTCTCAGCCTAGATTTGCCTAGCTCTGACATTTCGTTTTAAATCTAGTTCTCAAAGCCGAGTCTGAGGTTTAGCCTACGATCGTTTCATCAGCTACTTCCATTTATAAGCCAATTTTCTGTGTTAAAATGATTCATAAACTGGTAAGTGCCGAACACAAAATGGCTGAATAAATTATGAGAATGAAAATGGTTACGATGCTAATGTAGACGCCCACAATTGATTTGCGCTGATGAGTAAGTATATGCGCTCTATACGTCATATGTATGCGCGTCTGTATGAGGATATTGGTCAACCAAGACATCCTGTGAAACCGATCATACAGATTGCGTTCTCGTGAACGCTACAATTTGGGCCAGCAATCCGGTCAAATACATCTCTGGGATGGTAGGAGAACTAGATACTGAGGTCTATAACTGCACACTAAACTAAAATTTCTCACATGCATGCACAGAAAACATGGTAGTCTACCACCTACGGGTCTTAGCAAGTATGGTTACTAGAATTAGCCCCCTAGAATAACACTTTCAAAAGTAGTACACTGGAGATCAAGGGAACACGGCCCAGACCAAACTCCAACTAGCGGAACTACTTTTCTTGAGATAAGAGTGCGGAAACCAAGTCAAGCAGAGCTCGCTCAGGCCCCAAAGCGTGTACTTACCCGAAATAGTTAAACCCAGACTCACTTTCCTACTGAGAGCAAAGGGATATAAGCCCTATCGTTGGTTTAGCCCGCATCGCCATTGACAAATGGCGGCATCAGTGCTAGCGACACTTTTTTGTCGAGATTGCGGGGACATGAACCCCGTGCTGGCTCTAGTACTCCTGGCATAGGCACGTACTTATTGCATCAGCTTCTGAGTCCGTACAGTTCGATGGATCAAGTTGAAAGTGCGGAAACCAAGGCGTATGCATCTTTGCTCAGGACACCCAGCTCAATTATTATCCAAATGCTAATCACTTCTACCTCATACAGACAGGGGAGTGCATACTGGGTGCGTCTCCTTAAATAGAAGATACACAGGCAGTACATATAGTACAGTATCTACTAGCCTCAGTAAGTATACTTTCTAGAATTAGCACTTATATCATATGCAAGCACCTATTAAAACAGCGTCTTATTCCGTACAGCTCGAGGGATCGAGCTGAGAGTGCGGAAGCCAAGGCAAACACAGCTTTGCTCAGGCCCCAAGCCTGTACTTCCCCGAAGCAGTTAAACCCAGATTTACCTTCCTTATTCAGATCAAGGGTATAAGAACCATATTGAAGGCTCAGTCAGAGTCAACGCTGACAAGTGGTGGCACCAGTGCCAGTAATACTACACTTCTTGTTAGTTTGAGGGGAGATGAACCCTGCACTGTCTTTACCCAGCGTCAATATTACTCAGATGCACCCTAGCAGTGACACTAGAAATAGCAGTAGTGGTTGTTTAGCAGAACGAGGCCTGGCTTCTTAGAATCAGGCTAGACGCCTACTATAGGTGAGTGAGAGTAGAGTGCAGTAGTACCGGCGCAAAGTCTACTGTCACTATATACTAAGCTTAGGCGGTGTTTACGGCTGCGGCCTACGCCCTTTCTCTGTGCGGCCATCTCAACTTGTCTTGTCACCGTTTAAACACAGTTGAGAAGGTTAGAGTGGGGTAGGTAGTGGCGCGCCTGCTATCACTATACCTGACCACAGTCACCGTCTCTACTCTTGAGCAAATGGTGGACATCTTCGCTTGCGATGGTCGAACTAACACACCCCAGCCTCCGTGCAACACCTCTTACTGGTGTGCGTTTCCAACAACTCTTACCATATCTTGATCTGGCTTTTGCCGGTAGAGCCGGTCGGCCCCATGATCGGCCAAATTTCTACAACAGTAGTCGCCAGTTATTAAGGCCACGGTTAATAGGCCCAGTCGCGTATTAAGCCCAAATCAGCTTGGGACGGAATTTTACATAGGAAAATCCACCAGCTAATAAGCCCAGCTTGCCAACAGGATAGAGTGAGATTCTCATTGCTCTGCGTGCGCAGCTGGTTACATACTTTTGGCCAGTCTTACGCGAGGGAAGTTTCCTCCAAAACAACTGACACTAGACCGTTTTTTTTAAACGTGTCGCAAACCATTTTTTTGTTTTTATTATTACGTAAAATACCGACAAACCGCATTTTTTTCCTGCACATAACCAAGCTCTACAGATAATACAGTACGTATGTAATGTATAGTGCCTATACTGTGTTTGCTTATCAAGAACTAAGACTGCCCGACTAGTGCGCCCGCCGCTTATTAAGCCAAATTTGGTCTGAGCCCGAGGTGGGCTTACTAGCCGACGACTACTGCACTAAAACAGATGATTGTTCGAACATCGATTTCGATGAAGCCCACCATATGCACCAATAGGCTGGTACAGTGACAGGCCACAGGACTAACCTTAAAGCGATAGCACTCTATATCTTCAACATGGCTCCTGGTTGGCCACTTTCTCCAATACAAGCCAGAAGCACTGCCTAACGTAGTCGTAAGTTACAGTAACTTTTCACGCTGGTAATACTGCACTACCTACCCGTACTCACCTTAATAAGTTGCTAAGGCAGGCTCAATGGGGCCGAGAATGATACGCCTTCTACTACTAACTAAAAATACAGCCAATTGTTAGTAGTACTGGTACTATTTGACGCGGATTAAACATCACACTGGGGCCCATACCCCGTTGCTTTCAACAAGGAGTGTGAAGCTGGGTTTAAGCTATTCTGAGTAAATACATGTTTGGGGCGCTAAGCACAGCAGGGATTGCCTCGGTTATCACCCCATCAGGTTGTGGCCGTTTCTACTAGGTTCGGCCTATGACACTGCCGCTGCTAAAAGTACGTGCCTACGCCTAAGTGCCTTTTCTAGTAAGCATGCTTACTAATGTCCGTATATACCATAATACAGTCTGTGTGTGCTTTTTAAGAAGTTGACACCCAGTATGCACCCAAGATCGAAGTAAAGTAATTCGCTTATGGGTTAAATAAAGCGTTATTAAATAAAGGTACAATTCCTACCATGCCTTTATGGCTTAACGTTTGCCGTCTACAGACTACATATACACCTACAATGGTACCTAGCTGTTGCTTAAACTTTATGGAATGCATACTCATTTCCCCTCGATCGCAGAATCTGGGTTTATCCTATGCTGACTAACTATACGTTTGAGGCCTGGAGCACATCAGGGCTTTCCTTGGTTTTCGCCCTCTCCCCTCTGCTCATCAAAAGTTGTGTCATATTTTACCAAGTTTGGGCTAGGATGCCGCTGCTGCTAGAGGTAATATGCCACTGCTAGAAGTGCTAATTCTAGTAATCATACTTACCAAGAGCAGTGGATAGTATATTCTAGTAATATATTCCTCTAATTGTATTAACAGTTAAGGTGCATCCTATTTTTGCAAAAAATCAAAGCAGATGGGAGCATGAGCTTACCCGCGTCCTAAACTTCATCTGGTCTGATTTATAAGACATCCAGGCGAGCGCTCACGTTCCGCGGAGAAGTAAGACTGCCAACAATAACTTACAGTGACTACTACTACTACATCTACGACTGCTATTACCAGTAAAACGATTCAGTCCGTGTTTCAAGGTACAAATACGTGTGTGTGCTCGGACACTGAGACGTCGAATAGCACAGAACCCACACAAACAGGGGGTCATAAAAGACTAGAGAGTAAAGAGAATGGGTGGGGTAGTTTATTAAACGGAGGCAATAAGCAAGTGCAATACACATCTGGAAACCGGTTGTTTGAGCCATCAGTCTGTCGTACAAAAAACAGTTTATATAAAGGATGATAGGAGGGTTCAGTTGCAGGGCTTCCCTGGCCCAAATCGGAACATGAGGAAGGAGAGCTCCCTGTACTGGACGTAGGCGTAACAGCCTGGATCGTGGTCGAAATGCCTACACCGACAGAAAAAAAGAGCGGTCAAAAGTTAGTAGCAGGAAAACACTGTTCGGATATTAGCCGGACCAAATGATATTAAGGTTTGCAGGCTTTCCTAAGGCGTCGAGCGTAGCCAAATGCATTTGTTTGTTAGCTCTGACCGCAAACAGATGCACGCGCTCGCTCGCGCGCGCCACTGGTCACAGTTGTCCTAATGCGTCAAACAGGCTACAGCCGAACGCGCACTAGACACTCTCTTATAAGACACTGTCCCCCTGACACAGGGAGAGTTGCGACAGCGGACGCGAGGCAACGCTAGTCCAAGGTCTGCTACACCAAACCTCCCTACGTTGGAGCTATCTCCCATCATATCCATCTGTGCTTCTGATGACGGAGCAGCCCCTCCCGACCACGCTGCTCCGACATCCCCTCCTTCACACCGCCGGGATTGAGGCCCACTCGGCGGGGCTCGTGATCCAACGAGGGCTACTAGCAAGCCAGCCACCCGAGACAGTTCCTCCGGATGGATTCCAGAACTATGCCTTTCTTATTGTGTTTCCCATTGGGGATTCCAACAGGGCGTAATTCGACGGTGATACACGTCAGATGCCATCGTTATAACACTAGCGACGATGAACTCGTCGCTATAAGAAACACTACAACGTGAATAGCAAAAAAGACGACTAGCACAGATAAAAATAAAACATTTTTTGCTAAGACGCGAAGCTTTACGCAAACACGAGAAGTCTAAAGCAGCATGACCCTCCCCCCCCCATCAAATATAGGTTGATGCGTCGCGTAGCAGTACATCGCACTAAATCGATGTTCACAAAGAGGCAACCTCTGTGTGGATTCTTCACAGCGGGGTGTCATTTTATTAAGTTGCAAAGAAGAATGCGTTAAGGAGTGAGCGAGGACAGTAATTCAGCTGACGCAGAAGAAACACGAGTTTGACGGGCCTCACAGGTGGGGAGGACGGCGACGGCTGCTTGCGTACGCGCGCGCTATGGATCTTGCCACCACCAGCGCTGTGTTAATGTCTCCAGCACGAGAGCATTCTCATGTCAAAATATAACATGCCGTCAGATACACACCCATACCACTAATCTAAGGCCTCAACGGAGTACCAGATGTGGCGGGTGGTGTTGAGGACTCCATTCATTTTTGTTATTTTTACTTGGATCTAGTTAAATGGGCTTTCCAAAAAGAAGCATGTCCAATAAGATATACAGCATTGCGAGTGCTGCAAGAAACTTTCATGACGAAATTTAACTTGTTAGTTGAGCACATTGTTTGCCAGGCACTAATTTTGGCTGGATCATGAGTAAGTTTATAACGAAGAAACTTCCTATGCAATAAGGCAAGACAGAACCCAACTTCTTATAAATATGCATTATGCTACGAAAGAATTCCAGAACAAGTAGAAAAAATTGGAAAAATGATCCTCGCCAGAAGTAAAACATTTTGTCCGAAGTTGCTCAAATGGAAATGAAGTCAAGTTTAAGGAATCGCACTTATTTTCAGAAACAAGCAATAATGTTAGCTTAAAAGATTATTTTTAGCTATCCTGTCACGTTGTTTTGCACAAAATAGTGTAACAAAGAAGTTTTCGTGAGAATTTTTGCTCTACCGCACATAAGCAAAGTGGGGCACATGTTACCGCCAATGTAATGAAAAGAAGGCCTTATTGAATGTAAGTTATGTAGAAATATAGTTTTTTGTAAACTATACGTTCGCTTATGAGTTATGTAGAAACGGAACAGACAGAAGAATAAGAAGTATTTAAAAATGGCAATATATGGCCAGTCTTTTTTGCATTCGCAAGCTTACAACAGATCGTGGAATTAATCCACTTATGCGGAAAATAATTAATTATAAAGAGAACAGTAAGTTCTTTCATCTCCAATCAAATTGAATCGTTCATTTTTAGGTAAATTAAAGAAATTGTCAAGTCTCCATCTTGGAAAAAGTTAACATACACAGAAATTCGTCAGCCGAATACCTAATCAAAGTTATTTTGATTAATATTAGGAATAGCAACATCAGAATTCCGTTGCGGACATTATTTATTGACAAAAATATGGTTTGCTGTTTTGAGGCATTTCTAAATATGAGCAGCATGGCCATCATCACAAGAACTAATATCCAAAAAAACTTTCTTTCCGTAAATGCGCTTTATATATATATATATATATCTTATTTGAAAGGTTTCGGTGTAAACATCGAAAGAAGCGCAATTTATAAATGAAAAACTAAAAACGAAGAAAATAATGGCATACTTTATTCGACTTTTGCAGCACTCGCAATACCGTCCGTAATAAACTAACGAAAAGGTGTCGTAAAATCGGTGAGCATCTCTCTATCATAGGTTAATAAGCCCCGATCAGTAAGAGTAGTGAAAATTCGATTCCCGGGTGGTAAGTCAGAAGGAGAAATGGCGTTCACGGGGCGAGGTTTATTTGGTAACTGACTTTTTGGAGCAGTTTGGCCTATTCATCTTCAGAAAGTTAGCACTCTTGGCTCTCGCCATTTGCCGCTAGTTTCTTCCGCGTGGGCAGTCTGCCAATCCGGAGGTAGGGTGTGGATAAGTTCTAGGAGGTAGGTGGGCCTTAGGCTAGGACACAAGAATATTTACCGTACCTGTAATCTAGCGACTTAATCTGGATTGACATACACCGATGGACATCGACAGGACAACAGGTTCGCGACTTATTAGTAGTTGAAGCGTTCTACTTAATTTTGTTGATGAAGTAAAAGAACTGGGGTGCCTTCAAACCCCTCACCCTTCTAAGATCCAGCATCTTTATGCATATGCAATGCTTCCTTTCTATAATAAATATGAATGCGTTTGAATTTTGCCAACTGACGGTAAAACTCAGGCTCCCTACGTTGCTCCTCCTCCAGTACGCGTGTGTTTGTGCGTGCGTATGGGAGGAGAAGGAGGACTGAGAGGCAGGCTGCAATGGCTCCTTCTTAATGTAGCCCCTTAGCGAGTTGGCTGAGTAAAGTGTGTGCATGTTGAGTGAATATCGCGCCCGCCACCTATACCCCCCCCCCCCGGGGGAACCACAGCAGACGCGTCTTTGTCGCGTTCGCACCCGCTCTCACAGGGGCCAAGGTCTGCTACACCAATCTCCCTACGGTCGATCTATCTTCCCTCCCTTCAATCTGAGTTTTCGATGACGAAGGAGCCCCGCCCGACCATGCTCCTCCTCGCCGCCGGGATTTAGGCCCACCCGGAGGGGCTACTGATCCAACAAGGGCTACGAGCTAGCCACCCAACCCCCCCCCCCCCCCCACCTCATCCCCGGTCATATTAACTTTGTCTTTACACAGGAAACGGGAGTGGGAGCGGCGAGCGAGTCTGCTTTAACTCCTGTTTTCATTCGCGGTAGTTCGCTGCATTGCTTTAGCTTGCCGTAGCCTTCGTACAGCTTGCCTCAGTGTCTGCCTTGACTTGCTTCAGCGTTTGTTGCGGTTTGTTGGAGCACGCGGCTGCCCATCGTCAAAATCGACGGGGAAACTGTCGTGTGTTTGTGTTGGGAGAAGAAACTATGTCCATGCAACAGAACGCGGCTCCTGTTTTGGGAGGGTTATGGTTATACAAAATTACCCAGTCTGGAGATAACGGTCCTGCCAAGGCTTATTCGCCTACAAGCAAAAGGCTAAAATAATCAAAGGCTCCTTCCCCTGGGGAACATCGTCCTAGCGGGCGTCGCATATGGAGCACAGCCATTCTCAACCTTGAGCAGAAACTACAACCGGCCGGCGAGGATGGGCAGCTGTCAAGCGTCAGGAAGTTTGCAGAGTGAATTTTTGTAGTAATGACACATCTTGAACTTAGTTAACATGCTTTAGGTATGCGCTGAAGACATACGGAGGCCGCTGGGACAGACAAAGGACTGTATCAACTTCCACAAGTTAACAAAAACACGTGACCTGGAATGGCGGAACAATTTGCCGTAGACAGAACCTGGTAAGGATAGCTTATAGGTATCAGCATAGTATCACATAATCTCAAACATCGGCAATACCCTAACGATGGAAATGCAGAAAATATTACTTTTTCATGCTGCGGTATCATATAAAAATGATTACTTGTTCTACTATAAACGATAGTTGTAACTAATGAAAAGCGAGTTAAATGAAGTTAATTACATAGTAGGAGTATTAGTACCTATGCAGTATGTACATAGTAGAAAAATAATATGAATACCGGAGCATTACATTAGTTGTAATATTTTGTTCTTGAAAAAAATATTATTCAACAAATATACTTTGTAACAGACTAAAATAGGGCTCATCATGGGATCAGAACCTTAATAATTATGTAATAGGCGACCGGTGATAATAGAGATTATATGGGGACGCAGAAGAGAAAGATACCAAATATAAACAGCAAACAGTAGATGAAACGCTAATAAACTCGTCGGATGTAATGTTGTGGTCACCAAGCAAATTGGAGTGCGGTTTTTCAGCGACGTCACCGAAAAATTAGACAGGATATAGTCTGGTGAGTCCTGCGTGCAATTTCCTTGACGAAATTTAATTTGGAAGCTTAGCATATATTTGGACAGGCTATTTTGCTCCTCTGAGTAGATTTAATCTACCGAATGCCATCTAGTTAAGTTTATTTAAGGTAATATTTAGTAATTTTGGCGAAATTGCGAGTCGTCTCAGATCGAAGGAATTTTTTATGGTAATAAATACGACAAAACCAAACTTTTGATGAATATGCACTGTGCTATGGAAGAACTCAAAAATTAGTTTAAAAAGTGTAAAACATAACCCTTTCAGAACCCGAAAATATTGTCTGCAATTGCTCATATGCAAGTGAGTCCACGTTCAGAGAGAACAAACGATTTATGTTTTAAAAAATTATGTTAAGCTCATCTGTGAAGTTTTTGAAAAAAACTCAATGACAAAAATTTTTGTCGCAATTAAGCAAGGTGTTCGTATATGTGAAGGTAATGTACATGTAAGTCATGTAGAAATATACATTTTGTAAACTACAATTTTCGCTTATGTGTTACTTAGAAACGGAAATGGCAGAAAAATAATAATTATCTCAAAAAATGGCCACTCATTTTTTGCATTCGCAAGCTTAAAACAGATCCTGGAAATAATTCGCTATGGCGGAAACTAATCCATTAAAAAGAGGAAAGTAAGTTCTTTCATCTATAGTCAAATTGAATCGTTGATCTTCAGATAAATTACAAAATTTTCAAAAAGCTCCATTTTAATTTTGACATTGCGGTGGACAAAGTTAATATACGCAGAAATTTGTCAGCTGAATATCTAATAAAAGCACTTTTTGAAGAGGCAACCTATTATAAAGTTTTATTAATCATAGGAGTGACAATAGCAGAGTTATCTTGCGTACATTCTTTACGCTCTACAATGTGGTTTGCTGTTTTGAGGCATTTCGAAATATGATCCACATGGCCATTTTCATAAGAAATAACATCCAAAAACTGACTTTCCGATAAATGCTCTTTATGTACATCTTATTTTAGACTTTAATGTAAACGTCAAATAGAAGCTCAATTGATGGATGAACGCATGAAGACGCCGAGAACGCTGGAAATTATGCCAGAATTTAAAGGACGACATTAAATAAATAGTTATTCACCAATGGCAAGAAGCATAAATAATTGACTAAAGAAATGTTCCTTTCATATAAAAAAAGTGGTTACTATAAAGCCACAGTTGTATGTTCCGTTTCAACCAAAATGTAAGAATTTTCAGTGATACTTTCAAAAAAACTACAGACAAGAACACCCAAAAACAGACCTTATAACCTTTTAAGACATCAGCAAGCAAAAAATATGCACTATGTGTAGGTTTTCAAAGAAAATCCATAAGTTATCAACGGAACAATGCTACTTAACATTACTTTTCCTTGCTAAACCGGCCGTTGAGCCTATCCTATTTTGCTACACAACAGCCGTGAACATAAGTGATAAGCAGGCAGATAAGCGGAAAAATTAAAGGGAAAAAAATTAAACGAGACTTTGCAACATGTGCACACAAATGTCAGGAATTTACATGCCAAAGGGCAGTCCAACGATGACATGCCAGTTGTTATTGAATTGCCTATCCAGTTCCTGTTTGATCGCGGTACACATATCCTCGGGATTCCTGTAGGTAGTGTACGCCATCACAACAATGTAGAGGAATTCGGGCAGTTTATTAGCATCGACGTCTGTACTGAGGACTTCGGGTTTATCAGGATTCCTCAAAGCCATGTCTTTTTTTCAACGCTTGATAAGAGGCACTCTCTTTTGTGTGTGTGTAACTTCTTAAAGGTGAAGCAAACGCACCAACGTCTGAGTTGTAGCTGAGACAAGTGTGAGTGTTTGATTGGCATTAAGAGGAGGCTACTGAGCAAAATAACCTAGCGTGGCCTGATTGGTGGATGTTTTCCAGCACGGCTGCACAACAATTGGATAATCAATAGCTCTCTCCCTCTCTCTCTCTTTCGCACAGTGTTATGATTTTTAAGGTAACAGCAGCAAAAAATGGCAAGAAGAGGAAAAGCACGACAGAGTAGAACACACCGAAATAACTACATACTGCAGAAAATAGGCACATACCCTGTTCGGAGCTGATGCAAACCGATTAAAACTCACTGAGAGCACAGCTCGGCGACGATGCCTTATATATATATGCACGTACCTCTACTGGAAGTTTATTTAGGGCGTAACTGTTGAAAATCAGAGGATATAACCTGTGGCGAATTTCCATAATCACCTTAATCAGACAACAAGGATGTGTACTTAATCAAATCAACTTGCATGTGCAGTGTGGGCTAAAAATCATGCAACTTTAACAACTTTGTAAAAGTTTGATCATTACGTACATACCGGCATGAATGCATATACGAGAACTTCGAAATAATAATGAACAGCATAGGACATATTTAAAACTTAAAAGAAATAGTTCGTGTTTCTTCAGACAAATAAAATTTTCCCGATAGTCCCCAAGTTCCGCAGACGTAAAATATAGCTATAAATTAGAACAATAAATTTAAATATTTTGTTCAGATGAAAACGATGCGTTCGCAATTTATAGAAAAAAGAAATTCTCCTAAGTCAAAACTTTTTTGTACATATTATCCCTGATGGATAAATATTTATTGAATATATTCCTCTAAATTCTGGCATAATTTCCAACATTTTCAGTGTCTTTTTATGTGTTCATCCATCAATTAAGCTTCTATTCGACGTTTTCATCAAGATCTTTAAAATAAGGTTAGTTTCTGGATATTAGTTCTTAGGAAGATGGTCATGTGGATCATATTTAGAAACGCCTCAAAATAGCAACCACATTGCAGAGCATAAAGAACTTCAGCAAGATAACTCTGATATTGTTATTCCTATCATTAATAAAAAATTCTATGATAGGTTACCTCTTTAAAAAGTGCTTTAATTGGATATTCAGCTGGCAAATTTCTGTGTATATTAACTTCGTCGAACACAACGTCTAAATAAAAATGGAGATTTTGGACAATTTTCAATTTTACCTGAAGATAAACGATTTTATTGACTGCAGCTGAAAGAACTTAAGCTTCTCTTTATAATGCAATACTTTTCACCATAGTGAAAGTTTTCCAATGCAAAAAGAGTGGCCATATATAGGGTCACTTTTGAAATGCTTATTATTTTATGCGTTACTAAATAACGCATAAGCGGAAAATATAGTCTACAAAAAGTATATTTCTACATAACTTACATTTAATAAAGCCTGCTTTATATAACCTTCAAGGTTATATATGGACGGACATTTCGATTATGTGCCATATGGGTTGATGCGATCAAAACTCTGTTACTGCATTTTGTGTAAAAACTTCACAGGTGAGCTGAACATAATTTTTAAAACATAAATCGTTCCTTGTTTCTGAAAATAAAAGTAAACGTAATGCCCATTTTCTCTTAATACAACTAATTTTAATGCCAATTTTTTTAACTAAAATGCTTTCCCAGGATTAAATCCACTCAATGAATCAAAATGATGCAAGCAAATATATGCTAAACTATCAAGTCAAATTTTGTGATGAAAGTTGCTACCCACATACAGATTTGTATCGTTGTGGCACGCAAGAAAACAAAGCACAAAAAGGTCAAGTCGGAAAATTTTTCAAGCAGATAGAAATAATCAGCTGTCACAGGCTGTGAGCGCGCGGATGATACAACAATATGAAAAACAAGGCAGTCAGGATACACAAAGCGGCCAGAGGGTAGAACCGTCCCAAGCGTCTGATAGTGCAGGAGGACAAACCTTCTCTTGTTACAATGAGTGACTTTTATAGTGACCTAACAAGGATACGGGAATATAAATGCGGCTTTCTAGAAATTTCCGGGGAAGAGCAGACCAGGATGTTTCGACCCTCCAGTCCTGTTTAGGCGGTCATACAAAATAGGTGAGCAGCGACAAAACTCCTCTAACAAGGGGCTTCAATTTCTCCTGTTTAATTCGAGCACCCGTTCCCTACCTTTTTTTATCAACACAGAAGAGCTGATCCGTCTAGCCAAAGGGTAAGTGACACTGACAGACCACTTTTCGATTGCAGACACTAACCTTACGACTCTGCATCGCGTATTCGGAATGTCTAAGAGCAAGTTGTCATAATGACAAATTTGTTAGCTCGATGGAGGTCAAACTGAGAAAGGTACGCCGCCAGTGAATAGATGTGTAGAATGCCTCAGATTGTAGAAGGACTTTTTCCACAAATTCGCTATCCTAATCTATTTATTGCGGAGAACATGGCTGAAAGGCCGCTATCCGAGACTGAATGTTGCTTCGTCCGGCGTCCTTGATCAAGGCCAGTTGCCTCAAGGTCATCTTATACCCCAGTCTACCCTTTCACACGCGCTGACCTGCAGAGACTTGGCCGCCTTCCGCTCGGACATACACGCGTACATCCAGGTTGTCGCGGCTGTCCAAGCGTCACTTGAACATGTCCCTTTACAATACCCAAACCCAAAACCTCGGCCGACAGAGCCTACGCCACCGGACACGACACACACACACCAATTGGAGGACACGTGGATCGGCTCCGCAACCCTACTTTAAGCAGTTGCCACCACTGTCTCGTTCTCTCTCAGGCCTGACTGGACACAGTCAACACCAGACGCCGCTTCGCCATTGGCCACTGCTGCCTGGTAGGGCAATAGGGACCTGGGATTCGGCCACCTGAAACATTGACTGGGAGTTCTGTACACAGGCACCCTCTGCCTTTTACCTTCCCATCCGGGATTAAGCCTGATGATTATAGTGCTCTAGGCACAAACATTACGTATACCACTACAGACCGCGAAAGCCCTGCGTGTTACCAACAGGGAATGAACGACTTCTTTTATCACGGTCTCATTTCACGAAGACCCGTCAAACGAAGGCCTAAGAAGGCACCCGAGTCAAGTTATAGCAAACACCTTTCCAGCAGCCGACTGCCATGCACTGTTCTAGACTGCTCCCATGCTATATGGAGAGAGGCAGGACAAACTATCTGCCCAGACCACCTCTATGCACATCTACTCATATACCTGCCCCTGATGGGGCAGGTATTTGTCGGTCAAACGAGCCGGCGAGCAGCATCTTGCTGGCAACACCCATAACTGAGGGTACGGCGGAGGGCTGCTGCTACTGCGCGTTGGTTTACTGAGACAGTGAGAAAGATGCGTCATGTCTGCGTAGCAGCCCGCGATCAGCACCACTGCCAATGACGCACGTTGTCTTCGCCTCCCAAGCCATCCGCATCCGTAGGTGACAATCTCCCACCCGTGCTCTCGGTCGATCCGTTACTGTAGCCGTCCGCTGCATCGCCCAATTATCCAGGTGACGCTTCAGATCGGTTCACTGCTAGATCCGCGTGAGTTTTGGCACGACGCTCGCGCGGGAGCTTGAAGCCAATCAATTTGCGCCGTTTTATTGATTGGTTGCGGGTAACAGGTGATGCCTCCGGGGGTCATAGAAACCCACAGCGGTGGACCGTGACACAAATGGTCTGCGGAGACTGCGAATGACAACAGCTGTCAGCGCGCAGTTTGTGAAGCTCTTGCTCGCAGTAAAAAGGTCTGCAAACTTATCGGTCTCACTAGACATCTGGTTTTGGAAACCTCTCTGTTGTCGACTTCGAAACTGCAACGACACGCAGGCGAGCCAAGTCGAGCTAACGCAAGTTGGAAGATAGGCGCGGATCAAGTGGTAGCGGAGTGACTAATATCACGCGAGTGTGCAATCATCCGCAAATTCGCACACACACACACAGTAGGCTTCAGCTATGTGATCGTCAATCTCTCTCGTTCACACGCACGCGCACATGGGTGCCATAAAAAACGACGCTGCGAGAGCCAGCAGAGAGCTCGATCTACTGTCATCAGTAGCGCTAAGCTGCCCAGCGGGTTGGCAAACCCCAAAAATTAGGACCATGAGTGCCACGTGATAGTTTCTACACGCCCCTGGTTATTCATCGTGAGTAAACTAAGGTCTGTATTACAGATAAAAAAGGTCCTCACTAGCCCACTCCCCGTTTGTTCCGTCTTTTATACAGCGTTTGAGTCTGAATTGTAAGGAGGTTGTGACATTCATCACGTCAATGTCATATTCGGATTTTACTTGCTACCAACTGCGTGTTATAATTGGCCCACGTGGCTGAAACATGTATCCTTAAGCCCGCTTAGTCCTCCACTGATGGTCTATGTCCTTTGGTTCATCCTGACCACGTACCTTGTCGCATTTTCTGACCCCTTGACCTCGTTGACTGCCTTCCCATTCACTGAAACACTGCGAGCTTCATTCCCGTGTGCTTATTCATCACTCCCCTACGCTCTTATACGCCCCCGTGGTTTGTGGACGCCTGCCCCATGTGGTTATACCCTTATAAACTTGCAGCAACGCGTCTGCGTCATTCACGACTGCTCGTCTAAGCACCTTGGATGTATGTTCATCCTCCTTTTGATTTCTACCTCGCATTTTTTACCTACCATGCACTGCTAACCTTACTGTTTTATTTCGATATAACTTGAAGATGGTGATAGCTGCAAGATTTCATGGTACCGTAAATTTTGGGAGAGCTCCTCAGTTACAACCCCTCATTGCATCAAGGTCCACGAATGAGAAAAACACGAAATTGAAAATATACAGAAAGGTCATAGGTCCCAGTCAGATAGAGAAAGAAGGGTCAAACAAAATTGGAGGAAGAAAACAGGGAATTGAGTTGTGGGGAATATTGGGCTGGGGAATGTGCGAATCTGGGGCCTGTGTTTACCAAGGTACGGCAAGGTTAACCACGTGCTCCAACTGTTTGCAGAGGTCCGGCATGAAAACCGTTCTTCTCGTTCCTCTACCACTGAACATCTACTGGACAGATCCTATAACTTCTTTCTGAGTTCTTTTCGAGCACGAACATCTCGAATCTTCTGTTACCTGGAAGCTGCTTACATTAGACGCTTTAAACAGGACCTCTGCAAACGGTTGGAGCACGTGGTTAACCTTGCCTTAACTTGGTAACCACAGACCCCAGATTCGCACATTCCCCAGCCCAATATTCCCCACAACTCAATTCTCTGTTTTCTTTCTCCAATTTTGTTTTAACCTTCTTTCTCTATCTGACTAGGACATATGACCTTTCTGTATATTTTCAATTTCGTGTTTTTCTCATTCGTGAACCTTCAACTACTTCTAACAGGGATTATATTATACGGCACCCGAAGCAGGACATGAGCAGGGGAACTCGCCCGCAAAACATTCCAGATAAAATGGCGTTAAGTTTAAGGCAAGGGTCAGCATTAAATGTAATGTCGGGGTTTAGGGTTAAAACTACGACTACAATTTGCGTTTATGTTGGGACCGGGACAGGGGAATATTTACGCTTTCGGGAATAAAGCGCAGGGTCGTCTTGGTCAGGTCCTTTCTACTACTGTTCAGGGGGCCATATAAGCCATCCTTACCGTCTCAATATACGAGATATGGGACTAAGGTGGGCTAAGTGATCCCAATTAAGACGCAAATGCGATGGCAGACTCAAAGCCATCCCCATCACGCATAGCACCCAGAGCTACTTTAGTCCAATTTCAGCCCAAGGTCAAAGTGGAATAGGAATGTGTGAACCAAAGTACACAAAGCAGGGCACTTGCGCAAGAATGTCATGAGTATTTCCATTACCTCCACATGATTTATGGATTTCTACACGCTAATCGTGGCGGGGGCGGGTAAAGTTTTAATAGAGTTTAATTTCTCCTGATTTTTTGCTAGAATAAACCGCTGTCGTCATCTTGTTAAGCCTTGCGTCAGCAGGTACTTCTATCGGTATCATGGTGCGGACTAACATTTGCAGAGAAAAAAATGTGTCCTTACAATGATCCTGTCATTTTCGATAAATTAATGCAGATGGGGTCCCGAGTGCGATACTGTGAGTGCAGTCTCTCTCTCTCTCTCTCACATAGAACTGTATTTTCGAGGTCTAATGCCAAAAAACCCCGATTTTACAAAAGCAGCCATAGTCAAGCCGTTTGGTAATTACAAACATCAGACTATTACAACCACCGCCACCAGAGAGACGTAAGAAAGTTTCCTTTTTTCTCACTATTTTTACACTGATCCCGTCATTAAAAAAACGTAACGAGACGGGTCCCGAGTGCGCGACAGCTAGAGTGCACCTGCAGATTTGGTCATGTGGTCGTTTTTCTGGTTCAGCAGACAGAGCAAACGGGGGGTGGTGGAGTCGATAAGAAGCTACGCTACGCGGGTATCTTTTCTCATGACACCTGAGTGTGTGCGGTGAGTACTACCTGCTGACGCGTGGCACGCCGCTGAGGGTGACTTGCACTTTACGTCACTTACGCTCCAACCAGTCTCTGGCTTGACTCAGTCTGTACATGAGTGAGTGCGTCCTACCAGGAGTCACGCGGTAGATGTGTTGAGGCAACATGGGGTCTAGACCCGACGGGGGACGGTGGGCGTGATTGGGAATACGCACCCATAACATGTGCTGCCTCACGCGCGAGAGGGTGCGATGTGGTGGCACGCCAAGACGCAGACTCACGCCACGCCAACTACTTACACGCTCGACCTCGCGGGAACCACAGCAGACGCGTCTCCATCGCGTCCCCACCCGCCCAGACGGCGGCGAAGGTCTGCTACACCAAACCTCCCCACGGTGGATCTATCTCTGCTTCTCTACACCTCTGTTTTTGACGACGGAGCAGCCCCTCTCGACAATGCTGCTCCGACTCCTCCTTCTGGCCGCTGGGTTTGAGGTCCACCCGGGGCTACTAGCTAGCCAGCCCGATGTCGCTTCTTGGCTCTATCATGATAATGGACTTGGAAATGTGAGGGCACAAAGTGCGGTAGATACAGCGCAAGTAATCACTTCTGTTGTGGGCCGGTATACGGTTGATCGCATCGAAATCGACGATCAAGCTTACTTGTACTTGGCGTTGAGGAAAAGTGTCGCTGCACAGATAAGAAATCCAGATACTGTCGATAATTAAACTTCGCCTGGTACTCAGTGGCCACACTTGAGGGACGCCCTACAAAGTGTGATGCACTGGACCTTGAAACAACAGGTAGTGCTGAGAAAGGTCTGAATCGCCACAACGACACTCCATCTCTGGGCCCAAGGTAGGATCGACCTGTTTTCCAACTCCGAGAACTAGTGCTCATTGAGACGTCAAAATACGCGATCAACAAGATGTGGAAACCACAGCAGACGCGTCTTCGTCGCGTCCCCACCCACTCTCACGACGGCCAAGGTCTGCTACGCCAAACCTTCCTACGGTGGATCTATCTCCCCTTCTCTTCATCTCTGTTTTTAATGAGGAAGCAGCCCCCCCCAACCACGCTGCTTTGACTCCTCCTACTCGCCACCGGGATTAAGGCTAAGCCAGCGGGACTCTTGATCCAACAAGGGCTACTAGCCAGCCAGCTATCAACAAGATGTGACCGTCACACACATTTGACCGAATCAGCTGACTGCATGGAATCAGCTTAAAACTCTGGTAACTTCCACCAGCTTTATTAACTATTAATTAAAGCAGCTATTAACAAGAATTCCATAAGATATTGACTGCGAGCCTCCCACGAGATCAGAATTGGAAATGGCACTGTAACGATTGAAGCCTCGGAAGGCATCAGACGAGGATGGTACAAAACTGACGGAATCTCTTCATCAACTGTACTTGACTATATGGTCTGTAAAGGTCATCCTTACTGACTGGTCCTTATCCATCATTTTGCCGACACCGAAGCGCGGTTACAATTATGGCGACATCAATAGCATTGCACAGTGTTTGCGAACATCCTTCTCAATAGATGTTCGGACGCTCGAACTGCCGGTACATGTATAAAGAAAGCGAATAAGGCAAATCAGCGCAATTCTCACGACCGTAAAGCTGATGCAGTAGCATTAGTCGATTTCATTATATATTCGACTGCCGAGGTAAAACTGTCATCCGAAGTGCAGTCTGGCACACATGCACTGTAGGTACAACGCCGGATACAGCATACGTACACGCACTGTAAGTCCCCGTGCCCACACCTCCGCTGCCTTGACCTGTTTTTGTCCACGAAGGAAGGTGGAAGGGAACACGGTGAATATTCAATTCAATCAGACGAAATGCTGGTTTCTTTTGACGTGACATTACAATTTACATCCATTCCACCGGGTTTGGCACGAGATGGCTTGCGTAGGAAACTTGAGGAGCTTTACGATGAAACCCACAACCCATTCAAAATCGAACACCACATGAGACTGTTCGAATTTTGCCATAAGACTTAGTTCACCTTTGCTGGAACGACTTATGAACAAATCAAGGGAACTCCGATGTGCTCTCCAATCTCCGGTTTGATAGCAAAATTGGTCCTGCAAGAGCTGGAAAAGGTTGCCTTCACCCAAGAACGCCCGATATTTTGGCGCCGTTACGTTGGCGACACGTTCGTCATCGTCAAAATGAACACGCTTCAGAGTTTCCATGATCTCCTCAACTCAATCTTCCCAGGTATACAATTCATGCGGAAAGAATGAGAGGATTAGCAGCTACCCTTCCTTGGCGTGCTCGTCATGCAAAATCCTGACAGCAAAATAGAAGCGAGGGTCTACAGAAAGGCGACGAACACCACACAGCTTCTCAGTTTTCACAGCACGCTGTTCAAAGAATTCAGACTCATTGCAGTAATCCGGTAGAAAGAGCACGTGAGGCCCGACATCGGCGCGACCAGTTTATGCAGAATGGCTATCCTAAAGCCTTTATAGGCCGATGCCTACGTGCGCGCCCTCCGAGGACCCAAACGAAACCAACCCCCTACGATTTGGCCTGCGCTGCCATATATCAAGGACGTGTCGGAAGCGACCGAGCGTATTGCCGCTGGAATAGGCGTTGTAATCACACATTGTCTCAAGGCTACAATGCGCAGTCGGGTCATGAGGATCAAGGATCGACTAAATCCCAGTGAGCAGTCGGGTGTACTGTATCACATATCATGTATAAACTGTCCTGCAAATTACACGGGACAGACTGGACGCATGCTGGGTTCGCGCATACACGAACACAAGTCGGCTGTTTGACACCGGGCGCACCTACGAGACAGGTCACGAGTTCAACCTCGCAGCTGCGAGGATAATTGCCTACGCAACCAGCAAGACGAGCCGAGAACAGATTGAAGCCTAGGCGTCGGATGACAACTCAGTTAACCAATGCATCGAGCTGGCGCCCGCATGTTGCCCTGCGCAGGTATCTCCAGACTCACTTCACTGGTGGTCCTCTGCCTCCCTCCCCGCTCCTATAACAGGTAATTGCCCCCTCCTTCCCCCTTATATATGTTGTTCGCTTCCGTTGACGGTTAGTTGGCCCTTTCTCCCATAAATATTGCTTGCTTTCGTCGACGGCTTTACCTCTGACGATGGACTCCCGCAAGCGTTCGAAAGCTCAGACAAATAAAACTACAATTCCGGTGATCGAAACTACTTCTTCTCAATGTAAACACATACCTGGGAGGCGAACCTTTGCCTCAACATGGTGATTATTGCAGACGCACGCCTCATTATAAACAAACTTGCGCGCACTTTACTCCTGCGGTGGACGGCGATCAAACGGCAATCGAATAAAGCACGTCGATGTCATCTTTCTTTTTGTCAACCAAACCTTAATTGGTCTCAAAGTTCAGAACCCTCGTTCAACGGGGCATTTTGTCTGACTAACACAGAAATTTCAGACTTGAAGTTTACTCGGAAGCATAATTCAGAACATGTCAGTCAGAACGGTTGAAAAATTGGCGGCACATGGGTTGGGGCGAAGGTGTGCCACATCCAACCTTAACACTGACTACCCGGGTGACTTAAGAAATCACGCAGCAAGGACATAAGTGAACGGTACTCAAAAGACCGGAAAAGTTAAAGCAACAAGTAATCAGCCCGCGAATTACAAACAACGCCGATAAACACTCGATCGCAACCTAGTAAAACATGCTACTGGCGGTTACTAAAAACGGCGTTCTGGTGGACCTGTTCACAACCTGACCATCTGAATCACCATCGTTGCCACGTTCCCGAGCCTAGTCGCAACGTTCGGACGTCTATTCGAGCTCTCCACAAGGCAGCTGTCGCCTCATCTGCCTCGGATCTACCCGTTGATGGCTCTGCCGTCAAGACGGGCTTCCAGGGCCCTCACCAGAGAGCTGTTGTGGACGCAAAATTCAGCGACCACCCCCCGGGCCTTTTGGGTGGCTATCCACCTCCCATTGTGGCCACGAAACGACAGCTCCTGAGGGTCGCTCGCTGTACCCTGGCGCAGCTGCGCAGTGGCTACTGCATGCTCCTGCGCCAATACCAACACCGACAAGATTCGTCCACACCCGATAGCTGCCCCGACTGCGGCGTGTCGCTGCATTACTGCCGGCATCTCTTCGCCTGCAGTCTTCGGCCAGGCTCCCAACACATCCCCATGGACCTTTGGCTCAAGCCGGCTGAAGTCGCGGCTTTTCTCCGTCTCCCAACTGCATCCAGTTTGCACTCCGGCGGGGACTCCTAACCCAACAAGGGCTTCCAACTTAAACCAACCAACCAACTGGGAGTTGTGTACAATAAATCTCGCTCACAGGTTCCTTCTGCCTTTATCTACCATCTGAGATATTTCGCCTGATTATTGTAGTGCTCTGAGCAAAACCACAACTTAGAAACCTCGGAGGAACATATGATTTTCCGGACGTGGACAGCATTTAAATTAAAAAGACTAAACTCAAAAACCCAAAAGTAGATCGGGCATTAAATTGTTTAGGAATCGGATATCTTCTTAAAACCCAAATATACCCTGCCTTTAGGCGTACAAGCTGAAAAATATGTGAGAAGAGAGCGCATTCGGAACTTTTCTCCATTAACGAAATAAAAATTCAGAAAAAATCGAAACTCTGCATACTGCATCAAAATAAGGCACTGATTGCTGAGAAGGTGTGCACTCAAAAACCAACAGCCCCAGGTGTCTGAAATATTATGGTATTATGTCACAGGATGATTTGTAATTTTACGCCCCCCCCCCCCCCACTGGAGTGCATTTTCATAACTGACAATGCATTACAGAATTTCAGTTAATATTTCTTGAGATCGCACACTGACTATAACACACAAAGACTGTGGCTGTATGAACTACCCACTCTCAGGACAAGTTTACACCTGAGGATGACGTACGTAAGTGAACTGTGTACAATTGTAAATATACTGAGGCGCCGGATTTCATGCCTTTCCGCAAAGTCCAATTTTATTAATGTAAATTATTGCATACTAGGACTGACATTTACTTGGGTCGTCGAGCCTCCGCATCTGGGAAGGGGGTTAGTCACCGCCGGAGCTTAACTCAAACGCAACATCAGACCAGGCTTTGAATGGACAACTTTTAAAAATCCAAATATAGCCCTCTTTGAAGCACATAAGTCGTGAGTACAAGAAAACGCCTCTTTGAGAATATTTTCCATAAAACACATTTGCATTTACGAGTGTATCGAAACTTGATAGAAAAAAATGCCTACTGTATAGGAAGGCATTGTTTACCGAAAAGGTATTTATCCAGAAAAGCCCACAGGATAATTGATGATTCTTTAGTGATCGAAAACGCCTTTCAGAAATTTGTTTAGTATTTCGTGAGATTGGGCCCTGACCGTACAGGCATGAGGACTGCGACACACATAAGATCACTGTCAGGAATTTGAAATACACTGCACGGACTAAGACCTAGGGGTAGCATGCCTTTACACCCAGTCAATTTTATTAATTTAAATTATTGGATAAAGTTGGACTGACGTTTACTTGAATTGTCGAACCGTCGAGTCTGGGAGGGGTGAGGGGGTTAATCGCCGCTGGAGCCTACGGCCACGGATTCATTGTGCGCAAGGCCGAAGGCCAGAGCCGCGGAGACAGGGTTGGAGAATTGTAGGCGAGCATCGTAGCGCTGGAGACGGGCAAAGTGTTCTGGCATCCAGCTCTGCAACACCTCCAGACATTTGGTCAAACTTTCGAGCCAGGCCTGTCGTTCCGTTGATGTGTCGGCGCACAACAAATGCCTGTAGGTGGGGGTGGGGGGGGGAAGAATTAAAGTCAAGATAAGGATCCGTTTTCAAGCACGTCGGATATTTCAAAGTAAGTGCCCACACGCGTCAGTGGATACTGCTTTGCTGAACCTGCGTGAAAAGTACTTGCATCATTGTACTTAATCATAGCGTCTTCTGTAATGGCTACTAGTACTAGCATCGATGGCATTAGAATAAGTACCTTAGTATCAGCTCTTGGCAATACCAGTCTTGTTATTTGCTAATTGTCTATCGTTTTTCGCACTATTGCTCTTCCTGTCGTTGGTAATACTAATGCTATCAACCGCAGTCCTAATCATAACAGTCGCATCTTCAGCCTAGCTCTCCTAGCGCCCACACAACTCATCCATCGAAAGCCTTTAGCACTGCCCGGTGATCGCCAGTTTTCGCGACTCCTGTCTTGGCATCGGGTACAGGGGCGGGAGTGGTACGAGAGTAAGATAGATCTTGTGAGTCTCCAATCACTATAACTCAGTTACAGTCGCCGCGTCTGTCTTCAGTTTGCTGAAGCTAGTGCTGGAAATCGTTGAAGACAACTGTCGAACTGTCATAATGGCTATCGGGATCAGATTATATCGGCCTAGGTTAATTTGTTCCCCCAAATGACTCAAGCGAACCCATACAAAGAAAAAACACTTGAGTTGACCCAAGTGTGAAAAAACTCGAGGCGTTCGGTGGGATTTGAACCCGCTTATTAGAGAAGGTCTTTACTGGAAGCCAAAACCTAACAACACAAAGGCAAACCCAGCAGTACGCCGCAGGATTCAAAATCAAACACAAAATCCAACACAAATGGTGCGTGATAAAGTGCTTAGACAGGCGAAAGATCATCTAGAAAGGTCTCAGTTTCGTGGGAAATGTCACAAGGCGCGCAGCCGCGACAAACCCACGGCAGTTTCGATGCCCACAAGTGACCAGTACCCTCGTGCAGTCTTCTTCCGCGTGGGACATATACTAGCTCATGCACAAACGCAACTGACAGTGAGAGAGCCGCTTAGCCTGCGCTAGTAGCTCATTATGTTCCCCTGCTAAACCAGCGCATTTTATTTAACTTCTCGAAGGGGTGCACAGTCAGTCATTTGTGTGACATACAGTGCGTCAATTTTGTATTCTAGTTTTACTTGCTGGTACTTTAATTGTTTGTTACTCACCAGACTTCTCCGAAACACCTGTTTTTTGTTGCGTTTAGTTATCCATCGACTGCCTGAGGTCCGTGTCTCTTGACTTCGTTTGCTGCCTTCGAATCCGTTGATTCGCCCCATTCCTTGTTTATTGCCCGTCGTTACTGTTGGCTCAAAAACTGACAGGCACATGTTGATGCCATTCATAAGAATGCTTGTCTAATCACCTTGACTGTATGCCCACTAGCATGCTCTCCTGATCTTACTATTTACTACAATGGAACCTTAAAGGATAACCGAGTATCTTTGGACATGGCCTTTGACCATGAGTATGTTTATTCTGGTGAATAGACTAGCCCTGAGTCAAGGAAATCCAAGCCATATCCACCAGTTGTTTCCATCAGATTTGTGACCTCGTAAGCAGTGTGGTCACAGATGCTTTGAGCATACACGGCAAACATACTGACCGATAGACTTCGTCCCGACCCCAATGGAACGCGGTAAAACGATGATAATGATGTCCCCTCCCCCCAACCTTGGTGGAGTTATCGCTGCGTTCTTCGTCAACCTTGCCCGATCTGCCTTCTACCGTCTGTGCGCTCCTCTATGGAATAGAAGGGAAATATCACTACGCACAAAGTCCCGTGTTTACCAAGCAGTGGTTCGATCTATCCTGCTCTATGGCGGAGAGACATGGCCTATGCGTGTTGAGGACATGAGGCGCCTTGAGGTGTTTGACAATGACTGCCTACGCCGCATCCTTCGTCACCGACGCGTCGACCGAATTCGCTGCTCCGATCTCCGCCGACGCTGTCACCTGGACGCTCTCCCTCCACTCCTGCTCCAGAGACGACTTCGGTGGTACGGGCATGCGTCCCGGCGTGATGATGGTGAGCTGATTCGTGAACTGCTTGTGGCGACGCCTCCCCCCACGTGGCGCAAACGTCGTGGCGGGCAGCTGAAAACTTGGACAGCAACGGTCAAGCAGGATCTGTCGTCAGTTTCCGGCCCATGCGTCTACGGCCTACGCCAGTGGAACCGTGAATGGATGGTGCTCTCGTGTGAACAGGCGCAAGATCGACGCGCCTGGACAGCTGTGATTCGTGATGCAGTCAATGTCAAAACTGATGCCGGCTCAAACCGCCCGAGGTGAATGCCGTTACAAGTACAAGTAAGTAAGTTCTCCCAGTCATTCCTAAGTAGCGCGACACCTGCGGTGCCAAACAATTAAGTGACATGTTTATGGATAGTAGTTGAGAGGAGGTTAAGTGAGTACAGTACATGCGACATGCCGACATATACAAAAGATTGATACTCTTTCGCTAATCGGCCTTGATTAAGGTTGAGCGACTGATTATCACATAGTCTATTCTGAAGTTATTTCAGTCATGATAAGATGTCGGCTTTTCAATGAGCTTCGTTCTAGCAACTAACAAAACATACGTACTCTAAAAAGTAAGTACTTAAAAAGTATGGGCATTTACAATTGATTTTGACTGCTTTTATGAATTCAAATATATTTTATGGAAAACATGCACGAAAAAATTATTTCTTGTACTTGTTTGATAGCAAATTACACCTTCTTTAAATTTTATACTCAATAAAAAGGAAGCTTTAGGTTTTAAAAATGTTGCTTAATTGCCGAAAAATTTTTAAACCTCCTGACTGCTACACTCGAATTCAAGGTTTATAAACTGCAAACTGTGTATATCCTGTTTAGGGAAAAGTACGTTTTCGCCTACAGTTTGAGGAAGAAGTCGCACAGTTCTCATTCAATGTTGCAATAGATGTGGGGCATGCTTTATGCAGTATAGGCAACATAAATAAATTTACGAATACAATGCATTATGAATGAAAACCTCGTGATTAGAATTTTCTCTAAAACAGAATGATACCCTTTTTTGAGTATAAAATTTAAACAAGACGTAATTTGCTACAAAACGAGTGCAAGAAATAATTTCGGTTTGAATGTTTGAATGTATAAGGGCAGTAAAAATCAATGATTAATACGCATACAATTGAAGTACTTACTTTTTACAGTACATACGTTTTGTTAGCGGTCAGAAATAAGCTCATTAGAAAGCCGACATCCTATCATGACTGAACCAACTTCAGAATAGACTGCACGATAATCAGTAACACAACCTGAGCCAATGCCGATTAGCGAATGAGTATCAATCTTTCGCATATGTCGAAATGTTGCGTGACCTATGGCGCGTACTGCATGCCTATGTTTAGAAGTACGTACCGGTATAATGTCGGCTTCGACAAACAGTCACAAAGGGATCTCACACGGGCTGTAGGCACACGGGTAAAAACGGCTGGCATACTAGACTACCGTTTCATAAAGAAACTTGCTTTTAAACAAGTCGGCGGAAACTGAACAACCAATGATTCCAAATGGTAGTGATTAAACGAAACTCCACTCCCGAGCTTTCTCGCACTAGTTGAATGCCTAATCGTCGGTTTTTAAACCGAACTGAGCCAAGCAGTGGTCAGAG
This sequence comes from Ligula intestinalis, assembly GCA_036362985.1. Taxonomy (NCBI): domain Eukaryota; kingdom Metazoa; phylum Platyhelminthes; class Cestoda; order Diphyllobothriidea; family Diphyllobothriidae; genus Ligula; species Ligula intestinalis. Next base: position 17,985,575 of record JAYGXS010000009.1, read on the forward strand.
GTAAAACCTACGACAGAAGAACAAAACCGACAAAGCCTAGGGACACAGGAATAGGTACCTCTGACTTAGTAACAGTCACCAGCCAGCCATAACCGTCCAGTACAGTTCCTGGCCAGGTTGTTCCTGCAATTCCCGGCCAAGCACCCACCTCACTCCCGTGGACCTTTGGCTCAAGCCGATCGAGGCCGCGGCTTTTCTCCGTCTCCCAACTACTCTCATTTTGGATTCCGGCGGGGATTCGTGATCCAACTATAGGCTACGACACACACCCGTCCAGTATCTTAACCACTGAACCATAGTCTCACTGTCTTGTCGGGTGCGTTTGGATACATTAAAAGTTACATAACCGTCAAAGATGCCGGAAGCTGAAATGGTCAGTTCTGGCTCATTAGTCATCATCAGCCAGTTGTATGGGCGCTACCCGGTAAAGTGACGGGATGTACTCGTACCGGCATAGAATTGATACGGCGGAAAATAGGTCTAAACAAAACATAAAATAAATCCCTGCTTAAAACGAACTGTTGTTTCATGGAGCTATTATGAAGAAGCCAACTGCAAAATATATTGAAGCAGCATAGCAGCGCATATATTTTGGCTGATGCGTATAACTACAAGAAGCTACAAGTCCAGAACCCTAACCATTAAGTCAGACGTTCTCTGTCCTGTCGGGCATGATAAGGTGCATTAACAATGTTAGATAGAAGTTCCTTGGTCAACTTATGGATCATATTCATCCGATTGTGGAAGTGCTATGGCGGAAGCTAGGTTTAACAGCATTAATCCCTGTTCAGAGCAAACTGTGAGTTGTATGGATTTAGTTTTTTTAAACAGCGCAGCGGCGCAAAAAAGTTGGCTGGTGCGTACAACATGCGTATCATCTGTCATCGTCGCTTACTTGTGCTCCAGCCACCGATAGTCCGAGGAGGCTGTGAAGAGGAGACTGGCTGATTCTCCCCCGCTGCTGCTTCCAGTGCTAGAAGGACGTTCTGTGGACGAGGAGGAGAGCCACTGGGCGTTCACGGAGAAGATGGATCGCATGTAGATGGCATTGGAGCGCACGCAGAGTTTCCGCGGCGCGGGCACGGCCCCGGGTGTGGCCACATGGCACAGATCGATGCGCCCGAGGTGTTCAGCGCCGCGGCTCTCGTCTTCCGGGTAGGACCAATAGAGCAGGCGGTCCGCGAGCAGCTTACACCAACGCTTTTGCCAGACGCCCAAGCCGCCTGACTCCTCGAAAATGGTCTGAAGAAGAAACAATTTTTTGAAAACCGGGAAGATTACAGCATGTTGCTAAACGTCACCAATATATCAAGAATTGGAACTAAATCGCCACAAAACCAAGAAAGAAGACCATAACGCCAAAGTACCATCCGACTAAGGTAACGTCTGCTCTAAGCCGATGCATTATGCCAACATAGGCTAGCCCGTAGAAGAAACCAATGCGTTATTTTTGGAGTAGGGAAGAATGAGGGTAATGGCTCAGTTGGCAGCAACCTAAACCAAGCTACCGAAAGATGTCGAAGTGAAGTCAAGCACTCCTACTTCCACAAACGTCCTTACCATTATCAGCATCATTTCTAGTATCGGCAATAAGCCGCGAAATGGTAATTATGGTGATGATAACTTGACAGCAACTCATGAAAGCATCCAACGGCGTCGCCTAAGAAAGCCCGTACTCCATTTGAATGGTGACCGAATAATGCCTTCTAGGGAAATATGCTACTGTGGCACGAGGTCCGTGTAAAAAACAGTGGCCCGTTTTCCTTCGACATCCTGATCTCGGACTAATACCACGAAAACCCCAAACAGGTGCGGTTCGTAAGATAAGCGCTACTTATAGTTTGTGAGTAATATTTCCATAGCCTTTACACAAATGCGCATGGCGCATCGGTACGTACGAGACCACGCATAGTATGTTCACCAAATACACTGAAAGAACGCCTAGGATTATTTCTCTCCCTCTAATTGTGAGTGGGTGGTAGCGTGGCAAGGAACGAGACGATAGGAAAGAAAACGTACCAGGAAGCCGCGGCGCAGAACAACAGACTCCACGTGAACTGAGGCTCGATTTAAGCCAAGTGGACCAGCCAGCGGGGAGGAGTTGGGGAGATTGGCCAGGAAGAGAGGCATGCCAGTGGGAAAAGTCAGGTGACCACAGTCGGTCTCGCGTTGATGCTGCTGCGCCACAGTCGGCGGCAGTTGGCCAGACAACAAGCTGTCGTGGTGACGCAGATTAACTGAAGACAGTAGGACGAAGGCTGTGCCGGGAAAGAGTAAAATGCGTTAGCGTGGTCAGCGCAAGGCGGAACGATCTAAAACCGACGCGTCTATTTCAAAGATTGGAAATTTTAGGTAACTACATCTAACGGTCACAACTCAACTCATCTCCCCTGGGAGATGGGGGAACAAATAACTCAATAAAAAGGTTGCATCTTGCAGCAGTTACTTTAAATCGGCCTTGTGGCATAGTCAAGATTTTAACACGTTGGGTGACCACCTCACAACCGGTGTCCCCATTCCTTTCAGCCTAATCCAACACCATAGAGGTATCCTCGAACAAGCTGGAAGTAGAAAGCCGCAAGAAAAAAAAGCTATCGGGTGGAACAGTTGGCAAATTTGGTGGTCCACACTTCGTAGTGATTGGTGAATGAGATCGCTACGGCGGTTGGCTTGTCCATAAATACCCGGAAGACCAAAGTACTCCCGAGTTTCATCACTGACCAGAAGGAGGCACCCCTGGGGGGTTAATGGCCGTCAACTTGAAAAAGTAGACAGCATCTCGGGGATGTTCCCGAATGGACAGCGTGAGGACGACATTGTCTCCTGAATCCATGTTGCTCGCCAAGTTTTCGCAATTCTCCGAACGCGCCTATGGATCCGACGCGACACCGTGGGTTTGTCCGGTCAATCGCTGTAAATGTTGGGCTTTGTGTGTGAAATTAGTATTTTACGACCGTTCCCTGAGGATCATCCTTCAAGTGAAATAGACGTAATTCGTCTCAAATGTGGCGGTCCGCACTCGCTGCGGTAGTATCTCGAGGATATCTCAGGCCATCCCAGGAGGACGATTGAGGTGGCTTGGGTACGTTCTCCGTCGTCCGCCTCACGAGCTCTTTTATACTGCGCTGAGTCCAGCGCTGCTGCCCACCTGAACACGTTGAAGAGGAGAGCAGCTCGACATCTTTCGTCAAGACATGCAGGCGGTTGTTGGACCTTTCGGTTGTCGGTCTCCGTCGCTGGAGAAGAGAACGCAGGTGGAGCTATCCAGATCCCCTGCCGCCAATCATCACGCATGGAGAGGTACCATCGATGAGACCGCAGAGGCCGGCTAGATCATGCATGATCACGGCCCTACCAATTACATGGCATATGACCACATAACCGATGAAAACATATCTTTTTTAATGATAAAAGTAACATAAGCGGCAAAACCAAACCTGGCGTGGATTCCTTCGTCTGTGCAATGCGCCGACTAGGGGTCTGCCGGGCGGCGAACCTGGCGAGCATTCCACCTGCGCCACCGCCCGTAGGGGTGGAATCCACGACTGACGACTTGCTGCGCAACTTCTTCCGTTTGGCAGACGAGAGGAGAGAGGCTGACATGCAGAAACCGAGACCACGCTTGGGAGTAGCTGCGACCGGGGAGTCCAGATCACTGGCGAGCGAGCTCACGCTGGCCTCCGAGATGGAGTCGGAGTCCCCGATAGTCATGCAGTAAATTTCGATGGTGATGAGGAAGTCTGGTCGCAGGGGAACGATCTGCATCATGTGGATATAAATAGGATAAAAAATAGATAAAGAAATGTTTCCCGCAGCTCACCGAGCAGATCATAAGCCACTAGAGTTGTTATATTAATTATGGTGCAGTATGATCTCTGGCTACTTTATTCACGTCAGGATGCAGACTGTTGAAAGGGCCTCTTTTCGGCCGCCCGCATAAACCAACACCTGTAAAAAATGACTACGTAATTAGTCGAAACTTTTTCTCGTTGGTTTCAGACGTTTCTTTAAATCAAAATATACTCCACCGAGAACATGTACTACGAAAAAAAAACATTTTTTGTGCTTATTTCGAGGCAATTTGCTGGTTCTCGAAAAATATGCATGCAGGAAGGTTACCTCTCGGTTTAAAAAACTAACCTTTTAAATCCCTAAATAACCCTAAAATCTGCCTGCTGTAGCCTTCGTGCTGCGTGCACAGCTTGCCTCAGTGTCGTTTGCGGCTTGCTTCAGCGTTTGCTGCGACTGTTGGAGCACGTGGTGCCCATCGTCAACATCGGCGTGTGAACTGTCGTTTGTGTGTTTGTCAAGGAGGCCAAGTGTGTGTGTGTCGTAGCCCATAGTTGGATCAGGAATCCCCGCCGGAATCCAAACTGGGAGTAGTTGGGAGACGGAGAAAAGCCGCGACCTCGACCGGCTTGAGCCACAGATCCGCGGGAGGTGGGTGCCTGGCTGAGAACTGCAGGTGAACAGATGACGGCAGTCATGCGGCGAGACGCCGCAGTCGGGACAGCAGTCGGGTATGGATGAGTCAAGCGGGTGTTGGTACTGGCGAAGGAGCATGCAGTAGTCACTGCGTAGATGCGCCAGGGTACAGCGAGTGACCCTCGGGAAATGTCATTCCGAGGCCGCAATCGGAGGTGGATAGCCACCCAAAAGGACCGGGGGACGGTAACCTCGTTTTTTCCTCGACAACGACTCTCTGGTGGAGACGCTGGAAGCCTGTCTTGGTAGCAGAGTTATCAACAGGTAGATCCGCGAGAGACGAGACAACAACTTCCTTGCGGAGTGCTCGAAGAGACGGCCGGACGTTGCGGCAGGGCTCGGGAGCGGTGCAACGGTGATGATTGGGATGGCCGGGTTGCGAACAACTCCACCAGAACTGCTGGCTAAGGAGAGTGTTGTGATGGGCGACCGGTAGAACAGAAGCCTCCGCATGAGGATCTATAGGCGACATTTTATAGCGACCCGTGATCGTGCGGAGGGCAGCATTCTGTGCTGACTGGAGGCGGCGGAGGCTGGAAGAGCACATCGTAGGAGACCAGCTTGATGCCGCATAAGTGAGGTGCGGCTTAGCCAGCGCCTTGAAAGCAGTCGACAAAGTCTCTTTCGCGCAACCCCAGGATGTGCCTGCTAGAGCCTTGAGGACTTTGGTGCAGCGGTTTACTGCTTGCGGTCTCCCTGGCATGGTCTGTGAGCGTGGAAAGCGGATCAAAATTGACACCAAGGAGTTTGGGCTTGTGGATGAGCGGTAAGGACGCTCCATTGACGTTGATGATCGGGTGACGATTCAACTCCTTCGGATCAAGCGTGAAAACAGTTACGGACGACTTGGCTGCCGAGATCGTCATTCCGGGCTGGGTGAGGAAGTTTTCGACAACAGGCATGAACTCCGTGAGGAGCTGTGCAGCCTGATCGATGTCATGGTGCCGGCAGAAGAACGTAACATCGTCCGCATAGGATACCACTTGCACAGGTGCCCGGGGGAGTGGGATCTCTCGCGTGTAGATGTTAAAGAGCATTGGGTTGAGCACAGAGCCTTGAGGGACGTTACAAGTCTGCTTACGTGGCATAGAGAGAGCGCCCCAGAAAAGGACACGATCGTGACGGCCACGGATGTAAGCCGCCAACCATCGGACCAGGCCACTCGGGACGTTCAGCGAGACCAATTCCTGCAGGAGCTGATCGTGGCGGACGCAGTCAAAGGCTCGTGACAGGTCAATTGAGACTGCCAGGGTCCGCGAAGCGGGCTTCTGTTGATTGAAGCCCTCGAGGATAGCGTCGCTGAGCTCGAAAAGCGCCGTTGTAGTCCCACGACCCGATTGGAAACCATGTTGGTGGCAAGATAGTTCCGCCACAGACGTCAGAATTGGGTGGACGAGCCGTTCCAGGATCTTCGCCAATGGACTGAGGAGGGCAATTGGACGATAAGAGGTCGCTAGGCAGGGGTCCTTACCCGCTTTGACCAGGGGGATGATGATCGACTGGCGCCAGCAATCAGGAATGATTGAAGCTCCTAGTGAAAGGTTGAAGAGGGCGGCAAGGTAGGCAGCCACCTTCGGGCCGATGTGGCGCACATGGATAGGCGCCAGACCATCTGGTCCTAAGGCTTTTGAAGCTCTCATTTTCTTGAAGGCGGTGAGGATGGCATCAGCCGAAAAGGAAATGTCTGGGGCGGGGCTTTATGGAGGAGACGAAGAAGGGAGCGCTGGCTTTTGGGACTGGGCGCTGAGCGGGGCGAGAACAGCTTGTTCATCTTCGCGGCGATCTTACCGTTGTTGGAAATGAACTTGCCGTCCCCGAAGCTAATAGACTGGTTAGATGTATCAGCCCAGGGTTTGGTCAGGTTGCGTAAAAGCTTCCAAGTGGCAGCTGAGTTGCCGCTGAAATTACAATCTGAAGCTAGTTCATGCCAGCGTTAGCGTTTGCCATCGTTGATAGTCTTAGTGATTAAGCCATTTAGTTCGCCAACGCTCGGGTCACTGGCATCACGCGCTCGTATTTCGTTTCTCTCTCGTTCCAGGCGGGAGGCTTCGGGCGGATAGTTAGGACGGAGAAGGGGAATGCGGCCGTTAGGGGTGTGATGACTTGCTGCTGCCAGGAGTAGTCGACGAAGGGCTCGCTCCGCCATGTGGACACAGGTGGGAGGCGGTAGGCCATCGATCTCGGCTTCGCATTCGGTCGTGAACGCTGCACAATTGGCTTCTTTGAAATTAATTAAGTGCCGGTTGGGGGCCTTGATACGCTCGGCGGCGTGGCCAATTCGAGCACAATGGGGAGGTGGTCGCTACCCAGGCTGATTTCCGTGTTCCACATGGTGGAGGCTACCAGACTGAGACTGGCGAGGGAAACATCGGGCGAGCTGGAGGCGCCGTTGGTCGGGAGCCGCGTTTGGCTGTTCTCGTTGAGAACAGCAAAGGGGGCATGTTCTATTTCATCAGCCAGAGCTTCTCTTCGGGGGTCGGCTGCCAAGTTAGAGCACCACAGGTCGTGGTGGGCGTTGAAGTCACCTAGCACCAGACTGTCTCCAGAAGGTAAGTAGGGAGCGATAGAGGCGGTGAAACCGGGAGAACAACTGGAAGTTGGAGGGATGTACACGTTCACGACGGTTAGCGGTGCCCAGCCAATGTCAAGGGAAATCGCCAGTACTTCCGTGGGATCGGCTCCAAGCAGGGGTAGCTGGTGATGGGCAATGGATTTCTCCACCAGGAAGGCCAACTCTCCGCCTTTTTTGCGGCACAGGAAGGGACTTTAGTGGAGTTAGACAACTTTGTCTCTTGGATAGCCGCCACAGGTATACTGTGCGAGCGCATGAAGGCCAGGTGCTGGTCAAGCTTCCCAAGGGGACTGTTGGCGTTGAATTGTAAGATCTTAAGACCAGGTGGTGAGGCAAGGTCGGAGACCAGAGGATTTGGGTTCAGGACCGGACGGGCTGGACGCATGGAGATCGGTGGAGGCACGGGACAGCTGGGACACGCGAAGGCACTGCAGCGGAGATGGCGCCAACCATTGCAGGAGCCGCAACGTACAGACCAGTCGTGGCGGCCCAGGCGGACTCGGCAGAACGAGCAGTACCAGAGAGGTCCAGGGTCGGCCTCAATTCCGGCGGCGAGGAGGAGGAGTCGGATCAGCGTGGCCGGGAGGGGCTGTTCCGTCATCAAAAACACGGATTGGGCGGAGGGCGATTCGTAGACGCGTCTGCTGTGGTTCGCCAAGGAGGCCAAGTCGTGCTGTGGCGCGCACAGACCGGTTTACCAGCACCGTCACCCAATGCGTCCAGCCCACCTCAAACGACGATGGGGGACTGAGTAAGTGCGACCCTCAGTGCATTCCTTTCCTCACAATGGACAATCCGATGCGCTTGAAGCTATCACGATGCGCTAAAATCCGCGGTTCGAAGGGTTGCCAACTGACAGGATAACTCTAAGACCACAGTCAGCCTAGTGTGTGCCTTGTTGTTTGGAGTGGCGTACTGGCGGGTTCAAAGTCAGGCTGCAATGGCTCCTCCCTCATGTGACCTTTATGGCGCTCCCGCGCACGCGGAAGCCTACCTAGCAAGGCGGTTTTGTTGTGGTGCGTGTTGGAATGTGTTCGCGTACACCAGCTGCGCCCTGCCCCACCTCCGGTCTTTTCGACGTATGCCTTGACATCGGGTACAGGTGTGGGAGTGGTGAGAGAGTGCAGTAGATCCGGCGAGTCTACTTTTTGCATCACTGAAATATTTTGGGGATTACGCTGCATGATAGTGGATACTACTTAAGTGATAGTGCCTAATCCACTATACCTGTGGAATCAGGTAGATACGTAACTGAACGCGAGTGCTGCTCAACTTGAAAGCGATCCAATCACGGTATAGGACTCGCATGAACTAACTGATATTCAGGCTATAGGGTAAAAAAATGAACATACCTCAATATTAGCAGGGAGATCGATGAAGGGTGTCGCTCGTGCATAGCCTACGGGGAGGTCACAAACGCGCATCAAAGTTATCGTGTCTGTATGGTAAATACGACCCTCGCCAACACACCTGAGGGGCAGAAGGATGTAAAAGCACATAAGTACACAAGTCTAGTGCGCGCCAATCACACAAAAAGAGGAGGGAAAGTCACTCACTTGAGAATCGCCATTAGATGGTACTTGACAGGTCGTCTACCACCGACCGGACTGTCGTAGGGCGTCGAGGTTCCAACAGAACCTTGACCAACAATGGCAAAGCCACTCGTCTGGCTGTAGGGAGCCTCAGGCTTGAGTGCAAGTCGGATACCATTGAGACGGAAACGTGCTCTTAGTGGCTCTCCACGCATTGGTGGTACAAGGACCGGCGAGCCTCTATTCAGCAGAGATAGCTCCTCCATCAGAGCCTGCTGTTTCTGGCCTGTTTGAAGAAAATAGTATTAACATGTAGAATACTAATCATGCTATTTTAGTAGCTGTTTTTTAAATAATTTATTTGCTTAGTGCACACAGCTTACATGCGATGAGGAGGGAACGACTGTCCTCAAAATACGACTCCGAGCGAGCACTGGCTGGCGCGTTCTTTTGAGGTGCTTTACAGTCCTGAAGCGCACTGCTGGAGGAGATAATTTCTTGCCGGACACTGTCGAGAAGTTTTCCGATCTCCTCAATACGATCGGTTCGTCTTCGTTCAACTGCGTTCGCCTCCGCATTGCCTTTTGGGGATCAAAAACGCATGTCTCTCAGCAGGATACGATAGAAAACAAGGGAAAAAATGGGGCTCTTACAATGTATTTTGGTCTGTAAGTTCCCAGCGAACATGAATTTTACCGACAAATGGAAATCCTGACTGATTTAACACACAAGGCTTAGGGTTGTATGCCTAAACCCACTTAAAATTGAGATGAAAATTTCACATGGTCGGCAGTGATGGTTTTAAATTCCGGTTGTATGCCTAGGCCCACTTAAAATTGAGATGAAAATTTTACATGGTCGGCAGTTATGGTTTTAAATTCCGGTACCAAATAGAGACATTTGTGTGTAGACAATTGACTGTAATAATCAGCAGACGGGTCTGGACGATGGATTTTTTACGAGTTCAAAATGGCGGCATGAATTTAGGCCCGGATTCTTGAATAGCGCAGTTCAGAGAAACTGTTATGCAACCTTTTTGTCTGAACGGCCCGCTCCTGCAGAACATGTAATAGCTTTTAGCATGTACACGAAAAGCCTCTTTAGCTGAGACAGAAGGCAAGTAACTTAGTAATGACGCAAAAAACGTGACGGATGGAGCAAAACCTACTGATCAACTTCACAAGGCCAGCATTCAGTCGCACGGGCGTTGCCTGCATGTCCAAGTCAAGAAGGGCTGAGGCGTCACGACTGATGCGTCGAGAGGAACTGCGTCTACGTGAGGCAATGCTTCCGCCACCGCTGCGGTCAGCCCGTGAGGAGGAGCGGCGACGACGGGCGCAGGCAGCTGGACTGCGGGGATTGGCGTGGCCAAAGGTCTCCGGCTCGGAGACCTCATACTCGGAGGACGGAGCATTGTCGTCAGAGGTGCTCCGTTGGCGTGACACATCCGAGTTGGCCAAAAGAGCAGCGGTCTCCAAGTTGAAGGTTGAATCTACGGGGGGAAGGGGGGAGAAGGAGGGAGTACAGGAGATATAAGTTCCCGGACGAACGGCAATGTGTAGTCTGGGGAACTTAAAAGCGATGGAGGAAAGACATTCTGCGTCCTAAAAAGTATGTGGTAACTTCTGACGGCGTCAGATTGAGTATAAGCCGCAACCGTAACGGAATCGATGAAAATACTTCCTCATTAGTTCATATTTCTGATTGCAACCGAGGGGAGAAGGAGCCACTGATGTAACGTAGAGTTTTAAAAGCCCCATGACCAGAGACGCTGGGTTCGATTTCCAGGTAATGTAAACCCGATATTCTGAATGACCGACTGATGACAGCTAACAAATAAGAAAAGAAACCCTTCGGTCTTCCATGCCTCTGAGGGCATTTCCTTCTTGTACTGTCTGATCACAACAGACACTAGGCATCTAATAGGAATAGTGGTGAATGACTCGAAAACCCGTAAGAGCACTCTGGGCGTCGCACGGTTTCTCGCTGAGCTAACAGCTGGGATCTAAACCGCAGACCCTGTCCTCTTGATGTTTTACAATCCTAGCCACGTGTACGTTTTTACCAAGTGGCGTATGATGGAACGTGTGACACGGAGGCCCAAGCTGAGTGAGCTCGGATCCGAGTCGCTGCCCCTACCCTCTTGTTGTGCTATAATCCTAGTCAATTTTAGAATATGACCAGGTACGAATGTACGAACGTCCAAAAAGAGCTAAAGAGACAGAGTTTGATATTGCTGCAGTAGTCGCCAGTTAAAGTCCATCTCAGGCCCAGACCAAATTGGGTTTAATAAGCGGCTGGGCCTATTAACCGTAGGCTTAATAACCGGCGACTACTGTACTACTATTTATACTGCTGCAGTAGTGCATTAGTGCCAACACAAATGGCCACTGTCACTTAAGACTACGCCAGGTGGTGTTTTCTGGCCTGCACTGAAGAAAGCGGCTTACGCCTGATTCCTACTCGGTCATCTTGACACTGTCTTGTCCCCAGTTCAAGTGGGGGTAGAGGCTTTAGAGTGAGGAAGTAAGTTTTGCGTCTACTTCAGTTGAATCTCGTCTGTCTCCAGTCGCCATACTTGCTCTTGGGCATATGGAGGACATCATCGAAATCTGTGGTCGAATTATCATCATGTACGAACGCACTACGGACCAGGGTGGTGTATGCTGGGACTGAGTGAGCTGGGATCCGTGCCAACGCTCCCACGCTTTTTGCTGGCGGGTTAAAACCCAGGTCAGATGTTTGTTGTGGACCAACTATCGCCGTGGGCCACTTAGGCGCAAATTTGTCCGTGCTTCGCCATATTCCATTTCCAGTTTTCTCGCCTCTGTATCGACACCGGTGACAGGCGTCGAAAAAGTGCGGTAGGTGCTGCGCAAGTCAACCAATGGACCGCCTTGCAAAATACGCCATCATTTAATTTTCCCATTGATAGCCAGGGCCTGACACGCTAGCCCACGTTCATAACATAGAGAGGTCGTGCACTTCGTGAGCTATAGGCTTGACTGCTCTATACCCGAACATATTTTCTGTCAGTATTAATTTACTAGTTGGTACAAGAATTAAAAGGCCCTGTCACAAAATTTTACTAAGAAACCGACAAAAAGTGTCGTTATCATTGTCACTAGTGGGAGACGCTATGACCGGCCGGTCCATGGCACTGCGACCTTGATTAACGCACACTGTGTGCCTCTCAACTGGGGAAGGACCACTTCGACAGCAGTCTAGCGTATAAAAATACACCTTTCGTTTGACCTGACTGTGGGCATGGGCGTCAATAGTAATTAAGCATCCTGTACGTTTAAGTGCGAACGGGGTTCCATTTTGTTAGGCAATGCGAGTACAATTCTCGTTTAAACAATTCCTTAAATAGAAAACCCACTAAAAAGCACGTCCGGCGCCAGTCCGGCTAAAAAAAGGCGGTTAAACGGCCTAGATCCGAATAGCTGAAGTCACAACACGGCCGGCTAACACGCGTGAACCGTTCCTGCACCAACCTAATGCAGTTATCTTAAACTAAGATACAGCTAGCAGACAATATGACTATGTTTGTAGCATTAGTTGCATGGTTCACCAGCTCTGTGTCAATGAACACGAAATAGCATACTTATCTATTCTTTAATAATGCCTAGGACAGACAGTTTGATAAGGCAACTTTGCGCGTGTGCTTACTTTCAAGGACTTGGTTTCCTAAAAAACGCGCTGAGTCGCGTTTACCTGGAGACAGACACGAAGACAGCACGTTAAGGAGGCCCAAGGAAAGCTAAAGGGACCTTATTCCAGCCCATTTAACACTGATTTAAGTAACGTCTTGAAGGCACAATGCTATTTCACAACTAACGTTGTCGGCAATCCGACGGATTGTAGGGCCACGTCTGTATTAGCTAACAAACTAATAGTGTAAGCGCAAATAGCACAGCCGGATGCATTTTTCTGAGGCAACGTGAGCAGCATGAGGATGAAAAGCCAGCAAGAGGACTTACTGCGACTTGAGCGAGCGCTGCTTGGAAGGATGTCCGCGACCGACCGAGGCTGATGCAACTTATCCTCCTCGTCGTCATCACTCTTGCTGGAACTCAGGTGATCATAGACACCACCACCACTATCAGTTTCCGTCTCCGCGGAGCTTGTGTCGCCAGGGGCAGTGCCTCGCTTGGGCAGGAAGGTGACGGAGCGCTGGCGCGGGATTCCCGGCTGGACCTCCTCGTCAGCCTGTCGTTCATCGAGGTTGCTGGTGTTGGGCCAGTTACGCAGGACGCCGGGACGCGGACGGTTGTAGTAGGTGTGTTGAGCCGAGTTCGGACACTCCCGTGCTGAAACAAAAAGCACAATAGGCATTGAGGGAAGAAGAACGACTGTTGACGGTACCAGGCGCGACAATACGTCAAGCGCTTTCGAACAATCGACCAGGCATACTGGCTCATTGAGATGATTTGCTTCCAGCACAGAACGGGGGTTATGAGATTCTCCTCAGAGCTCGAGCATAGGATCGTTATATAGCGAAAAACAACCGGTCAACATGTGCTACCGTGGGAGTCAAACAGTTGAAAATTCGACAAGTGAACACAGGTTCAAAATTTGTCAGAGACTCAAACTGTTTGGGTTGCCAGGGTTCCCTTAATTTTATTGGTAATCATTACAGATTACGACAGCAGTATAACCTGTTATCGTTCTCGTAGATCGGTTAACGTACTCCATGTTTGATAGGACACAGTGACGGCTGAGTTGACCATGGGCGACTAAAATGGTCATCGGAAAATAAAGCGTAAAACGTATACAATTTGTTAAGCTAATATTTACAGGGAAGAAAAGCGCAAAACGACGTAAAGGGAGGTCTAGACGGCATGAGGGAGTCAAAACTCCCCAGGGAATTAAACTTACGTGATACGGAAAGTGTGTTGTCGTGGACATCTACGCAATCGGTGGACCTTGAAAGCGCGCCAACGGACTTGGTTGGAGTACGATATTCACCCGTTTTAAGCGGGGCGAAAGATGACAGGGAAGCGGGCAAACCGGTGTTGGTTGATACGGGAGGTGGCGTTGTCTGTGGTGGAGGAGGAAATTCAAAGGTCGGCGCCTGTTGCAGTTCCGGTACGCCCATTGATTCTAGCGCCATCTGGGAGGATAAATAGATAACGCAGGCGGGTCACAGGGATTTCTTTAAGTACAACGGGTAGTAGAACAGTTATGTTGAGACGTAAAGTTACAGGTGGTTCAGGAAGAGGTCGCGGAGAATCGCAAAAAGTTGAGGCAGCATTACTTCCTTCCTTATCGTCAGGTGGAGGAAGGGGAAATTCAACCGCTGACGTGTTCATCTTCTTTCCATGGCCAGAAACTGTGGAAACCTGCGATTAAAACGGCAAGGTAAATATGAGCCTACAAATACTTTGGGAAACGGGTGAAGGAAGTTGTCGGGATGTCGGACCGACTATCCGCGACAGAATAGTGAGGAAGATGGTTAATATGATACGGCTACTGACATTTTGACTACTAATCTGAATAGACGACAATCATGAAGATAGCAAGGCAGGAGGGGCTCAAATGCAACCTCAAATGTGTACTATCCATTGCGTACAACGGTGGCGTACCCCAAAATACGTTCGTAAGTGAAGTTCACATATGAATGGCAGTTCTGCTCCTATTTGCAACGAACGTCTGACTCGTGTACAGCTCTATAAGACTGTTAGCATTGTGATGTCACGCGCACAATGTGAATTTTAGGCCCCTAGAAGGCCTAGCAAATTGAACCATTAAAAAACCAAACGAGAACAGGAGGCAAACAAGAATGATAGCTGGACGATTATGACGGTCAACAATAGCGAGATGAGAAAAAACTCGTATTTGATAGCATTCAGCACTAAGGAGTCGGAAACCAACGTCTTCGAGATAACTTACAAGCGTGCTTTTGTGCTATTAGAAAAGAGGGGGGATCGTCGTTTTTAAGCCTTGTCTTTCCGCTTGTCGCTGTGGGTATTTATTAAGTGCACAAAGAAGGTAACAGCCCAAGCGTTATCGACGTAGAACGACTGTGCGAGATTTAGTGAATGTAATAAGGTTAGTAAGACTACACAACGCATCTCAGTGATCATACCCGGAGGATCGCAGATCTTTGTAACTGTCGAAAAGAGAAGTTAACTAAGGATCAGCGGTTGAGAAGTCTTTGCCTGTTTTATTGCATTCAACGCCAATGAAGGCGATAATTCTTACAAACATGCACAACACTGCACTTTTATGAAAAGCTTTTCGGTTCTTTCGTCGAAGAAAAAGCGTGTTGGAGAAAACTACGGTGCTGTTTTTAAGGACGAATGGCACAAAAACATGAACGCTCTTCTGTACCAACTCTGTCCCTTGCCATTCAATATAAGTGTCAACAACTAGTCGGACGAGTGCGCATTTATTGTGACAGAAACTAAATTTTTTGTATTTTGAAGTATGCGTCTGTTCTAGCGATCCACAGTACATCCAAAGACGACAAAAAATGCCATGAGACCTTTTCCTTAGACGCGAAAAATTCATTCTCACAAACAAATGACCCTCCACGGCCAGACGATTATTACTCCGGTAATAAAATTGCTAGGAAAATGACAATTATAAGTCTGTGATTTTCATACAGGAAAACTGTAAGAGAAGCAACTAACAAATGTATATGATTCGAGAAGATGACTATGCTTATGGCCAACACACGGTGCTGTAACATGACAGCTAACAAAACCTTGTTATAAAAACGAAGTAACAATGGAAAGAAAATGCCTACGTGTCCACCAAAGAAGGGCAAATAATGGCGCTTTCGAGCATGGGCAGTTTACCTGCTTCTCCTTTAAAGGAGGTCTTGGTACGCAAACGGGAGCAGATTCATCGGCCATTAAATGCTCCCAGTGCTGTCGAAGTTTTGACACGGGAATACGATCTAGGGGAGCGAGACTGGGCTTTAAAATAATCGCGAATCAGTACACAAAAGGAAACAGTTACCCTCATGCCTTCTTGCTTTGCAAGATCAATTTTCAGTTTTTTAGTAGGAGTTGTCGACATATTGCCGATATGACGGATGTCGTCCTCCCAAGACTTTATCTAAACAATGTATTTTTAAGATAAAAGTAAACAAAAAGTTACCTCTTTGGCAAGTTCCTTGTATTTCGCCTTTGATATGTAGTTTAGACGGCGCGACTCGCTTGTTTCACTTTGTGATTCGCAAAAAGTAAAATAGTATTATAAAGGACAGGCAAAGCAGGGTCAGAGTTGATGCACACGCTCCTTATTCTTTTGTTTTGAGTAAACAGTGAATAGTGAGTTTTAAAAATTTAAAAGACCCTAAAGTAAAGTGTCACGAAATGTATTTGCGCGAAATGCAGGAAGATTTCATCCGGTAGTTAAACGTTGAATTACAAATCACTTATTCATAACGTCACGAACTCCGCAGCTCGATAAGTCAGCATTGATGCCATCTGATTTGGTCTACCTTGTTATGCTGATATGCCAGCAAGATCACGGACATGACCAAGGACTCTCAAAGTACTTCGATTAAACTACATATAATAGCTTCGACGCAGGGTGACCAGACTTTTCAGTCATGCTTAGTAAGGAGGGCAAATCAGCTAGATTGGAAACCCATGGAGGCAGTGCAGCTTATAAAAATACAAGAAATGCAGACGTAAAAATCCTAGAGGTAGCGAAGTCGAAACTCCTGCACACAAACTCGCTAACGAACAAAGAAAACCGAATTAATATAAAATAACGCGCACTTAAGAGGATAATGCCATTATATGAAGCCCGCGTAATATTTCATGTTTTATAAGTTAAGATGCAACTTTAATAAACGTAAAGACGACAAAAACAAACAGTTTGATTCACGAGAATGATATCTATTTAAATAGATATCGACAATTGTTAGACCAAATCCTATGATACCCCATTTGCGACGGTAGGCAGATGCCACAAGCGGGTAACAAAATGAAAAATCCAAACTTCGAATAAAAATTATTAAATAAATTCGAGAGAGTTTAATTTACTCTGTTTCGTCAATCCCTTTTTCCATGCGGGAATACAAGTTCCATACAGCCCGCGAGAAGCCGTTTGAAAATTCAAACACCGCGCAAATTCTTAGAAATTGTTTGAATATCTTTATTGACCAAGTTCAAGGTCAAATGTAAATGTGGAAAAAATGACCTCTGAGCTCGCAAACCAGGAGCTTGTTGTCCTAAAGTGTAATAAATCTACTACCGCAAGCTTGTCTTCATGAAATAAATATGAGATATTTAACCTAAAGTAAGCTTCATGGCTTACATTCGTAGATGATTACGCCGTCTTACCCACTAAAATGACTAATACAACAGCATATTTCTCATCGGTGAGGTGTGTGTATATTCTTGGTGACATTTAAATTTTGGAAGCTGTTCACAAACAGTCGATAAGAGCCCATATCCACTCCCAATCAAATTCGGGTATTTGGATACATTGTCCTACGGTCTAACCGTTTAATGTCACTAATTCGTAATGCATCTGCATTTTTTACTTTCTTACTATTGATAGAATTTGAACTTACCGTATGCAGAAATATGTTGTGAGATATTTATGCGGTACGCTTCATTGGTCTATCTCTTCTGACCTCACAGCTCTCCACAAAATTCGAGGAACTTGAAAACATCGACAATGAATGCCTTTTTGATGGTACCTAGCGCTTCTGTTAACAATTCATAGTTGGTGTCTCTTGTTGTCTTGTCGTTTAAGAATGTAAATCAGTCGAAACGAAACCTGACCACATTCAATGTTGGAGGATCTCAATGCAATAATAAAGCATTTACATCAACACACACCCACCCACAAACCCACAGGAGGTCAAAGCATGTGCCTGATTCAAAAACAGATCCACTTGTCTGTAAAAAACCTTCATATATAACTACACCTTGATGAACAGACAGTAGCATATGATGATTTTCTAAATGCGCCCACAAACTTTTCGACTAAATGTAGGTGAAAATGTGTTATCTTCTGGAAACCGTGGTATTTTTGTCATTACATTGGGTGAAATTTGAGGGAAATTTTAACAAATGAATCCGACAGATGAGTGGCTTTCGGTTATCTTTGTTAATCGGAAGGGATTTGCCAAGGACAACCTCTTATTGATAGCGTTTTCGTCATTTTCTGGTCACTGAGGATTATGCAATTTCGTTTTTGTGGGACGAAAATCCAAAAATTGATCTGTCGTAGGTGACATTGCTATTTGCCATTGAATACTCTTTCAGCCTGTCTTTTCAAGATAAGTTTCAACTTTTCCGTTCTCATCACCTACTTTGTGCTCGGTATATGCGCATTCGGGTTAAAGGTTGTCTGCATAAATAAACGGTTTGGATGAGATTTAAATGGGCGTGAAGGGATGAAGTTTTCCATTAGGGATACAATACGATTCTGTCAAAAAATTTTAGATCTGTACTTTTTGATACGGGTTTTGGAGATAGGATTTTAGCAAACGGCGTAGGCACTAGTAAAACAGATTAATGACAAACTCATGACTACGCCCGCATGGGTGCTCTGTGTGTGCAACCAGATAAACAGTAGAAATGTTTTTTGGTAGGCAGAGTATTTGCCACCCGCCCATGATTCCTTTTCTTTGGCAAAAGTTGACTATCTCTACAAATATGATGAACTAACCAGTTAGATAATTTATAAGACAACATATTCTCCACCTCCCGCCAAACGGCCGAAGTTAGACTGTGCGGACGTCGTCCTCCGCCAGGAGTTTTCGGAGATGAAGCAGGAACTTTAGCACGAGGTAAATAAACTGAAACAAGAGATAGCCTATCTTAAAATGCATATTTCTCATCCAGCGGTTGAAACAGCCCTTGTCGGTCAAAAACTGGGGGGTAAATAAAAGTACATATGCTCAGATAGCCTCGGCCGGTAAACCTGAAACTCGCATATCATCTGCCGAACCAAGTAAACAAGCGGACGTCTCACTGTATCGCAAAAAAACTCAAATAAATCCGCAGTCCACGCCATCGTTACTCAGCTCAGGCGGCATTAGCAATGATCTGGATTTGCGTCCTAGCGTCACATCGTTGCTCGATGCTGCACTAGAAAGCGATGATACCGAGGTCAATAAGATCATTAATCTAAAAAACAGCACAGGGCTAGAAAGGCTCAAAAGTCTAAACGGGCCAGGGGTGTGCAGTCAGCTAACCAAAAAACCAGCACATTAGGACCCATCGAACCTAAAGTACTGGATACAGATGCCCGCTTGGTCGTTACTCGTGAGCTCGCAACAAATGCACCAGTGAGTCACAAGCAGAATATAGTTGTAAAAAGGGCTCAAGAGATAGCGTCAACAATTACACAAGAAAAGCTTGACTAATTGGGTGCGATCGACGCACACAGAGAACCGATGCGAAGGATATCATATTCTAGCCTCTAAGTATAGCAAACTTGAAGGTAAAATGGAACATATGAAAAAACTCCTCCAGCAGACCATCGCTGCGATGGAAAAAGTGATGACTTCAATGCATACGCATGGACCGCCTAAAGAAGAACAGAGGATGCATATACCTGAAGTACAGGCCGCCATAGTGGACAGCATAGACACCGGTGAGACAACTTCAGACAGATCCGATGACCAAGCAGTCACACCATCCGTTTCGAGCTCTAGACCCACTGCAGCGAAGGCGACCAAAACTGTACTTCAGGACTCCCGTCAGGAGGGTTATCAAGGTGTAGTTGTTCAGGGGTTGCAAGAAGCAACTTCATACAGTTCAGATGACCAAGCAATCACACCACCTAGTACTAGCTCCGGGCCCACTGCAACGAAGATGACCAAAACCGAAATTAAAGACTCCCGACAGGGTGATGAACATGGGGTAGTTGTTCAGGGGTTGCAAGAAGCAACTTCAGACAGTTCTGACGACCAAGCAGTCACACCACACAGTTCGAGCTCCAGGCCCACTGCAGCAAAGGTGGCGAAAACCTCAGCTAAGGGCACACGACACCGAGAGGATCATGAATACTGTCTAGTTATACAGGGGTTAAAAGAAGTTATTTCAGACCGCTCAAACGACCAGAACGATTCGGACTTGGTTTCCTTTAACGATATCCTGAGCAATTTGTTCCCGCCAGGTAAAGAATTTGAAGTGCTCAAGTCATTTCGTATCGGGATAAGGCTGGCATATACTGCAGAAATGCCCCGACCCAGACCGCTAAAAATAGTATTTAAAAACAAGGAAAATGTTCAGGCAATCCTGCCTAAAAAAACTAACCTACGTCACGCGCATAAAGAGTTTTTTATTCAACCGGACTGCTCCCTGGAGGAACGGCAGAAACGCCGAGAACTAGTAGCGGAACTACAGTCGAGGAACAAGAATGGCGAGGTAGGCCTGAAAATCTTCAACGGGAAGATAATTCAGAAAGTAACAGCGAATCAACCCATAATACTCCGAACGACGGTCAGGAAGTGACTGTCACAGCCGGATTACACCGTACCATGAAACTAAAGTGCATGAACACCAATGCAAAAAGCCTGCTCTCCCAATTAGATGAGCTTAAGATTATTACGTGCCAACTAGAACCAGACGTCGTCTGCATAGCAGAAACATGGTTGTCTACGAAGGTAGGCGACCAGGAAATTGCGCTCCCCGGGTTTCAAGTTTTTCGAAAAGGTAGAGTCGGGCGTCGAGGTGGGGGTGAGCTAATCTATGTTAGACACAGCCTGCTCGTGTCCGACAAATCCGAAAACCTTCCGGACAATATAGATGCAATATGGCTCACCGTTAGAAGACCGGGGTCACAGACCCTTGACATCATGGCGGTCTACCGTTCACCATCGAGCAACCAACAGTCAGACAATGGTCTGATAGAAGGAGTTGAAGAAATTGCTAGGAGATCCGATTTCATGGTCATGGGAGACTTTAACGCCCCCCATATCGACTGGAATGTGAGTTCTGCGCCCGGCTTATAAGTAAATTTCGATCGACGACTCCTGCGCACAGTACAGGCATCTTTTTTAACGCAACACGTCCTAAATCCGACCAGATTACGCAAAGGGCATCAAGCTAATTGCTTAGACCTAGTACTTACCAAAGCCCCTGATAGCGTGGACATTGTAAATTTTTTACCACCTCTCGGAAAAAGTGATCACGTAGTGCTACAGTGGGAATAGGTAGCAAGCCTCTGAACTTCATATCTTCCTATTTGGATGCTCGCACATAACGAGTAAAAATTTCCAATGTTATCTCCAACCCCACGCATGTGAGGAGTGGAGTTATATAGGGTAGTGAACTGGGTCCGCTCCTATTTGCCTGTTTGTCAACGACGGTTCAGATTATTTTCAGTATGGTAGGCCCTTCATGTACGTTGATGATTTAAAAGTCGCTTATCGATATAAACCGGCAGATCACAACATCGTGCTCGAGCTGATAAAAAAGGATCTTCAGGCCTTTGCCCAGTGGTGTTGCACGTAAGACCTCACCCTTTCATCGCACAAATGTTCCGTTATGGTTGTTGGCGACGATCATCAACCGGAATTAAGCATTGACGCCCATGAACTAAATGTCCCAGGAGTTATCAAGAATTTGGGCATATCCTACTTTAATAGTCTCAATTTAGCAGAGCACTGTGTCCTGAAAGTCTTGAAAGCACACCGAACCACCGGATTTATCCTTAGAAATTTTAAGACTATAAAGGTAAGAACATGACTTTATAATATGTACGTGAGACCTAGTCTTGAATACTGCTCGCCCCTATTCAGTCTTCTGCGCACTAGTGAACGAAAGAAAATAGAATCGGTGCAGCACTTCTTCATTAGAAGTGTTTTCACTACAGAACACCGTAACTTAGCCTACCAACAAATGTTCGAACTAATAAAGCTGGATCTCCTGTGGCTTTGTAGATTGCAGAAGTGTCTATTTTCACTGTTTAAACTTTTGAATGGTCAATGGTACAATAAGGCAGCTTGAGCACTCTCGACGCGCCAGTCATCGAGACGTATTTTTATTACTTCCTATGGCACGCACATTTAAGTACCGGCAATTCTTTTCAGTAAACGTCATATCAATCTGGAATAAGCTGCCCAGCAGTATTAAAACCCAGCAAAGCTACCCTATGTTTAAGAGACCTATAACTAGTTTTCTACATTCAGGACAACTTTCACGAATTTTGGGTGCTGACTCGGTGGAATCCCTCTTTCACTCTGATGGCGTTCGTGGACTTTGAACCCCGCCAGGCTTCATGCTGAAGATAATGCTGCTGAAGCAGCAGCCTGCAGTCTGTTAATCCTTCAGCCGATAGCGCGCAACTTTTGCCGACAACCATTGAAGGAAGACTGAGAACACTGTGTTCTTGGGCCAACCCTCTCCGTCTAGAACTAATGTCCTTAAACGATATGCAAAATTTCGCCTGCTGATATGTCAACTCAGCTTACAATTGTACATATATTCCGTTTGTATCATACCTTTGAAGTCAGGTTTTTTTCACTTGCAACAAACTGCCTATCTCGCCCAGTATTGACAAAACACAAAACCTGAAACAAAACCAATGCTGAATGCAACATGGGGAGTGTGTTTTAGGTTTTTTCCGGTCTTCGAGGTTTTAGAAGGCGCCCAAGAGGTGCATTACCAACTCTTTACAATTGCCTGTAAACTGGCATAATAAACTTATTATTATTATTACATACGAAGCATGAAGAGATCTCAAGAACTGATCCCTGCCCTAAGATCAGCCGATGGACAACTGGCGACCGAAGACCGGGTGAAAGCCTCCCTACTCTCCGATTTCTTTAAATCCGTCTACACCCGAGAACCTACAACTTTTGCTGACGGTACGTCCGCTCATTGACCGATAACTGCACCCTAACCCTCCTTCTCATATCCCAAAAAAGAGGACCTAGGTTTTTCACACACCACTGTCAGGGCTGAATTACTCCAACTTAAGCCTGTCAAATCATCAGGGCCGGAAAAACTTGTGACCTTGGCGCGCAACTCGATTTTCCGCAGCTAAGTGAATTTTCAAATTTTAATAGGATTTTATCGTATCCTATCGACTTTATTGGCATAATTTTTGTTCATAATTCGAATTTCTTACCCCTAAGCCACTCCACAATCCGGTGGTCGTTTTCGTTGACTATAGGTGAAAATATACAGTTTTCTTCTGTTTCACCCGACATATCCTCCTAGGAATTCTCTAAGATTCAGCTGAAAAACACGTAGGTAAGTACGTGAATATTGAATCAGGTTGTATATTTTGAAAGAATACTCTTTTTCCAACAAGAAATAGTGGACACTGGTCGAAATATCAATCCAGATATTCTTTACCCTACTTAGCCTCATCTGAATGTTTATTTTAGATTGCAAATTTTAAAAAGATTTCGCAATTTCCAACAAGATTCATTTTACACTTGTTGCAATATCAATCGAGTTAATTTTCATCCAACGTTGACTCGTCAATTTATTTTCTGTATAAGATAAACTTTCTTGCATTGCCTTGCTTAAAAATATATCTTACTGCATATCCTTTTGATATTTTAAACTTCAATATGAAATCACAGTAAGTTTTTAGACGAAAATCCCCCTTGACGACCCTCTTGATGTTAAATTTTTCCAAGATCAACCCGTCTTAAATATGAAACAACTGAATCTTGATGCTCTGGACACTTTTAATAATTTCATGTCTCAATATGGATGTTTGCTTGCGGTTCTCAGTACCATCTTTGATGGAAATGTCTCTTCGCTCACTTCTCAGCAATGTGAGAAATTAGAGCCCTTCATCAATTTGGTGTCTACTGAGACCTGTGACCGGCAAAAAAGAAGTTATAATTTTCTTTTAAAGAATGTCCCAAAAAGTAAAATTCCGCTAGACGTCGCCTGTCAATTCCTCTATTCGTGTGACTTTAACTTTAAGGTCACAGAAGCTAAAATATTGTCCTCTCGAAGCGAAAATCCGCCGATTTTGGTAAAACTTTTTTCGGCGATAGAAGTTGACAACCTCTTCTCTAAGCATGAGCGTTCAGCTCAATACCTAAAAAAACATAAGCTTTTTATATGTAAGGATAAAACCCCCATGGAACGTAGGATTTCGCCTGCATCTGCAAAAACTAGGCCCACTCCTACCCCTACTATTCCAAAATGTGGTAGCTGAGGTCGACGCAAGTTCACGTCCCTCTGGATCAGCGACAACGTTAAGTTTACCCGAAACCTCACTCACAATCCTTACTCCTGAGGCCGACGCAAGTTTACGTCCCTCCGGATCAGGGACAACGATAATTTCACCCGAAACCTTACCCGCAATCCTTACTCCTGGCTCGAGTAAAATTCGTTCGCCTTCCGAACAAACCTCGCCTACTGAAGGGGCTTAACCTAATAGACCTAAACTTGCCCCCGTAAATCAAAACCAATTGCAAAAATCAGTAATTTACCTAATTATGGGAACCATACTAACATTTCAGCATCTACACCAGATGAAAACACTCATGTTTTTACTTTTCCAATCCCCAAAATGGCCCAAAATGGCCCACAATCCACAATTAATTCACTCTTGTCATACTATGAATAGCTCCTCGCAAACTTCAATGCCATTTTCGAATCCCTGTCCTCCGACAAATTATGCTGACACTTTAGCATCTATAGCGTTGTTTGTTATTTTCCAAACCCGCAAATTGCCAAAAATCAACATATAATCAAATCTACTAATTATGATCATAGTCTTCCATACCTATTTAGGCCATTCCCAAACGTACGTTTTCCGAAAAATTATGCTAACTCTTATCATAATCCTTTTATACGAACGCCTCCTACTTTTCTTACTCCACAAAATGGGCACCCTTTCCTCAATTTTCAAGCAAATCTGCCGTCATACAATAATCCTACTATATTTAACAATTATATTTCAGCTAATTGTAGACCACAGCAATCTTGCTTTCCACCTTTTGTTTCTCCCATGCCGTTTCCCTTTCCGCCACCAAGTTTTCCTTTTTTATAAATACGGATGAGTGTAACCTGCATCTCAGGGATATGCTCAGTATAGTTTTTCTGAATGCGAGATCAGTTGTAAATAAAATGACAGAGCTCAGAACAGTAGCTTTTGAGCTTGATCCAAATGTTATTTGTATCACTGAATCTTGGGCTCACTCTCTTATCTCTGACTCAACGCTCGCTATAGATACTTTTAGTTTGTACCGACAAGACCGCATTGAAAAACGTGGCGGTGGTTGCCTTCTTTATATCAAATCAGCTTTTGTACATTTCCCGCTTCATCTGAGCATTTCATCGTTTTCGGAAGATGTTTGCTTTATTTCAGTCATCCTCCCACACAATAAAAAAGCTGTAATTGGCTGTGTCTATAATCCCCTATGTTTTTCTGGTGATGAAAGTACGCTCTGCGAACGGTTTTCAAAAGTTGCAGAAGCTGAAGTTGATGTCAAAATAATCATAGGTGATTTTAATCTGCCAGACGTTAACTGGGAGGCAAATACTTGTCCGCCAAAGTTTCAAAAATTGGTAGAAACTATTAACTTTGCAAACATGTCACAACTGGTCAGTTCAGTGACTAGAAATGAGAGCATATTAGATTTATTTTTTACAAATGACGTCCACCCTATCTTTATGAATTTTCATCGTGATCTCTTCACAAGTAACCACGCATTAATTCAGTGTTGTTTTCCAGTCTCTCTTTCTAAAAAGCCTGAGGTAAAATGCAAAAACCTCGATTTTGCTGACGCAAACCTTGAACTAATAAATGACTTCGTAAGTACTCTAGATTGGCATACTATTTTTTCAACTAATGATGAGGTCGAGCGCTGGTTACGAAATTTCAGCTAAGTCATCAGTCTTATATAAATCGATTTATCTAAGAGAAGATACGACTATTAGTCTTTCGTTTTTTTATATAAATTATCCGTAAGTACCAGTTCTTACGCTTGAAAAATCTGCTTCCATTCCTTTTGTTGGTTTGGTCTCTGCTTGCTTACCTAGCATTCCGTTAACCATCTTTTTTGCTATCAGCAACTTATATAAGCTTGAACAGTTAGTTTATTCTGAATTCCCAACTGTTTTCGTGATTAGTTTACTTGTTGCTTCGAAAAGTATGAAGGCGACACTTTCATTCAGTAGGAAGCCACAGAATTCCAGACCTAAGCGGTGTCTGCGAAAGGCAAACATCATTACTGATATCAGTCTTCAGCCTGACATCAGTATTCAGCCTGATCTGACTGCCGAGCAAATAGATTTGTCTGCAATGAAAAATTGCAGCGAGTTTATGTTGAAATTTGGGTCAGTTCTCTCAATCCTTGGGACCCTATTTGATGGGAATATCGCTGCAGTTTCCTCTCAGGAATGCAAACGTTTAGATAGTCTCGTTAATTTGGTCGCAAGTGAGTCACAGGATAGACAAAAAAGGTCGTACAATTTTATTCTGAAAAACGTTCCGAAATCAATTAGGCCAATGGACGTTGCAATGCATTTCCTCTGCTCCTGTGAATTTAACTATAAAATAGCAGAGGCTATAAGACTGTCATCTCGCAGCAACAACCCACCCATTTTAGTCAAGCTGTTTGCACCCATTGAAATAGACGCCATTTTTAAACAGCAGGAGTTTGTTTCCAAATGTCTGAGAAATGCAATGTATTTCCTCTGTCATGATCTCACTCCAATGGAGCGAAGAATAGCGTCAAGTTCTTCGAATAAAATAGTAATTTCACCGCAACCGGCTCAAGTTCCTGGTCGTAGCCCTAGGAAGCCTAGCGAGCCATGTACTTTTATTCCTGCCAAACCTAGATTACTGCTCCCCAGTACAGCAACTATCTCATCCCCCTCAAGTCACCAGACATCCCCGTCTACTTCCAACTTTAATGCTTCCCCAGTTGCCATAGCTAGTAATTCTGGTAGCACTCCTAGAAATTTCAAAAAGCCCTCTACGTCAGGTAGACCAACAGCTTCGATACTCAATCAGAGTCCTCCCAAACCTTCTATTAAAGCACCCAATTCAGGTCGTCGAAAGGGTGGGATC
>JAYGXS010000009.1:18022139-18053423 GCA_036362985.1 Ligula intestinalis
AAGCGGGGAAAGCTGAATACTTTCTTGATAAGTGAATTTGGAAGGCCATCAGTTCCCGAGGAGTGCGAGTTTTTTAGACGGATAATGTGCTTACGAATTACTTCTATGGAGAAATCTATGGTACTGATAGTATTGACTGAGCATGGCTGAAACGACGGGACCGGTTCAGATTCCGTCGTAAGGTGTTTTGCAAAGAACGCATTGAACAGTTCAGCCTTCTCAGACTCATCTTGCACAAAGTTTTTATTTTCATTCAGTAAAGGGGGGATTTCGTGACCTCGTCTAGCAGAGTACCGACGACGGAACAGTTGGGCAATCGATTTTGCAGAGTTTAACTCGCTGAGTGCGCAAGATTCCCTATGTTTGTCACGTGTAAGACGAATCTTAGACGCTAATTCGAAAATCTCTGCGATTCTAAGGTGCACCGATAATGAACTAGTAGACTGGTCTTTCAACTCTCTTTGCAATTTCTTCAGTCTAGACATAAGAAAATGAGGAACGGTGGGGTCCGAAGTATAAGGCTTAACAATTTTGATCGGCACAAATTCCAAAATGCTATTTGAAATTGCCGTCATTAAGTCACCGAGAATTGTTACACTGTTCGTGGAGGAAAGCTCCTGCCAGTCTAGTGAGTCCATAAAGTTGTTAATTAAATTAATATCAGCTAGGTCAAACGCACGGTAGGTACGAGTGTTGCTAGCCTTTTTCGTAGAAGCAAGCGGAAGGCAACAATGGATCAAAGTATGGTCACTTGGGAAGAGGTTCTGATTGTAGTCAACAAAAAGGGGGAACATGTCATTCGTGAAAATTAAATCTAAAATATGCTGATCCCTTGTTGGGGAACAGACCAACTGAGACCAGTTTGAAAAATTGATGGTATCTAGGAAGGGCTGAAATCTGGATGGACAACAGTTCAATGACCAATCAATTTCGGGAAAGTTGAAATTCCCTGCGATAACTTTAGCATCAAAGGTGGACTCCGAAATCAGCCTAAATATTTCGCAAAGCTTTTCATCATCTTCCGACGATGAGTTAGGTGGACTATAAATGCATCCAATAATCGCCTTTTGACGGGGAGACAGGATAATGGATGCAAAGCAGTAATTGCCCGAGAATGACTCAGCATCTAGGTTGAAGGGGAAATGCTTAAAAAAAGCTTTAATATAGAGAAGACAACCGCCACCACGTTTACTAGGGCGGTCTTGACGGTAGAAATCATACTTGTCTATTATGAGTAAGGCATCAGAAATTAGTGGATGGGTCCACGACTCTGCAATGCATATAACATCTGGCTTCAGCTCGAACGCAATAGCTCTAAGTTGAGCCATCTTATTTAAAACAGATCTTGCATTAAGCAGGATGATATCTAGTGAAGCTTGAGTATTCGAACTAGGGTTATCTTTATTTAGTAATAAAAATTTGGAGGTGGGTAATTTGGTTGGAAGTTTGGAGAATAGCCATCGACTGGAGCAGGACAATTAACATAAGAAAGCTGAGGGGGATAGCTGAAAGCTGCAGGTATATAGGTCTGTGAGATGGATGGGCCATAGGGATTAGTGCCGTGGTGAGTTTGCTGATAGTTACCGGGAAATTGGGAAAACCAAGACGGGAAAGACGGGAAAGAGAGGCTGGAGGGCGAGGTAAGGTAACTATGAGGATTAAGCGGTGGAAAGCCTGGCCCAGTATGATACTTGTGATAAGTAGGGTAACTTATATGTTTGTTAGCTTCCTGTTGTATAGGCTTAGTTAGTGTTTGGGAAGGCTGCATGCTCGCGGTTGAGTTCCCGATCCCACCCTTTCGACGACCTGAATTGGGTGCTTTAATAGAAGGTTTGGGAGGACTCTGATTGAGTATCGAAGCTGTTGGTCTACCTGACGTAGAGGGCTTTTTGAAATTTCTAGGAGGGCTACCAGAATTACTAGCTATGGCAACTGGGGAAGCATCTAAGTTGGAAGTAGACGGGGATGTCTGGTGACTTGAGGGGGATGAGATAGTTGCTGTACTGGGGAGCAGTAATCTAGGTTTGGCAGGAATAAAAGTACATGGCTCGCTAGGCTTCCTAGGGCTACGACCAGGAACTTGAGCCGGTTGCGGTGAAATTACTATTTTATTCGAAGAACTTGACGCTATTCTTCGCTCCATTGGAGTGAGATCATGACAGAGGAAATACATTGCATTTCTCAGACATTTGGAAACAAACTCCTGCTGTTTAAAAATGGCGTCTATTTCAATGGGTGCAAACAGCTTGACTAAAATGGGTGGGTTGTTGCTGCGAGATGACAGTCTTATAGCCTCTGCTATTTTATAGTTAAATCCGCAGGAGTAGAGGAAATGCATTGCGACATCCATTGGCCGTATTGATTTCGGAACGTTTTTCAGAATAAAATTGTACGACCTTTTTTGTCTATCCTGTGACGCACTTGCGACCAAATTAACGAGAGTATCTAAACGTTTGCATTCATGAGAGGAAACTGCAGAGATATTTCCATCAAATAGGGTCCCCAGGATTGAGAGAACTGACCCAAATTTCAGCATAAACTCGCTGCAATTTTTCATTGCAGACAAATCTATTTGCTCGGCAATCAGATCAGGCTGAATACTGATGTCAGGCTGAAGACTGATATCAGTAATGATGTTTGCCTTTCGCAGACACCGCTTGGGTCTGGAATTCTGTGGCTTCCTACTGAATGGATGTGTTGCTTTCATACTTTTCGAAGCAACAAGTAGATTAATCACGAAAACGGTCGGGAATTCAGAATAAACTAACTGTTTAAGCTTGTATAAGTTGCTGAAAGCAAGACAGATGGTTAACAGAATGCTAGGTAAGCAAGCAGAGACCAAACCAACAAAAGGAATGGAAGCAGATTTTTCAAGCGTAAGTACTGGTACTGACGGATAATTTATATAAGAAAACGAAAGACTACTAGTCGTATCTTCTCTTAGATAAATCAATTTATATAAGACTGATGACTTAGCTGAAATTTCGAAACCAGCGTGAACTTCAGAAGTCCTTTAAAGGAAAAAATAAAATTTGGAAACACTTTTAACTGACGAGGAGAGTCGAACCTTTGCAGGAATATGAATTTAAAAGGTATCTGTAAGCGGGTAGTAAAAGAAATTTGGTAGAAACTATGAGCTTATCATAAAAGAGAACTCGATCGAGCATCTCAAGGTCATTTACGGATACATACGCAACAACCAAAGAACTCGTGACGCGATGACTAGAACAAAGCCTAAGTCCTGTTTGACTTCTTTCAGTCGGTATTTACCCAGGAAAAGAATCATCTCCTCTCCCCCGTCCAGACCAACAAAAAGTTTGCGGGAGAAAATGCCTCCAACTTCTCGCCTGCCTAAAAGCTGCCAAGTCACCCGGTTCAAATAGGATTAATCCACACGCCCTCAGAGAATTACCCAACATATTGTGCGAACCGGTGTCGAGGATATGCGAAAATTCAACTGAAAAAGGTGAACTGCCACAGGAGTAGAAAACTTATATTTTCTCACCAATCTATAAAGAAGGGTCCCAGCTGAAATCGAAAAATTTCCAGCCGATTAGTTTAAACTGCATTTTGTGCAAAGTTAAGGAACGACTCAATAAGATACAGTTAATGACGTATTTGGAGCAGAGGAACATATTGTATACTGATCAGCATGGTTTTTACTGTGGACACTCATGTCCTAAAGGAAGTCTTTATTCGCAGGAAAAATGGACAAAAGCCACAGACCAGGATCATACAGTTGGTGTAATTTTTTGACTTCAGGAAAGTGGTTGACGGCGCATTTCACCATCTGCTCTTATAAACAATCTGGCCTAAAGTATCCAAGGTAACGATTTTAAATGGATCAGAAGTTTTCTATCACGTGGGTTACAAAAATTAACTGTTTGTAGCACAAAAAATGAATGGATTCAAGTAGAAAGTGGTGTTTCACAGGGATCAGCCTTAGGCCCTCTTCTGTTTTTCGTTCATATAAATGACTGCACTGAGAATCTGGACTGTGAGAGCATCATGCTCGTAGATGATATAAAAATTGAGAAAACCATTAGCTCTGATGGCGACGCACAAGAACTACAGAAAAAAATTGATAAACTGGCTGTTTGTTCCAGCAAATGGGTCCTGATATCTAGCATATCCAAATGTGCACTCCTACGTTTGGAATCTGGACCGCCACATTTCCCCGAACACCAATTCTGTCTCAGTGGATCTCCACTAGAAGAAGTGGACAAGTATAAAAGTATAAAAATCTGGGTAAAATCTGGGTAAATCTGGGTAAATCTGGGTAAATCTGGGTAAAATCTGGGTAATTGAACATCTTCTGAAAATTATAAAATGGCCGTCCAAAAGGCAACGAGCACAATGCATTGGATCAAGAGTGCTTTAGAGTGTTTCCCCGAACTGCTTGCGCAGCTCTTCAATACTTTTATTAGACCGCATCTGGAATAGGGAATGCCAGCATGGATGCCGTGGATTAAAAAAGACAGCGCTCTAATCGAGCAGGTGCAACGATGGGTAATAAAACTGGTGGACGGTCTAAGACCGGTGTTTTAACCCAAAGGACTAATGCAGCCTATTTTGTTTCTCTATTCTATAGAGAAATGAAATGCAAATTGCCATGGACACTCAGTGTTATCCACAGACATTCCTGTTCGCTAAAATATGAAGATTTTTTTGAGATTGTAAGCATGACCTACCTGCGAGTCCATCCGTACAAGGTCAAACGTGAAGATACACGCCTAGATCTGTATAGGTTTTCCTTCAGTCATCGGGTTGCTCAACCGCAGAACACCCCTAAGCGAAATAGCAACGTCAGATACTGTTTTCCGGTTCACATTTTCAAAGCTGCTGGTTGAAAAGAGATGTAAATTCTGTTCGATGACAATCTCTGAATACAAGTACGGCACACATATGATATTTACTCAAATACTTCGAGAAAATTCGTTCTGGTACCGCTTGTGGAGGCGAACCTTCGACATTTTTTTACGTTTGAATCTTCGCTAAGTCCAATAGCACATACAGTTTGCGGTGAGCTGGGATGTTTCTTAGGAAATCATACAAATCCAAACAAATTTAAAGTGACCGATATTACGAGACAGTACAGTTCAGTTCACTGGTTTTTGATTTCGTAGGAACAGGGGAACTTGTGACGAAAAAGAGATCGAGGGTGTATGAGTCACTTTAAGTCACTTTATTAAGGGAAGAAGGCTTTCGCCTTTGAGCTCCCTATTCATAACCAAAATCGCATAATAGGTCCACCGTAACAATAGTACATCATACAAATGTACAAATGTAGGCTCAACATCAGCGATAAGTGTGAGCCAGTTGCAAGGTGCTGCTACTGACACTTTGTTCATTATATCTGCCACAGTTTCTCAGCAAATGAGAATCAAGTTTGTGTTTAAAAATGTCAACAGTATCTGAGAGGACCACATCTTCCGGGAGTCCGTTCCACGCTCCAATGACCCTCTGCGAGAAGGCATTTCGTCGAACGTCGATACGGGCCGGTTTCCTCTGTAGTTTAAAAGGATGACCTCGCAGATGGTCAGTCCGAGCCAATTCGAAGAAATCATCAAATTCTAGGGCGCAGTCTTGGCCTCTAACAATTCCGTAGGTTTGTATGAGGTCCCCGCGGAGTTGCCTTTAATTGAGAGGGAAAAGATCAAGTTCGGTCAGTCTGTCTTCATAAGGCAGATGACCAAGATTCTTGACCATCTTCGTAGCCCTCGCCTGCACTCGTTCCAGGTGCAGGTAATCCTTCTTGAACCACGGATGCCAGGCCTGGACAGCATACTCCAAGTGGGACCGAACAAACGCTCCGTAGGTTTTCCTGAAGAGCTCCTTGTCAATTTTTGCGAATCCCCGCCTTATCGCAAACAGCACCTGTGTCGCGCGTTTAGCTGCCTTTACACACTGAGAAGATGGTTTGAGTGAGGAATTTATTAGAACACCGAGATCCTTTTGTTCGTTCACATTTGAAAGTGGGTGCCCATCGAGGAGGTATTGGAAGGAATCGTTCTCCTCATCAGTCCTTCTAGTACGGAGTCTTAAAACCACACACTTACTAATGTTGAAGTTTAAAAGCCAACGAGCAGACCAGCAGCTAAGTCGATTAAGACTCTCTTGAAGCGCTTTCCTATCGGCGTCAGACCTGATGGCTCTCCAGAGTTTGACGTCGTCGGCAAACATGATAGCACTGCAACCCAGGTCGTTGACACAGTCGTTGATATAGATAAGGAAGAGCAGTGGCCCTAAGACAGAGCCTTGGGGGACGCCACTCAGAACATATGTAGGGCTTTACTTTGAGTCACCGATGCACACAGTTTGCGATCGCCCTGTGAGAAAATCTGTGATCCATGCCAGCAGGTTTCCTCTTATGCCAATTTCTGACAATTTATACATTAGACGCTTATTTGGGACGCTGTCGAATGCCTTCTTGAATTCCGTATAGATGACGTCAACCTTACCATCTTCATCTAGTGCGCGAGTCCACTGCTCAGTGGAGAGTAGAAGGCTGGAAAGGCAAGAATGGTTCTTTCTGAAGCCATGTTGGAGCCCTGACAGTAGATTGTTCTCCTCCAAGAACTCCATTGTCGTCTTCTTAATTATCGTTTCCATCACCTTACAGCAAATGCAAGTTAGGCTGACGGGCCGGTAATTGTTAACCTTCGTTCGGGCTCCGCCCTTGTATATCGGGTAAATATTTGCCATTTTCCATTCAGATGGCAGTTTTCCTAGTTCAAATGAAGAACGAAAGATATGTGCTAGGGGCTTTGAGAGTTCGCTTGCCAATTCTTTCAAGAACTTGGCTGGTATATTGTCTGGACCGGATAACTTTGCTTCTTTGAGGCTCTGCAGCTCCCTCTCAACTACAGATGTTGGAAATAGTAGAGAATGAAGTGCCGGACCGGCGTTTGCAACAGCACTGTTGGCATTATCAAAATGAAGCTCGGTTTCCCTAGTGAATACCGAGGCAAAGAACCGGCTACAGTACTCGGCTTTCTCGTCATTCTCAACGACTTCTCCGCCATCATCATTCTTAAGTACTGCGACAGGATCCTTGTTTTTTAATCTACTGTTAATATAGCGAAATAGAATTTTGGGCTTTTCTTCGGCCTGTTGGAGGATTCTTGATTCATAGTTTTTCCTGGCCTGGCGAATTGATTTTTTTACTGCATTTCTTTGGCGTCGGAATTCCTCGAGGTGTACTGGCAACCCAGTTTTCCCGAATAACTTCCATTTCCTATTCTTCATCTTCAGTTGCCTGTTAAGGTCTCTCGTCAACCAGGCAGGACGACTAGTCGTCTTGTGTACCTTGACCGGACAAAAGCGCTTAAGCAGATCTAATGCAACCCTCTTGAGTGATCTCCAATCCTCCTTCGGATCCCCCTTGAGTAGGCAGTCCCAATTCACGGTCGATAGTGCATTCTTCATTGAATTGAAATCTGCCTTCCATATGTTTGGCTGGTCCTCCGTTTTCCTCAGCCATTGAGTATGGAGTGAGTAATCCCACATTAGCGTCGTATGATCACTCTTACCGAGCGGAGCACTTGAATGAACTTCATCTATGTAGGACGAATCCTTCGTGAAAATGAGATCCAAACAAGTAGCCCGCTGGTTTTCTCGAAATCTGGTTATGCCCTTAACGTTCTGAACTAGAGACAGGTCAAGCGTGAGATCCATTAATTTGGAACTAAAGGAAGTTGACGCCGCCTCAACTGTCAGGTCGTTCCATTCAATTGCAGGGGCGTTGAAATCACCAACGATGAGAACCTCCTGGTGGCTAGCAGCTTCTTTCACCAGACCAAGGAGTGAGTCGTCGGCTCCGCTCAGAATGTTTGGTGGCCGGTAAACGGCCAGGAATTCAAGGTTCTGTGAATTCGCCTTCTTGATCTTTAACCAGATGGACTCATACTCCAGGGCTAGAGTGTGTTCTCTTTCTACAACAGAGATTTCAGTTCTGACATACACGACAACCCCACCTCCTTGTCGGTTTTGGCGGTCTTTGCGGAAAACCTGGTATGCTGGAATCGATATCTCCGAATCTGCAATTTCTGCTTTCAGCCATGTTTCCGTTCTGGGAACTACATCAGGTTTCCGCTCCGAAAGTACTGCCTTGAGTTCATCAATTTTTGAGGGAAGACTTTGGGCATTAGTGTAAAGAAAGCTCAATTTAGACTTATTCACCACTTTATGCAGGCGGTTGCCTCTTGCGTGAGATTGCATGCAGGGGGCTGTCGGTGCTGATGGAGACGGACTGTGTTCGATCCCGACTAGGCTGTTAGTGTTATCGGCTTTATCCAGAGGAGTGACCTCGGGACATGGACGATATCCCCGTTCAGAATTCGAAGATTGCTCTCGCCGAGTTCGCATCTCCTGTGGAGTTCTACTTTTAGCAATCTCCATTTCTCTCGCTCCGCGGGGGAAAAATCCCGCTGAAAAAAAACCGTCGGGTGTGAGTATCTAAGTATTGGTTTCCTGCTTAACAATAGCTGGACCTCAGCCTCACTCTTCAGAACAACCTTCAACGGTCGTGGTTGGCGTTGTTCATCTTTTGAGTCTGTTATACGGCCCATTCGGAATGCCTTTAGAACTTCGACTTTTTCCTCACCCTTTAGGAGGAATTTCAGATATTCTTTGAATAACTTCCTGTCCTCTTCTAATCTTGATTTCGGGGTATCGGAAGTACATTCTGTCATGCCTTTTATGACTATGCAGTTTATACGAGTGGTACTCACCTTCCGACTGTCATCCCCTTCTGCTTCTCTAGGGTTTGTTAGGACATATTCGCTTCGAGGTTCAGCGCTCCTGTTCGTTTTGGCCTGCGAATGTGCCCTTTTTGTTTGGCTCGTGCTCAATCTCGGCCTACTTATATTAGCACTTGGGCTTGGTCGGCCTTTTTTGGGAGCCCGAGAGCGCTTCTTCGTTCTCTTGGAAGTCAGTGGGTTGACCGTTTCCCCTGTCCAAGGCAGACTACCAACTCCGTCAAGCACCCTGGCTGCCGGATCATTTTTGTGCTTAGACACTTCGGCGAGGGATTTTGTTTCTCCGTACGTTAGGTTTCCTCGCTCAAGTTCACGCATCGCCGGTTTCTCCTCACGAGGGAGAAATAGAGAAAATTTTTTCAGCTCCTCCATCTCCACTCTAAGACTATTAACTACCTTCTCAAGTTTTGTAAATTTGTTCAAAAGCGTAAAATATGTTACGGAGGCTTCATTTTCATGAGTTACATCCCTTAAACTTTTACGACTTTTAGTTCGCTTGGCAGGAGGAGATTTCAAAGAATTTCTAGATCGAGCTTCCGTAGTTAGTAAGGGAATTTGGAAACCATCGGAGAATCCTGTGATGGCAAAGTGAGGTAGGCGTTCGACTTCTACGCGGGGGATCCGGGGTTCGAATCCGGGCGGTGGCGTGACTTTTTTTCCTTGTTGCGATGATGTCGGGATTTCGAATGCAGACACTGGCAAACATTCCTTCCCGTCTTCCAAAGCTGTATAGCACATAGTTTCAATTTTTTCTGTCACAATCTTTTCACAACAGACCGTTAATGAATCAAATAATAAAGTGGATTGCCTTTTGACTGTTAATAACCGATTTTGATTGCTGTCATCCTGTGTCTTCGTGGAGGAGTTGATTAGACGCTCAACTTGGTATTCGTAAATTGAGTCTACTGAACTCGAGAGACTTTTAGCCCTTTTAGCGGGGGGTGATTTCATCGCATCAATCTTGCGACTTCTGCCCTCGAAATTGCGACTAGGGGTTTTAAACCAAATTAAATTAGAGTCAGCAGTCGACGCTGGTGGTGTA
This sequence comes from Ligula intestinalis, assembly GCA_036362985.1. Classification (NCBI taxonomy): domain Eukaryota; kingdom Metazoa; phylum Platyhelminthes; class Cestoda; order Diphyllobothriidea; family Diphyllobothriidae; genus Ligula; species Ligula intestinalis. The sequence goes on from JAYGXS010000009.1 coordinate 18,031,941, forward strand.
GTGTGAAAACGTAAATATATTCGCCTGAAGATGATGGTATTGTTAAAATAAAGTAAAGTACCGGAGTCTCAGAGACGCAGCAGTGTCCTGGACATCCAAATAACGTAAATAGTGGTGATCCCCGGGGGTCGACAACTGAAAGCCGAATTCTAAAGTTGAAATCCTATGTTCAAACAAACCATTGTTCGTTTTGCACAAATTTAACTCGAGTTTTACATGACCGTAACGACTGACTTTCACAATATTAGCTTGCCTAAAGACTCCAGGCAAACTTATCTAAAAGAAATCACCTGGGAATCACTGCCTTTTCATATTTATGCATATATAGATGTTTATTATGCCAGTTTACAGGCAATTTTACAGTGTTGGTAAAGCACCTCTTGGGCGCCTTCCAAAACCTCGAAGACAGGAAAAAACCTTAAACGGACACAATTTTATGTTTTGTCAATACTGGGCGAGATAGGGTGTTTGTTTTAAGTGAAAAAACCTGACTACAAAGGTTTGATACAAACGGAATACATGTACAGTTGTAAACTGAGTTGATACATCAGCAAGAGAAAAGTTGCATATCGTTGAGGGATATTAGTTCGGGAACGGGAGGGTTGGCGCAAGAATGCAGGGTCCTCAGTCTTCCTACAATGGTTGTCGGCAAAGTTGCGCGCTATCAGCTGAAGGGTTAGCAGATTTCAGGCTGCAGTTTCAGCAGCATTATCTGCAGGATGAGGCCTGGTAGGGTTTAAAGTCCATCAATGCCATCAGAATGAAAGAGAGATTCCACCGAGTCAGCACCCAAAATTCGTGAAAGTTGTCCTGTCTTTGAAGTCATATTCTGGTAAATGAATACGTTTTTGTTTTTTAAATCTCCAGGGTGTATTATCAAAAAGAAGTTATTGTGGAGGAAAAATAACATAATTGGGCTTCTGATTGCGTGGCAATCCATAAAGCAGATCATATAAATGGTTATGTAAGAAGAGTATTTCACATCTGCCGAATATTTGTCTTTGATAAATAAAGGTCAATAATCCTTATAAAAATGGTGAACCTTGAACGAAGCAGTGAAATGGGTCAATTGCGAATTGGCCAAATCGGAAACGGTGTACTGTCAACGATCAAAAGTTCAATCATGAATTTCGATAAAGAGCTGTTCAAGAAAACATGAGGGGCCATTATCAACTGTGGTGCTCTATATTGAAGAAAGATATTCACAAGCTGTCGAACTGGGTTTATGGAAAGGCGACAAAGATATGAAAGAACGTCAGCCCTGATCATATCACTTCCAGTTTGGTATGTCTAACTTATTCCTCATAGTAAACAGAGCAATCTTAGTGAACATTAGCCCGAAATATTGGATTGGAGAGAACCAACTCTACGACAAGCCTCTTGATAATTCGGTCGTAAAAGCTGATTAGCCCTTATATTATAGTTTTGCGTGTACTACAACTCCAAAGACGGTTTTATACTTGAAGTAGACTTTAAATGCGCACAATTTTAAACCAAAAGAAATCAAAACTGAAGCAAACGCGCAAGTGGGATGAATGATTCTAGAGGCAAACGAAGAAGGCGTTTGGGAGGAGGGCTAAATTGCGTAAGATATGAACTGCTTGCATCAGAAAAACGGAAAAGCTAGTGTGCATGTTTTAAAATGTAGCATGAAGCTATTTAAAGGGTTATTTCGAAGATACACCATATCTAAACGAATCTTTGTACTGTCTGAGTTGCTTACAGAAGGGCTGTCGGAACAGATAAACAACAAGGTTAAGCGCCTCTTTTAAATTGGACGCTTGGCGTTATTTCAACATTTTCTCCGAAAGTCAAGGTTGTCCCGGAGGCCGCATTAAAATAATTTAATTGGTAGCTGTTCAAAGTAAGGGAATGGAGGTAGCTAATTACGCAGCCGAGAATCCTTCAGACGCCTTTGCGAATAGGGTAAACAGTTATCACAGTGCTTTTACAGTATTTTATTCAGCGTTCTGATCCGATGTTTAAAACTAAACGAACCATTCTTCATGAAAGGAAACAAGAAGTCATTCCAGACATAAATAAATCAATTTCGATCAAAGATGGAGCTGAAAGACTCGCTAGGTAAGTAATTTGTACCCTTGACCAATTTCTCTAGGGTGTCTCGCCATAAACGAGATAAGGCCAGGGCTGCCGTGGAAGCCGACACCGAATACTCGAAGTTGAAAATTCTCAAAGATCAGCTCGACTCTCTTAACTCGGAATTTTCTATTTATCAAACCATAGGGTGAGTCAAATTCCTCTGCATCATAGACCTTCTGCCCATATTTATGATATAAGCAAGCAGCTAATTTACAGTCTTACATCGAGGTTGATTTTCAGTTTTAGTTTAAGAAAGCTCACTTGATCTGCTTATTTTATTTGAAAGGCTTTGCAGTTAATATGGTTGTAACCTTAGTTTCCTGTGGAAACGATTTGTGTCCGGGTAAAGGACGAAATGCTTATTCACCGGTACGACATCCTGGACATGTGGCAAATAAAGGGATTATCACAAGAAGACGCCGTAGTTATTGAATATTTTTGTAAACTAGAAAAATTGGTTTTGATTTTTGAAATATTTCGCTCAAGTTTTGGGGTTTAGGAACTAAGACCCTTTTTCCAATTGTTTTCTTCGTATGTCATCTCGAGCCTATATGACCCGATACCTATCCGGAATTTCAGTGAATTCAGCGTAGTTCTTCCAAGTTCTTCAGAATTTATAAGCCATTTTCAACTGCATTACTTCGAGTAGTATCCAGTAAATGATGTTTTTAATGATAAGAATGGAATGTTCACCAGATTTCGATCGTTACAACTTCCGATATAAAACTCCGTAATTCCAGATCTCTGCCTAAAATTGCACACCTTTTGCTGTGCCTTTAGACTAAACCAATTCCATGTTTTGCATCAGTTTCTTGTGAATCGACTAAGTATACTTAAGTACAACTCCTATCTCAAACTGGCTGCCAACGTGATTTGTTGATGCTTCTATCGACATCCACTTATATTATAGCACTCGATGCTCTTAAGGCTAATTCACTATAGTAAACGATTTAGATCTCTCAGAAAACACAACAAAGCGAAAATTCCTAGACATTTAGCATTTGTATTTGCACAGTTATTCCTATAATTTTCCAAATCTTACAATACCTAAAGCAGGAAAATCGAATAACACTGGAGTATTTTTCCCCAATTACACGTTTGCACGAAAACGGTGAAATAGCATGTTTTCTCATATGGTCTAACTTTTAGAAGACTACGCTTATCAATGGCCAGATTTGAGCTAAAAACAACTGAAAAATGTTCGGGGCCAGTTCTTTAGTCGCTCATTCTGTTGGATTCTACTAGAAAGGTGCGAAAGGAAGATTATGCGCAGTGTATATATTTGATCGGTGTTCGCACATTTCTGAGTGAGTATATATATATATATATATATTCACTCAGGAATGTCCGAACAGCGATCCAATAGGCTTATAAAGTAAACAAAGTTCACGTAGTGGCTAGAGGTCCTGGGACGAGTGACCACTTGCCAGGCCGATGCCGGCCAAGTCATAATAGCAGAGGGGATGACAGCGTTTGGGGGTAACTTGATACAGAACTGTCTTGGGCTTATTTGCCTTCATTTAGCCAAGCATAACCCTTAACGACAGCTAGATCGGACAAAACAAATATACGCACTCACAAATGGTGCAGCTGGTCCACCGCTGGGATCTACCAGACGGGTAAAAAGCACCTCATCGAACCGCAGTTCATCAATGCCTCGCACACTTGCCATTAACTGTCACTGCAGACCGGGTATATATTCACTCAGGAATGCCCGAACGCCGAACAAATAGGCTTCCGAACTGAAAAAACATATTTTAAAGTGGCTTAAGGCACAAGGGTTTTAGTTATTTTTCGCTCACACTCGGCTACGTCTGCTACCCTTGGAATGCGTTCTATACTCCAAGGACATGCAGTCTCCTCTCCACCAAGAACCAGCACAACATTGGATGCAAATGGGGAAGCAGCTCCGCACGTACAATTGAGAGTAGAATGGATGGTTCCCCCGAAACCAGCATAAGTTAGAAAATTATATGATGTGGTGTAGCCCGCGAATCCCTTATCTGCAAGAACACAGCTGGATGGCTTCACAGAATGACTCCTCGGTATACTTAACGGATAAGTGCAAGTATGTAGGGCCGCAAATTACTTTGATGCTCAACAGCCTAGCTCCTTTCGTTTAGTAGTAAGTAGTTGGTTTATTGTTTTTTCGTAATTTTATATTTCTTCTGAATTTGATGCTCCACAGTAGTTGTTGCCTTCATAATCAACACTACACTAGTTGCAAGAGAATCAGAAAAGGAGCGGGAATGGACAGGATTTTCTCTGATTTCTTTCAGACATCAAATCCGAATTTTTAAGTAGCAAAGGATAAATCTTTTTCCCCAAGAGATAGCGAAAACTGGATAAGAATTTTTAGGGGACCAACACGTTCAATGAATCCCTTTTAATAACACATAAACCTTTCTGTTTGGACAAATGACATACACTGTAAAAGCTGCACATGTGTACTAGCTATATAACAACTTGTCCATTGCGTATGATGCACAGCTGTAAGACAACCTTTGCAAGTTTACTCACACATATAAAGGCATGCATTTGGCAATACCCTTCACAATCCAGTGGACTTAATCTTGTAGTGGTGTAGGTGGACTACATAATGGGCTTTTGCGCCATCATCACCAATGCCAACTAAGCAGCTAAAACATTTCCATTTAACCCAGTCCATCATTGATCAATAGCACTAGAGACGTTGATTGGTTCTACCATGCCAAACTTTACCACGTGAACGGCATATCATAAATCAAATTTTGAAAATAGTGTACGCTTTATCAGTAACCAAGTTTGCCGTCTCTTCCGTAAATCTCACTTCAATTATGTTGTCATCACGCATGTTCTCTGCTATGAAATTCTGAATTCGCTTAAAAATACAGTGAAGTTGTCCGTCCCCTAACGCATTGCGCAACGGGTCATCAAAGTTGTGGTTTCACAGATGCCGCCTGCAATAGAAAGTACGCAGTGGATGTTTGATCTCCAGTCTCACCCAAGTAATATAGCAAATATGTCGCATCTTTATTGACCTTGATTACGTCGACTTCATTGCTATTTGCGATAGTGATAAGCCACCTATGAACGGCATTGGTTATTTACCAGGATACTGAAAGTTATTTGCCATACACTTGACTGTTGATCTGTTGAAGGCTTCAGTGAATTAAAGTGTGACGATTTTTTGCCTTAAAATAACCGAAGCTATCCAGGGGATGGCAAAATCTTCCTCAAACTCTTAAGAGCCGGTTTAGGGATGGTCAAAACAGATTTGATTCGCGTTAACTTTTAATCTGTGTATGAACTATTGTACCAACGTGATATCCACTAAAGAGTAATATGATTTACCTTTGTCGCCAACACCCATTGATGTACAAGAAACCCGAATCTTTTGATCAGAGATAATCAGAAATTATCTTTCACTACAGATATAGTACGTATTCGTATTCGAATCAGTGCATTTACACCCATAAGATAAGCCTTAATCGTGGAGTATTTCGCAGTCATATGTGACGTAGTAAGCGGTTACTTACCTTGCTTGGCCCTCGATAGCTGAGATTTTTCAGAATGCCAGATATGTGCATCACACTGAGCACTTTTACTGAATACGCAGTCGGCATCAGGTCAAAGAGCCACACCTCTCAGCTAGCAGTCGTCGGAGAAAGTGAGCACCAGATGGTGCTAGGCACAGGTGTTCACCTTACCCAATTGCGCACCAGTCTTTCGGGAATTAAATTAAGTTCTGAGATAAAAGTTTCTTGCTCACGACCTACCTTTTACTCGCTCAACCGTCTCACTTTTATTGACATGAGGTTTTTGAGTCTCACGGACTACTGGCCTTTTGTTTGCACACGGTCAGAAAACACGACAATTAACATTCTTAACAAGAACCTAAATCAACGACAGTAGCTGGAGTTAATCTGAGTTCAAGACCACCTCCACACTGTTCGCGGTGCGTTTATTTTACTCTGTTCGGTTCTCGACCTCTGCTGCTTCTGGCGAAGTCTACCTAACACACGAGACGTTTGATGATACACATGGAATATATTTTCAAGTACTGAGCAATCGCGCATATGTCTTGTTTTCGGGGCTAAAATTATAGTGTTTAGTTTCTAAAATTGAATTGCTTCGCTGACTGTCAGCTCTAGGCGCTAAACCTTCGATAATTGTCCCCCGAGAAAAAAAGACATGCCTGTTTGGTAGGAGGAATTTGTTTGTAGGTTATAAATATTCAACAAACGTGGATAAGCTATTGAGTTGGGAATGAGAGGTAGAAGAAACAGGAGGCGTGAATGGCTTACGGGTTGCGGAAATTCTCGCCGGCAAACTTTGCATCACCACCAAGTTCCTCTTCAATGCGCAGCATTTGATTGTACTTCGCCAACCGCTCTGATCGACAGGGTGCACCAGTTTTTATCTGTCCCGTGCGAAGTCCTATCACGAGGTCAGCGATTGTGCAGTCCTCGGTCTCCCCTGACCTGTGCGACACCATAACACCCCAGCCGGCCTTCCTGGCCATATTACAAGCCTCAATTGCTTCGGAGATCGAACCTATCTGGTTTATTTTCAGTAGGAGACAATTGCAAGCCTTGCAATCAATCGCCTGTTGCACGCGCTTCGGATTTGTGACAGTGAGGTCATCGCCAACAATCTGGATCTGGGTCTTTGAAGTGTACTTTGTCCAGGAGTCCCAGTCATCCTGATCGAAGGGATCCTCAATGCTGACTATAGGGTATTTGGAGATCATCTCATCATAGATGCCTGCTAACTTGTCAGATTGTATCCATTTATCTTTGGGTGAGTTGGGATTTTTGAAATCGAGGTCATAGAGCCCATCCTTAAAGAACTCCGAAGCCGCCACGTCCATACCAATTTTCACCTTTCCAGTGTAGCCGGCCATCTCAATAGCTTCCTTCAGTAACTCTAGGCCCTCAAAGTTGTCCTGAATGTTCGGCGCGAACCCACCTTCGTCTCCGACGTTACAGGCATCAAGACCATACTTCTTCTTTATGACGGTGCGAAGGTTGTGATAGGTCTCTGATCCCATTTTCATAGCCTGGGTAAAGCTGCTGGCCCCGACAGGGAGTATCATGAATTCCTGCATGGCTAGTTTGTTGCCTGCGTGACTTCCTCCGTTGAGGACATTGAAGGCTGGAACGGGCAGAATAATATCCTTATTTCCTGCCAAGTCAGCGAAGTGGCGATACAAAGGAACACCCTTTTCGGCGGCTCCAGCCTTGGCGACCGCAATTGAGACACCTAGAATTGCATTTGCGCCCAATTTGCTCTTGTTTTCTGTGCCATCGAGCTCTTTGACCATGAACTCATCAATTTCCTGTTGTTGGCTGGGTTTAAAAGCCTTCTGAAGCAGGGCCGGCGCAATAATTTTGTTCACATTTGCCACGGCTTTCAGGACTCCCTTGCCCATGTAATCGCCTTTGATGTCATCTCGAAGTTCCAACGCTTCGTGGATGCCCGTTGAGGCACCGCTGGGCACTCCTGCCCGGAAGAGACCCTTGTCTGTAATAAGGTCAACCTCCACTGTAGGGTTCCCTCGGCTGTCAAAAATTTGACGAGCTTTGATAGCGTTGATGGACATGGGCAAGCGTCAACTCTCCTGCTTGGGTCAGTTATGGCGTCTAATGCACAAATACGCCACGAAATTCGGCAGCCCGACTTCTAGGTTTGAAAATCGATATAAAAATCGATAATGCTGAATTTGACGGCCACTGCAGTCACTTTTCAGTCGTGCGTCAAAAAACCTGGCCCACAGTCTCGCAATAAGGACGCCTGATAGTGTCAGACCATTAATTGACACCTAAAACAACATAATTTACGAAACGGATTGGTCTTATAGTCGCGCAGTACGCCTCGAGCCATCGTATTTTGTCAACATTTAGGCACGAAACAGTTCATATGTATAAGGGGATTTTTAATCAAAAACTGTCAAGAACTTATTTTAAAAAACAGCTCCATTGTCATTAGTTGAGCTCTTTAATTAAAGACAAAAGAAAAACTGCTTGGTTCAGGTGCATTACGGATACTCCGCCTTGCTGAAACGCTTATGCTGAACCTTCTGTACGTCCTAGCACATTTTAGCTTGGCCGTATAAAAGCGCTCTTCCCGTCACAATACGTTCAGTCTGCTAGAAAGCGTTTGCACGTAGATGGTCCTTCACTGAATCCAAGCAAACTCACAAGCTAGGTTACCTTATTTAATCTCTGTCCCACTGTAAATGCATATTGAAGGCTAGAATTGAGTTTGTAGCATACCTTAAACACTACAAAAACCTTCTAGCAAAACACTGCAGCACTCTTCCAAACCACAAACACAGTCTAATGAAAACAGTCACAGTCAACTGCGATGAGCGAGCTGACTGCTAGTTGCGCTAAGTGTTGTAAGCCACTGTCACACCTCAGACAGGGGGAGTTGCATCACACGGGCTTGCCCCGAGGCGGGTCTTTAGCACGCTGGAGACCAACCAGCGGAAACAGCCATCCGAGAGAGCGAGTCCGGGTTTTGTACACAATAAACCCTCTTCCGGGTGGATTCCAGAATTAAGCCCTTCTTCTTGTGTTTTTCCTTGGGGATTTCAACAGGGCGTAATTCGACGGTGATACACGTCAGATGCCACCGTTACAACATTGGCGACACAGAACCCGTCGTTATAACACCTTATAACGCTTGTAATTTTTCCTGCATTTGACTAGGTACGGGTAGAAATTATGCCCGAAAGTGAATGAAATGTGGTTTTAATCACACTTGCCATGAGTATGAAGGCACTTGTCGGCTATTGGTCCTACATACCCGTCTTATAACCGTAGTTTTCAGTGACTAAGATTATCCGATTCCGTCTCTTGTTGTGGCCATGCCGGTTGGTAGACTATGGACCCAAGTCAACGATTATTTTGAATGTGCGTCTTTGTGCACACAGTTTAATAAAAGTGCACATTTACTCCTCATACCAAATTTTAAACACACCTCACCGTACACTTCCGACTATAGATCATCTTTTTATACGCTGCGCCAAGCCATAAAATGTCTTTTCCCCGATGCTGTACGTTTGAATACTATTAAAAACAAGTTTAAATGACAATGCAGTTGAGACAATCAACAAATAAAAGACGTTTTGATTTGAAAAACCGAACTGATTTGGTCAGTCGCGAATGTCAATTCGTCTCTGTGTTGGATAAAACGATGGTCATCAAAATTTAGTCCTGCTGATATTCTCTACTAATTAAAACTTAAATCTTATGAATAGCACCTTCCTTTTTCCGCAGGCCACATCTCCCCATGATCCCCATCGGTTTGAAGGCCACCCGTCCCGTGGACTTTCGCACGCCATTTGCCCAGTTCGTTGAATCTCACTATCATCAGGATGCCGCTAACTTCGAGGAGGCCTTCCGTCAGCTGAATTCTAGTCGAGAGGTAAGACCACTGTACCCAACTCACTGCCGGTGTTGTCTTGTTTAAGGTTCATCGTTTTTACAGAATATTACATGCCCTTCTTCACGTGATGACGAATCATCCACACTTACTTTGGGTGTGACCATATTCTTGCTGCCTTTCATGCATGTATAGCCTTCTGACGCGTGTGCACTTATTTTCGCGTATCGTTTATTGATAGAGCAGGTGTTTTTTGCTTGCGTCAACAGGTGCACGTGCGCGGGGGACCTTGTTTACAGCTGTAGTTCCCGGGCTCTACCTTGATTACCTTGCTCTGGATCGTGGGTATCGATATGACTGCTCGATGGGTTGGAGGCGTGATGTGGATATCAGGGCACATGGCTTCTAGTTGGTCAGGTTTACAGGCGGGATCAAAACTCCATAGATCGTCTGTTGTGATCATCACGATCCCAGAGGAGTCACGGTGACCTTTTGCTGTCCCTTGCACACTTATTTGGTATAACTGTGCTCATGTTCGATCTAGCCGGATTCGATAATGCCGCAAATTGTGCCTGTCAACGCGTTGCACCAATGAATTGGCATCTCCCCAGTGTTTGGGACACGAATACTGAAGGCTCAGGACTTATTTTCATACGTTGGCGAACTTTTTAAAGCAAGCCTTTAAGGATAGAGCCCTCTTTAACGCTTCCAGATGGACAACGGCGCCGTTTCGAGGGTGGCAGCACTGAGATCACCAGGCATACTAAGCAGAATGACCTAAAACACAGTTGTCCTTCATGGATGGCTTGAACTGCCTTAGCGCTGCTCTTGCAGTCAGTGGGAACTGTCTTCTTGGCCATGAAGTCAGTGTACTTCAGCCAAAGAATGGCCCTCAGACAGTGATAGTCAAACACCTCTAGTTTTTGCGAGCCTTCTCTCTCCCCCTTGCTCGACTTAGCGTCGCTGGATATGGTGAAGTCGGGGGCCGTGCTTAAAGCCGCCACTACCTGACGCGTACAACACATAGGTTTGGCTGCTGGTTAAGCTTAACTCAGCTGCCCTGGATACCCGATCAACCACGATGGTCACTCCAGTGCGGTCATAGAATGTGTTTTTTGTAGGTGCCCTCTGTGCCCCCTGAACGGGCCGCGTGATAGATGTGCTGGAGCGACACGGCGACACGCCTAGGAGCGGCTTCGGCGGCGCCTGCGCCCGAACCCACCTTCGGTCTTCTTGACTGTGCCTTGACACCGAGCTCAGAGGGGCGAGGGAAAAGAGAAGGTGTGATAAATGCGGCGCAAGTCTACTATCACTTAAAACTTGTAGGGGTCTAAGCCGTGAGTGTGCTCAGAACACTACAATTATCAAGCCCTGTTTCCTACAGGAAGAAGAGAGGTGAGACCATTAGGAGTTGTTTATTGTGTACAGAAACTCAGTAGCGGTCTGAAGCTCCAATGCGCGGCTGGCCCCGGGTCCCGCGCACGCATCTGTCTGTTAGCGTGATGTACGCGTAAGTTCGTAAACGTCATGCGGGAATGAGTCACTGGCAGCTTGGTCAACTGCTTGGCCAATAGCAGTCTACGGCATCTGTGATTGGCTGACCCAGAAGGAGATAAAGGAGCGAAGACACGTGCGCTTTGTGGGCTTGGCACCGGTGCTACAGACTAATCCATGCGCAAGTTATCATCCCTGAAGCAACAGACTCTGGAGAAAACGGTGGACATCGTCGGTTCGACGGTTGGACTGTTGTGCTAAGTGAATTGGCGGCTTTGAGGCGTCAGGCCTTAAATTGCTCCTTGACAGATACGCGGCGTCTGTGATAGCAGTGAGTCGTAGTTCAACTACCGAAGCCTTTCACTGTTGGTATGTGAGTGAGTTTAAACAGGCCATGAGATCCTGACTCGTACCTGTGCAGACATTTCACGTTTCGTGATTAGTTAAGTCATTTCGACTGGGACTCCAACTGAGAACCGGCGGTTCCCAAGCAGCACGCCTTCACGTTGGTGGAACCGACTGTACCCATCTCCGGACGGACCCATCTTCAGATGGACTCACCTCCGGACGGACCTATCTCCATATGGACCTATCTCCGGATGGACTACAGCAAAGAGCTGCACTTCCCTTACCCCCCCCCATACCAAAATTTGCCAGTATATATGTTTCTGTCTCCATCGTTTTTTCGAGAATGGATCTTCCTCATCCGGCGAGGTTGATCCGAATCCTTCTTCTTATTGCCGGCGTCGAGCCCAATCCGGGACCTGCTCAAGGAACTATCAGATGGTTCTGTTCCACCTGCGCCAAGCAGATCTTCCCAAACCAAGCCTGTGTCCTGTGTGTGCCTTGCAATAACTGGCAACACTTCCGCGCAAGAGGCACAAATTGCTCGGGTCTCACTTCCATCCTCCAATACAGCTGCTCATCGTACAGGTGCATAACCTGTCGTCATCCACGAAATGGGCCTGCTAACACTCCTGCACCCTCACTGCCACCACCACCTATGCCGCGGTCCGCCACGACTCAGGCTGCCTCACAACAACCCTCAGTACCGCCGCCGCTTATGTCGCTGACCGTCCCAGACGCCTCACCACTTTCTGACCTCAAAATACTGCAGCTGAACTGTAATGGCCTTTCTGGTAAAACAGATGAGATCATTAAACTCCTCCATGATCATGACATCAAAATAGCTGCTCTCCAGGAGTCAAAGTTGTCAGCAAAGTCGAAGGTCCCACATTTCCCGGGCTTCACCGTCATTCGAAGAGACAGAGCTCGTAATGCCGGGGGTGGACTGGTCACTTTGGTTCACCAAAGTATCAAATACCAGGAGCTGACCTCTGCAGCAACATCCGCGGACTCGCCGCTGGAAGAACTCAAGGTACAAGTTACTATTGGACCGTCCAGTCTGACTGTCCATAACGTATACATTCCTCCACAAAGCAGTTGTGATGCCAACTTCAGACCATCAATAGTCCACATGCTAACGGGTGATTCAAAACTCATCTTGGGCCACTTCAATGCCCACGATGACTTATGGTTCTCTAACCTTTCCTGTACTAGAGGTGCCTCACTAGCCGAGGAGATCAACAACACCAACTTTGGGGTCCTCAACACGGATGGAACGTCCACGAGACTCCCTCATTCAGGTACTTGTGTTAGCCCGGACATTTCCATCGTCAGTTGCGACCTATTACTATCTTCCTCATGGGACTGTCTATGCAAACTGAGCTCTGACCACCTCCCGATAGTTATCACAATCAGCACACATGCTTCCCCGATTCGTAACGCTCGCAAGTGCTTTATGAATCTACGTAAAGCCAACTGGCCCGGTTTCCTTAGTGAAACTGAGAATCTCTTTGACCAGGCCCCTTTCCCTCCAGATGTTCGCCAAGGTGTGTCGGTTTTCAACCACATCATGCATACTGCACAACATTCCCGCGGGCAAGGTCTTTGATCCCATCCCAGGATACCCTACCGATGCGGCCACCTTATCAAGAGAGCTTGACGTCACCCGAGCTCAAAACCCTCAGCACCCGTCGTTACCGGCCATGACCTTAGAGATCTCCCGACTGGTCAATGAACACAAGAGGACCATATGGCAAGAAAAGCTAGCCACTTGCTCCAGCCGCACCAACACCAGCAAGTTGTGGCAAACAATCAAATCCATCGGTAGAGGGGCACCTGCTCCTCCCAACCAGGTTATCAAATTCAATGGTATACCGAAGAAGACCGACAGAGCCATTGCCAACCAATTCAATGTGCAATTCACCACGGTTGCGGTCCATAAATCCTCGAAGAATTCGAGGATCGTCAAACACAGGTCGCGCAAACCTTTATTAATGCCGCTCCAGTTCTCAGCTCATGATACCACAACCGCGATTAAGCGTGCTAAGAACTCTAAGGCGTTTGGACCGGACGACATTACGATGGTACACCTAAAACACATAGGCCCCAGAGGTGTCGCATTCTTAACCAGGTTGTTTAATCTGTCTCTAGCCACGTGCCATATACCAGCTATCTGGAAAATGGCTCATATCCTCCCCAGCCACAAAGCAGGTAAAGATTCCGCTGTCTCTGACAGTTATCGCCCGATCTCGATTCTCAGCCCGGCCGTGAAAATACTTGAGCGTCTTATTCTCCCCTCACTCAATAGACATGCCAACCTCCAAGAACACCAACACGGTTTCAGAGCCTTCCACTCTACGACGTCAACCCTACAACGTGTCACGGACCGCATTGCATGTGGTTTCAACAAAACGAAACCTGCGGACAGAACAGTAATGGTCGCCCTCGACCTTAATAAAGATTTTGACTCGGTTAACATTGACACCTTGATGACATCCCTCATGGATTCGTCGCTACCGAACGAGCTCTGCAGATGGCTGAACTGCTATCTCCGTGGCAGACAAACGCGAGTCGAATTCTCAGGCACGCTGTCTAAAGCCCGCAACTCTAGGACAGGAGTTCCTCAAGGTTCTGTCATTTCGCCATCGCTATTCAACATCTACATGGCTGACCTCCCGAATCCCCCCCCCCCTGAAGTCGAAAAGGTGACTTACGCTGATGACATCACCCTGCTGTCCTCTCACCCAAACTTTCGCATGGCTACCGATGCCTTAAATAACTACATCCCCAGTTTAGTCCGGCACCTAGACGATAATCAACTGAAACTATCCGTGACCAAGTCCTCAGTAACTCTGTTCACTCCGGACCCCAAAGAATACAAATCCCATCCTCCAATTAAGGTTGAGGGCGATGACATTTCCTTATGCCAGTATCCTAAACTCCTGGGCCTCACTCTCGACCCGACGCTGGCTCTACACCGCCATGCTGACATCCAAGCCAGCAAAGCCAAAGCCAAGCTCAACATCCTAAAAGCCTTGGCAGGTTCTTCATGGGGCCAGGACACTGAGACGTTAGTCACGACATACCGAGCAACAGGCAAGGCAACGACTGAGCATGCATCAGCCATCTTTGCCCCACTGTTAAGCGATACCAGCTGGGCGAAAGTCCAACGCGTTGAGAACGCTGCTCTCCGCATCGCCACGGGCTGTGTTAACATGATCCATGTAGATCACCTGTATCAGGAAACTCAAGTCCTGCCTCTGAAGGTTCACTCCATCATGCAGGCAAAAATCTACATTGCGCAGTCTCATAACCCAGAACATCCGGGCAATCGCCTTTTAACGCGCCCCCCACCTGCTAGACGCATGAAGCAGTCTACCATAGACGCGTACGGCCCACACGCTTCGGAGTACCCCACTAATCTACCGATAACGGACCTCGTTAAGCGTATCCACACCGAAACTGTCGAGCTAGCCATCAGCAGCTATAAACCCAACAGAGTCCTCAATGCTCCTCCGCCGGTCTCCGACGTTATGGCCAGAGAACGTAGGGCCAATCTGTCCAGTAACGCTAGAACCAGACTATCCCAGCTGCGTTCCGGCTTCTCCACGCTGCTGAATTCATTCAAAAGCCGTCTCACCTCATGCTTTGACAACGTCACAGACAACTGTCCTGACTGCCTCTTGCCTTTCCACACAACATGCCACCTCTTCGACTGCCCAGCCAACCCTACGGACCTCACGCCTGAGGACCTATGGCTTCGCCCAGACAAAGTCGCCGAATTCCTTCATCTTTCTTAAACATTTTATACCGTTCTCTTTATTCTTTATTCCTTCATCTCTATCCCTTCATCTGTCTTAAAAATTTTATAACATGTATTGCTGGCAAACTAGGTTAAGGGAGTAAGCTAGTACAACAACAACAACAACTGAGAACCGGCACGCACGTAGGGCCTAGACAACGCTATTCGAAAGCCGAGTTAGCTCTTACGTCCTGGCTCAATCCTATCATGGAACGGCTACATGAGGGTTGGTGGAATGATGACCACTAACATGCATATCCATCATTACTTCGTCATTTATTGATGTTATTCACTGGGCTCAACATGTCATTTACTGCCATCGAAAATGAAGGACATGGTACCTTCAGGCTTACAGATGGATTAATAAGGCTCATGACCTCTTGAAAGGTTTCCGGCATGCGATTTTTTGAGTACTTGGAAGACAACTGTGCATGATGGCTTCTGCTTCGACCGAAAAGAAAGGAGATACACGTGGGTTTTGGTATGAGGTCTTGGGTTAGTGGCTGCCTCTACTCACATGTCCAGGCGTCCTGAATTAGTCCCCTTTATCATGGTCCTATTTATAATAAAGTATATCTTCTTGGGTGGAGGTGCATCTTTAGTACGACAGGTGGACTATCGCCTTGACACTTAATTGTAGCCTCATTTCGTCTTAATGACTGCTGTGTAGTATCTACGTGAACCAGAGTGCAAAGTGTGACATCAAATTTTTGACTCTCCGTTCCCTTTAGAGAATATGTCTACCCTTGCGCTCGGAAGAGGGCATAAAGGACTTCCGTAGATACTACCTCCTTCTTGCCAGTGCCGAGAAACGCTTCTTCGATGAGAATGTCAGGCACAAAATGTATTTCCGATGGTGAGTTGAAATGCCCCCCCCCTGCCCCTTTTCTTTCCTCTCGTTTCTGACATTCTTACATATCGTATGTGACGATTGACGGAGTAATCTGTCAGAGTGTTCTGTCACTGAAACGTCTGCACACTCGCCTTAGCCCCCGATAAAGGAGTAAGTTTTTGAAAGGTGTATGCTGCCGACTGACCTCCCCAAACCCTCATTTTTCAACCGATGAGATGTCTGAACCGAATCGATTTTCCCTCATGGAGCAATCGAAAGCTGTATCCCGAACGCCATTTGGAAAGCTAGGGTTAAGCCTTTATGTCTTCCCTAGGCTTTCTAGCTCATCCTGCCCTTCCGCAATGCGGCGGTTACCTGGGTGGTCCCGGCCGCGCCAGCCGCCTGCGCCCAGTCTTCTTGACTCTGTTTTGACAGTGGGATAAGGTGGGGGAGTGCAGCAGAGGGTGAGGTAGATGCGTCGCAAGTCACCATCCCTGTACCCTACTGTAAGGCGCACGGTGGACCTCGTGTAAACCAACGGTCGAACTACCGTGATTGCCCGGAAAAATGGTTATTTGAATCCTGTGTCCAATTGCTCGGCTAGAGTTAGGAAAAAAGGAAGCAAACTGATAGAGGGGTGCTTACCGATTAAGTTACGGGAGACAGTCGCGTCATTGTGTCTCGGGGCTCACTCTCGAGCCTCGCTGGCAGACGCAGACCTGGGGCTCGAACTAGTGACCTGTTGGTTCGACTTCTGACGCCCTACCCACTGAACCACGGACTAGGCTCCTTCTAAGCACTGCATGAAGGAGCTCAAGAGCAGATAACAGAGATCCACTCGTGGGATTAGTACTACTTTTACCGCCAAGAGCCTCTAAATGTGTTGCAGATAATGTTTTATGATTCCCTGTGAATACGTTAGGTGCTTCGTAATCTTATTAGAAATTATTTAACGAAATGAATCAAAGTGGTCAAAAGGAAAGTTTTCGGACCGATAAAAAGTCTGAGTCTTGTCCCGAGGAATTTATTTGTTTGATAATACTCGATAAATGCATTAATTATTATATTCCTTCCATCATCCCCGGAAGAGGAAGAAGAAGAAGAGACGATTTCTGGGACCAAGGTGTATTTTGGCTGACGTTTCAAAGGCGTGCTCGCTTCCTTCGTCAGAGCGTGGTGTCTGTACTCCTGTTCGCGTCAGATGAATGTGTCCGACCACTTGCCTTGCCTAATGCCCATGTGTCAATCGATTGCATCGATCGATTTTTGTTGCTGTTTGAATTGCTCGTGCTCGTGCTTGGGGATGATGAAAGGTTTATTTTATCTAGACCTCAAATCTTTTCGCATAAATCATCATCCCCCCCCCCACCTGGATTTACACTAGGGTGTTTGAGCTCTGGAGATCAATGTCAGCCAAACCAATAGGCGTTGCACCATGCAACCGCAAACCAATTGGGGGATCGCATGCCTCTCTGTAGATTAAAGCACTGTTCAATCATTGATGGCTTAAAGTAAGCGATCACTACGTCATGCTTACCTCCGCATGGACTTTCACGAAAACCTTGTAGTCTGTTGTAAGGACTAGATTTTAGGTAATCTAGCAACTGACAAGTTCAGCAGAGATCTAGTTTCTTTTTCCTATCTTTTTCCTATTCAGTTTCATGCAATAATTGTTTTAGCAGAGGAACGACTAGCTTGGCGTCTAACTTGGAATGAGATACTCTGGTAACGATAAGGAGCACCTGGCTCCACCGAGTTTTCATGCCATTTGGGTAGGCTCAAGTTGATCCCTCATCACGTCCCCCTTAAGTGTAACCATCTGGGTTAGTTTTCGACTTACTGTATTTTTTCCCGCGCTATAGGGCACACTGAATTATAAGGCACACGGTCAATGAATGGTTTAAACTTTTTTCTTATATAAAGCGCACTGGACTTAGGGGCGCATTAAGAGAAACATAATAGTCAGAAGGGTCAGTCAGTGAAACGTCATTTAACGTATTTACAATAACTCTCAAAATCTTTCGAGCGTTAAGGAACACGCAAAAAAAGCACAGTCTGATACGGCTAAATGAACTGTTAGCATATTCACAATAACTCCTAACAAGTGCCTTTTTACATTCACTTTACACTTTACATACACTGTAATGCTATGATGAAGAACAGTATATATTACTACGGAGTATCGCAGCGCGGTGCACCACACGAAATCACTTTGATGTCACTAACGAGAATTAATCAATGTTTAAGGCGCTCCAGGCTATAAAAGGCTTTTAAGTGCGCCCTATACGCTGAAAAATACGTTAGCTTTACTGGAACTAGAGGTTAGATTTAGAGGGTGGGGTTGAATTAGGGGATTTTGCGCTAGGGCTTCCGTGTTATACTTTGCGTCTTCATACATCGATTAAGAGTTTGCGGTCAAGCTGTCGATGCTGTCAATTTCAATTAGATCTTCCGTCACGGCCATCACGAGACTCGAATTTAATGCTTTGCGATCTCTCTTCAAACTTGATTATAAATCACGGTTTTGGCTCAGCTCGTCTGGGGATATTTAACTACTTTACAATTTCGAGTCTCCAGTATTTGAAATTGTGCGCTTGCTTTTAAGGCTTTATTTGTTTAGTTAAACAACCCTATATCGTAAATGTAGCTTCTTCAAAACAGTTTTATGTGCCATTTTCGTTAACCCTTCCCATAAAACACCACCACAGAAGTTCTTGTTTGTTGTTTTCTGCATCGTGGAGTCACATGTCTAATGTCGCTCTCTCCCACAGGCCAGTATATATCCTCGTACCTTTTCATCTTCTCATTCTTTAAACTCTAGGTCTGATGCCTTCACCGGAGAGGAACACACTCAGAGGTCAGTGGCCTTCGAGAAGGGGGCAGTGCTCTTCAATTTTGCCGCACTCTGCTCTCAAATCGCCGTGAACATTGTGAGTGCTAGCTAGCCTGCCTGTTTTCCACCTTGTACAATTTCAAACGCGCATACACACATGCTGATGACAGTGTAACTAACCCAGGTACAACAAGGCTGCCTTTTTAGTGCGCCACACCGCGCGGCTGTTGCGAATTTTTGGTCCCTCGCTCTTTTGCAACATTCTCTCTCTATGTGTGTGTGTGCCACTGTCGTGAGGTTGCAGTCGCCTTTACCAGCCGAAACCATCTTGTCACAGGGCGTTGCGTTCTGTCATTCGGCGAACTCGCATTTCAATGAAGATGCATTCTAGGTAACATTACGATGCGAATAAGAAGTTCTGGGATGGTGCAAACACAGTCTTCTCGCGTGTTGCTATCCAACGTAGACAAGTTGGTTTACTTAGTTGTGCTCAGCGCTCAAATATGCAGAGGAAGTAGCACGTCGAAAGGATTGGTGGCGTCAGATTCTGAGGAACTCGTCAGTGCACACACCACCAACTCCATCTTTCGGTCCTTTAATGACGATATTATGCGACGGCCGGTCTGCGTGCTCGTCACCTACTACTACTATCAGTGCTGCTAATACAGTGAAACCTTAATTAACAAGTTTAATGTGTTCCAGCACCGAGCTTATCATCTGAAACATTCGTCTTGCGAAACCCAATCAAACTGCATCACTTCACTGATTGGCTGAAGGCGACCGAGGACCCACGCTATGGGAGCAAGACTCAATGGTGAACACAGGCGCGCGCACACACACACGTACTGGCAGCTCGTTAAATAAAATACTCGTAGATGGGGCTGCTCGTTACCTGAGGCTCCACTTTACTAGCAGTATTATTACCTCTATTATTATTATTATTATTATTACTACTACTACTACTACTACAAAGAATACCACTAATACTACTACTGCCTTGGCCACTTACGCTGCCGCCAAGAATGCTATTACCACTACGATCACCACTGAGGCCACCACCACCACGAAGCCTACTACTACTGCTGGTAATGCTGCCAATAGTATCTCTAAAACATTATCAATAATACTTCTACTACCACTAATTATACTGCAACCAATAGTAAGAATACTATTACTAATACTACTACTAGAACTTCAATCGCCACCACTGCTACGGCTATTACGGCTACTACCATCACCATCACTGGTACCATTTCCACCACCACTACTACTAATACTATCACCACAACTACTGCCAGTAGTACCATTCCAAAGAAGAAGATGCGATCACTGAAACAAGGACTATATTTTCCAGTAGTACCATTACTAATAGTACTAATACTAATACGGCTAGTACCGTCAATGCCACCAATACTATAAATATGTTTATTCCTTCCATTAATTCTATAGTTGTAACCACTACTACCACCGCTACGGCCATTACTACTTCTAGTACCACTACGTCGACCAATATGACTGCCAATACTACCCATAAAACTACGACCGTGAATACACCCACCCGAATCACAACCACTTCTACTAACATTACTGCTATCATAAATACTACTGCTACTAATACCTCGAATAATATTTCCACCAGTACGAATACTGCTTCTAATACTGTCACTAAAACTACGAATACTGTTGCAACTACAAAGATTAGCACTACTAATCCTGCCATTAATATTACGGATTCTATTACCACTACTACTATACATACGGATACTACTACTTCTATTACTACTTATACTACTACTACTACTACTACTACTACTACTACCATTACTACTACTACTACTTCTACTACTACTACCACTACTACTACTACCACCACCACCACCACCTAGCCCTACTGACGGCGGCGGAATGGCTAGAGCACCCACCCGAGGGTTGGAGTTCTGCCAGAATCCTTACTGACAGTAAATCCGCTGTAGATGCTCTACAAAACTTCGGGACAAGAGAAGACCTAAAGAAACCGTTGGTACAACAAGTGATGAATGTTCTGGAGAGAGCCACAACAGGAAGGAAAGTGGAAATTGCGTGGATTCCCAGCCATGTGGGCATCCCCGGGAACGAACAAGCAGACGCTGAAGCATCAGCGGCCAGGACTAAACCGGACGGTAGACCGACATTCTTCGCGGCAACGATGAAAGCAGTCAGGCGAATGACCCCCAGGCCATTAATGACACATGAACGTGGCCGAAGAACGTATACGGCCCCCATCAACTGGGATGAAGAAACGAAAATGACTCTGCTAGATAGAACGACCCTAGTGAGATTTATGACCGGACATTGTCCAAAGCTGAATCACATCAGGAAGCGGTACAATCTAACTGATGATTCTACGTGTGTAGCCTGTGTGGAGGAAGAGACAAACGAACATCTGATGGAATGCACAGCCGAGATGATCGCAAGAGTTCAGGAGTTTGGTGTCAACTACAGACTGAGAGCGCCGATTGACCTAGCCGTCCGAAGACCCTCTGCCACAGTCCCGTATCTGAAGGAGGTCCGGAAGTTGTGGTTCTTAAGCCACTTTCCTTGCAATTGATCCTGCAACAACAACAACAACAATCACCACCACTGCTACTACCACTATCACTACTAATACCGCCACCAATACCTCGAATAATACTACCATCACTTCCCTTACTGTGGTAAGTCAGAAGG
>JAYGXS010000009.1:18058423-18160835 GCA_036362985.1 Ligula intestinalis
TCCTCCTCCTCCTCCTCCTCCTCCTCCTCCTCCTCCTCCCCCTTATTTTAAATCAGTCATTTCTCGAAGCTGCGCACTCGGACGCACAATGCATAAACAGGCAAACCGAGTTAGAATCGTCGTACCGAAGCCTCAAACAGAAGTGGGCGAGACGCGATCCAATCCAAAGGGAATGAAAAACGTGGCAACAAGGTACTGGCGCAAGCGCCACGCCACGGCAATATCGATTTTCTCACGGACTTTAGGTGTTAGCTGTTAGCCATTTTTGGCCCATTCACTTTTCTCTACGTCTGAAGACGAAGCGGGGCTCCAGCTTCGCAAATTCACCTAAGAAACCATCGTTTCTCAAAGTGCTTTCTATGCATAGTCATTTGAATGTTTGCTGACGGCTTCGTTTAGTCTAAGAGGAAGGGTTGACACTGGTCGGTTTCGTATGTGAGTAATATTATGCACTTGTTACCCCCGTTTCATTCTGCTCAGCACCCAACGCACGCCCTCGGTGCCAGCCCACAGGCCGTCCTGTGGGCCGTGCGCGAGTCTAGAGCGCGGACTTTCTGTTTGCTTGTTTTTTTCATATGAGCTTTTGCGTCCTCATGGTTGTCCTCGCTACCGCATCCGGTCATCGAGTAGCCGGGCTAAGGTGCTGAGTCACACATGCTCCTCGCTCAACTAATCTCCATTTGGCTCACACACACACACACACGCAAGCCCGTGCACACACAGGTGCTAGTGTGCTTTGCATCACACTGGCCATCATGTGCAACCCTTTTAGCACACGCCAGTAGCCCCTCCCGTAACCCCCCTACACTCATACACCCCCCACTGGCGGGGCTCGACAGCATGCCTGTTCTGTTACCATACTAGCCTTACCGCCTTCTTCTGGCTCTCGAAACCCGGATCCAGTCTAGGTTTCGGACTCTCCCCCCCCCCCCGACTCACCACTCTGTGCTGTGCGTTCAGTCTGCATCCACCCTCTCTTCGCCGCCCACGCACCTGTCTGCCTGCCTGCGCGGTGGATGCAACTGAATGGCTAATTACTATTGGTGGATTGGCAGTAGCACCCACAAAGTCAACCGCATCTATTTCTTAATTCAGGAAGTGGGCTTGCACGCGCAGCTCCGCTGGCGGCGGCAGCCCGGGCCCGGTACAAGCAAATTGAATCAGATATGCGCCGTCGGTCTGGGCTGCAGCTGCACCGAATCAAAACGAATGTTAGCTTGACCCAGGGTGCGCGATAATGAGAATGCGCAGGATCCAGACGAACCCCCTCCCCGTGTACGACAGTAGACACGGAGGAAGTACGGTGACGCACCTTCTGCCGTAAATTCCCTGAATGTCAATAGGCGTACTGGGATGTGCTTTTGAATTCGAACATATTAATTAAGTATGGTTGTAATACTGATTACCTTGAAACTTAATTTAAATGCATTAAGTCACATCAGGATGCCGGTTTTTGAACGATTTTCCATTTGACCACGTGCAAAAATTATTTTATGCAAAAATAACCACGTAAGTAGTATGCATTTTCTCCTTGATTTTCACTGCGACCATGACACAGTGGAGCATGCCGGACTCGGCGGCTGAATTTTCACTTGTCAGGCCAGATTAGAAAAAATGGCCTTTTAGACCGCTCTCCGGCAATAATTTTCACGAACAATAAGTCATTTGAAGCCTGCATCCCAGTCCGGAGGCTAGGCGCGTTATCTCTTCCAAACCCTAACTTGTAGCTCGTCGAGCTAGTTGGAAGCACCAAGGCAGTCAGCCTCTCTCATCTCCGAACGAGCTATTGACTTCCTTCCGTCTGGCGGGAGGCCCGCCCTGTTTGGTTCAGTGTTGCCCTTTTGGGTGTTTCCATTGCCCGCACTTTGGAAAATGGTGCGTTTTCATTCATATTGTGTCTCACTAAGTGCTCCCTAAACTGGCCAGATCATGGCAACGTCGGCTTGAGTCGAGTTGTACTTCCAAAACCGAACATGGGGGGTTCGGTTTTGCACGCCTCGGTACGGACTCAGGCCCTAGCCACCCGCGCCTCTCATGGCACTCCCGCTCTGGGGAATGGGATTCAGGCGCGAGGACCCGGTCCCACCACTGGTCATTTGAACCCGGTCCTTACACCGGGCACAGGTGGATTAGAAAAGAGGGAGTGTAGTAGACGCAACAAAAGTCGACCATCATCTAAAATTAATGCAGGCGTAAGTCACCGTCCCTGCTCTACCACGAGGCTGAGGAACACATAGTGGACCTCATGGCAATCGACGGTCGAACTGTTTTGTCTAACTGAAGCAGAATGGAAGGCGAATAGCCGTATTGACGGCTAGCTTGTGGTCATAGTTGATTCCGAAGGCGGTCTCTCGAATTCCTCATATTTTACAAAATTTTCATTCAAAGTTCAAACTTCTGCTGATTTGTATCTCTGTTTTTGGCAGCCACCGAATTCTTCCGCCAACTTGGACCAACGCATTTCCTTATTCCTCCAAGCGAAGTCGAACCTGGCCTCCCTCCTCGAATCTTTCGCCAATGCTCCGAGCAAAGACATGTCGCAACCGATTCTGGGCTTTCTTACTCGTGTCCTAGAGGTGCCCTACGCAGTTTTATTCTATCTTACCTATCCGTGTCGTTTGACGTTTGTCTTGTTCTTCCAGCCTCTCTGTCTATTGCATGTTTTCTTTCTCATCATCCTCCTCCGTCATTTTTATTATTATTATTCTCTTCTTCTTTTTATTATCTTCCTTATTCTTCTTCTTCTTCTTCCTCTTTTCTTCTTTTTCTTCTTCTTCTTCTTCTTCTTCTTCTTCTTCTTCTTCTTCTTCTTCGTCTTCTACTTCTTCTTCTTCTCCCTTTTCTTCTTCTTCTTCTGATCCCCCTTCATCTTCTTCTTCTTCTCCTTCTTCTTCTTCATCTTCTTTTGCTTCTTCTTTTTCTTCTTTTTCTTTTTCTTCTTCCTCTTCTTCTTCTTCTTTTTCTTTTTCTTCTTTTTCTTTTTCTTCTTATTCTTCCTCTTCTTCTTCTTTTACCCTATTCTGCTTCTTTCTCACATTCTCTCCCACCATTGACATGACCACCTCAAAATTTACTTGCAAACCTTAGTTTATATCAGTATATATAGTCTATGTAGCGGCTTTAACTACGTAGGCTAGTAGGCGGACAGGGCGACGTTTCCTATTGGACGTTCACGTTGCACGTTTATTGGCCACTTCATCGATAAGTGTTTTTTTTGTTTTCACATATTATCATCATTTGTACATTAAAGGCCCAAAGGGCCCTGTCGTTACAAACTTAGTGCTATCGTGAAAATAAAAATAATAATGATGAACAGTGAGCTCTTATAAAATAATTGTCATCGGCAGTAAAAAACTCCTAAATCGGTGGATGAGTTCAGCGGGTCACCGATTTCCAAACAAACTATAGGAGAAAAAACTGCCTTAATAGGTAGCAGGGTTTGATGCGGTTGGATTGGGACCTGATGTTGAGGGTTCGGGACGTTTATGGTCATGGCAAAAAATAATATATCGTTGGGTTAAGAAGGGGTCATCCGGGACAACAGGAGAAGACAGTAGAAGTCAAGGCAACATCATCGATATGCGACCCACCTGACTTCAGAGCCCATCGAAAAGTTGGCGATAACCATAAATAGCGACCTCAAGACCACAGCGATGGTTGCAAAGGCGGAGAAGAGTTCGCAGCCCTTGGAAGTGATGCTTGACTCTGCTTCAAATGCCAGGAGGACCCTTTTCAAAATCTACAACTTGCTTGCTTGGAAAGGAAATAGACAGTAACGACTTTATTTCCTCTTAATTTAAATGCTTATGTAATTTGCCTTTAAAAATCGATAGTGTAGAAGACAGCCCAATATCGAGTGGAACGTTGTTCCAAATAAAAGCATATTTGCAGGTAAGAAAGCAAGTATTAAATTAATGTCGAGTGCTTTTGTTTTGTTTAAATTTTCTTTACTATGATATACTTTCTTGTTTATATTTGTATGCGTATAGTCTGTAGTTTGTTTTTTTGTTGTTGCTTTGGGTAGGGCTTGATTGTACTGCCGCTTTTGTCTTTGACTTGAAAAAAGTCCCATTCACATTTTCCGTAGCCTGCAATTCAGCATGACAATAAAGAGCAAATAAATGGAATGTTATGCTACGGAAAATATGGATGTGGTTTGGTTATTATTAGAAGTTAAGTGTTGAGTCCTTATTAAACCGGTAATAAATAATCAAATAGTTAAACAATACGTACAAAATGCAATCTAAAATAGTATAATTATAAATAAAGTATGTAAAAATAATGAAACGCTTACCAATGAAGTGCTGGAGCAGAACTGAGGAGAATTTGTACAAAATAAATCTACAATAGTATAATAATAAATACAATACGTAAAAAGGATGAAACGCTTCCCAATGAAGTGCTGGAACACAGGTGGATCGAGGAAGACTTTTGACACTGACTGGTCCGCTTACTCGTCAAGGTAGTTCAACCCAGTGAACATTCGTGTAGTCAGCCCCCACCCCATTAACCAAACACGCTTCAAGTCGTAAATTCTACAGAAGTCCATAAAATTGTCTCTTAGTAACGAACGCTAAGTTTATACCATCTTCTCTTTGCGTTTTCCAGGCAGTGTTTAAAGCTCTTCGTGTTAGGGGGAAGCATTAGGATTGTGCAGACTATACATTAATTTTATTCTTCCCTTTTTCTCTTCTACCAATGTAGACCCAAGCGCAGGAGTGCATGTTTCTGAAGCGTAATGTGGAGTCCGAGAGTGATCATCCCTACGACAAGCTGGCCCGCTTCATAGGTGGTGCAGTAGTTGTACGTTTATATAAACCTGTTTCTCTATCTGCGTTTGAAAACCATTTGCGATACTGGACACAAGTTTTTTTCTAATCCTTTACAGTCCAAATACCTTTCTCTCCTCTCTCACAAATGGGGCGCTCCTATATCATGCTCCTCCCAAATACACCTCCTTGTGAGCATAGGGTCAGCAGTCGATAGGCGCGTCCTCGCTGAAGCGGTTAGCACCTGGTATTAACGAAAGAAGCTAAAAAGACTGGAATAGCCATTTGTGGTTCATTAGCCGTTATCAGCCAGTCATAAGTTGTGCACAATTCCATTCTTGAACCCGTGATTTTTTGATCATAAATCAAAAGCTCTAACCATTGAGCCACGCGTTCGTTGTCTAACACAGTTAGCGATTGGTGAAGATTAATCAACGAGTTGTAATCGCCCACAGTAAGGTCAGCATTGCATGAACGACGCTGCCAGCAGACGTCTAACCACACCACGAAAATCCAGGAAATTATAACTAAAGTAGAGCCAAGATAAGTCGTCTTAACTTTTGGTGGTATTGCTGGGAAGCACGCTACTGGTTAAAATGCTCCAAAACAATAAAGCAAGTTTTGGTAAATTAAAAAAACCTGTGTTCGTAAACCGCGGATGAATTGCTTGCTCCCCGTTCTTCCAACCATCCACTGATCATTAGCAGGCGCGCTGGACAATCGTACAGCCTCAGTCATGTCATTGTCTTTGTAACCAACCGGTCTGCTATCGTAATGCGTCACCTCCAGGTCGAATTGCCTGAGAGACTGGAACGCATGGACGGGAGCTTTATGTGTTGTCTGCCATCGTGCACGTGCACCAATCCATGCTCTTCTTGATCTTGTATTGCCATTTGAGCATGATAGATGTGAGGTGAGGTCGATGCTGCTACAATAACTACTGCCCACACGGACTTGTGGCATCCTCGTAGAGAAATAGAAGAACAAATTTGCGCTAGAACGCAGATTTTGCGTCCGATAAACTGCCCCTGATCTCGGACAAGTGACCTCTCCCCAAACGCGGAGTTGTGTACAGCAAACAAATTGGCAGCAGTCATGTTGCTTTCTGCCTTCGTCTCCCGTTCGACTTTCCGCCTTGTGCTGCTGGATGCGCATCACTTTGTGAAGTCGCGTATTTTCGGTCCTGCAGCCTGGCTAGATTGGCGAGGCGGCTACTTTCAGAGTCGCTTTGTCGTTTTGTCCACGTTGTAGGATTGTCAGGGTTGTGGACTGTCCGATTTTTGCCAATTACTCCGTTATGCCGACGAGTCGTAACCTTCTGGTTGAATACCTGCCGCGTCCGACTTTAAGAAGACTGGTAAAAGTCTATTATAGGTACCACTACGGCATCTGAAATACGGGATCGGTGGTAGTAGGGGTTACACAAGAGAGAGAGAATACGCCCTTTATTCGTGTGCTCACGCATTAGTATGGATGCTGGCGGAAAAAAACTTAAGTCAACCTTTGGTCTAGACTTACTGGTAACAGTTAATTAAAGATATCACCAAGGAAAACCCAAACCCCAGGTTTCTGTAATACGGAACCGGTGGCAATGGGAGGCATTACATAATACTGAGGTTTTGAGTTCCGTGGTCATAACTATGGTAGACTGTCACCACAAGACTTGTATTCCCGTAGTGTTTCTTTATCCTTTAAGCCCCCTGCGCTCCGTCCTGACCTCCCCACCCTTTTTTTCCACCTCCGCTCTCCCCCGTAGCTGAGTGAAAAATACGGTCTCCTCGGCCTGCCGCCCAATACGGTGGACCACGCCGCCTGGATACGCATCAAAAGCGTCATACCGCCCGCCTGGTTGGCCCTTATTGATATCAAATCGAAGTACTTTCAGGCGCAGGCCTACCAACAACTGGCCTCCACCCTGTTCGACCTAGTGGCCGGCGGTGGTCCGCTCTGCAATGGTGGCAGCAGCGGTGGCGCCCTGCCCAGTCCATCCTCCTCCCAGTTTGGCGGCGGAGGAGAGGGCATCTCCCTGACGAGTGACAATTCCAGCGGTCTGGCCTCACAGATACGTGCGTTCAGCAGTCCTTCATTAGTAGATACATTATATATTTTGAGGGTTACGGGCGTTGAACCCTGGGTGACCCCCACCGAGGCCACGGATTTTTCACAGTTACGTCGACGGAATTAAGCAACTCTGCCAAATCCCCCACTAATGTCAATTAAGTGAGCTTAGTAGCCATTCTGGTGGATTATAGACACTTATTTAGGAAATCCTACGTGGTCAGTTCGCGTGCTGTTTCTTAATGATGGATTTCATACCAGCAGTAAGTTGAGCGGGTAAAATCGATCCATGCATGATGGAATTCATGGCCGGATGACCCTATTCATGTCCAGTCTAGTTAAGACCTTCTTTCAGTCCGTTAGAAAGAAAGCAAGAAAACTTGAGCTGAATAAATTTAAAGTGACATGGTCTCTACGTGAGCGTTTAAAACCCAGCATGGTCTATACAAACTGCGCGTATTATGTATGTTTGGAGGGCCACAGGCGTTAACCCTTAATGAACCTAGTCCTGTACAGTCGAGATTTAAAAAACAATGCTGTACACGCAGCATGAAACATTTATTTAGAAGGATTTGACAGATTTGAATAAATCAGTTGACCCAATTGTGAAAAAAACTCGCGGCCTTGGTGAGAGTCAAACCCACTCAGCAGGGAAGGCTTTCGCGCAGCCAACGCTCTACCACTGAGCTATGAGCGTCACCTTGCGCCGTGAATCTAGTCACACTTGGGTCAATTTACCAGCCCAACTTACCGCTCGAATGGAATCCACCAGTAAGAATACGTTAAGTTGACTGCCCCGGGCAGGATTTCTTAAGCAATCATCTAGAATCCACCAGAATGACCACAAGGTTCACTTCATTATTAGGGTGGTTCGGCACATTTGAATATTTCGTGGACCCATAAAAATTTTTCCAGAAAATACGCAGCGGTGCGATACGCATAAATTGAAACTACGAATTAAAGGTCATGGGTGGCCGGCAATAGTCCTGCAGTGAGATTCGTCGGTTATCAACACTCAAGACACCCATCTGCCGTTTGAACACGGCAGTAGTTGCCGACGTCATTATTTCGCTTGGAGGAGAGTTCCGCGGTGGAACTACCCGATGACCGAAGGAAATCGCACTTGGATTTAGGCTCATACATGCATGTTTAACCTTGTACGGATTGCCGCGCGGGTGAGCCCTGCTTGTAAACTCAAAGAAATCTTCAGATATCAGCGAACAGGAATGTCCATAGCAGGATAGGGGAAAACAAGTTGAGGTTAATCAATCTGGATAAGACAGAGTATTAAGACCCTCCACCAGTTTTTTCCCCATTTGTACCTTCTCAAGGGGTTCATTGTCTTTCTTCATCCACGGCATGCATGCTGGCCTTCCGTAGTCGAAATTCGGTCTAACGAAGGCACTGAAGATTCGCGCAAATAGTTCGGGCAACAACACTATAAAAGCCGACCTAATCCAGTGCATAATGTTCGTCACCTTTTGGACGGCCACTTAAGACCGTTCAGACGGCTGTGGATTTGAAGCTGTCCGAATACCCGGATCTTTATGCCGACCCTGTACATAACATGTTGTTCGTAAGAACAACATGTTATGTACATTCTGTCTAGAGCGAATAATATATATCTATACACTGTTAGGAAGCGTACCGGCCTGGTTAAGTAAAGATGGAACTAAATCGATCTCAAGCTCCATTCTCGCACATCTTGTCGATACGAATGACCGAGTCGATACTAGCGAAGCCTTTCAGGTTGTCTACCGGACACAGACTAACTTCTCCAAAGACCTACGCCAACGGGTGCTGGCAACAGCGGAAGCAGTGGCTATACGCCTAATGAATCCAGTACTCTGCTGTCAGAAAACTCTGACGTAAGCCCTGTCCCCCCGTGGCCGACGCTAGGTGACGATAGACTATCGCTCCTGGCCACGAGTGGGGGTGGCTCACCCAACACGCCGACCATTTGCACAGACTGACAAAGTCCGCAGTGGTCAATAGGCACCCACCTTGGACGATTATTGACTTTTGTACACGTTCAAATGTTCATTGTTTTGTAAAGTTAAGGGCCTGACGAAGAATTGCCGAAAAACATGTTTTGCCTAATAAACTGGCTTACTTAATGCTCCAAAAATTGTGTACTGGGTGTGGAACATGTTGAATAATTTAATATCAGCATTAGTAAATGGGCAGACACGGTACCTTACGAATGGAACCTTTACAGTTGAAAAAAACAGAGGTATTAAAAATTTTTTTTTCAAAACCGCAAGTAAAATTTTCTGAAAGTATGACGAAGCTGCAATGCACTACCATTGAGTACAGGCAAATATATTTTAATGACAGGACCGTATTTAGGGGTTTTATTTGCATTTGACTTATAGCAATAACCTGCTTTTATACCTCTGGTGGCCCGACTTTCCATTTTTACGCTAACTAATTTCTAATTTCCCTTTTTTTCGTTACATTCCACCAATATAAGGTTAAATTTCTCTCAAGTGGTATCAGTATGCTAAGCAACAGGAGTTTGTGCTGATGGAGTTGATTCTGTGTAGTACATTAAAACAAATATCAGGTTCCTTAATTTAGTATTTTGATCACTTCCAGCACAATTAAATATCCATTACCACTCACTTATCAAGCATTACATGTTTGACCACAAAATACGTTGGACAGTTGGGCGGAGGAAATAGATATTGAGGCAACCCTACAAGACAGTTTTGCCCATGTTTTTGATAAATCATACTTTAATTCGTAAGGGAATCGAAAATCAATGGGCAACTTCATACTACTAAATATGCGTAGTTCCCAGCCCAATCCATTGTGTGTATTGGTGTTCTATTTGCGTGATTTCGTTTCAGGCGAACTTTTCAAAAAACTTAGCGACGTGGTGACCCTGAACAAGTCTGCAGTCGATGAGAAGTCAGGCAAGAAGCAGGGACGTCATCTTCGTCGCAGCCACTCCGTGCATGTTGGCGGCCGATCGCAGTCTCGTCATCGCCGACCCTTCTCCAGAATTTCGATGAGTTCCTGGGGCCGGAGCAAGTCACAACGTAAGTCCTCGCATACACTTTACCTCCGTATACAGCATGGCGAGTGCTGCAAGCAAAATTCCATCATTTACAAAACATGTATATTTTCACATGACTTGTATTCATTAATATCTGTTCTACATCACCTTCACGATAACGTATATGGACAGCTTTGGCTACGTCCTAATTACGCGATGCGGTAAAAACAAATGCGACGAAAACGTCTTTTTGTTATTGCATGTTGTAGTGAAAGACTTCACAGGTTAGCAAACTTTCCTTTTTAAAACTGGAATTGTTCCTTTTTTCTGAAAATTAATGCAATTCCTTAAAATTGGCTTCAATTGAATTTTAGCAACTTCGGACTAAATTATCTTATTCTGGAAGGGATGTATTTTACCCTTTTCCTGATTATTGTGGGGTTCTCTCATAGCATAATGTGTATTAATAAAACGCTTGGTTCTGTCGTACTTACAAGTACAGGACATTGCTTCAAAATTAGACTAAAAGGGCAGTTTTTCTAACCATAAGGCTTTCTCTGGATTAAATTCACTCAATGGATCAGAGTAACGTTCTCAAACATACGTTAAACTACCAAGTCAAATTTTGTTATGACCTTTGCTGGAATTCGTAGACATACTTTATTAATACGCGCAAAGATTTGAGGTCCAGATATAAGAGGAAGAAGAAGAGGGGTTAATTCCTGGGACCAAGTTATATTTAGGCTGACGTTTTAAAAACATTCCCGTTTACGTCGTCAGAGCGTGCTGTCTACTCTTCTGCCGACGTTGAATGAATGCGTTTTAATGCCAGCCTCGTGTTATAATCAGTGAGTTTACCACTCCACAATTGCACCATTGAAGCCTCTGGATGGAGCGGAACTTAATTATTGCTTTACCAGATCAGCGAAGTACATATATTTATCATATTCCCGATCTCAACCGACAAAGCAACGAGCCCGTGGTGGTGGTGGTGGTCTTTCTCTGGAATAGGGGTTCAAAATGCAATGATTGCCTACTGCACCTTTTAAAGCCAGGATACCGGCCTTATACAGGTATCATATTTGACCAGCACAGTTCTGGACCATCCCTCGTCTGCTAACATTACCAAAGTAAGTCCTGAACTTATCTTATCGATGCTTACGCCTGGTTTGTTTGTAATTTCTAGGAAGTAAGGGTAAGTTGCTACCGACTGAATTACCTTTTCCAGTTGAACGCCACACTTTATTTGAGAATTGATCCTACCGATGGTATAATCTGTCCACCGAGTCCTACCCCAAATTGCGAAGGTTTTTTAGCTCATTGCTATGGCAATTTCCAGCCTAACCCCCCTTTTTTTCGGACTCCATCTCTGCCTGTGTGTACAGCTTGTGGTCTGAATGACAGCGGCAGTACACCCACTTCCATCGCCGGTGGCGGTCACTGGTACTCAAAAATATCCCTCAACAACAGCGCCCTCGATGTCCCCTCCCTGTCCCTGGACTCCTCTGGGCTGGCAGTCAACGGCATTGTCGCCGCCGCCGACCTGCCCGTCACACCGAAAGACGCCTTCCAGTTGGCCTCTGCCTGCCTCAACGAGGCCAAGAGCTGGACGGACCAGGCCGTGCTGGTGCTGCTGAGTGACGAGAATTTGCGCAAACAGAATGAGGTGAAGATCCTGCTGACGGACTACCAGAACAGGTTAGCTAGTCCGTCTTCCCCCTCACATGTTGTAACGGTGGCACCCTGTGGTGTCATCGTCTAATTATGCCCAGTTTGGAACCCCCAATGAGTTACACAACAAGAAAGGCATAACAGTGGCTGCCATTCGAATGGGAGTTTATTGTGCACGAAGCCCGGAGTTGTTGCCTCGGGTGGCAGTGTCGCCGTTGGCGTTGTCCAGGGCTGAGGGTCTGAGCCTGTGGTGGACTGGCTGTGTCCAGTCCGTGTTTCAACTCACTGGCTGAGATGTGACAGTTCTCTATAAGTGCTTGTCAAGTGCGTTCGCTTGTAGCATGATTAAGTGCGTTGGAATGAGGTCACCTGCCATGTGGCGCACCTAAGTGGCCCTTGAGGAACTGCGACTAGTTGGGCACACGCGTGGGCTCGACTGCATGTGCGCACGTGTATTTGCCAACCAGCGGTTTAAGGTCATCGCGTGGGGGCGGTCACAGAAAAAACACAAGACCTTGAGTCCGCTCCCATTAAACAATGCACTATTGTTGACAGTCGGCCGAAAGCAGTCACCAGCGAAGGCGCATGACCACCTTGAGGCAGTCCACTGCTGACAAAGGAATCGTTGTAGACAGTCGACCACAGGCACAACGCGTCAGACAGTCTGCAAGGTTATGTCAATATTCGATTAGGCTAGACTCCTAACACCGTAGATTCCAGCTCTTGCGTCCTACGGGCAGAAATTCATGCAAAATGTCACAGTTGGCGAAATGTTGATGCTCCTCTCAAACCGGTATTAAGTAAGGTTGCATTACTGATTATCCTGCAGCCTAATCTCAAGTCATTTAAGTCAAGACAGGAAGCCGGCAGTTTCTAGACTTTATTTCTGACAACTTAAAGTAATTATCTTCTGTAAAAAGTGATCAATCAATTATTATGCATTTAAATTACTGCTTTGAACTGCCCTTATACATTCAAATATATTAAAAAAAAAAACGTTCGCAAAATTATTCTTGTGGCAAATTACTCCTTCTTCAGATTTTTTACTGAAAGGGAGGGTATATATATATATTTAATTAATTTGTAAATATTGGAATAGTTTTTATTACTACCGACCGTTACAACTGAATTTAGGGTTTCCAAACGTCGTGCTACGTACACCCTATTTAAGGAAAAACATGGTTTTTGCCATGGTTGGAGGAAAAGGTCAAATAGTTCTCAAAAAAATTTCCAATAGACAAAGATCATTTTGTATACATTTTGGGCAACATTAATAAGTTGTCGGATGCGATGTACTATGAATGGACACTTCGAAGTAAATTATTTCATAATTAGAGTCGAATTTTCACTGCTATTACGAATTCGAATTTCTTCATAACTTTTGCATAAATTCCCAGACATGCTGTATCTCCCTCCTCCTCCCACACACTGTACCATCTAACCGCGTTTTCAAGCGCCTTCTTTCTCCCCCTTAACAGACTGATTGACGAGATGAATCAGCAGCGGGTCAATGATCCTTCGCATAGCCTAGACCAGGCGTCCGACCAGTCGTCAGACTCCCGGCCAAAGCCGGCTCGGCGGCGGCGTAGGCTTCTCAGCCGTTCAAAGTCTTCCACTTCAGTATCGGGCACCACCACCGGCATTGCGGGAGCTAGCACCCCCGCTGCTACGACACCGGAGAGCGTAGCCGATGTGAAGCGCAGCTCGGCCAATCCCTGGCATGCGCCCACTTTTCGTGCTGGACCCAGCGCCGCAGAGCTGGTGCTGCCAAAAGACACCTCTAAACCGCTCAAGGGTGCCATCCTGAAGGACACTCAGGACCCCTTCCGCAAGCTCGGGCCGGTGAATTACTTCAACGCGAAGCGGCGCTGGACGCCGACCTACACCGTGCACCTCACACGAGACGACCTGGTGGGTTATGGATTTAGTATTCAAGGTAAGGGGGTTGCTGGCTTTATCGTTCCATCTGTTTTTTTT
This sequence comes from Ligula intestinalis, assembly GCA_036362985.1. Lineage (NCBI taxonomy): Eukaryota > Metazoa > Platyhelminthes > Cestoda > Diphyllobothriidea > Diphyllobothriidae > Ligula > Ligula intestinalis. Next base: position 18,071,900 of record JAYGXS010000009.1, read on the forward strand.
TTCATTCCCGGTACCAGCACGGAGGCCCAAAACTCTAAAAACCTGTAGTAGGGGACCGGTGATAATAAGGGTTTTACGGGTGGGGCATGCAGGGTGAACCGGCGAGAAAATTCGAACAACTTTGGAAAGCAAAACTGAAAATAGTAAATAAAATAATTGCAAAAAGCTAATATACAAGGTGTCCCAAAAATGTATACACATCTTGAATACTTGTAAACTTGACGTATGTTATATTAATTATCATTTCGTTAATTATCATTTCATTTTATTGTTTTTTTCACTGCATGTTCTCGCATTATGCAACGCTGGCACTGGAAAAGTTATATCCGAAGGTTAGTCCATCCTCTTAACGACGATGAGGTAGACCGAAATTTACAGTATGGAAAGTGGTATTTAGAACAATATCAGGATCAAAATGGACGTCAGTTTGAGAACATGCACTGAATTAGCAATACAATGACACTTGAAAATATTTTTTAATTTTTGAAATGATAAAAGTATAGTAAACACCAAGTTTACAGTGATTTAAAGTGCGCATATATTTTTTGGGACACCCTGTATATAGCGACGAAAAAAGCATGGCCATTAGAAAAGCAATTTGCTTCAAATCAAGTAAATCAGAGCAGGTCAGTAGCCAGAAGAAATACAGCCAATGGGATTCAGGAAATGTTAAACTTAAACCTCCAAATGGCCACCATTTTTGAGCGATATGGGCGTGGTGTTGCCTTTAGTAGATTGCTACCGTGCGGTCTAATCCCTATATATTACAGTCACACCGGGATGTTGGTTTGTTGAAAGCACGTCTTACTGACCGTTCGCAGAGCTCATACCCCGTGAAAGTGGTTCCTTATGTGGTATGCATGGTTCTCATTGATATGCGATGTAATCGTAGATTGTAGTTTTGAATATATTTTCTTGAATGCATGCGCAAAATATATTATTTCCTGTACTCCTTTGATAGTGGATCACGCTTTCTTTCAAAAAGTTTCTTATTATGAGATATTTTAAGACCGTAAAATACTCATTCATAATGCAGCTCAACCATCAATTTAGTAGTGTGAGCCATATACATTGAGAGAAATCTGCGCGCTTTGTTAGACAGAATCCATACAGCATGTAGTTTGAAGACCCAGAATGCAAGTGTATCAGCCGGTTGGGTTCAAAATTAATTGGTACTTCATAATTTTTTTATAAAAACAGACCATACACGTTCTTTAAGGATGAACTCTGAAGAAGGCATAATTCGCTACCGAAAGATTACAAGAAAGGATATCTCTGTGCATTATTTCGATAAAATATATATGGGAATTTTCACGTTCATCATCTTACAAAGGTAAGTAAGGAGAAGATGGGGCGGATTCATTGACCAAATTATATTTGAACTGACGTTTCGAAAACCTTCTCGCTTCCAACGTCAGAGTTTTCTGATAGCCGCGTCTGGTGGTCTTGGGTTAGCCAGCCTTGCCGTCTGTCTCCAAGTAGATCGGTGTTGGACGTGTGAACTTTGACCTGCCCGTTCTTTGCCGACCACATTTGGTCTCCCGGAGGTTGGCTGCTCGTGGGCATATGGGAATTTATAATGGCATTAGAGACCACTGCAAACTATGCACACTACATGCATACAGTCATTTTTATAATGCATGTTTTGACTGGAAGCGGTCAGAAAGAAGCGCACTGAAAAGCAGCCATTCTGCTGACGTGCTTGAAGTACCTTGAGATTGCCTAAGTTCTGCAAATTCTCCCATGGCCAACTTGGAAATTGTATTCGGCAAACATGTATGTGTTCAGTAATTTTTCATCAGGCCAGTACAGTTGCAGAGATACTGAGAATCCTACAGTTGGACAGGGTTAATTAGGGTCCTTTGAGTTCAACTCGTTTTCAAGCCGCCCGCACTGCGAGATCGGCACGGGTAGAAGTCTTTGCGCCGAGGGAGGGAGGGGGGGGGGGGGGGTAAGTGGGGTCGGATGTGAGTATTGTTCATGGGTCCGGTACGTGGAGTGATAATTACTGTCATTTGCACAGGGTGAACAGCTGTTGCTAGGATGTGGGGGCAACATGTGATCGCCACCTGGCGTAGGCGTCGGCCACAGAAATGAAAGTGTCAGCGTCTTCTGACAATAGAGCACTGGATTTGCTAGCCGTTCAGCCACTGCCTCGGCAGTTGCTAGCACCCGTTGGCTTAGACCCTTGGAAAATTGGCTGGTGTCCGGTAGACAGCCTGAAAGGCTTCATTAGTATCGAAAAAGGGTGCGAGCAAAGAACTCGAGATCGATATAATTTCACCTTTACTTAATTAAGCCGTTATATGTTCATGTAACCTTGACAGTAGACTGCAAGATAGTCTATCTTGCAACCCTTTTGAAGGAATTCATTCAGATTGAAAACATATTTAAGAGGGAGATGGGGGATAGAACTCCCGGCATACGTACTTGGATTGGTGGTCATCCTTACTGGTCTTTTATCTCCTACAGCAGTCGATTGGCAACGGATTTCCGGGGGGTTCTCAATTCCACAAACTGCGGCTCAAGTACTTGAATGTCAGGGTTGACTTATTCCACCTTCAAGCTTGTCTTTAATTTGCCATCTCGGCAACCTAAAAGACTAAAGCCGGTTCTAACTAAATTAACCTCCCGAAGATTCGGCCTTCAGATCCGCGCAATGCACGTCTGAGCCACTACAATGGGCCAATAAACAGGACATAATTGACCGATTGTTTTTTTAGCTTGAAGGAACCCCCTCCTCTTCGATCGGACACCCTCAGCCGATGGGTATCTTATGGGCGCAGGTAAAAGATCACAGAGAATGATCTACCGTATAGCAACGAGTGCAGCAGGATCCAGCCATTTAAGCTTATTAAACCGAGTAGTTGGAAGCACACCGACTCTCAGAAAGATCTAGATCAATCTCAGCCAAGTACTTTCCCTCGTCGTACACACGGCATTTTTTCCTCATTGTGCGCCGAGAGACCTGAGTCAGACTTTCCAACAAAAAATTGAGAAAAAAACTAGCTCGGTTTAGGTAGTTCGTATTGGACTGGGTTGTTTTTCGGTGACTGATGACTTAGGAAATAACTCAGTCTTTAATTGGATGATCTATCTTTTAATTGTATAGCCAATGCAATTGGAGGGAGTTAATCAACTATTACTTAGCAACTTGATATCAATGATTTTCACCCATAGTAAATGACTTTTTCCAATTTGAAATAACTACGTTGAGGTTAATAATTAACCAATTGCAGCCACCCACACAATACAACGGGGTCGCTAACCTACACTAAGCCATTGCACAGACGCCAAAAATTCATTTCCATCATATTCTCTCGTTTTTCTTTCTTCTCTATGGTGAGCAAGTGGCCTCCTTAACATTTGGTAATTCTATAGCTTCTATTGTGCCAGCATCCTGGAGTCAAGAAAGGTCAACTGTAAGACAGTTGCTTATACCTAGTACTTGTAGAGACAGCCCTAGGCATGAAGCTTGCTTTTTTGTCCAAGCAAGTGATTTTGTTGAATCCGGAGTCTACGGTTTTCAAATCACTACAAGGGATCTGCTAGTGACCTTACAATTATGCGCCAAGCAGATTCGATCAACATATCACAGAAACAGCAAAGCACGACTTGCTCAGCGGGTACAATCTTCAACAAATAATGCCCCTGCACTCTCAAATAAAGATCTAGTTGAAGAAACAGAATTATCTGAAAGCCAATTGAAAAGAGATCCAGTTTCCAATCAAAGATTGAGTAATTTCCTAACAGACAGTGCTATTTCCAAATTTATTGATCCAATAAAAAGTGACTGAGAGATTTCATACTAACTTTATGAAATCCACTTTAACTAGTAAATTCAGAAGGATATCACTTCATAACTGGATTAATAATAGCTGAACAGTTGCTAAATATCTAATAAGAAGACCTAGTTGTTTTAACGGTGGCATCAAGCTGTGTCACCCTGTAATTACGGCCTGTTGAATCCCCATGGAGTTACACAATAATAAGGGCGCAATAGCGGAAGCCATCCGGAGGAGACTTTATTGTGTACAAAACCCGGAACTGCTTTCTCGGGTGGCAGTTGCCACTGGCTCTATTTCCTGCCTCGGGACGAAGCCCGGCAATGGGACGGGCTGGCGTTGTCCTCGTTAGTCCATGATGCAACTCACTGTCTAAGATGCGGCAGTGGCTCATAAGTGATTGTCGAGCGCGTTCGCCTGTAGCATGATTGGGTGCTTTGAAATAAAGTCACCTGCTGTGGCGAACCTAAGTGGCCCTTGAGGAACTGCGACCAGTTGGGCATGCGCGTGGTCTCGCGTGAGGGTGTATCCTGTCCAAATATTAAAGGTCATCGCGTGGGAACAGTCAGCAGCCACGGCCTGTGACATTGGAGGCAGTCCGCTGTTGATAAAGGAATCGTTGTGGCAGTCGGTGGCAGGCGCAACGCCTCACGATAGCCTGCAGGGTTGCTGGCATCCGGTTAGAATACATTTCTAGCACTAGTGACCGAGTTTTGTTTGCACAACATCTTCCAGAAGAACAAGTAACTGGGTAGTGACGGCTGTGGGTACAGTGGGTTCATTTTTGGGTTCGCGTGGTTCCGTTTCCCTTGCAAAATTTTCCGCCTAAGGTCACCCGTGCTTGTATCTGTGGGCCGCACCAGGAGTCGGCATCCTGCCCCGACATCTCAACCGACAAAGCAAGGAACCCGTGAACTAGAAATGGAGTATTGAACTCAATGAACAAAGGTCCCGGGGTCAAATGTCGGGGGTTACAACCCTCGAGATTGGTTATGGCTGGCTGATGACGGCTAATAAGCCACAAATGGCCATTCTGGTCTCCCTTTGCTTTGTCGGATCTAATTCAACATAAGTAGCTGTTATGCAATAAACTTCCGTCCTCTTTTTGTTTCACACACCCTATTAAAGGCGCCGTACCAGTTGAGATTCTGGGCGTGGATCCGGATACCCCGGCCGCAGATAACAACATACTCTCTGGCGACGTGATCATAGAGATCAACGGACTGGACGCACGCTTCATGTCGCACAACGCCGCCGTCTCTGCCATCCGCTTCGGATCGTCAACCACCGGTGACCTGAATGCGGATTCCGCTAACCTGACTGAGGTGAACGCAGTCGACTTGACTCTGGTGCATCCCGAAGTCGAACCGCCCCCACCGCCTATGTCAACCTATAACCCCCTCTCGAGGGCCAATTCCAGCGTGTCGGAGCCCGCACCCCGACCCTCTGCGCGCCATAAGTGGGTAAGTCGGCTTTCCTCCTTGTCCTCCTCCCCCCCACCGTCTCTTTGCTCTCCTCTCCCCCGTCTCCATTCAGTGTCACGCCCCAAAACGTCATCTCTTGGTCTCAGAAAGAGAGGTTCGCTTTATTTTGGAAAGATCATTCCACCATTTTCAGCAAAACGGTCCTCCATTCACAAGGAATAAAATAAGGCGCACAAACTCACAACAACAGGAAATCAAAAGCAAGCCACAATCGTCAATGACTGAAATTGACGAAATCGTGGACACATGTCCTTGAAAATTTCGTCAAATATAGGCCACATTGGACTGCTCTCAAAACGGCGCCAGCGTCGTGCACTGATGACCTCATTGTAGTTCAAATAAACAAGGTCGGGTAAGGGATCATGGTAAAAGGTCACAAAAATATTCAAAAATAAAGTTTTGTATGATATCCACATTTGTTATGGTGACAGGTCGGCTTTCACCTTCTCAATTTTCGTTTCTTCACACGTGAGGTAGCGTGCTAGGAATGGGAGTACAGAGTGCTGGTATGCCGATGTACGGCGAGACATATGTCGGAAGCTTCGGCGCATAGTACGGGCAGACTTCGCAGTCAGAGTGGAGATGTTGCGCAACCTCACTAAGGATACGATTAGCAAATTGCTTAACTGTTTTAAAGTGTTGCTGCATTATAATGTCAGCTAAAGAGGCATAGGAAACACCGGCAGCTGAAGACAGCATTCGGAGGATACGTCTAGTAATGACCAGGTCTTTTTTTAAGTAAAGCTGGAAACATAACTGAAGAGCAGTAAAGAATAAGGAGAAGAATGCAGGCATCCGTAAATCACCAGATTAGGGCTTGCGGTGTGTGATATGAGCGCAAGCGACGAATATAATCTAGACGTTTTTTTGAAGATTGTATTAAAAGCCAAATTTAATGGATCCATCAATTTCGAGAGTGCTTTTCAGTCGCTACCTCTCATTGCATAACGTGAATTAACGTCAGAGAAAATGCACAATTGGATTCATACGGAAAAAATCGATAAGAAATGGCAAGGTCTCTGTAAATGGCCATTTACAGTGACCTTGCCGTTATGTATCGATTTTTTTTCTGGATTACTGAAATTGTGTATTTCTCTGACGTTAATTCATGTTATGCAATGAGAGATAGCAACTGAAAAGCACTCTCGAAATCGATGGAATTATTTAATTTTTCTGAATGAATGCTGAATGAATGTAGACGTTTCAGCGATCTAGTCAAGGAAAAATTAAGTTGCGCTTTGCCAAGAAGCTCGCAACGCAAACCCCCATGACCGTCACATAGTGACTGAGTTGATATGATGAAGTGCATCCGACAAAGAAAAGGGAGACCTGAATTTCCAGTTCTGGCTTATTAGCCGTCATCAGCCAGTCATACCCAATTTCGGAGGTCCCGGGGCCAAATCTCAGGGGTTCCAACCCTCGAGATCGGGTATGACTGGCTGATGACGGCTAATAAGCCAGAAATGACCATTCCAGTCATATATGGGTCTTGTTTTTTTGCATTTGCAAGCTTATAGTGGATCGTGGAATTAATCCCCTTGAGTGGAAAATAATCCGTTATAAAAAGGTCGTTAAAGGTCTCTAATTTCACTGTGACACTTCACCGTGGAAAAAATTAATACAAACAGAAGTTCGTAGGCTGTTTAGTTATATCTTATTTTAAATGGTTTGATGTTAACGTCAAACAAACGGGGAATTAGTAAACTGATTAATAAACTCAAAAACAATTTCCTAAATGAAGAGGGAATTTATTCAAAGATATTCAATAACAACGAATGTAATTATTCTCAAATATACAAAATATTTCGACTGAAAGCAAGTTTTTTTGTGGTAAGAAAGTGGTTGCGTTAAGTGTTCTGATTAAAAATCATTTTAATTTATTGTTTTAATTTACAGCTATTTTTGACGTCTTCATAAGCTGGGGATTATTGAAATTTTTTTTATTTTTCTTAGCTGATCTTTGTACTTCTCATAGTTCTTTTCAGTACTTAATATGCCTAATGCTGCTCATTATTATTTATAAGTTTTCGTAAATCCGTTCTTGCCGGTATGAGAGAAATAATCAAACATTTACGACCTTAGGCAAATTGCTTGCAGGACTCGCCATACTGTATTTATTCGATCTGCCCAACATAAAAGGTGGTAATTTAGTAGGTTAAAGAGCCTTATACGAAATCCATCTGCTCTCTAATATCTTACATTCTGTGGCAGGGGAGAGGGAAGAGGTTGCCCGCACTTCCGGGCATCGCAGCGCGCAGTTGAAACGTGAATCAAAACGGTATTCAGTAGTGGTCTATTATATGGATCACGGGAAGCAAAACCTTTGACATTACGCAATACGGGGTTGGTTGTTGTAAGTGTTATATGGCTGGAGCCTTAAAGGGCGAGATTTAACAAAATACGAATAAAAGTTATGGTAAACAAAAGCAGGAAAGAGTAGACATAAATATTATAAAAAGCTGCTGTATAGCAACGAAAAAGCGCGCGATAATTTAAAAACAACAAAACGCAACTTGCGACAAATCAGCGACAACTGAATAAACCACTTATACTCATAAACCAGAGCAATAGGAAATATAGCCAGAAGGAAGCAAGAAACGTGAAACTTACCCCCCCCCCTCCCAAATAACCACAAGTCTGACCCCTGTCTCCGGTGTCCGGGTGGTTGAGGGACTTGAGGGAGTGTGTTGGTTGCTTTGAAAGTGTAATATCATTTAAAACTAGCGCATGCAATAGTCACCGCGTTTGTTTTACGTCTGCTGAACCACGCGGTGGAAATCGTCAAAAGTGAACTGTCATTATTTCGCACTATGCGTTTTAAGGTACACTCAAACAAGCAGGACTAATTTTTTGCGTTAGAGGACTCGGTCGTGAAAATAACAATATTTCCAAATCTGCCTCACAGGTTTACTGGCCCATCTGATTGACGCGTTTAATTACAACCACTCTTTTTGCTTTGTGGAACAATGGAGAACATATCAGAGGAGGAAGAATGCTTCCAAAACGTTGCATGACTTTTGGTAAAGGTTTATACTGCGTGAGCATCTCCGATGAGGGAGTGTCGGTTGATAGAGAGAGAGAGAGGGGGGGGAAAGACAAAGACAGATACGGTTTATTTTGAAAATATCCTTCCAGAATTTTCAGCGAAAAACGGCTTGCATTCAAAAAAGAGTAAAATAAGGCGCAGACTCACAACACCGAAATATCAAAAGTAATCCATAAATGCCAATGACGGCAATTTCCGACATCGTGGATAAATGTCCTATGAAAAGTAAAAGTAGCCTGCAGTAAACTAGAAAGTGATGCTAAAGTGCCTGCACCACAGATAGCCGTCGGAACCTAAGCAATCATAAGTCGTCACATGTAGGCCAGATTGGACTGCTTTCAAAACAACATAAGCGTTGGACCTTGTGCCCTCATGACCTCGTTGTTCTACATGGTTTATAATGGGCGAAGTAGGCCAACCGAAATGCATATACGAAAACTAAGATGCGAATGAAAAAAGACAAAAATGGCGATTCAAATTGAAAAGCCCTCGCAAGTTGTGTGTGTGTGGGTGTGTGTGAAGCGAGGCGTCATAAAAAATACCTATTTTCATCAAGAGCATCATTTGTGTGCGCGTACAGAGACGCATTAGTCAGTGTGATCCTTGTTGTTGCCATGGCTCTGAAGTATGTTTCAGACTGGGTTGTGTGCATGCTGTTACAACAGAGCCACCGGATTTCGCTGTAATCTACAAGATGTTAAATGAGCACACTAGCACTTCGCTCTGTACACACGCTCACAAACACACCTACTGTTTCTCCAGCCATCACGTGGGAAAGTCAAAAGCCCAATTTTATGACTGAAAGCCTTGCCTAGAGAGCGGATCTGGGGAACGCTTTAGAGAGGTACTTTTTGGGTTTTCTCACCATAAAAGACATGAAATTTAGTAGGCTACCGAAACAGTATAAAATCAAGTTTCTGCCTACAGTGGAGCATTTTAGTTAATGAGCGGGCCATTAGGAGAACATTTGTATCGATTGCTCCCAGTGCGTGGGCCTTCGGTCACCTGCGGCCGCTCAGTGAAACCATGCAGTTTGATTGACTACGTTTTGCGAGGTGGGCATGGTTCACATGACGAACAGTGTAAACTCGCTAACCGAGGTTCTTCTCTATATCTTACGGTCTATGGTGGGGGTGGGGATAAGGCACATGAAATTTCATCCATCGCAGTCCCAAGTTATACGCGACTAAGAAAACCATTTCGGGACAGTCTATTATATGCCCCAACACGGAAAGCAAAACCCTCAGATTTCTACAATGCAGAACCGGTGGTATAGGTTCAGGATTGCTCCGGTGAGGCATTACGAGGCGCAGGAGAAACTATAAAATAATGTATGGCAAACAAAACAGGAACCAGTAGATAGAATTATTTTTAAAAAATCAAACACATAGCGGCGAAAAAGCTCGTGATAATTAGAAGATTACTAAAAGTAATAAATTAAAAATTAAAAATCAATAAACTACAGACTTCTAGGGTTTTGCTTTCCGCGATGATCTACATAGGAGACTGTTACTAAATATTCATGCACTTTTTTGTGAAATCTTTTCGCTAACTGGGTTCGTATGCCCTAGAAAGTACGGTACGGTGCATAAGGCGTTTAAAATGCTGAAGTTTGCGCAACATTTGTGATCACTTGCAAGCAGACATTAGCTCATGTACGCCGAGTTCCTATTAAGCTGTTGCAATAATTATTAATCTCCTGTCTGTTTCGTTTCTGAATTATGCATAAAAGGAAATTATAGTGTACAAAAAATACATTTCTACATGCTTTAGATTAAGTAAGATCAGCTTTAGCTTCCACATTCACGATAGTATATGGAAAGTTTCGGTCACGTCCCAAATACTTGATGGGGTAAAACAAAATTTGGTCAAATTTCTTTTGTTACTCTACAGGGTGTCCACAAAGTCTGGGTGCGCAGGAATTTTAATATTTTATTTACTTTTGTTGGGATAGCAGAGTCCCATGATATGTCAACAACGCTTAGGCTCTCGGCGCAGCTGCAGCGCAAAGTCCCACGCCGTGGCTTGACAACGCATCCAATATTATCGATTATCCGTCTTATCTGATTGGACCGTGAATACTGACGCATCCTCGACAGCAGTGTACACCTATTCAATCGAGTTCACCAGAATTTAGCAAGGCGCATCGAATTATGTATTGCAAATAGCGGAAACCATATTAAAAATATGATTTCTTAACGTTATAATTCAATAAAATTGTTTTGTTCTTAAGGTATGTATTTGTCCCCTATGTACCCAGACTTCGTGGACACCCTGCATTTCTGGAAAAAATCCTAACGGTTAAGCAAAGAGTATTTTTTAGGACTGACATTGTTCTTTATTCTGAAAGCCAATGCGATTCTTTAAAATTGGCTTCATTTGCATTTGAGCATTTCCGGTTCTGAAAGGGATATGTTTTAAACTTTCCTAACTTATTTTGGGGTTCTCCTGTAGCACAATACCTATTAATAAAATTTTTGGTTCCGTCATATAGCATAGAAAATGTCTCCAATATTAGGCTATTCGTGATTTAGCCAAAATTAGTGCCAATTACCGCTTATAAACTTAACTAAAAGGCTTTCTCATCATTAAATTCACTCAGTGTACCAAAAATAACGTGACCAAATATATGCTTAACTACCATGTCGAATTTCGTCATGATCTTTGCATGAATTCGTCGACATACTGTATGTGGAGCACCAGAATGACGGAATGCCTATGGTCTTGCCGAGGAGTCGGGAGTTTGTGTAGCACAACTCATGCGTAGGACCACCCCCTGAATAGGAAATGGGGAATCAAAACGCCGGCCTCAGTTATGGTGGTTGCCTTGCGAATAATTCCAGGAAGGGTAGCATTTTTGCGTGGCCTACAGTGGCGTTAGCATAAGCCTAAACCGCCGCTCTAATCTTAACTGTAACCATACTGGGAGCCTTAAGAGTAACCTTTAACGTGTAACCCCAACTTCTCAGGTATTTTGGGGCAAAGCCGCAGACATTGCGAGCGGATCCTGTTTAAAAAGCCCTATCAGCCATCGTTATCCAAATTATACCTTCACGCAAAGGAAATAGGCTGAGAGTTATAAACTGCAAGCACTCACCCACTGCTAGCTTTATTGCCACAGGATGTATCGCAATCGTGAGAAATAAAACTCATTCCCATCACATGCGGTACCCTACTATGCGACAATTTTTTCACGAGGAAAACAAGCAAAGGCAGCGAGACTCGCAGGATTTACTGACGTCATGCAATTTAATGACCTCTTATTCATCTGCATGGTGTGATAACGGGATAATCAACTGTCCAATTAGGTTTCGACTTTGGAGGCTGAAATGGCTTACCCCGCCCTCCTCGTGCGCATCCGCGTCGAAGGCGCCAACAGCACAGACTTTATTTACCTATCAAAGTCGAGTGTATGCAGTTGAGCGACAGGTTATGAAATTCGTTGACGTCATTTAAGCCTGCAGAACTGCTTTGTTCAAAAAAGATAAATGTAGTTCTCTGACAGAGCCCTTTTTACGGCAATGAAAACCATAGCAGAAAAAAAGAAATTTCAAAACTACCGTAATTGATCATTTTTCCCAGAAATGGTATATTAAACGGTCGTTAGCGCTGATTTTGCAAGTCGCGTGTTCCCTGTAGTTCTGTTACGAGTAGGCTTCAATATATTCTGTCTGAGATCCTTACGTCTAAGTTACTTCTGCAATGTCCTGTGTAAGTTTCGGTGTTAAAAAACCCCAGCTTTCTTAGGTGAGAGAGAGGAAACTGAGCTTTATTTTGAAGGTGGCATCCAAATGTTTCAGCAAACCATGGCTCCATTCTCCGAGACCAATAGAAAAATTTGCAAAAATACCCAAAATCTATAGCTGTGTGTACAATTAACATCTGTTATAGTGGCAGGTCTAATCTCAGCTTGGGGATTTCCGTTTCTTTACACCTGACGTACAGAGTGTTGACATGCCGATATACGACAGGATATAGGGAGGAACCTTCAGTGCATATTTCGGGAAGACTGTGCAGCCATTGAGTCAGAGTACAATGGATGGAAAAGCCCACGAAGATTGCGAATAGCAAATTTCCTGACCCTTGTAAAGCTTCGCTGTATTATAATATCAGAGTTTGTGCACCATGTCTGGTATAGAAAAACAGTCACCCCACCATTTCTACTACTGAGCAAAGCAACAGAAAGACGGTGTTCTAATAGTTTGCGACTTGATATACTGTACGCTTTTTTTATCAACTGAAATAGTGTTTCCATATCTTGAGTATTATTGAAGATTGCACAACATTTTGTTGACAGAAATCCTGGAATTGATATTTTGTTATTTGGTTGTCGTTTGAGGACATTCTACCAACCGCAGCGGTGTTTGTTCTTCCGCTGGATATACTTTTGTTGAGAAGAGCATGATGAGTCTTAAGTGCGCAGTTGGCATCATGGACTGTTGTCAAGAAAAATTGCTATATAAGTGCATTCAAGAGGGTGCTAGCGAAGTGTAGAGATCAACTTATGATCATAGTTAGAACAGACAAAGCAGAGAAATAGACAGAGTAGTAGACGGTAACAAAATTCCAAACTGAATGGAGAGCAAATAAAGAGTGCAGCTCACATTCAAAAGCCCGCCGATATCAACACAACTTACAACGTTACTGACTGCTTGTAATCGGTCCCTGTCACGCCAATTTTATACAAATAACGGTGAATAATTTGTTTCTGAAAGTATGTCATGTTGTTGCGCTGTACCACCAACGCACACTGCTATTATGTAACTCAGAACACGCTCGCGGACATAGTCAGTATCGACGACCAAACTGTCACAGGACACATCGGCCTACACACTACCAGTTGCTGTACGGCTACTAGCGGGGCTCGAGACTGAGCCCCAAGGCAATACAGAACGAAAGAGTTTCGTTAGCAATCGGTGTGTTTGCTCATCAAAGAATGCCAATATTATGAACCTAAACTGGCGAGACATCAAGCCCGTGACTCTTGGCTTACGGACGGTGGGTCACCGCCTCGTATGACGCACCACTTGGACTTGGGCCATTCCGTCGCCCCTGTATTTGCCAGCAGTTTCCATCTGCCTAGCCGTTTTGCGGCTGCTGGCGTGGCTCGAGAGTGAGCCCCAAGGCAGAACGAGATAAGTACGTTGCATTGGCGATCGGTGCGCGCGCGTTCATCGACAAGGGACAGTCATTGTTATCTTGAGTGTTTTATCCTTGTCCCTTTTCAAAAGTCTTCCCCCTCTTCTCTTCTGGTTTCATCAAATTATCTGCTGCGTTTGCCTTCTTTCTCTAACCAGCTTCACTTGCCAACCAAAAAACCGAGGTCGCGCAGGTTTGTTCACATTTTGGCGTGCGCTCATCTGCTGTGGTGTGGCTGTTAACTTTTCTCATTGATTTCACTTTTGTTTTCTTCACGCGGCGTAGTGCAGTAGCAGCTGTGCGTATAATGCATGCATGCAGGCCAGTTTTTTTCGCTTTTTCACGAAATTTCTGCAGCAAAATTCTAGTCTGCCTTGTTTTGAAACCAGCAAATTCCCAATTTTCTACTCCGAGTGGTTCAATTACTCCGTAACCCGCCGATTGGCTGACGTTCGCGCGGGGATCGACTAACCAACTAGCAGTTGTGGTTAGGAGCCAATAAGAAAGGAGACCTTGAGAAAGAGGATAACGAATCGGCTAAGGCTTACAGGCCATGGTCGTCTGACAGTGGTTATTCATTGGCATGCGAGCCAAATTGAGCGGGACTTTGACTGGACGGCCTTCCACACAGTTCACACCTCTCGCCCCGTCTGGCATGTGCGCAGGAGTTGAAATGCACTCACGGGTTAACTTAAAGATTATCTAAGTTCCGCAAATATTCCCATGGTTAATATAAGAAGTCAGTTTATGGCAAACAATTGTTTTCAGCATCTTTTTATCGGACCACACATTTGCCAGGAAAATTAACGCTGTACATAACGATTAAACTTTGAATAGGTAGAAAAATCAATCAACATCTAACACGGATGCTGATTGGCCAACGCGGACTATGTCAGTTTGCGCATGTAGGCCATGTCAGCGTGTTGGTTGAAGGATAGTGGCTAGTTGGTAGGGGCGAAATCATATCGCCACCTGGTGTTGGTTTAGGCCATGTAAGTGACAGAGCTTGTGACAGAGTCTTCTGACAACACAGCGCTGGATTTGCTAGCCTTATAGCTACTGCTTAGGCTGGCGTAGGCCTTTGGAAAAAGTAGATGGTGTCCTGTAGACCACCTGAAAGGCTTCGTTAGTATCAACTCGATGGTTCGTATCGACAAGATGTGCGAGAATAGCACTCGAGATCGATCTAGTTTCACCTTTACTTAGCCAGGTCGGTGTGTGCTCACGTACCCTCTTTTCGAGCCGTATCGTTGTACGGCCGATGTATCCCGCTCCACAAGAGCAAGTAAAAGAGTAAATGCACATTGATGTGGTATTCAAAGGGAGTCAGTCTTTACCTACCAATCGTAGGAGGAGAGAGTTCGTGAAGAGCACCCGTCAGTTCGCCGCTGGTAAAGCATTTTTGATTGCAGTCCTCAAGCGTCGTCTGACCAGCTCGCTGGTTGCATTGCCTAAGAAAGGCAGTCTTATGAACACGTCCTTCTTTTCTGCAGTTAAGGTGACAGGCTTTTTGGCGCGCTTGCCAATATTTATGGGGATGAACCTTCCCAGGTATCCATTTTCAATTTGTGTATGCTGCAGCTGTTTGAGTTCTGCTTCGACAGTTTCAGGAGAACATATCTGTCGTATTCTAGCTGCTAATGCCTGGACCAGATTGCGTTTTATATTGAGGGCGGCAAAACTGTGGAAGTTAGTGTATTGTCCTGTGCAGGTTTTCTTTCGGAAAACCCTGCGTAGGATAGATCCATCCTCTTGCTTTCGCAGAAGGACATCAAGGAACGCAATTTCATCGTCCACTTCAGTCCCAGCAGAAAATTTGAGCGATGGGTGAGCGCTGTTAAACTTCGCGACCAAGGCGTCAATGTCAGCGTTATAGTCTGTCAAACAGCAGATATCATCTACATATCGACCATAAAATGCAAGGTCATTGATGGTGTCTTTTAGACTCGTTTTCTCGATCTCGCCCATAAAGACATTTGCAAGAAACAGTCCAAGTTGTGAGCCCATCGCCACACCATCTATCTGTCTGTAAAACTGCCCATTGCAGCGAAATTGGACATTTTGTATGCCTCGCGTAAGGAGATCATTGAGGGTTTTCACGGGCATACCTATCTGATAGTTCGTGTCCCGAATAACGTCGCAGAGGTAGTTTATCGTTTCTGCCACGGGTACGTTGGTGAATAGTGAGGATACAACCAATGCGAGCATCTTTCTTCTTGCAACGTTCATATTCTTTCAGGCTTCGAGGATATATGTAACTTCCAAGAGGTTTCAGCTTTTCTAGCAGCCATTTAGCAATTGTGTGGTAAGAAGAGTTTCTCATATCCAAGATAGGACGTAAGAGTAGCCCCTGTTTGTGAATTTTCGGAAGTCCATGCATTCTAGTTATTGTCGTTCCTACAGGTCTTAGTGTTTTAAGCTCTTTGTCAGTCAAAAGACCTCCTTTATGGAGGTCTTTGAGAATTGTAATCAGCAGACTTTCAACAGTATCTGTCCGATCTTTGTCCTTCTCAGGTTTTGAGGACTTTGTATGATCTGCTAAAATTGTTTGTAGTTTTGCAACGTAATCATTTTTATCCATCAGTACTCTTCCAGATCCTTTGTCTGGTCTGGTTGGCCTTTTTCGTGTAATACAGAAGCTATGGCCTAGGGATAGTACCTCTATGAGGGTTTTGTCAGGACGGATTGAGAAATAGACATGCACGTTCGTCTCCGGATTGTTTGGGAGGGTGGTCGGTGCTTTTATTGGTTGGGCACTTCAAAGAGGCTTAGTCCACCTGGCCTCGATTCTTCTGTTTCTTATTGTTTGTACATATTCTTCAAACGCTACTCTCTCTTGAGTTTTAAGACTGTCGAGAACTGCTGCTCTCTGACTTCGGTTTCTTTGAAGTTCCAGAATTTCGGCGTTAACAGTCTCCAGGTAACTTTCTGCATGTCTTCTTAGTGCAGTCATAGAAACGGCTATATGACTTCTTCGTAAGCTTTTCCAGTACTGTCTTGGAAATTCATCTTGGTCTATACATTCTGATAGGAATTTGGCTGTTACGTTTGCTTCAGCAAGTCTGGTTTCAAACTTAAGAAATCCATTGAGTTCCTTTAACACCGCGGGAACTTTAGATTGGCTAAGTTTCGCATCTATGCTCTTCAAGAACTCTCCACACCTACGATCGAGAGGTAAAGACCGACTCCTTTTGAAGGCCATATCAATGTGCATTTAATCTTTAACTTGCTCCTGTGGAGCGGGATACATCGGCCGTACATCGAGGCGTCTCGAACGAGGGTACGTGAGCACATCCCTACCTGGCTAAGTAAAGATGAAACTAAATTGATTTCGAGTGCTATTCTCGCACACCTTGTCGATACGAACCATCGAGTCGATATTTACGAAGCCTTTCAGGTGGTGTACAGGACACCATCTACTTTTTCCAAAGGCCTACGCCAACGGATGCTTGTAACAGCCGAAGCAGTAGCTATAAGGCTAGCAAATACAGTGCTGTGTTGTCAGAATACTCTGACACAAGCTCTGTAGCTTCCATGGCCTAAACCAACACCAGGTGGCGATAGGATTTCGCCCCTACGAACTAGCGACAATCCTTCAACCAAGACGCAGACATGGCTTACATGCGAGAACTGAAATAGTCCGCGTTGGCCAATCAGCATCCGTGTTAGATAGTTATTAATTTTTCCATATATTCAAAGTGTAATTGTTATGTACAGCGTTAATTTCCCTTGCAAATGTTTGGTCTGATGAAGAGTTGCTGAAAACAATTGTTTGCCATAAACTGATTTCGACTTCAAGAATAAGATATAAATACCTCGGGCGAGGCTGCTACTACTGAATGGATAGAGTAGAGACGATAGTATTTCAGAAATCGATGCTACTTGCACTGTTTTCTAAATCCTTCGCAAGTGCCTATTGATAAGATGCGAACTCTCGATCGCCATAAGGATCCGTGTGTTCCGTGTACCCGTACGATTAATCGTTGTGAATGCTGGGCGTTGCGCGTGGAGGATGAACGAAGACAGAATGCGTTTGACCACCATTACTTGAAGATAATCTTGTGTGTAGTTCATCGAATTCGCCTCAAATGAGATAGTCCGCACTCGTCGCAACAGTATCGTGGGGATATGTCAGAGCATCCAAGAAATACGAATGAGGTATTTTTGGCCAGCTCTCCGTCATTAACCCTCGATCCGGCGTTGCTGTCCACTTGGAGGTATTGAAGAGGAGGGCAACTTGAGACCTGGGTCGATACATTTCGTGGAGACATATAAGCGCTTCTTGGATCTTAAGTATTCGGTCTCCGTCGCTGGGAAAAAAGAGTGGCATGCGTTTTCCAGGTCCACTGCCGCAAATCCATACGTTTGGAGAGATGAAATATGTGACAACATCGAGGCCGGCTAGATGAGGCATGATCACAGCCGTATGAAGTATAGGTAGAAGCATATGCCAAATCATTTAGAGTCACTATAAGGTTGTTTTAAGTAAGAATTATTGGACCGCACTATCTTTGTAGTTTGTCAGTTTCCTATCTACGGCTTCCAGGAGTTGTAATTGCGCACGATATAACGTGATTGACTATGTTGAGAAGATTAAGCGGTATCAGAACTAAACGAATTCGCTATCGTTGCGGCGTTATCTGTGGTTTTAGTGAAGGACTTCTATGGAGGGAGAGTTTATGCGTTTAACGGCTGGAATGTCTTTGTTGTAGGGTATGAAACAATGCGGATGCTTGGGGCCTAGGAAATGACCTCGATTAAAGAAAAGAGACGGGCTCAGACGAAGAAGATTATGAGATCAAGGTTGACCAGGTCGAACTTCTCTTAGGAGGTGACAACTGCGTCAGCTGCGAGCTGCTTGCTTCGAGCACCCCTAGCCCAGTAACAAGCCTGATCCTCTGGCAGAGTAATTGACCATGTGCTGATGGCTGAGGTGACTAACAGTTCCGGTGATGGTGCTCTAAAGGGTCAGCTAGTTTTCACACCAAGAATCAACAACTGGGGATGAAATCACGGCTTTAGACGGTTTGGGTACGGACTATCGCATTAAAATACGACCCCGGGTGGTGAAAATAGATGCTGCTAACACTCGTGGGTGCGCACGTGCAAGTAGCCGCAAAAGGTGGGAGATTGAACAGATCGCGGCACCAGTCATTGGCTTTCCCAGAGACATGCCGTGAACTGCAATCACGTGACGTCATGCCTGTCATGGCGCCGGAGATGAAAAGCATTACAGGATCACTAAAGGTCTGCGAGTGAAGTTGCAAACAACAACGCGACGTTATTGATCATTGGCAGTTAAACTTTTGACTCTGCACCTACCATACATAACGCCCCGTCATTTTTATTCTGCTGTGGGGGCGCCAAGGATAGGCACGCCAACGTTTATTGCTCTCCTTGTTCGATCTCTTGTGTTGTGAGCAGTGTTCATCGGCAGATCGTCTAGGCCCTTGTCGCTATTGCGTCAGCGGATGTAGTGCCCCAGGTGGTCTGAGTGAACCATAAATGTGCGTTTATAATGGGGACCTGCGGCAAGGCTTCCGGGCTTGAAAACGCCTCCTTATGTCCCTGTCTACCCTTCTAAGCTCCCCACCCTGTGCGGTTCGCTTCGAGGTTGCAGCTTTACTGTTTGCCATAGGACGACGTTATCACCGATCCTCTGTAAACTTGTTTTCCGTAAGGTATAATAGATTCTACTGTGTTTGGGTAATATAACCTCCAGAGTACCCCGTGGCCGTCAGTCCGTCTGGGTATCCAGCTACAGCCTGTCGCAAGTTATCGCGTCGACCACAGAAGGCTTCCCCAAATCAAGGCAGGTAAGACAGTATTGGTGAACAGAAATTTACTGCCAAAAAATCGACAGTACAGAAGCAACTGCCAGCTGCGTGTGCATGCCAGATGTTTCCGCGAAGTAATGCGTTCGCTGCAGCCAAGCCTTGCCTGCCGGGCCGTGGAAGAGTAATCAAACATCTGTCGCCAATTAGATGAGGCGAAATTATCGATTGCCTATGAGTGCAGGCGCCAGCGGGTCGATAATACGCGGATTCGATGACTAATCACGGGTGTGAGCTCTGACAGGGCGAAAGCAGAGTCAGTGTGGCAGGTTCCCACAAGCCTTTTGAAAGTTACAGCAGACGGTGGCTTGCCTAAGCAAGGCTTTCTGTTAGCCAACTAATGTCCAAGTTCCGCTGTACAGTCATTCCTGTAGATTCTCTAGGGTAGTGGCTCCGTGCCAATCCCTCTGTCAAACTATGCAGGGACTTATCGATGATAGAGCTGAGATTTAAAGGCTGCCAAACCGTCGATCCGATCTGGGCCTTCTGACATGCGTGATCCAATCCGCCCTAGCACTTCTTGACTGGGGTCCAGGTCATGTGCGTGGCGCTTAACTTTGTCAGCTACTGTGCCTGCGCCCCCTGTGGTCCTCTTGACCCTGACTCGTGCGCCAGCCGCTGCTTCTGCGCTCACCTTTAGCTGGGAACATCGTAGCTTGTGGTGCGCGACCCGTCACCAGCGCGTTAGCTTATGGTAACCTGCTGCTATATATTGCCAGTGCGAACGAGTTTTCTCCATCTGCGACTGCCCGCGAGTACGATAGCTGCTTCATTTGCGCTATCATTTGTCGGCACTTCTCCTTGCATATCGTTTCAAGTGGCAGTTTTCGAGGGCCTTCGATCTGGGCTACACTGAGCGCCGGCTGCCAAGCCGGATCGATAAATG
This sequence comes from Ligula intestinalis, assembly GCA_036362985.1. Lineage (NCBI taxonomy): Eukaryota > Metazoa > Platyhelminthes > Cestoda > Diphyllobothriidea > Diphyllobothriidae > Ligula > Ligula intestinalis. Next base: position 18,092,074 of record JAYGXS010000009.1, read on the forward strand.
ATATTCAAAATAACTTTACACAGCTGTAAACTGTGCTACTCAACTATTCCCAACACCACATCTATAGGGCTTCCAGAAGACGGGTATTACCACGGATATTGGATTTTGGCCGTACCTATTGTGGAATAAGTTGTCGCAATAATGAATGCTTATGTTTGGGGCGGTGGGGGGTGCATCTTACGGGTACACTGTCTCCGAGCTTACCACTACTCCACATAAAGGCTCGCTTGTTTCCGCTGTTAAGTCTCGTTTTCTTTGGGTGTAGATGAGGAATCTTATTGTCTCAATTTCATTTTCGAGTGGAGCATGTTCCATGAGGTTTCCTGGCCAGCCCATAACAACGGCTCAGATTGTCTTCTTGGCTCGAGCACCGCCGATCTTCACGCATGGAGAAGTAAAATTCGTGACGGCAGCACGGAGGCCGGCTAGTTAAGGCATAATCTCAGCTGTGCCCAGTACTAATACAGCCACTGCCCTGTTCACGCAAGGTACGTATGAAAACAAAATATCTTGAAAAGTTCGTGGATGCTCCATTTGAAGGCCACTTGTAGAGGCGCTAATATGAACTTCGAATACATTCCAATTTGTTTTACCTACCTCACGTTCACTCAAAGTGGGGCACTCGTCTTGCCTTTGTTAATTAGATACTCTTTTGCGGTTGAACTGGACTTTGCCCAAATTATAATTCCTGTTAACCTTCTATGATTGTCTGCCCTCATTTCATATTTTTGTTTGACGCTTGTGCATTACTTAACAGGATGCCTGGTTGATTAACAACCGGACCCCCGGTGCGAGATCGCCTTTTGATTTTTAATAGCCGCGTTCCTCCACCTCCGTGTGACACCCTTACCCTTCGCCATATTCTCTACACTCTTTGCTTTCTTGCTCTCCCTTTCTAGGTAACGCGCAATATTTCTGTCAACTCAACACCGTTAGTTCGGCGTAAGACCTCATTTCTCTCCTTCCAACCCGATGAATGGTTTCCCAGTCTTTCAAGGCTTCGCAGACGCAATACTACCACCGGAGCCGCGCCAGACTCGCCTGCTGCGTCGTCTGTCTTTCGTGCATCGTTCTCTAAATTTCGCCCTTCATTGTCTTGATTCCATTTTAACTTCGTTCATCTCCCCCTCCTCCTCACTGTCTTGCAGTTCTTTTATTTTTAATCTCGTTAATCCCTAATCCTCAAATTTGCACACTGAAATCCCCATACGATTCCTCGGCCTAGCGCCCTCTACGATGGCCCTCACCTGACGGCACGCACCTGCACTTGTGATCTCAAATTTCGGATCTTAGCGTCTCTGGGTGGGGTGCCGGGGCCCACCGGAACGTGCATCTTTCTGAAGTATCCTCTTCATTTACAATCTACCATGTGATCTCGCACGCCCATGGCTGTGAATGTCCTCATTTTGACTTTTTTCCGGTACATCTGATTCCTTTCCTTTCGGTCCATCCCCTTCTCTGCCCCTCTAATAAGCATATTTCACTTTTTAATGAATGCGTCAAAGTGTACGGATTTTAATTTTAATCTCTTTTGCACATATTCTCTCCCACTCAATTGTTGTGTTCTTTCGCCTACAGAAACTAATATTATACAGAAACTACGCCGAGAGCTAGTATGAGTTCATCAAGCAATGCTCAAACGCAGTTGTTCTCTGTGGATACTATTTCGCCGTCATTACGCATTTTCAGTTCGCTCTGCTTATCATGCGACGCATTAACGCTACAAGTTGACGAGTAGGTGGCAGCTGCTCGCTTCTCATTGGTTGCATTTTGTGTGCGCTACCATCGTAGCGTTGACAGCTGCTATTGGTTCAGTTTCTTTAAGGCGGTGCAGCGCTAATTAGATTCTACTGTATTCAGCAGTTAAAGCAACGCGGGACAGGCGGTTGCAGCTCGCACTCCAATATGACCTTGGAAAATCTGTGATCTAGGCTCCAAATAACTGCAATGTGAGATAGCATTCCAGAGCACTCGATGCACATAAAGTTTCAACCAGGGTTTCACACATCAAGTGCATATTTCTTTTCAACGAATTTAAAAGGACGCCTGGTAAATGAAGCGTGACGACAGTTAAGTCTATCTTTGTGCACACTTTAATGCCTCCAGCTCCTGGGTACTTCTCACGCCTTTGAATCACCAAGGCTAGGCACGCCTCCTGGAGCTCGGCATCGACTACTTGTACTATCTGCTCCAATTAATTCGCCCCAAAAATGATGATTTACTATTGCCGTGCGCCGTACCTGGAATATCATCAATTTCCCGCCTTTATTTGGTTGGCACACTAGTTTGGTAGGCAGCTTGAGTTTGGCATTTGAACATTAATTTAATAGTCCCGAGGATTGAACAGCAGTAGTAGCAGACGAAGTGGTTTCCGGTAGCTGTTCTAGCGTAAACATTAAGATTACATTGCCTGCAAAAATGCCAGTTGCGTTTCTCCATGCATGACTGTTCAGAAATTTCGGTCGACCTATCGCAATGGCTTAAGTTAGTAGATAAAACCCTTGCCGCTGTGATCTTTAGACCCGCTCTCATTTTGAAAGGAAAGAACTGGGACGCCAGGCATGCGTATTAGTATATTCTAATGTGTGCAACTATTCGAGGTCCAGATATATTATTGCTTTCATCAGGAAAAGAAGGGTAGACTCCGTTCGGGTGAAACGGGCAGACGCCCTGGCACAAGATTGCATGAGCATCAACGGGCAATCACTCCCAAGGATTAGCTGTCTGTGGTCTATGACCATATACATCGGAAGAATCACACGTTCGCCTTTGAGGAAGCAAGGATAGTAAGCCGAGTTAATGACAAGATGGCCAGAATGCTGGTCGAACGTTAGTACAGTAGTCTCCGACTATTTAGCCCACCTCGGGCCCGGAACAAATTGGGATTAATAAGCGGCGGGTGCATTAACCGGAGAGTCCTAGTTCATGATTAACAAACGCAGGATAGGCACTATACATTGCATACGAACTGTATTATGTGTAGGGCTTGGTTATGTACAAGAAAAGAATGTTTTTTGCCTTTATTTTACGTAAAAACAAAAAAATAGTGACATGTTTAAGAAAAGCAGTCAGAGAGATGAGAATGTCACGCTATCCTGTTGGCTAACTGGGCTTTGTAGCTGGCGACTGGGCTTATTAGCCGGCGGATTTTACTGTATAAAATTCCGGCCCAAGCTGATTTGGGCTTACTAGGCGAATTAGCCTATTTGCCGTTGGCTTAATAAGCGGTGACTACTGTATTTGACTGGTACAGTAACCAGAGCCGTAGACCCTCATTCCGCCCACCAAGCGCTCCGTACAAGCCTAAAATTTGCTCAGAACGGAGGAATAGGGTGAGCGAAGTAAAGTGCACAGGGCCACCAGCTAGCAGCCACGAGCGAAGAACGTTAAAACGCTCAGAAGGCACATAAACGACGCTACAAATCGTATCGAGGCGCCCGAGAGAGTGCGAACAAATCAACCAGGCACCAGCAATCCATCGGCACAACAGATCGACGTGCGAGCATCAGGTACAGTTATAACACACGGCTGGCGGTAAGATACACTAACTTGACGCCAACAGGCGAACAGACACTACGCTCTGACGATGGAAGTGAGAATGTTTTCAAAACATCAGCTTAAATATAATTTGATCTCAGAAAATGCCCCTTCTTCCGGAGACGATGAAAGCAATAGTGCATTCTGTACAGAGCTAATGGGGCATAGGTTGGAGAAAGTTAAAGTCGGACGAGCGTGCGTCTGCGCCCGAGAGGAGAGGAGCAGCGTTCAAAATGTGTGCGAGCACGGCAATTCTCACAGTGAGGTCTTTTGTGGCTCAGTTTTTAAGGCGATTGACCTTTAGGACTGATTTAACGATGCAAAAATCGAAAGCGGCCGGCAGGATTTCATGCGGCCCACTCCGCAAAATTTGGCGCACAGAGGCGGATCGAACAGCAGTAGAAGCAGATGAAGTGGTTTCCGGTAGCTGTTCTAGCGTAAACATTAAGATTACATTGCTTGCAAAAATGTCAGTTGCGTTTCTCAATGCATGACTGTTCAGAAATTTCGGTCGACCTATCGCAATGGCTTAAGTTAGTAGATAAAACCCTTGCCGCTGTGATCTTTAGACCCGCTCTCATTTTGAAAGGAAAGAACTGGGACGCCAGGCATGCGTATTAGTATATTCTTATGTGTGCAACTATTCGAGGTCCAGATATATTATTGCTTTCATCAGGAAAAGAAGGGTAGACTCCGTTCGGGTGAAACGGGCAGACGCCCTGGCACAAGATTGCATGAGCATCAACGGGCAATCACTCCCAAGGATTAGCTGTCTGTGGTCTATGACCATATACATCGGAAGAATCACACGTTCGCCTTTGAGGAAGCAAGGATAGTAAGCCGAGTTAATGACAAGATGGCCAGAATGCTGCTAGAAAGTTGGTTCTCGACTGTCACACTAAACAGAGCCATGAACCTTCATTCCGCCTACCAAGCGCTCCGCAAAAGGCTAACATCTGCTCAGAACGGAGCAATAGGTCGGGCTGAGGAAGGTACGTAGGTCCAACAGTCGGCAGCCGCGAGCGAGGTAGGTGGAAATGCTCAGGAGGCACAAAAAGACTTGATTCATCTCATGGTAGCGTCCACGAGGGCGCGAGCAATTTAAACAGCCACAAAAAATCAATCGGTACAGACAGATAGATGGTGTGGCGATGAGTTCACCACTTGGACCGTTTCTTGCAAATGTCTTTATGTGCAAGATCGAGAAAACGAGTCTAAGGAACACCAGCAATAACCTTGCATTCTATGGTCGATATTTAGACGATATCTGCTGTTTGACAGGCTATAAAGCTGACATTGACGCCTTGGTCGCGAAGTTTAACAGCGCTTACCCATCGCTCAAATTTTCTGCTGGGACTGAAGTGGACGATGAAATTGCGTTCCTTGATGTCCTTCTGCGAAGGCAAGAGGATGGATCTATCCTACGCAGGGTTTTCCGAAATAAATCCTGCACAGGGCAATACACTAACTTCCACAGTTTTGTCCCCCTCAATATAAAATGTTATCTGGTCCAGGGATTAGCAGCTAGAATACGACAGATCTGTTCTCCTGAAACTGTCGAAGCAGAACTCAAACAGCTGCAGCATACACTTATTGAAAATCGATGCTCGGAAAGGTTCATCCTCAGAAATATTGGCTAGCGCGCCAAAAAGCCTGTCACCTTAACTGCAGAAAAGAAAGACGTGTTCATAAGCCTGCCTTTCTTAGGCAATGCGACCAGCGAGCTGGTCAGCCGACGCTTGAGGACTGCAATCAAAAATTCTTTACCAGCAGCCAACTAACGGGTGCTCTTCACGAACTCTCCCCTCCTACGATTGGGGGGTAAAGACTGACTCCCTTTGAATACCACATCAATGTGCATTTTCTCTTTTACTTGCTCCAGTGGAGCGGGATACATCAGCCATACAACGATACGTCTCGAAAAGAGGGTACTCGAGCACACACCGACCTGGCTAAGTAAAGGTGAAACTAGATCGATCTCGAGTGCTATTCTCGCAAATCTTGTCGATACGAACCATCGAGTCGATACTAACGAAGCCTTTCAGGTGGTCAGCAGGACACCATATACTTTTTCCAAAGGCCTACGCTAGCCTAATTATTAGCTATAAGGCTAGCAAATCTAGTGCTGTGTTGTCAGAAGACTCTGTCACAAGCTCTGTCACTTCCATCGCCTAAACCAACACCAGGTGGCGATAGGATTTCGCCCCTTCCAACTACCGACAGTCCCTCAACCAACACGCTGACATGGCCTACATGCGCAAACTGACATAGTCCGCGTTGGCCAATCAGCGCCCGTGTTAGATAGTTTTAGATTTTTCGACCTATTCAAACTTTAATTAATTTCCCTTGCAAACGTTTGGTCTGATGAAGAGTTGCTGAAAACAAGTGTTTGCCATAAAATGACTTTGAATATAAACCATGGGAATATTTGCGGAACAATCGATTGACACGCATGCATCAGGCTTCAAGCTAGCGGTTGGACACACTTGATTTACACCAGCAAGAGAACAAACACCACGCTCTGATGATGGAATTGGGAACGGAATATTACATGGGGAACTCTAATTTTTGCGCATATTAGGGGTGTACATGTCACCATCACAACTCTAACTTCCATCTTCCATAGTTGCAGATTGGTATGCCAACTACTAGTCTTGATTGCCATGTTATCTTTTAGCTTTAAAGCCTGAGAAAACAGTGAATAAATACACATCAAAGCAATACGTCTGAATGAATTTAAGGCTGCTGTCGCTGTTGTAACGTCTTCTACAACCAACGCGGGTGTGCCAGAATCGACGAACTTCATTCCGTACGGTTTTCAAAATCATGCTAAGCTGGATGTCGAAAAATATTTTGTGGAACTATTTGAAACAAAACAGACAGGAGTGTGCCAGATGAAGCCAAATGTAACGCAGTTTGGCGCAGGCCACGAAGTGTTAACCTCGTCTTTAAAGGTGTAGCTGCTTTTAGCATACAGATACTTCAACTCTCCATGTTCATGTTAACGAGGCTGCACCGCCATTTCTTCGCACACTAAATCATCAGAAAAAGGAAACGTTTACACCTGTTCGAGCGTTGGCAAAATTTCTCCACAACATTGCCTCTATCTCTGTTTAGTTGGTAGCAGCAAGAGCTTAAAGTGCTTAACGTTATTTCGAAAAGGTAACGACCTACAGTAGTTTGCATATCTGATCAAAATTTGAGTGAAGGATTAAACACGCATTTCAGTTTGTTTGTTTTGTTCATTGGGTTGACCTGAGGCACAAAAATGCTGTTTACTCGAAATGAGTTCCGTTCAGGTCAGTGTTTACTGGGAGAAAAATAAATATGCCGAAATGGGGACCAACTCCAACATTCGCTTATATCCAAAGAATTGCATACGCTATTAAACGCTGCGGGAAAAAACTTGTTGGTTGTGCGTCTTGTACTATAAAAAGACATAAAGAAAGACCAGAAACTTTTTTCATTATTACTGTTCAATGAAGAGAAATATTTGCTCTGCTTTCATGAAATTGGGGTAAGTGTACCCATGAGATAATGCATTAGTGTCGGGAAGGACGAGTGAAGTCAGTTTACAAAATGTTTTATGACAAATTTGTCACTTTTTATACTCTAATGATAAGCAATAAACTTACGGGACCGCAAGTTGATTTACTACGCCGAAATTATTTGCCCTAATTGACTCTATAAGAAATGTCACAAAATGTCATTAGCCGTCCCTGTAACGCCGCAAACGAGCCGCGTCCAGATATTTTCAAAGGGCTGCTTTTGCCTACCAGGGATTTTCTTGCAAAATCCCTGGACCTCATCAGTTAGCTCACCTCCTTTGCAGTATCGGAACAGAGTGCAAAGAAACGTTCCGAGTGGAGGCAGCGATGCACACCACCGTCATATTCGCTTGTATGTGCTCCCTCTCTGTCTCTCTGACTGTTTTTGGGTCTGCGGCAGGTCACTGCAGATCGGTGATTCACCTGCCGGTGTTCCTGCCTGGTTCATGCAGTCAGATGTGAGGTAGACTGCTCTGACTGGCCGTACGTCCTCCTGGTTTGTTAATTAAGGTGCGCTAGCGAGCAGTCAGACAGACAGACGACAGGAGTGTGAAAACTCTTGTCTGCTTCATAAAATGTGAACATGGAAATTTGGGGGGCGGGGGGGGTGGTGGCTTAACATGTATTTGAGATTGGCATTCTGACAACAGAAGCATAAGTAGGCCCACTCATTAATCCCTACTCCCTGCATTTTTTCCTACGAAAATGGTGGGTAAGGTGTTTCATGAGTGGGGAATTTGAACACACAGAGGAATTTAATTTATTAGATGCTAAATGCTTTTTTTACTGTAGTAAGAAGTGTTGTTGATTAATATCTACAGATTCTCCTAATCTGTATTATCGTTTAAGTTGTTGCGAAAAAAACCAATTAGCAAATTGCAGGTTTCTTGAATTTCCCGAAATATTGAAACGGTGGTAAGGGGGTCGTCTACTTCAATGTACCTGAGGTCCAACTTACGGTTCTGGAGGTCGATTAGCATAGTCTGCGGCGTGAAGTGCCGCACAAACCTTGAATTTACTTACGGAAGATCTTGCTACCAGCGGCCACAAGAATAATTTTTGACTACATTTTTTTTCACTTTACACTTCTAAAATTTTCTTTTTATCATCCCCGGAAGAGGGAGAAGAAGAGATGATTTCGAGGACCGATGTGTATTGTGGCTGACGTTTCAAAAGCATGCTCGCTTTCATCGTCAGAGCGTGTTGTCTTTACTCCTGTTCGCGTCAGATGGATGTGTCCGACCAAGAGCTTTGCTTAATTCCCACATGTTAATCGATTGCACCAATCGATTTTCGTGGCTGTTTGAATTGCTCGCGCTCTCAGAGGCGTCTGCATGAGCTTTCAAGTCGTTTTTGTGTCTCATGAGCGTTTTTACCCTCTTTGCTCGCGGCTGCCGTCTGTCGGCCCTGTTTATCTCTCTCCAACCGACCTATTGCTCTTTTCTGAGCAGATTTTAGCCTTTTGCAGAGCGCTTGGTAGGCGGGATGAAGGTCCATGGCTCTGTTTAATGTACCAGTCGAGGACCAACTTTCTAGCACCGATCTGGCCATCTTGTCTTTGGCTCGGCCTATTGCCCTTGCTTTTTTTAAAGGCAAATGTGTGTTTTTTCTGCTGTACGTGGTCATAGACCACCGACAGCTTATCCTGGTGGTTGAGTGCGAGCTGATGCTCATGCAATCTTGTGCCAAGGCCTCCGCCCGTTTCACCGACATACCTTGCAGTGCAGTCTTGGCATGGTATGCTGTAGACCACAGCTGATTGTTCTGTAAAAGGTAGTGGGTCGTACGGCCTCATGATCTGTTGTCTGATAGTTGACTCTGGTCTATGAGCCACACCGATCCCGAATGGTTACAGGATTCTTGCAGCTGCCTCTGATACATACTTCACATAAGGGATTGCGAGCTAGAAGTTAATGCATTGTATTCGGGAAAATAAGAGCAAATTCAATTTTTTAAAAATCGGTTTTGCAACTCTGGTGCGTTTTGTGCCACTAAATTCACTTATAATTTTGTGCAGCTGAATTTTGCTTTATAACACTGAAAATAGTGAGCGTTAACAAGCACATACAGTAGATTGGCTATCCCCTTAAGCGTTAAGATCGAAATCCAAATGCATCGACGGGTACTGAGAGTGAATGATTACCCGCGCAATTTTGTCAGCCAACGCATACGCAAACGAGAAAAGCAGCCGCATCCAACTGGCCTAAAGTTTTGGCGAGCTCTTCAGTACGTGAAGAATGTATTGGAAGCGGTCAGCCGCCTGCTCACGAAACTTGGAGTTGGAGTTGCGCACAGGCCAGAAGCAACCATGAAGCACCGGGTCATGAGGCCGAAAGATCCTTTGCCACGGCAGTAAACGGCTGGAGTCGTTTACAAGATCTGGTGCAGTTGCGGACAAAGCAAATACGTCGGGGAACCCGGGAGGTTACTCCGGACCCTATTAAAATCTGTGGATGAAAACCCCTTGTCTGTGCGAGCTCTAATATAAAAGCAAAGTAATATAAGCCAGCAAAATTTTAAAAAAACGCCTTCAGAGAACAGAAAAGTTCGTTTTGTCTTCCTGAAAATTAGGTGATAGCAAGTACAAGAAAGCACAGTCTTTTCGGGAAAAGAAGGGTGGATTCAGTTTGGGGGATTCTAAAGGCACGACTAAGGCGGACAGCTGCAACGTAAAAAATGTCCAAAACCTCGCTATCAAGTGAATGCTCTTAAGAAACATCTTATTTTGAAGGTTTTGGCGGACGCATTGAATATAATCCTTGCTTATGGGTGACCGAATAAACACACTGAAACTCGCAAAGTGTCAAACACTATTTCAAGATCGATTTGAACCATCTCGTTATCGCAACCCCTAAATAATTACAAAGTAATGTAAGTGAGGGAAATTCTTCTGAATGTATGCAAGATAGAATGGTTACGATTGCACCTGGACATTGCATTCCATTCCGCGTGAGCTTAAGAAATATATAACTCCTGTGGTCTCAATAGAGCGAAAGTCTAATTACTTTGGTCCAACAGGCAATAACCTGTCATTTGTGCGAATTCTTCGCCTTAAATCCAGATGATTTCCTTTTGCGACATTGGCCCGTGAAAATTGTTGTTTTCGCCTTACCTGAAGGGAAGAGGGACAACAGGAAGTACTGGTATAATTCCTTAAGTCTGCAAATAGTAGACAACAGGCTTATCACGCTTCTGGAAAGATAGCAAAGGGTAACTTAGATCTGCTTACGCATAAATAAGGGTTCGTTAGGACAACACGACAAGGTAAATCGCGATTATGTAGTTTACTATGCATAAATTTGTACTTATTTATTTATGCATAACCCTTACCCTTACGCTTAACCTAACACTAACCGTTAGACACAAGCCTGAAACTAAGCGTATATAAGGGTCGCTACCTCTGCCAAGTTTCATAATGCGCACCAAATCTAAGTTCGCAATTTTTTTCATCTCTTTTGTGGCTGGCCATGAAAAAAGGCGTAAAACTCGAAGCGAAAACAGGTTATATTTCTTAAGTAGCAAATTCAAAGAAAGCGGGGGTGGAGGGAGCAGAAGTGGGAGGGGCAAGCAGTTAAAATTTCTTCTGCATAGTATGATCAAATAATTGTTTTATGAAGTTCGTCCTTGCTGACCACGACCACGGCGGTTCGCGGACGTCGGCTATGACACAGCAAACCACATTTAGCACACCAGGTTTCGGATAGTCAATAGAATATATTACACAGGAGTGCAAACCATCCTTCCATGCGGTCCCGATTTCGCGTTCCTTCGGCAGCTTAATGATGCTGACTGGCAGGTTGAAAACGTTGTCGTCTTTTTTTACCTCACCGAAGGCGCACTGGGCAGCGGTCAGGAAGCAGAGCTGTAGGAAGTAAATCCCGGTCGCAGCAATCAGCGTGCCACGCCTCCTGTCCATAATTCTGCCTTTTCTGTTTTGACTAAATGACTGGCATTTTTGAAAAGCCCAATCGATATACCCAGGGGTTCGATAATGGAGAAGAGCAGCAGGCTGCGATTGGATTAAAAAACGCCGAAAGAGCAAGTCTGCCCTTTTCGATTTACAGTCGGTGGCAAGACTGTCTTGTAGGGCTGCCTAAAAATCTATTCCACACGCCCGACTGTCCAGCGTATTTTGTGGTCAAATATTTAATGCTTGGTTAGTGAGCGTAAATAAATATTTAACTGTGTTGGAAGTGATCAAAAAAGATTAATTTAAAGGAACTTGTATTTGTTTCAATGTACTTCACATAATCAAATCCACTAACATAAGCTCCTGTTGCTCAGGAAACTGATGCCAATTGTGGGAAATTCAAACTTATTTTAGCGGAATTTAACGAAAAAAGGGAAATGTGGCCTTATTTTGGCAAAATCTAACGAAAAATGGAAATTCCTGTTGCTTAAAATGCAAATCTAGTTTATTGTTATAGGGCAAAGATACAAAGGACTTGTAAAGACAGTCCTGCTTATTCGATTGCCAATCTTATGAGATAGACAAGGGGAGCATTGTTGCGCGATATCAACGCATGCTCCATCGTAGCGAGTTGTACAGCAATTAGTTAGACAAAAGGTATATAATGCTAAATTGACATAACACATTCACATAAAATGTGGATTCTCAGGTCCCCAACAGGTTAATTTTGAGCGGTTGATAAAAACATTTAATTTGAATGTACCACCGTCACTTCACACAATGTTTGTTGAAAAATCAGCATTTTATGCACAATGTTATTAAAATGCTCGCAATACTGTAATCTACGGTCTAAGTCATCGTCATTACTACAGGGTGCCCCACAAAAAAACCCTAAGTTTTTGATTGTTACGGCGGCCGGACCGCCCATGCCGTCACGATCGATGGCGGAGAAAACAGAACACCTGGGCCACATCCGAAGTGAAGCCGCCCCCGTTGGTTCGCACCCGCATTCATGTCGCCCACGCCATGTTCCGCTCAGTGGTGGGGAGCACCCACACAGCGTGGGTGGTGGTCGCAGAGGCGAAGGTTCTAAAATGCCAACCTGCGCACCGTATGCCAGGAATATTCTGGAAAGACGTGTAGACCCATGCCACAGCTGAGCAATTTCCAGCGCGAGGTCATCGTCCTATTCCGGAAAGAACATCCAACATGGGGGTTGCAGAAATGTCGGAATATTTTGCCTAAATGTTTTGGTGCCATTACAACTGACCAGTTTAGAGGTGTCGCGGCTGCATTCAAACAAGGTGGATCACCTGTAGCAAAGGTGCGTTAGCCTGGTAGTGGCACTTCTTGCAGGCACGATTCCCCAACAAGGCGAGCAGTCTTGGAACTTGCCGTAACTCCACCAGATCATCACAGAAGACATTCAAGTCAACGTGAAATTTGTAAAGAACTGGGATTGTCAAAAGGGTATGTGCACAGAACCATTGCAAAATCCAATTTAAAATGTTTTCGACGTATTCAATGCCATTTTTTAACTGAAGCACACCAGCAAGCTCGAAAGACAAAGTTTGATGCCATGCTTCAGCGCTTCGGTGAAGGAGAAAAATGGAAACAAGTGTGGTTCTCAGATGAATCATCATTCTGCTTGTCTGCACCACTGAATAGGAAAAATGAACGCATATATCGTGCAGTGGAAGTCAAAACTGATATTCCTGATGAAGATTTGCTGGTGGAGATAGACAAGCAGCAAACATCTATCATGTGCTATGGTGCTGTTTCCTGGCAAGGCAAAACAGACCTCCATTTTACTGAAGGAGATGCTGCTGGGCAGGAGGGTGTTGCACCGTGTCGGAGAACGAAAAAAACTGTAAATCAAGTTGTTTACAGAGAGGAGATGTGCCCGCAGATGTTTACAGATATTGATCAAGTAATGCAGGAAGAACCCTGGACGTGGCAGCAAGATGGTGCAAAGCCACACACTGCCAATGACACTGTCGCCTGGCTCCGAGTTAACACTCCAGATTTCATCACACCCCAGCAATGGCCATCCAAGAGCCCTGACCTGAATGTAATGGACTTTTGCCTTTGGCGTGTACTCTTACAGGAGGTTTAGAGACGACGAATAGGAATCACTAATATTGAGTCAATAAAACATGTGTTGATGGACACATGAAACAACATCCCTCTTGATGTCATTCAACGAGCAGCTCAGAGCTGGATGGATCGCTTACGTCGCTGTTCTGCAGTTAATGGACAGCATTTTGAGCGGTATCTGTAACTTGTTAATCTGTACAAGTTTGTTAATTACACAATAAAGTTGTTAGTTATGATTGTAATCAATAATTTTTATTTTTATAACAGTATAAACATTATCATAAATTTAGGGGTTTTTCTTGGGGCACCCTGTAGTATGCACTAATCTTGGGACATATGGTTTTCAATGATAAAGCTACATACAGCAATGGACAGATGATTTTAAAATTCCACTCCCACGACAAAACTGTCGTGCAGGCGTTCTCGTACTTCGCTGAAAAGTGAGTGGTACTCTTTCTTCCTATGTAAGGCTCATTGATGATTAAAATCTTCCGGAACGGTTTTTGTGAACGTTCTGAACAGTTCCGTCAGCTTCAAACTTATTTACAATTCGAGTGATGGTAATTCGCGTTGGAAGTTTTTTTTTTAAATTACCCTCCTAAACTGTCTTTGCTCTTGAACTGCATTTCACACTTCACGAATAACTTTTCTTTCTTTGAAGTTTAGTCGAGCTGTCATAATTTTGTTCACGGATCGAACCAACAAAATAAGCAGAAACAATTTAATTATTGGCTATTTTCGATTATTTAAAATATGGTCAATATGCAGTGAAAAGACAACAAAATGATACTTGTAAATATTTTTTCATCTTTAAAATAATAAAATAATTATATACACCAAGTTAAAAATTATTTAAAATGTGTATATATTATTTAAGACACTATGTAGTTTGGACATTGTCCGCAGGCGGCGATACTGAGGAAGCGAAGGCATTTCGCGGGTGTCTATAAACATGCAGCAGGTGAGCTAGATCTTGAACTCCAAACATTTGTACAACTTAATTCCTGTTACACAAAGGCAACTCAAGTTGCGTCCTCCAAAGTCTTGCGGCAGTAAACTAATAGGCGCTCTTCAAAACAAGGCATGTAACAGTTCATCAAGTAATATTACGCTGTTTAGAAATACCAGAGTTTTTAAAAAAGCGGAAAATTCCGAAAAAGGCGAAATCAGGCGAACTATGTAAACTTAAGCTTGAAATCCAGCGAAAGCTTGTTCATGCAGAAAAATGCGAGTAAATAAAGCAGCACAAGTAGAATTTTGTTCGAAAATAATTGATATTTAAACTTTTCGGATACCTATCCTACCATATTATGCACAATATACCGTTTGGCCCAAGGTTTGAGTCTGTATTTCAAGATGGTTTCATGAGAATTGCTAGTTCTTCCTTCCATTTATTAATTGATGGAGTGACGATGGACGAAGGCAACTATATATTATCTTGATTACACCAAGCAAGTGGTTAAAGATTAAGATATTTCGGGTGCTCATGAGCGGAAATGCCAGCCAGGTGGTAATATATTCAAATTGAATTGGCAACTGCAACCATAAACATACCATTGTGTGCGTTCTAAGCGATATTTCATCTTGTATAAACTTTCTTTGTAATTATTTCAAAAGCTTGAGTATGGTGAGTTTCAGATCACTCTTGGAATGGTGGTTCACACTTGACGATTTTCCGTGGTTTCAGGCGATACCATAAATAAACAACACATTTAATGTGCTTATCAAAACCTTTAAAATAAGAGCTTTCTTAAAGGCATTTACCTAAATTAACAGGTTTGCGCACTCTTTAAAATACACCTGCCTGTTTATATCATGGCTTTATAATCACCCAAACAAGTTTACTCTCTGCCCATTCTGTTTACATTTTCTGAATTCGTTTATAATGAAATTTAGATAGAAAACGTTTGGACATCTGTTGCACATGTTTAAGCAGTGAAAAGTGACGCCGTGGCTCGTACGTTCATCTGCATGCTTGTTAACGGTCGTTATTTTCATTGTGGCAAAACAAATTACAGTCTTATACGTTTATTACTTAATTTGCAAGATTTTAAAATTAGCCAAATATAATTTTTTTAAAGTGCATGTGCTCTTAGTTTCCACGACAATTATGCGCTATCTCGTACTTTCACCTACCTTAATTGTATGAACGCACAGAACAATTGTCTGTTTACTCAACAGATGTAATCAAAAAGTTTACTGTCTTTATTAAAGCTCGTTTATAGTACAACACGCAAACGCAAGAAGGCTCGGTCCGCAGCGTTTAATAGCACAGGAACCTCCTAGGATATCAAATAATGTTGGATATGGCCCAATTGGGTCCGTATTTATTCAATAAACTGGTCTAAGTTAAATTCTTTTCTATTAAACAGCATTTTGAGACTCGGTTATATACA
This sequence comes from Ligula intestinalis, assembly GCA_036362985.1. Lineage (NCBI taxonomy): Eukaryota > Metazoa > Platyhelminthes > Cestoda > Diphyllobothriidea > Diphyllobothriidae > Ligula > Ligula intestinalis. The sequence goes on from JAYGXS010000009.1 coordinate 18,107,562, forward strand.
AGAAATAAAATTAACAGCCTCTAATGTTTTTTAACGATACTTTTGAAGTTCGGTCTTCAAATTTAATGAAATTACTTTTTTAACGTACTACAGCTGCCTCCTATCTGCGCATAGCTCAGCTTATCCTACCATTGCCAATGATAAAGGATTCTCGACAGAATTCAATACGTCAGGAAAATAAAACTCTTATTCCAGTGATTGCATCTTCTTCTATGCTTCACAAGTTTATTACTTAATTTTATGGTGCGAAACGTACCAGATTTGCAAAAGTAATTTTTACAAATGTAATCTGCTCTTCTTTTTGAAAACAATGCGCTTTCAAATACTTGCATTAACCGCATTTTCGTACGGGAGCAACAGTAGCTTATGTAGGCTCACTCATAAACCTCTAGTCTCAGCAATTTGCCCTGCAAAAACAGTGGTTATAGAGGTTTTGGGGGTAAAGAAATAGGATAGGCAGAGACGAAAATTTTTAGAAGTAAGTGTAATGTGAAAAAAATGTAGTCGAAGTTGCTTCCTGCGGCCGCTGGGTTAAGTTGTTCCGCATGTGAATTTAAGTTGTGTGCGGCGCTTTGCGCCACGGAATACACTAATCTAACTCGAGAATGGTAAGTTGAACCTCAGATAAGTTGAAATAGACGACCTCCAAGTCATCATCTCTATTTTTAGGACTTTCAAGAAACTTGAAATGGGACAATCAGGTTTTTCGTAATTAGTTAAACGATTAGACTGATTAGGAAAATCTACAGATATAGATCAACAACATTTCTAAATACAATAAAATAGAAATGCGGAATTCACTAATCTAACTCGAGAATGGTAAGTTGAACCTCAGGTTAGTTGAAATAGACGATCTCCAAGTCATAATCTCTATTTTTAGGACTTTCAAGAAACCTGCAATGGGACAATCAGGTTTTTCCGTAATAAGTTAAACGATTAGACGGATTAGGAAAATCTACAGATATAAATCAACAACACTTCTAAATACAATAAAATAAAAATGCATTTAGCAGTTATTGAAGTATATTCTACTGTCTGTCCTGATTGCACAACTATGGAACTCTGTAACCACCGTTTTTGAAGGAAAACATGTAGGGAGTAGGGATTAATGAGTGGGCTTACATAAGCTTCTTTTGCCCGTGAAGGCAAAACGAACTTTTCCGTTCTCTGAAGGGATAGGATTAAAACTTTGCTGGCTTTTATCATAAACAGGAGGTTTTCATCCACAGATTTCAATATCGTATGAAATTGCTTGAATATAATAATTGTATATAAAAGGCCCAAGGCCCCGCCAATACAAGCGTAATGCTGTGGTAAAAATAAATACAAAGCTACTAATCACAAATGCTTGCGGTCATCTGTATGAACATCTGATATGTGTAGTATGATATTCTCATTCAATCTCATCCGATTCACAACGGGCAATAATTGAAAAAAATAGTCAACAATATTTTGTAAAAATCGTGAACTCAGAAAGGAAGTGAAAATTGGAAAAATGTTGGATTTGGCCCATGTTGGGCCACGTTTTCTCTCAACACTCTGATCTTAACTGAAATCTTTTCTAGTAGACAGCATTTTGCGCCTCAACTGGATTCAATGAACAAAACCACCAACTGCAAATGTGTTTTACACCACCCCGTTAAATGTTTTCCTTCGCATTTCATGACTTACGCAATTAATTGCATCTTAACCAGGAAACGTAGGATATCGAAGGACACAATTTTTTAACAATTTTTATGGAAGTAAGAGCAATAACGATGACCCCTTTGGGTAACAGCGTAGCTGCCTTTGACAAATGCAATAAGACAAAGCTTGCTGACACCAGAGATTTTAACAATGCTGCCTTATTGATACCTGCTACCTATCCCCCTTTCCCATAGCGTACCAGCTCGTTAGCAAATTAAAACTGGAACCTGTGAAGTCATTCAATCGCAAAGAATTTAAATTAAGTTTTAGCGATAATTTAATGGCCAGAAGGACCAGGACTGGGTCCTTGATCGACGACAGGTTTCCCTCAATTATGTGAAGTCAGCCGCGTCCTATCACGAGTTAAATAAAAGCTGAAATTAATTACTGCGTGCGTCGACCCATCTCTGGTGGATCACATCGTGTAATCCAGAGTGTTCTGGCCTTACCCTCCTTTTTGTAAGGATAATGTAGGTGTAACCAATAGATATGTGGCTCATTAGCCATCATCAGCTGCCCATAACCGACCCCTAGTAGTGCCTCCTACCCCAGACTCGAACGATATATCGGTTGATCAGAAGTCTAACGCTCTAAGCATTGAGCCACTGGCTCGCTGTCTTGCCGGAGGTATTGATACTTGTTGAATAATGTTCACCGATCAATAACAGAACTCACTCGTCCCGCGTCCTGCCATGGGACACATTCTCGAGCCCCGCCAGCAGCTGCAAAACAGCTAGTAGTCTAGGCAGATATCGTTGCCAACAAAGACAGGAGAGACTGGATTGGCCATTCCTGACTCATTAACCATAATCATTTTCATCAGCCAGCCAGACCCAACCTCAACTAGCGCACCACAAGGAGTTCTGGTGACAAACGACCTATTTGCTTATATGACCTTGCGAAACCATGGTCTCGTCTGGGTGGAAACCTGTAAACGATAGACATTCCTCTCTGCAGTCCTCTGTATAGTCCGCTTCTCGTTTATGCAAACGTGGTCTACTTAACATGTCCAGGTACGGTAGGTCATTAACGCATTCGATAAATACCCAGATGCAGCCTTTCAAGGAACACACGAGGGTATGTGTACCGCGTGGGCCAAACACACTCTGCTTGCATTTTCGTTTGGCAGGTCAAACCACTGGGATTTAGTGGTTTAGTTTAACCTACAATGGGCGCTATGCATGTAAAGCCTGTTTTTACCACTTGAAAGGTGGGGACGACGCCAAACTTGGTGTTACATGCAGAAAAAGTTTCAAAGCCAAGTCAATCATTTTTCCGCCTCTGTGCGCCAAATTTTGCGGAGTGGGCCGCATGAAATCCTGCCGGCCGCTTTCGATTTTTGCATCGTTAAATCAGTCCTAAAGGTCAATCGCCTTAAAGGCTGAGCCACAAAAGACCTCACTGTGAGAATTGCCGTGCTCACACACATTTTGAACGCTGCTCCTCTCCTCTCGGGCGCAGACGCACGCTCGTCCGTTTTTTAACTTCCTCCAACCTATGTCCCATTAGCTCTGTACAGAATGCACTATTGCTTTCATCGTCTCCGGAAGAAGGGGCAGTTTCTGAGATCAAATTATATTTAAGCTGATGTTTTGAAAACATTCTCACTTCCATCATCAGAGCGTAGTGTCTGTTCGCCTGTTGGCGTCAAGTGAGTGTATCTTACCGCCAGCCGTGTGTACCTGATGCTCGCACGTCGATTTGTTGTGCCGATGGATTGCTGGTGGCTGGTTGATTTGTTCGCACTCTCGCGGGCGCCTCGATGCGATATGTAACGTCGTTCATATGCCTTCTGAGCGTTTGAACGTTCTTCGCTCGTGGCTGCTAGCTGGTGGCCCTGTGCACTTTACTTCGCTCACCCTATTCCTCCGTTCTGAGCAGATTTTAGCCTTGTACTGAGCGCTTGGTGGGCGGAATGAGGGTCTACGGCTATGGTTACTGTACCAGTCAAATACAGTAGTCACCGCTTATTAAGCCAACGGCAAATAGGCTAAGTCACCTAGTAAGCCCAAATCAGCTTGGGCTGGAATTTTATACAGTAAAATCCGCCGGCTAATAAGCCCAGTCGCCAGCTACAAAGCCCAGTTAGCCAACAGGATAGCGTGACATTCTCATCTCTCTGACTGCTTTTCTTAAACGTGTCACAATTTTTTTGTTTTTACGTAAAATAAAGGCAAAAAACATTCTTTTCTTGTACATAACCAAGCCCTACACATAATACAGTTCGTATGCAATGTATAGTGCCTATCCTGCGTTTGTTAATCATGAACTAGGACTCTCCGGTTAATGCACCCGCCGCTTATTAATCCCAATTTGTTCCGGGCCCGAGGTGGGCTAAATAGTCGGAGACTACTGTACTAACGTTCGACCAGCATTCTGGCCATCTTGTCATTAACTCGGCTTACTATCCTTGCTTTCTCAAAGGCGAACGTGTGATTCTTCCGATGTATATGGTCATAGACCACAGACAGCTAATCCTTGGGAGTGATTGCCCGTTGATGCTCATGCAATCTTGTGCCAGGGCGTCTGCCCGTTTCACCCGAACGGAGTCTACCCTTCTTTTCCTGATGAAAGCAATAATATATCTGGACCTCGAATAGTTGCACACATTAGAATATACTAATACGCATGCCTGGCGTCCCAGTTCTTTCCTTTCAAAATGAGAGCGGGTCTAAAGATCACAGCGGCAAGGGTTTTATCTACTAACTTAAGCCATTGCGATAGGTCGACCGAAATTTCTGAACAGTCATGCATGGAGGAACGCAACTGGCATTTTTGCAGGCAATGTAATCTTAATGTTTACGCTAGAACAGCTACCGGAAACCACTTCATCTGCTTCTACTGCTGTTCGATCCTCGGAACTATTAAATTAATGTTCAAATGCCAAACTCAAGCTGCCCACCGAACTAGTGTGCCGACCAAATTAAGATGGAAATCGATGACTTTCCAGGTACGGCGCAAGGCAGTAGTAAATCGCCAAGTGAGAGGGGGCTGGCTCCGACACGTTCGCGCCCGAAGGGCAACAAAAACAGACACTTCAATCACCTGCTCAAAACAGCCTCTTTTGCCGAGTCATTCCCCGATTCAACTGCCCGCTGCTACACATTAACTCAAATTTTACTTTTCACAACCTGCTGTAGGTTGTTTCCTCTTCGAAACTGAACAGAGATCGAGGCTTTGTTATGGTGAAACTTTGCCAATCCTGAAGGAGTTTTAGGCATTTTTTCTTCTGATGATTTAATGTGGGAAAAATGGTGTTGAAGCATCTGTCTGCTAAAAGCTGTTACTCCTTTGAGTAGGGGGTAAACACGTCGTGGCCTGCACAAAGCTGCTCCATTTGCGTTACATTTTGCTTCATCTGGCACACTACCGTCTGTTTTGTTTCGGATAGCTCCACAGAATATTTTTCGACATCCAGCTTAGCACGATTTTGAAAAGTGCACGGAATGAAGGTCGTTGATTCTGGCACACCCGCGTTTATTGCTTATCATTAGAGTATAAAAAGTGACAAATTTGTCATAAAACATTTTGTAAACTGACTTCACTCTTCCTTCCCCGACACTAATGCGTTATCTCATGGGTACACTTACCCCAATTTCATGAAAGCAGAACAATTTTTTCTCTTCATTCAACAGTTATAATGAAAAATTTTCTGGTCTTTCTTTATGTCTTTTTATAGTAAAAGACGCACAATTAACAAGTTTTTTCCCTTAGCGTTTAATAGCGTATGCAATTCCTTGGATATCAGCGAATGTTGGAATTAGTCCCCATTTCGGCACATTTATTTTTCTCCCAGTATACACTGACCTGAACGGAACTCATTTCGATTAAACAGCATTTTGTGCCTCAGGTCAACCCAATGAACAAAATAAACAAACTGAAATGCGTGCTAAATCCCTCACTCAAATTTTGACCATATATGCAAACTACTGTAGGTCGTTTCCTTTTCGAAACATTGTTAAGCACTTTAAGCTCTTGCTGCTACCAACTAAACAGAGATAGAGGATATGTTGTGGTGGGAAACTTTGCCAATGCTCGAACATGTGTAAATCTTTCTTTTTTCTGATGATTTAGTGTGCGATAAAATGGCGGTGCAGCCTCGTTAACATTCTAAACTACATAAAGAGTTGAATTATCTGTGTGTTAAAAGCAGCTACACCTTTGATGACGAGGTGAACACTTCGCGGCCTGCGCCAAGCTGCGTTACATTTGGCTTTATCTGGCACACTCCTGTCTGTTTTGTTTCAGATAGTTCCACAAAATATTTTTCGACATCCAGCTGAAAACGATTTTAACAACCGTACGGAATGAAGTTCGTTGATTCTGGCACACCCGCGTTGCTTGTAGAAGACGTTACAACAGCGGCAGCAGCCTTAAATTCATTCAGACGTATTGCTTTGATGTGTATTTATTCACTGTTTTCTCGGGCTTTAAAGCTAAAAGATAACATGGCATTCAAGACAATTAGTTGGCATACCAATCTGCAACTATTTATGGAAGTTAGTGTTGTATGGGTGACGTGCCATGTGGTGTCACCGCCTATTTACGCTTTGTTTGAATCCCCAAGGAGTTACACAGTTATTGTGTATAACGCCTGTAGTTGCTGTGTCGGGTGGCAGCAGTTGTACCGTTGGCGTTGTCCAGGGCTGAATGTCTGCTGCGGGACGAAGCCCGAACCTGATGTGGACTGGCTGTATCGCAAAAAGAGTTAAAGGTAAGCTGGTTGAACCCTAACTACTGCGACCTTCCAGTCCCGGTTCCTTAGAAGAAGATAGAAGTCGTGGAGCCCAAGGCAGAAAAAGATTTTATACTGTACAGAATAAGTAGGAGAAGAGATAACAGAAGGGTTGACTCGGCCTTGGGTGAATTTCGACCATGAGGAGTGAGAGGGAGAGCGCCGCAGCCTCGCGTCCGCCGCGCACCGGGGCGAAAGGCCTAATGAGTTCCGCCTTGCCTATTGAATAGGCTTAGTGTGAAGTCGCAGCCATCCAGGTGGACAGGCGGTCATCGATTGGCTGGTGCCTGTGCAAGGTTCGCTGCGGCGAGAAGGAGGAAGCGTACGGCTTCTGGCAGCGGTTGCCAAGTGCGCGGCGAAGAAAGGCAGGCAGCGTGAGCTAACAGCGGCAAGCTCCCACAGCTGTGTCCAGTCTGTGTTGTAACTCACTGTCCGAGATCTGACAGTTGCTTATACTTGAGTGTCAACCGCGTTCGCTTGTGGCATGATTGTGCGCCTTGGAAGAAGGTCACTTGCAGTGTGGCGCACCTAAGTGGCCCTTAAAGAACTGCGCTCGTGCGTTTGCGGCCTGGTCCAGCAGGCCATCGCGTAAAGGGGCAGTCACAGCTGAGACACAAGACCTTGCGGCAGTCTGCTGTTGATAAAGGAATCATTGTGGCAGTCGGCCACGATGCCGCAGGGCAGCCTGCAAAGTCATGCTGGCATTCGGTTAGGCTAGGCTCCCAGCAGTTAGTTTATGCGTAACGTTTTACTTACAAACCTCGAATCCCGTTAAACAGGTATTTTGCGGCAGTTCAACACAGAAGCTAGTACGACTGAACGCGCTCGCCGAAGAACGCAAGTATCATAAACTGTATGCCTCGGTTACCTTGTCAACAAAGGATACGAAAAGGCTGGAACTTGCTTCGAATAATCGATTCAAGAATCTAAATTCAAATTTTGAAAATCTGCGCAGTCTGCTTACTATATTTAAAATTTGCAGGATAGCAAACGAAACAGGAATTCGAGTTGACAATGCAAGTAAACATGCCAGTCCGAGGGCGTAATTGAGAAGCAGAAGAAAACTCGATTGCGAGGGAGAGAATATCGGCATGAAGATCGGCGGCGTATGTGAAGAAGTAAAACCCTCGATCCTCGTCTCCCGCACTAGTTCCTCAGAAATAACTCCAAATGCAGTCCATCAGGCCATAAACAACTTGACGGCGATGGATGAGAAGAGTAGCCTTGCTGTAGACACTCGCATAGAGCTTGATTTTCGCATTAGTCCTGCCTTTACACGATTCCAGACTCTCCAACTTCAACGTGTATTTCCTCGTGCTCTGGCTGAGCAGCTGATATCTCATGGTTCGTGCCAATTCCCCACGCGGGTTTTGTGGTCGAACGTTTTCGTGAGGTAGAAAATTTCGTTCCTGAGCCCTTTTAAAAATATTTTGGTAAAATATATATTCTCCTATTTTAAATTTGTGTTTTCGAATGGATTGATTAAATATACCGTTAATAACTCTTAATTTCATCCCTTTTAGCACACTTGGACTGAGCAAACTCGCAAAGAAGTTTCACTTGGAAGTGGTAAGGCGGTCAGTGCTTGCATTATCCATCATCAATAACTTTCAGAGGTCGTCTGTTTGACCATGACTGCTGCTCCGCTTACCATCAGCATCTTCTAGAGGTAAAAGCGTTTCGTCGTATCGAGCATCTCTTTATAGAATCCATTTCGCCAAGTTATTGATATCCAACAGCGTCCAAAATCAAAACGGCGACCTCTGCCGATGGACACGGTCGTAAGTCAGACTAGAATTACTCTGTTCTCTCTGCTGCGGATTTGATCAATAAAGGAAACTTTTAATACTATGAGATCCTGTTTCTGTTTTTCTTCACATTTAAACCCGGTAAATGTAGGTCTCTCAAACGTGTCTTCCAGACCTTATCTACCCAGCACGCCGTTGCATTTCCTCAACTTTACGCACAAGAGGTCGTATGCAAGTTTAATGACGGTGCACTTTTATATTGAAGTATAACCAGAGTCTAGAGGACAGGGTTTTTATTGACAGCCTAGCGTACTCGATGAAAACTGCAATATACCGTTTTAAATAAATCGCAATTAGTATTTGATTGCTTGAAAACAGTCTAGTTATTACTGAATTTTTTGTTTTCGTACCATATAAGACATCTTTATTGGTAGTTAGGACGCAGTCCTAATACAAGCGAACATACGAGTCCCAGAAAGCAATGGAGAAGTAGAGGACGACTCGATCGCTGGAAGACTCAGGGCCTTTATCGATTTTTTCTGTGCGTTTAAATTTTACGGCGGAACCTTGTGACCACACAAACTGTTTCTGCTACTGTTCTGTGAGTATGTCTCTGAAGATAAATCTGCGACGGATATCGAAACTTCAGGCAAACAAACATAGTATCCCAGCGATTGAGTTGTTTTCTATTTCTCAGGAATTCGAGTATTTTAATGTAGTTCGTGTGGAAAATAATACGAGATACGTGGGTATCATACGCAAGGTTTCGGTTAACACAGAATTATTAGACAAATTATGATGCCTTAACATTATCTTAGGGTTGATGGACTTAAATTTCCCCCGAAATTAATCGCTCACTCGCGCGAACACAGTTTTTATTAACCCTTTGGATTTGGACCGAAAGTACATATCACACTTAGGGTTGAAGTTCGTCAGCCACATGGCAGGCCATACTTGACAGCACAAGATCTAACTAAAAACACAGACACATTTTTGCCTATATACTGTCATTGCATGGCACAGCTGCGAGAGATTCGGCGGTAGTTTCCGAGCATTCTTTGAGTACTTTCTGGTAGATATACTTATTTTAAAGTTTCAGCTTTTTAATGTCCTCCGAAAGTAGCATCTAACTTGGAATAAACCAGTACAGTAGCCGCCAAAGACCATGCAACCTTCATGATGATATTAGACTAGGTACTTTAGCGTATATTTAGTAACACTTTTTTGATTCCTTCAGTTTATTGAATACCGTGAAAGCCTTTTAGTTAGTAAAATCGCATTTCAGTTAGGTTTATTAAGAGAAATGGTCATTTATTTTGGAGAAATTGGGAGTAGTCTCATATTGAAGAAAATTTCCTACGAAAGAGGGAACCCAACTGCACGTAAATGTCGATTGTGCTATGAAGGAACTTTACGATGAGTGAAATGGGTATAAAAGATATCCCATCCCGAAATGGAAAAGTTTTTCCAAAATTGTTCTGATTCAAGTGAGGCCAAGTTAAAGGAATCGCATTTGTTTGCATTAACATTGATGATTTGTATTTTAAAAATTATGTTTTGCTATCCGGTGAAGTTTTGTTGCACAAAATGCAGTAACAGAAGCGTTCGTTTGAATGCATGAATAATCCCCCTTTTGACCTTGCAACAAAAACAAAATATCGAACATGATAATGCAAATTGAAGACAAAAACGGCCTTATTGAATATAAGTCGTGTAGAAATATAGTTTAGGTGTACTTTACGTTCACCTTTTGCTTTATTTTGGAAACAAAGTGGACAGAAGAATAATATGTATTTTAAAAAACGGCAATGTATATGGCCAGTTTTTTTGGAATCGGCATAATTATATCAGAAAATGGAATAAACCCACTTTTGTGAAAAATAATCCATCAAAAAGAGCAAAGAAAGTTTTTCATCTCCAGTAAAATTGAATCGTTTATGGTCATAAAACTTAATGAAATTCTCAAAATTCTCAAATTTCATTGTGATATTATGTTGGAAAAGGTAAATATACGCAGAAGTCGCTAGCTAAATACCTAATCAAAGTGCTTTCGAAGAGGTAACCTTTTATGGGAAGTTTTCTTATTAATCGTAGGAATAGTAGTTTCGAAACTCCACTGTGGGCAAGATTTACCCTCGACAATGTGTTTTGCTGTTTTGAGGCATTTTGTATATCAAAGACTTTGCCATACTCATTAAAACTCATCGAAAAACACTCTATTTCGGTAAATGCCCTTTATACCTATCCTATTGAAAAGGTTTTGTTGTAAACGTCGAACAAATGCACAATTTATAAATTTATCAATGAAGACAGTGAACACAAGGAAAATTATGACTCACTTTTTTGATGACATTCAATGAATACTTATCCAGTTAGAATAAAGTTTACCGAATAACTTGACTTAAGAACATTTCTTTCTATATCTAGAAAGTTGCTGCTTCAAGTTTTCAATTTAACACAATATCTACATTTATTGTTCTAATTTATAGCTCTTTTTATGTCTCCAAAATCACGGGATTATCGAGAAAATTTTATTTTTCTGTAAAAACACTTTGTAATTCCTATAGTTCTTTTAAGTACATAATATGCCTGTTGCAGTTCATTATAATTTCTAACTTTTTCTAAATGCATTAACACTGATATTCGAGTAATGATCAAACTTATGCAAAGTTATGAATATTGCATGGTCTTTGGCGACTACTGTGCATTTGAGTCTATAAACGCAGACCGATACTTGATGTAAGCATACGAGCCGAGGCCTTTCAGCCACTATGTGTCTTTTTGTACGATTATTTTTACAGTGAGTTGTACAGATGGGAGTCGGTAGGCATATTCAGTGTTATGTATTGAGAATAAAAGGGCATTTTTAGGCAGGACGAATATAATGTATGTAAAATCGAAGACTGCCTGTAGGCAGAATGTTATGTAAGCAAAACAGAGGACTGTCTGAGGCAGGACGTGTACTGAGGAAGAAGGCATAGTTCAAGTGACGAGTCATGCTGACACCGCGGTGTCCATGTTTTGGGGCAAATGTAATAGGCCGATTGCTGGCCAATCAGAATAAGGACGAGGCTGAGCCGCTAGCCAGGATCGAAGGCTGGTCAGTCAGAACAAAGAAAGGGGTGACCAAGTGTCCATGACCTTGAGCAGTGCTTGATGCGTGCCTCGCGTCATGATGTCTCGACAATACGGACGGGCATACCTAGCCGTCAGCACCTGTATGAGGCAAATGAAGCGGTCTGCTACAGCCTATGAGATGGAATACCTAATGCTCCTCATAGTCAGTAGTTTGAGATCAATGAGTGTAGGCTGGGTGTCAGGCTCATTACTTACCCCCTTAGCACGGGCTATTATCGCACACTTTCAGGCATCTGAGCTTTGGAGGTCAATAGTTTGTGAAATACTGACACATTCTGCAGGGACTGTGTCGTTTTTGATACACGTGTGCCTTATTCATCATTTTGACGATGCCTTGTCATCGGTGATTGCTGGGAGAAAAGGGGGGAATGGTAGCTGCTGCACGTGGTTTCCAACGCATGATGCATGATTTCAAGCGCAAGGCCCGTCCCGAGCGGGGCAGCGGTTTGAGGTCATCTTTTGCGACGAGGACACGTACAGGCAACCGCATCTATCAATCATCAGTATGCATGAGCTGCCTACGTTGAGTACTTCGAGTACTTTTTGTGTGGCACCTTGCATATTTCAGAAATGCACAGCAGATTCGCATCTCATTAAAGGTCAACCAAAGTTCTGAACAGTGCATTCGATTCGAACGAACTATTGAAGTAGGAGTGTAAGATTGACTATTTTGCAAAGCAATCTCAACATATTTCTGTTGTGCTCGGCTGCAGACCTTTGAACGAGCTCTTTCACACCCGCCTTAAAAAAACGTACTCCGTAAAAATGGCTACATAATTTTATGCATGTTTCGCCTTGATTTTAATGCCCTTATAAATTCATCTATGATTTACAGAAAATATGCTTAACAAATATTTTACTGTACTCGTTTTGTGGGAAATTATGTCCTCTTACAATTTATACAAATGCAATTGTGGCCTAAGTGATTAGAGCGTTGGCTTCGCATAAAGGCCTTCTCAACTTTGCCCGTTCAAATCCCGCCGAACGCATCGACTTTTTTCATAATTGGGTTAGCTTAAGTCAATCCACATTCATTGCAAAGTGTTGTGATCACTAGGTGATCACCTCCTCAAAGCTTAGAGAAATATTTACTTTTCGTTACGCAGAATATACACAGCACGCAGAATGGAGGCCTTGAATTCAACTGTAACGACCACTAGAGTTGAAAACTATTAGGCGATTTATAAAGGTTTATAACCCGACAGATACGCTTTCTTCAAGCGTGGACTAGTAAAAACGTGTAATTTTCTACAAAATGAGTACAAGAGAGTATATTTTTGATCACGTTTTCTATAAAAACATGCTTAATTTATAAGGGTATAAAAATCAATGATAAGCAGGCATAGTACTTAAGTAGTCGTTGGTTACAGAGATAGTATTTTATGAGCAGGTTTTAAGAATTTCATCTTAAGGCCGAACTCCAGTCGCAACCGAAATATCTTTAGGTAAATTTGCATTGTAATTCATTTTACAACCTTGCATAAGAAATTTGTTGGGCTCAATAGCAAATTTCAAAATTTCAGTCGACATTTCATGAGATAGGGAACCGAATTGAAACTCCATCGTTAGTGAGAAGCGTAGTTTTTAAGTTTATTCTCAATCAATTACTCAGACACATTCTCGTTAACATATGCATTTGCAAGCGTTAATTATCCTATCAAATTTAAACGTTGCTGGTGGTATTTTTCTCCTAGTACAACCCTCTCAATCTTAAAGTAGATCATATGTAAAGTGATCCGGAACTAAAGCATAAATTTCGGCAATCGAAAATTGTGACTTACCCCCCTGGCAGAAACAATTTTTTCGAATGACTTAAAGCAATGCAGTCCTGGGACTTTAAACTGTAAAGACATAAATTATTTGTTCGCCGTTTGCAGTGCTTTGAGTGCGTCGAAAAATTTGCCTCGAAAAATGGGTGTAGGTAGCTTTGAAATTCAGCCAGCAACATTCACATTTTTTTACCTTATTCATCACCATAAGACGAAGTAAGGGGAGCATCGCATGCAATTAACGAAATTCCTTTGATTTTTCACTAATAAAGTAGGGTTCTGACATGGTTGGAAAGCCAGCATAAGGTGGCAGTTAGACGAGTCTCTGTCGTCAGATGATAAAAGAGAAGCAGTGTGCAGGTATATCCTATTCTATTCCATAAAAAGGCCTGCTTCACAGCACTCCCCTTAACTAAGCAATAAACACAGAACTCTTTTAGAAGACTAGTTTGGCGAACGTACATATGCTTCCGACAAGTCTATCGCAGGGGGTTAAGTAAGTCAAAACCTAGCAAATGCGATCTTCAGACCATGGTTATTTAGTACAGGAGAAGTCTTGGAAAGTCCAGAGTGTGGAGAACAGTATATTGTGTACGCAGAGGAGCGGAGAATAGATGGAAGAAATCTGCCTTTGGAACACACGACCAGCCAGGAGGGCCATCCGGGTCCAAGCACTGGTTTGACAGCAGTCATGCCAGTGGGCAGATGGAGAGAGAGAGAGAGAGAGAGAGAGAGAGAGAGAGAGAGAGAGAGAGAGAGCAATTCACGCGTGCTGTGTTGCTATTCTTCACCTGGCCAAAAAGCTGTTTTGTGGCAATTGTGATTGGCTGCTCCAGGCGTCGAGACCAGCGTCTGTGAGCCTTCCGGAAAGTTCGTTTCGACGCGAGCTAGTCACAACAGTCCTTGTAAGGCAATTACATCTATATGCAAACGGAGTTCAGGCTAGAATGTGTTCGTCTTTTCGAACAAGTGAGTCGTGGGAATAGGGGGATGTGGGTCGATAAGAGAAGACTGGTTACGCGTTGAAGGTAAGGGGAAATAAGTACGAGGGAGGGAAGGGAGACAATGAGAGCACAGACGTCTACGTGCCAGACGCGGAGTTTGCAGGAGATACTTTGTGCACGCTTCCTCAACCTGATAGCCATAGTTTCTACGGCGGCTAACAGGCACTGGCCCAAAGACTGTGGATAGTTCGATGGGACCTTAAAAGTAAACCGAAAGGTTTTGTTGAGGGCCCACACGATGTCCGGAATTAAAAATGCGACCGAGAACGTCGCTGTTTAGGCTCCTGCCTTCACCTTTTCTCGCCATGCCGGGAGGTGTTCCTTTATTTCTTTGTTCTTTTTGGGCGCCGATTCGTGCGAGTAAAGGAGTAGATGCATATCGAGGTCTTCTGAACTGGTAACCCATCCTTACCTTCCCTATGTAAGATTGGGTTGGTTGCGAATAATACCCGAGCTCTCGCTGCTGAGAAGGTTCGTGAAATGGCATGGTCAAGGCATCTTTTCTCATATGAATTAACCAGCTCGACTAAAATTTATCGAAAGCATACGTACGTTTGCCAGACTAGTCTTCTTAATTCTCTGATGGAAATTTTCAAAACACTCCAAAGAAGTCTTTATTTAAAATATCCTGAACTGACGCATTGCTCTGTGTGCACACACCACAAGTAGCCACATCTGCACATTTCTGTTAGTTGCTCACCAGATCCTCCCTTCACTCGGAATGGTCTGCACACTACCACTCCGTCCATTTGCTCACTTTAATCCTTGTTATTTATAACACGCCACAGAAAACGTATCAATACATAAGGAAACTTGAAAATGAGACTGCCTAAATGCATACGACGAGCACGTAGATGCTGGCAAAATTAAAATAAGGAAACATTAATGTTTACTTATTTATTTTTAGTAGCGTGGTTATTTGGGATTTAAATGCATGCTTGGGCTCTACGGGCCTGCTTGATTTATGAGCGAAGGGCTTGGTGAGTGTCGGGTTTTCTTCCTAATCGAATGCCACAAGTGCAAAAAATCTACCTGCAGAGAATTCCATGCTGCAACCATTCTGATACTGAAAAAAAATATTGCTTCCATCGCTCCCAGCGCCCCTTGTGTGTAAGTTTAGGGGGTAAGTGTGCAAATTAAATAATCGCTAGGGCCAAAGTGGCAGTCCGTGCCATCTCCTTTCTCTCTTCGACGGAATTTTAGAAGAGACTCAGTCTTCTGACTTAATAACTCAGAAGACTAGCACAGATCGACGCTGAATTAGACAGTTAAAATGCAGAATTCATCCACACTCCCACCGACTCCGATCATCCACCAAAAGATATTTCCTTTTTACCAAGCGTCTTTTCTTCTGTTCCTCTGGTAACAGGGTGTGAAACACCTTAAAAAGGTTCGAGGTTCAACAGCTTCCGGGCCAGATGGTGTTCCACCATTTCTCCTAAAAACTTGTTGTTTTCAGTTAACCCCTGCGTTGACACATCTTATTAACCTATGCTTGATGGAGATCAAAATTCCCGATGATTGGCCTTCAGTCAGAATTCGTCCCATTCCCCAAAAAACTATACTTCTGGTCCCAAATCCTTCATCCATTTGCCTACTCTTCCGTGCTAATGAAATTTACAGAACAAGTTGCCTTAGACAACGCCGTTCTTCTCCGATTATTTTGATCTGCTGCAATTAGCATATAAGACTAGGCGTAGTACACTAGACACTGCTGCTCTTGTTATCCATTCTGTGTACAATAGAACCTCGGATATCGACTTTACTCCCTTCCAGCACCGAGCTCGTCATGTGAAGCAATTTTCTTGCGAAACGTAGCCAATAAACCTCCATTAGTTCACTAGTTGGCTGCAGGGGAGCTTAGACCAACACCCCGGGGAACAAGACTCAACGACGGACACAGGCACACACACACGCACTGACAGCTCGTTAACTAAACAGGAACACGTCACTGGAAACAAATTTTATGTGAGTGGCTTGCTCGTTACCTGAAATGCGCATAGATGAGTCTGCTCGTCACTCCGGGTTCCCCTGTATTTTTGCAGAACAGCCAACAGAAGAATGCTAACTGTGTGCTTGAGGCAGAGCTCTAGGTGTTACTGTTGACTGTGTGTCGAGGAGGACACTTCAAAACCACTGAAAGATCTTGAAGAGGTAAGTCGTGCGTGCACGTTTTTCCACCCGGCGTGTTTCGCAAATGCGGCAATTGCAGTCTGTTGCAGAGACCACACCCTTCAGCTGCAACTATCTCGTCATCAAACTTGAATACTTCAACCACAAGACATACTCACTGGTCTCCTGTGTCCCCTACGTATTCCACCTATAGTGGAGGTCCGCTCCACTTTTCATCCCTTCTGGTTACTCCTGTACTTTAGGCATGAACCATTCCTTCGGCGCTGCTACACGCCGTGTCAGCGTGACTGTTGATCCACGCTCTTGGTCGATTTGCTGCTGGAGTTTCACGCGTCCTTGCACCAGCCAATCAATGTGTGTGACCTTCACGAATGTGCTACAGGCGAAACAGTGCGAAAGCGTACACGCACTGGACTCTAAAAATATCAACGGTCACATCCTTGCTTGGAAAAACAGCTTACGGAAATCATTGGCACAGCCTTCTGTAAGCTCGTTGTCTCAGAAAATGCTGGTCAAATTCAGTCTGCCTGCCCTGACTTCTGACTTAGAAACCTTCGTGTTGTGGATCAATAGGCACTCGTTTCAGCGTTCCATTGCGACAAGGGCTTTAAATCGACTCACCTTGGTTGTACAACCACCTGTCGCAGCCCAAATACTGCTAGTTTATATTAAATTCAGAAATCATGCAGAAGTAAATTTTTAATGTTGGTGAGTTTCGTTGACTCACCGTAACGCGTGGTCAGGCCCTTTTCCGACGTAGTTAGCTGTTCCAACACCATAGTTATATAAAGTTCTTTAAAAGGACACAGTTTTCGTTTATCGTTACGAAAGAACTGTTAGTGCAGTTAATAGCAGTAATGGTCGCTTTGCTAAAAAAACTCTCGACAGTTCTAATAATACCTCCGCGGTTGAGCTAGAAAGTGAGGGTCTCAAGACTTTGCTAAAACTCCTGACGACTTGAAACACTTTCCTTTCAAAATCAGAGGACTCCGTGTGAAAAAATTTTTTATGTTTCTCGCAAATGTTCATTATGCATAAAATTGTGTTTTTTCTAGCGCGCACCGTGTACAGTGCATTTTCCTATGGTTATCTTTCGACGGCACGCAGCCTTTTGCAAACGCCGTCAACAGGCAGAGGAAATATATGTAGCTTCTTTTACGATCATATTTTTAGATTGTATCGTTGCTCTGCTATTTTTACTGTACAGTCCTAAGTTGATATAGATTTGTCAAGGCTTGTTTTTTTAAGGTTACACCAACTATAGTGTTGTAAAAGCATACTGCATAAGTATGATATTACTTCACGATCAGGACAAGCAGTCCTCGCTATTACTGTCTATTGTCTACGAAAGTGTGTATACATTAGTGGGGATTTAAGTTCGGGTCTCAATTTAGAAATATAAGTTATAATAGTAGTAGGCGCAATCCCTGAGTCAGGAATTTCCTTCTCCTGACGTTTCAGATTTCAGCTTCTTCCATCTTCAGAGGCAATAAACGGCTTCCTCATTCGTGCAGGACGATTGTCTCTGGTACGCTAATTGCTTGATGGCAGGTAGGCGGGTTGATATCTGCTGAAATTTCCTCACCAGTTTTGGAGGTTGGCGTGGTGACCGCTCGGCCGCCGGGCTAGATGGCATTGGCGTTGGAAGGTGTGTGTTTTTGCCTGCGCGTTTCCCAGGGGCTGATTGCCTTGGGCACCGAAGAAGGTCATTGCACTTGTCGAATGGACTTGAAGTCCGTGAACCACGACTCAATTAACTCGTGATTGGCACCTCTCGTGAGAATTTCGGCCATATAAAATTTGAATATTTGGCCAGGCCTCGATGTAACTCGATTTTTGTAAACTGAAATAAATTGTAGCAGATACGCGTACACCGATCTGTCAGAGGACACACTCGTCCGTCCATGTTGCCATTAGAGCTCTCACTCGAGCCTCCACCGCATGGGACAGTGCAATGGCCATTTATGGCTTATTTTTCTACTGTATATCCCCCGATCTAATACCGACAAGACCACGAGCTCGATATCTAAATGGTTAACGTATTCATCCCCAACCGGAGAGACGCAAATTCGAAACTCGAGTGTGGCAGCAAATTCAGCAGCAACACTGGAGTTGAGTATCACTACCTGATGACGGCAAATGAGCCAGAAATTGCCATTGTAGTGTCCCATGCCTTTGTCGGTTATGTCCTATTGGAATAAATGTATAACATTCTAATCCACGATTGGACACGGTTGAAAAACCAGGTAACTTTTGAAAAACGAAATATAAATTACCATCGAGAAGTAGAAGACGACTCGATCGCTAGCAACTTCTAAACGGTTTCCTAGCTGTGACCTCATATCTTATGCCTCGATTGTTGGGGTTAGAAAATAACAAAACCTACCGGGTAATTCAGTTAAAGGTAGCGTGCCTGAGGAAAAAATGGGCGTATCAAAACGCTAGATAGTCAAACTTCTGCATGGTTTAAAATAATTCAAAGAGCACTGCTGCCATTTTTGAGCAGAACCGCCGTTTCTCCGATGACCAACAGTGATAGGTCCTGTCCTTAGTGTCTGGTCCTTTCATTCGAGTGCTGGATCAAAGCACGCAAGGTAGGCATGGAAGTGCAGACCAATTAGAGCAACTATATAAAGGCCTTCGAGAGAGTACTTCATTAACGTTCCCTCGCAATCTGTGCAGCGTATGAGTTCGCGGAAACTTCCTTACATGGATCTGGAAGGTCTTGACTGAACAATCCTTTAGATGAAATCATGGTGAGTGGCATCCCACAGGACCCAGGTTTAGTTCCTAAGTTATTCCTTTTTTTCACCGATGACTATGTCAGAATCGTAGAGAGATCGGGGTAACAATCTATCGTAGGGCGCGCCGACACAGTCTACCTTGTTTACCTACCTACTTATTTCGTATTAGTAGGGGTGTTTTTTTACTTCTTTGGCGTCAGATGTGTACAAAGGCAAGACGCGGTCCATCCACACAATACATTACACCCTCCCTCCTACCACGGAAATTTAGACCTCGGTGTCGTCCTGCTGATTGGTGACGTACAACTATGGACAGTTGTTCATTCTACGACTGACGAAAACCTCTGTCAGCAAACAAGCATGAACGGACCCAAGGACCGGTTAAAGTTCAGCAACTTTCTGCGAATCAGCAGCTACGAGTGCACATTCTAAGCAGCCCAACATTGCAAACAGCCAGCCCTTACGGGTTTTGAAAAAGACGGATCCCCCAAAATATGTGGAAGCTTCAGGCGGCTGCATGTTGAATACGCTATAGAGGCGTGAATACTTTTGACCGTCAAGCGATCGACCGTTTTAGG
This sequence comes from Ligula intestinalis, assembly GCA_036362985.1. Taxonomy (NCBI): domain Eukaryota; kingdom Metazoa; phylum Platyhelminthes; class Cestoda; order Diphyllobothriidea; family Diphyllobothriidae; genus Ligula; species Ligula intestinalis. The sequence continues at coordinate 18,127,097 of JAYGXS010000009.1, forward strand.
CAAGGTTCAGAAGCTAGCGACAAAAATCGTCTACGGTTTGGCAAAAAACACTATGGAAGAGGTTTATATAGATGATAAATAGATATATGGGTTTTATATTAGGCATTACTGGCAAACATTGGGACTTTCAGGGTACGTATTTCTGCCTCATTATGCGTCATCAGCTGCAGCTACACAACTCCATTGTAGCCGCGGTAATTGCCACCACACTCAATTTCCGAACCCGCGACCTGTTAGTTACAATTATTTATGTGGCAAAGGTTGTGAGATTCGCATCCGTCCATGGCAGCTCAAGGGCATCCAAAACCAGGACAGGTGTGTCCCGCATATGATCGGTGTACACATATGAACTGATAAATAGGCTTTCTTTTGAAGGTAAATGTCCAAACTTTTCAGCTTAAATGGCTTTATTCACTGAGACCAAGGAAAAAGATAATAAAATCCTCAAAATCTAGAGGTGTACGTGAAATTCATATCTGTTATAGAGACAGGTTTGATTTCAACTTCTGAAGTTCTGTTTCGTTACACGTGAGATAGCGTCTTAGGAATGGAAGTATAGGGTGTTGATATGCCGATGCAGGGCAAGAAATATGTTGGAAATTTCGGAGCATTGTACGGAAAGACTTATCTGCCATTAGTACAGAGTGAAGAGGATGCGTATACTCACCAAGAATGTGATCAGCAAATTGCTTGACCATTTTAAAAGGTGGCTATATTATAATGTCAGCTAAAAACGCAGGAAATGCCGGCAGCTGCAGAGAGTATTCTGCGAATACGTTTAAAAATGAACAGGTTTTTGAGCAAGGCCGCAAAGATAACCGGAGAACAGTAGAGAATGGGGGAAGAGAGAACGCAGGCATCTGTAAATCACCAGATTAGGGCTTAAGGGATGTAACCGGCAGATATATTACAGAAGTTTATGAATTTTAATGATGAGCTTTTCACTATGAAGAGTCAATGAAATATTATGGGGTCAGAGTAACACAAACATGCTGGAATGATGATGCCTCATTGGACTGAATGTCTAATAATTTAGGACTGGAAGAAGATCTCAATCGGAAAAGACGCTGGACTGACTTCTGTTTGTTAAGTAGAAGGTCATTCGATGATGGCCATGCTGAAACATTGTCCAGGTCATCTTTCAGTACTTGGAGATTTACCTGACTTTTGAGAGGATGGCTCACAACCATATCATCAGCATTTTTAACGTAAAAACATTGCTTTCCTGATCTTAGGTCGTCAATTTGGAGGGAAAAGAGATGAGGGGATAATATAAACCCATGGACACCTCCACAGTTGCTGGGAATTAACGTGGATTTTCGCTTGCCGCACTGAACTAATAAAGTGTGGGAAGTGATAAAGTCCCCGCGCCAAGAAACAGCCCAGCCGAGAGAGCCGCATCCAGACGTTTTATTTAGAATAAGATCGCACGGGATCGTATTCAAGGCTGAGGAGTAGTCAAGAAGAGCACATGCATACGCACGGCAACCCTTATCTAAATCCCTTAGGGCAGAATGGATTGCAAGTGCAACAGCGTCTAGTGTTCTACACCTAGTCTTATATGCAAATTGCAGTGGATCTAAAAAATCGGAGAAGAACGGCGTTATTGTGCCTACGGCAACTCGTTCCACAATTTTCCGTAGCACAGAGAAGCAGGCAATCGGACGAGGGATTTGCGACCAGAAGTATATTTGTTTTAGGGAATGGGAGTGATTCTGACTGAAGGCCATTCATCCGGAATCTTGGACTCCATTAAGCATAAGTTAATTAGATGTGTCAAAGCAGGGGACTTGCTCAAAACAGCAAGTCTTAATAGAAATGGTGGAACGCCATCTGGCCCGGCAGCTGTTGAACCTCGAACCTTTTTAGGTGTTTCCCCCGTTTTACCAGAGAAACGGAAGAAAAGACAATTGGTCTTTTTCATTTCCTACGGGTAGCTACATGAGAATTTTCCGTATTCTGCATGGCACGGACTGCCACTTTGGCCTTCACGATTGTATCACTCGGGCTAACACGCCCAATTCGCACGCTTACCCCCTAAACTTACACCCAAGAGGCGCTGGTATCGATTGAAAGAATATTTTCTTCATTGCCAGAGTGGTTGCAGCATGGAATGCTCTGCAGATAGATTTTTTGCATTCCTCGTGTGTGATTTAATTTAAAAGAAAGGCAAAGTTAATTTTAAAGACCACAAAAATCCCATCGACTTGTCCTAAAAAACTTCTTTTGAATGTTCGGTAGCCTGTCGTTAAATTTTTTCGTTAAATTCCACCAATAGGAGGGCGAATTTCCATTTTGGTTAAATTCAGCCTACATAAGGTCGAATTTCCCTCGATTAAAATTCGTTTCCTGCGCAACAGAAATTTGTGTTGATCGAATTGTATTCGATTTTAACATATTAAAACAAACAATCTTATCTAATTTAATGTTTTTTATCACTTCCGCCACAATTACATATTGATTTACGCTCAATAGCCAAGAATCAAAGGTATGACCACAAAATACGTTAAGCAGTTGGACGGGGGGAAATATCTTGAGGAACCCTACAAATCAATGCTGAGAAAAGAAAACTCGACCCTTGCCAAGCCTTTTGCTCATGAATCAAGCACACGCCCGCAGAACCCAAGCACGCATTTTTTAATCCTGTATAACCACACTATTGGGAATAAATAAGTAGAAATGAATGTTGCATTATTTTAAATTTGCAGGCAGCTGCGTTTATGTCGTATGCATTTAAACAGTCTCATCTTCAATTTTTTTTATGCCTTGGTGCGTTTTCTCGGGCGTTTTATAACTAATCTTGAATAAGAAGGCATTCACCGACCGTGGCCTCCATAAAATTGAACGGAGCGCCTGAATAGTTTAACAGAGTTGACAGCTCCTCCATAAAAGCGATACCTAGGCTAGCGGTTGGCTTGCCGGAATTACGGCAGGTTTGAACATGGGAGAAGAGGGTGTGGGAAAGGTAGCCGCTAAAAGATGAACGGATTGAGGCTACTTGAATCTCAGCAGGTTTTGTAATTTTATATTCCTATTCAATTACAGTCGGGAACACTGTTCAACTTACTGGCAGCTTTCATGTCTATGACAGTCAGCCTCAGAATTCCTCATTTCCGGTTTGTTGACCCTTAAAAGTAATACTTCTAACTATCTTGGACTCGCTTCGGGTAGAAAATTTTTGGATCGGGCATACACGAGCATAAGGGAGCTGTAAGACGGAATGGCGGATTATCCCAAGTGCCTGTCCACAATGACGAACCTGTCAGGAGTTTAAGTTTGCGGCCACAAACATTATCGCTCATATCAGGCGTAAGATAATCTAGGAATTTATTGAAGTCTGGGTTTCCTATGAGGAGGCAGTCAGTCGATTTATCGATCCAGCGCCAGCATAAAAAACCCGAGCAGTAATCTTCGGACTGGTGTTACTTGTCTTTGATTGGCCCTTGCAGCCTATGTCTGTTGCATGTTTTTTGCTACTGCTTTTATCTCTGACGATGGATCCCAATTAGAGTTCAAAAGCTCAAACGCATAAAAACCTAATTCCGGTGAGTGGTGAGCTTTAATATTATTTTTAATTATATAAAAAGAGGCTCCACGCGTTGAAATACCGCAAAATAAATCACTCCACGTCCAGGTCTTGCTGTGGATCCGGTTTCAGCTCACATTATACATGGATCGTACCGCACCGTATCGATTTTGTTTATAAACTGCAGATGGTACTTAAAGTATCGATTTTTCACACGGTGGGCTTCATACATAAACAGTACGATGATTTAGCGTTGCACGTGAGTGCACGCGTACTTTTGCCAAATCATCGTCGGGCCAGTACATTCATAGGAGGACAGGATACAAGTTGAAATATGTGAGCAATAATATCCCTTTTTTATATTAGTTGCGATCAAAAATAAGGAGAAGGAGCAATAAGAGGCAATGAGCAAGGCTGCAGGGGGGGGGTAAGGAAGAGTCATTCCAGGAGGGAGGGGAGTGCGTAGTAATCCAGCGTGAAGCTTGCTGGGGGTTCTCTTGTGCGCACAAGATCACCTCCCTCAACCTGATGGCACTCGCTTTGGCTGTTGCTAGCAGATGCTGACTCAGTGACTTAGGGTAATTGGGCGGATTTATAAATCGAACAGGCCTCTCCTAGCAAATATCTGCATGGGCAAGCTGGAGATGTTTCAACTTAGCGACCAGATTCATGAATTTAAACACTTAGGTCGCTATGTCGATGATACCTCTGCTATCGCCCCAGCAGACACCAATATAGACTTGCTTCTAAATACTGTCAACCAAGCACACCCCTCCATAAAGTTCACATTGGAGATGGAAACGGCAGGTTCGGTTCCGTTCTTGGACGTTCTCCTAAGCAGACGACCTGATGGTAGCCTCCGAAGGAGCGTTTACAGAAATAAAACCTGGTCCGGACAGTACACGAACTTTCACAGTTTCGTACCCATCCAGCAGAAGCGTAATCTAGTCCGCTGCTTAACGCAAAGGGCTAGAAAAATCTGCTCGGACGATACTATCGAAAGAGAGCTCACGAAGATCCAGGACCTGCTTCGAGAGAACGGGTACCCTGACAAGTTTATTCTGAAGAACATGATGGAGAGAGAACGCAAACCCTTAACACCCACCGTGGAAAAGAAGAGCCTTTTCCTCAAAGTCCCCTTTCAAGGGGACGCAGCAAGTGAACTGTTAAGCCGACGCCTTAATCAAGCCGTATCACGAACCTTCCCAGCGGCGAAAGTTCGGGTGTTATTCTCAACAAACCCAGTCCTACACGGCGAAGGTAAGGATAAGCTGCCAGCCCAGACCACTTCCATGTGCATCTACTCATTTACTTGTTCCTGTGGAGCAGGTTACATAGGTCGCACGAGCCGGCGCTTATCCAAGAGGATAGGGGAGCATCTGCCAGCATGGCTTAACAAAGGTGAAGTCAGGAACATCAACAGTTCCATTCTTGCTCATATGGTGGACTCTGGACACCGTGTTGACCCGAACGAAGCCTTTAAGGTGATCTACAAGGTCTCACCAGATTACCCGAAGTCCCTGGGTCAACGGCTGCTGGCAACAGCGGAGGCCACGGCCATTCGCCTGATGAAGCCGGTGTTGTGCGCGCAGAAGAACTTTCTTCAGTCCCGAAGCCTAGCATGGCCAACGGCCGCAGAACTACCAGCATTTTCCACGCGTTCTTTCCCCCCCCTCTCCTAAGTACCCTGTCATCACTCACTTTTTATCAACCCAAACCCCAAGCCCCCATTCCCAAGACTAAGTTGATTAGAACGATAATTATTTGATTGCTTGTCACCCTGTACCTTCCCCTTCCATATAAATGTAATGGCCCGAAGAGAATTTATCGAAAGTATACGTATGCTCGCCAACTGCCCTTCTGAAATCGAAAAAGGCTCCACTCGGCTCCACATGGTGTGCGCGAGAAAAGTGCTGTTTAAGCTCTTAATTTCGCCTTTTCTCAGCCATGTCGGAAGTTGTTCCCTTATTCTTTCAAGTATGCACTGGCTTGTGTGACCAATATAATCGGCTCGTAATGGGCAAGTGACTTAGTAAATACACATGGAGGTGGTCTGAGCTAGCAACTTATCCTAACCTTATTCGTATAAAATAGGATTGGTGGAGAATAATATATGTACGTACTCTCGTTGCTGGGACATTTTCGTTAAACGGCTTGGTTAAGGCGTCTTCTTTGAAGTTCATTTGTCACACCCCCTCGGAGCGAGACTTTAAGAAACAGAGTCTTCTCTTCTGCAGTAAGAATGGTAGGTTATAAAGGTTTCACGGTAATATTCATTGAAATACATCTATCAGGCGAATTGTTGTGGTAAAACAAGTCTGGGCTCCTCAAATTAATAGCGATTTTCTTAATGGAGTAAGTAGAGTGAATGTAATTCCCTTCGCATCAACTCTATAGCACAGAGTCTCTGAAGTAGCCTCCCGACTGTTAGAACCCGCCGAAGTAGGCATAGTCCATCGACCACAGGCAACAATACGCCACCGCGTGATGCTACCTAAGGACTGACGGCCCCCTAATGAAACCTCCTCAGTTGTCTTCCAAATAATTTGCCACGATAGGGACATAACTTACTTTGGAGAAACAGGGCGAAAATTGCAGATCCTCCCACATAAAGGCAAACTGGTAGCTCAGACTTTGCATCCAAACTCGCAGCTTGCAACTTATATTCCAGAGACTGACCATACCCTCGATATTCAAGCAACGACCATCTTAGACTGGCTGATGGCTGAGGCTTCAGTCATGGTATTCAGATGCCAACTCCCTCAATGGCTACTTATACTTTCCTGCGGCCCACAAAGTCCTGCATCATTATTTGAATAATGGTCAGTGCAAGTTCACACAGAACTTAATAAACGCGAACGAAGATGATCCCGCGAAGGACCCACCGAAAGAGCACGCAGGATTATCACCACCCTCCACTGGAGATACGAAGCTCAACACCAACTTCCGTCAAACTCTGCAAGCATCCATACTAGGACCGACGCAGCGAACAGGCGAGACAAAAAATCGACAAGCCCAAGACCGACAAGTTCAGCCAGGCATTCAAACCAGCGATCGATAGTGACAGTCGACGCTTTGGCAGTGCTAAGCCGGCCAAAACTTCCGAAACGTCAGCAAGAAACAAATGTTAACAACATTATATTTTAAACTAACTAAATGAATCGAACTAATGTCTCCTTCGATAAGGCGATCAACAAAGAATTTGTCATGCACTGGCAGATTATAAAGCAGGTTTTTGTTACTGAGGTATAGCGAAGCCTACACACGTCGAAACTCTTTGAGATCGAGGCCGTTCACTTGAGTCAGAGGACAACAATGTTTTTCTAGAACAAGGTACCTGCTTTTAATTAATTTAGTTAACCTGGTCACACGAGTTATTTTCCATGAGACATAACATGCTCCCCTAATGATTTCGTCTAAATATTTCTCTGGAATATTTGTTGGTTTACATGAAGAAATTGGCAATGCTCTACAGTTTTTCAGGAAAGATGCCGTTTATATAATCTGGCAAGGCTGGATAAATACAGAGAAAACCTATGTTTGAACGATTTTAGTCCATTTTAGCAAGCGGCTGTTTTCAATTAGAGTCAGTACAAGGTTTAATTTTTTGAAGCTTACCCCAATCCAACACCTTACATGCATTCTGAGTAAAGTAGATAACTGTGTTTTCTGATAAAAATGGATTGCTGCTATACATATTTCTGAGTTCCAACTGTGGTTGCCTATGATAACTTTTTTCAGAGCCGTTTCATTCGCGAAATTGCAATTTCCTCCGTTTTGCACGTAACCGGTATAAGGGTACAAGTAGGTTAGATTAACGGATGCGGACAGTGTTGCTGTCAGTTAGGATAGAGAAAGAACCCGTTTTGGTGTGGATCCATGTTTTCTCTTAATACTAAATCAGAGCTAATTTTCTCTACTGTGCATTAACTCTAAACCTAACGAGCAGTCTCAATCTAGTCTTAGACCGAAATTAAATTAAGCTCCGAGGGGTTTGGGTCATCGGTGAGACCTCCAGCACGTGTACTTTCTGATGTATACGCCCGTTTTGAAATTGCAACTTTTTAATTTCTTCAGAACTAAATATTAAACTTGGAGTAAACTAGCGCTTAGCTAAGGGATCGGTGCGCAGACCAATTTACATAAGTCATCGTGGGATAACCGCCTTGTATTCATTTAACTACCAAAAACTTGACCAAATTAATGAGATAGTGCATAGAGTGACGCTCAGCAATGTGCACTGCTTTACAAAGTGCACATTTACAGACAGAATTCTTAAATTAGCGGTTCTACTCGGGGTTTAGCTTCATTTTTAATATTTGTTTTATTCTAAACGAGTAATGTATTATCTTTTCCAGATTTTGTATAGGAGTCAGACCGATCCGCAGCAGGATTTTTACTGGAATACCCTGGTGCATTGGATAACAGGAGCGGTAGAGAAACAGACGACGTATGTACGATAACACTGTTGCTCCTGCTTTTTGTAACCACGCCAGGAGCCAGCCGTTTGCCGTTGTTCTTCTCTGCTACGCTCTGTGTTTAAAGTTCGTTTGAGAAACTACTAAGACCTCAAACGGCTGGATATCGGGACCAACTGTTCCATTTTCCAGGAGGTCTCCTGCTGCATATTCTACGCAGGGTTTTGCACCGCCTAGAAAGATGGAGACATATTGCTTAGCCAGCCTCATGAAACGAAAAATACCCAGGCATGACAAAGTTCATCTCGAGTGCAATGAGGACTCACTTGGTTGACAGCGATCCGCGGGTACACGTCAGCCAGGCATTCCAAGTGATATATACAGTGCCAACGAAGCACTGCAAGTTCCTGCGTCATCGGATACTTGCGACAGTAGGGTCTGTCGCTAGCCTGCTAACTAACCCAACATTGTGTAAGTAGAAGGCGTTAATACAGGCTCTAAGGCTCCCACGGCCGAAGACTGATTCGGCATGGGCATTCCCATCTCTTGCCACATTATTAACAAAGACGAGGCCCAGCCTATGAACCTGTGTTCTCTGAACGTCCTTTCTCTTAAATTAGTGTTTATTGGATGTTTACACTTTTGCTACTATACCCTTGCATTCGTGTAAATACCTGATAATGAATAATCGAAAAGTTGACCAAAACTGACTTCTTAAATGCTTATATGGGTATTTTTGCCGTATTGAAGCAATACATTGGATATTAGCAATTTGGTAGACGTTTAAAGTTCTCTAAGAGTTAGACATATACTCGTACCTAAGAAATGTTTTCACCATAAAATTATCCAGACATGGTTTTTAATTAAGTGGCATTCTGCAGCTGCCGTTGCAGTGAACGAATAAGGTAGCCTGGTATCAGTATCAGTTTATTGAGGGAAAGATAGGCGAATGCCTTTGAACTCCCTGTTGGTAACAGGATGATATGAAATAAGTTGATACAAAGAAAAATTTAAACTTTACGACAGTTACATGTTCCGGGAAGACAGTCTTCACAAAAATATAACAGAAAAATACAGAAAAATATATGACTACTTGCAAATCGCGAGTAGTATAATTTGATGCAGTTGATGTGATAAACAATGTGATTCATTTGTAAGTGATTCATTTGAATCTGATGAAGGAGTTTTCACCTTCGTTGCGTTTGCACATGATACATGTCCAGTCTTCTCTTAAATGCATGGACACTAGTGGAGAGAACAACCTCTTCTGGAAGAGCGTTCCACGCTGAAACTATTCTGTTGGTAAAGAAAAGTTTTCTTCCGTCGATCCTTGCTTTGCCCGGGCGTAGTTTAAGGGAATGCCCGCGCAAAGTTGGCTGTTAGCCTGGGCAAATAAATCATCAGGAACGAAACAACAATGCAGCTTATTCATAATACGGAACGTTAATATGAGGTCCCCCCGGAGTTGTCTGTAGGTAAGGGGAAATAGGTCGAGGATTGACAGTCTGCTTTCATAGGGCAATGTTCCTAGACCTTTGACCATCTTTGTCGCTCGCCTCTGGACCTTCTCTAAGACAGTACAGTCTTTGACAGTCCAAGGTCTCCATGCCTGTATAGCGAACTCCAGGTGCGGCCGAATGAAGCTTCCAAAGATTTTGGAAAAGCTGTCTTTTTCAAACCCCATAAAGGCTCGTCTAATCAGTTGTAACATAGATCTGGCCGACTTCGCCGCCTTCGTACAGTTCAGCGTTGGTTTGAGTGAAGAAGTTATCCACACACCCAAGTCCTTCTGACTCTCAACTTGTTGCAACGGAGTACCATTTAAAGAATAGACTTTCGTGCAGGATGCTCTAAAACTGCCGATTTGAAGAAAGTTACATTTACTAACATTGAAAGGCATAAGCCAAAGCTTTGACCAGTCCTCCAATCTGTTCAAGTTGGCTTGTAGATGGTTTTCGTCTGCCGTACTTTGGACAACTTTCCATAATTTGATGTCATCGGCGAACAAGGTGACTTCACAGTCTAGCTCCCTGACACAGTCGTTGATGAAGACGAGGAACAATATGGGACCTAAAACTGAGCCCTGTGGGACGCCACTCACCACAGGTAAACCTGAGGACTGCTGGCGACCGACTTGGACTCTTTGTGACCGTCCTGTCAAAAAGTGTTGGATCCATAGGAGGAGGTTCCCGCGAACGCCTGCGCTGCGCAGCTTAAGCAGCAGGCGTTGATGAGGGACGGTATCGAACGCCTTTTTGAAGTCAATGTAGATCGCATGCACCGTTTTGCCCTCGTCACGTGCTTTGGTCCAGCTATCAAGTGAGAATAGCAGATTGGTAAGACAGGACCTACCACTGCGAAAACCGTGTTGGGCATCGGAAAGGCGATGATTCTGCTCAAGGAACTGCATCAACGCCTTCTTAATGATTTTTTCCATGATTTTGCAACAAATGGAGGTAAGGCTCACCGGCCTGTAATTATTTGCGGACGCTCGGCTGCCACTCTTGAAAAGTGGGATGATCGTCGCTGTCTTCCAATCAGATGGTAGGCAGCCCGTAACAAATGACGCCTGGAAGATTAGGGCTAACGGCTTGGCCATTTCAGAAGCTAGCTCCTGCAACAGCTTGGCCGGGAATGCATCGGGGCCTGGGGAGGTCGATTCTTTCAATTTACGAAGCTCATTCTTAACTACATCTTCGGTGAAGAGGACTGTATCAATAGATGGGATCGAATTGTCTTCATAAGTGTGGGATAGAAAACCGGGTTCAGTCACTTCGACGGACCGGAAGAACTGAGAGAGATGGTCAGCTTTATCCTTGTCGTCTGAGATTTCGGCACCTTCGGCAGTTCGCAGTAGGGGGATAGGATCCTTATTCCGCGTGCTCTGTCTTATATAACTGTACAGGACTTTGGGGTTAACCATGGCTCGGCTTAACAGATCCTCTTCGAACTGCTGTCGAGCTCTGACAATAAGACGTTTGACCCGGTTCCTCTGCATTTTGTACCTATTAAGAGATTCAGGTGACATATCAATTCGGTACTTTTTAAAGAGTTTTCCCTTCTTGTTAACTTCGGTTTTTAAGGATGGATTCAGCCAGCGAGGCCTGTTCGTAAGTTTTCGGCGACTGATAGGGCAGTGGCTAGAGATGAGATTTTGGACTATCTCTTTGAACTGTTCCCAAGCTTCTTCAACGTTGTTGGAGAGTGTGGATGCCCAGTCTATGAAACAGAGATCATGTTTCACTTGCTCGAAATTACCACGCCAGATATAAGGACGGAGGTCTTGTGGTTGGGCAGGCAAAGAAAATAAACTGTATGCCCACATGAGAACTACATGGTCACTCTGGCCTAGTGGGGGTAAGCAATCCACAATGTCGATATTGTCGAGCGACTTAGTGAGCACAAGGTCGAGGCAGTTCATCCGCTGGCCTTCACGAATTCTTGTGGGAAATGTGACGTGCTGGGTGAGAAGTAGGTATTGGGTTATATTCAGGAGCTGGTGGTCGAATGCCGATTCAGGGCAATCAGCTGAGGAGGAGCCCCAGTTGATGGTAGGAGCGTTGAAGTCTCCAACAATAAGGGTATTTGGTCGCGTAGCGAGGGTTTTAAGCTCATCAAGCAATAGGGCATCGGCCGCAGGATTGTTCCTTGGTGGTCGGTAGACAGTTAAGATATCAAGGCTTTGGGAACCCGTTGCTCTTACAGTTAACCATACCGCTTCTTGGCAAGACAGATTCGCCGATTTTTCAGAAACATACAAACCGTTCTTCACGAAGGTTGCTACGCCTCCGCCTCTTCGGTTGTTTCTGTCTTTCCGGAACAGTTGAAAGCCGGGGATTCCAATTTCGCGATTGTCAATCTGGCCCGACAACCATGTTTCTGTTATCGAAATAACATCGGGAAGGAGGTCGGATACGTTGATCCTTAGTTCATCCATTTTTGAAAGTAAGCTTTGCGCATTGGTATACATAAATGTCAATTTTGAATTCTTGCGTGGTCCATTTGTAGCCCCAACGCAGGCTACTGGAGTAGCTGCGCGGTCATGCGAATCGGTTTGGTCCATGAGGGGGCAGAATGTCTTTCGACTATCTGGTCCTTGAAGATCACGAGATTCGGTTCTCCTTTGATTCTGCGCTCCCTCAATTCTAGAACTAGCGTGCGGCGTTTCAGCCTCTCGGCAGGAGAGTAATCCGGCTGAAAAAACACATCCTTTCTGGAGTACTTCAATCGAAAACGCCTGGACAGTAGAAGTTTTGCTTCTGTGTCGCTGGTTAGGACGATCTTTAGTGGTCGTGGTCTAGTCTGCTCCATTTTTAACGACGCCAGAGCATATCTTAACTCTTCCGATTGTGTATGTCAGCTAATCACTCAAATGAATTAGAATACGAGAAGACTGGTTGATGTATGAATTCTGTCCTTGATTATCACCAAATGTGGGTAAGAGCGTGGTTATAGAACCATGTCTTCGGGTTTAGGTTATTTTCTTGTACTCAATGAAGGTTGGATTGGGGATTTGCGGGGAAACCTTTAAAGTTTGTATACAGTTATGAAGTCGCACCCAGGGCTAGGCAAACAAAAGCTACAAGGAAGCGAAAGGATCAAACTGAACTTACCACTGGCAATTACCTCCCTTCCGAAGCCTACGTATTTCGATTTTCGAACTCACGAAATATGTTAATCTTTATCGCGGTACTTCCACCATGAATTTTGAATCTATCTCGCCTAACCATCGTAAAATGCGGACATATCTTTATGGCTACCGGCCATGTAGGCTAGTTTTAAATCTATCATAGATGGCATCAAGGCGGTAAAACGGGGCGCGCGCCCAAACCAGGTCCAGCGAACTAGGAACCAGGCTTTCCGTGGACGTCCGTTGATATTTCAGTCCGATCTTGCATGTGAAAAATATGCATTCGCGAACTATGCAGCGGTCGTGCCTTCAAGGGTGACTGAACACCGCGACTGATTACATCGGTGGTGACACTCTCATATGTCCAGTTACTTCGATACATACTTATATGTCTACTATATGTAATAAAGTAGGCGTAGTTATGCTTATTTATTTCATTGCAATCGCTCTTCCCTGTTGTCTCTTCACGTTAGTTACCGTTGCAGAAGCTATACATACACATATCTTAGCTCAGGGCGTTAGAAGTGATATACGGGTTGGCTCAACATAGATACCGTTCAACAAATCGGTTATTAATGCATCTACACGAGCAACGCTACCTGCCATCTTACAAGGTTATCAGAAATCTGGAGCACAAAGCAAGCGTGCTAGAGCTTTGGATGAAGACATTTGCCTTTTAAACTTAAATGATGGACCGTAGATTTTGTTCGTGCTGTATCATTGAGGAAGCGCACTCCGTGATCAGGGCCTAACAATCAAGGGCCTACACTAAGTTCCAAGACAGAATGGGAAGAACAGGTGTCATGGCCATGCCACTTAACAGCTGCCCTAGGATAATAAATGTATCCAATCGCTACAGATAGAATTACTGGCATGTGGTTGAATGAAAATATGTTTAACAAAGTCCTCAAAGATTCCGAGTCCAAATTCCAGGTGCTCGAAACCTTAGAGTTTTTGTTGTTAGCTGTTAACGGCTCATGGGGCAGAAACAGCCATTCCAGTCTCCCCTGTTGGAACTCGCTTATGTAATTTTATGCCTAGGTTATCGCGAGAGTTGATGTTAGGCTTTGCTTGCAGGTTTAAACGATCTAAAAGTGGGTTCACTTGAAGAAACAGACTGTGTGGAAAGTAAGCGAACCTACGTATTTTCGGAAACTCTCCCCCTATCATACTCGCAGATCAGTAAAGGGAAGCCTAAAATTCTGGGCTCCTTCTGACTTGAAACACCATAAAATACAGCATTTGAGTTTACCATCCATGACGCGTAGGCCGTGTGCTACACGAGACTTAGTTCTCAGGCTCCCAGTCCACTAAAGAGTGCTATGATTCTTCTCCCCATATTACGTACTGAAACGTTCTCTGGACAGAAAGCTTAGCCACCTGGAGAGGGTGCGAGCTACCAATACCTCCAATAAAATTGAGCAAATATCCACTGGGTTCTACAAATGTTGCACCTCTTGTGCCTCTGGGACTTTCTATGATGATGATGATAGGTTCGAGTTAAAATCCGAAACTGCAAGCCAGTAAAATTATCCTTCCTGCGATCGAGATCAACTTTTCCTTGCTGCTCGGAACTACCTTGCTTGCTCTGCCAGAAGGCGTTCCGTCGAACATTCTTATAGGCCAGCTTTCTCTGCGGTTTAAAAGGGATGACCCCGCAGCTAGTCCGTCCGGGCCAATTCGAAGAAGTCATCCAATTCTAGGGCACACTCACGGCTTCTGCCAATTCGGTAGGCTTGAATGGGATCACCGCGTAGTTGCCTGTAATTGAGAGGAAATAAATATAGTTCAGCCAATGTGTCTTCTTAAGGCAGCTGACCAAGATTCTTGACTATCTTCGTAGCCCTCGCCTAAACTCGATCTAAGTACCGACAATCATTCTTAAGCCATGCACGCCAAGCCTAGATGGCATACTCAAAGTGAGACCAATCAAATGGTCCGTGGGTTTTTCTGAAGAGTTGCAGATGGGGGGTTCGTTCACATTGGCAAGGAGTAGAATATGTAGTAATGAAAAAATGCAGAAGAGGGAATGAGTTACGGCAAGGGACGATAGAAGGTGACTGAAAAAATATGCAAAAAACCTGTGGGGAGTATAGCGCTGTGACCAACTGCATGGAAGGGTTGTGGAAGGGGCCGACGTAGTGAAAGGTGAGCGTTGTGGGTTAGGGGTTGGCAATGGAAGAAAATGGGCACTGGCACCACCATCACCGTTTCAGGTCCGCGCGTGAAAAGTATCACTTCAGTGAAACAACTCACTCAGACTCGAGGTCTGTTACATTCGCATGCTGCTGCCTTCCAGCTCGGAATTTCCCTTACAGCCTCTCTTCAGGGACATTTTAGCAAGCCAGAAGGTACATGCCGTGACCAGGATTCGAACCTGGGTTCTCGCGGCCACAACGCGATGTCCTAACCACTAGACTATCACGGCACATCAGCACCTTCGTATTTTTATTATAGAGAATCCTAATGCCACGCACCCCCAAGTGCACATACGCCTTCCACTCGTGTCGCGTACTCCACCCAACGAAGCACGTGATCAGCACTATTGCGCGGATGTATTAATTAAGTTACGCACTCTGGTATGAGTGCTTTCAGTTCCATGGGTAGCCAATCGCAGGCATATGGAAGTCACCAATGGGACTCTCCAACAAACTCTTACAACATCGAAGGAAGGTGAGGGGCATTGGCTGCTTTCACCTACATGAAGTAACACCAACTCAGACAAAGCATCGTTTCATTCAAACAATTAATTCAGGCACAAGGTCTGTTACACGACGCCCTCCTGAGTTGCAGCACCGTCTTCAGTTTTTTGAAAGTTGGTATTTGACAGGAGATGAGACGTGTGCTCCTCTTAACCCCACCGCTATCACCATTATAACGTCTTTTTTTCGGCTGGGCTTGCTGGTCGGTGTCCGGCTGACCTGAAGAAGTCTTATCTATATTCAGATGTCCACTGTTATATAAAACCGTTCTTGCTCAACGCACAAACAGAATAGGAGATTGAGATGATGAATAGCAAATGGACTTGTATTGGCTGGGAATATAATCAGTATCAGTATCAGTATATTGAGGGTATGTAGGAAAAATTCCTTTGAGTGCCCTATTTGTACATATGTGCAGTGGTAGCAAATCTTTGTTGCTTAGACTGTTGGCGAGGCCAGTTGACCTGAGTCATAGGAGGAAAATAGGAGCAGACAGTGAAAAAACTCCTCAGGGATTTTTAGGAGAAAAACTGTCGCCCTTGTGCGGGTAATGCGTGGGATTTAGGAGAAAAAAGGGGTTCCCACTGGGGGGGGGCATTGCAAAGGTTCCCAGGATCATCACCGTGTGGAAGCCACGTCCTGATTCTTCCTTGCTGATTGCAGAGTCCGCCACGGAACTGGAAAAACAGATGCATCCGTCCAGATCGTCGACAGTCCGATTTGGGTCGAACCAAGGGTGACTGTTTAGACCGGCAGGTCTGGCTGATAAGATCGCCAGCGGCTAATCACGGTACGCAGATAGCCAAGTAGGGTAGACCGCGGAGACCTTCGCATGAGGCTATGCGTGGGAGGGCGTTATAAATAGCAAACGTGAATGGATATAAAACCAATACTACTGAAAAATTGGGAGTAGTATTATTTTTATTGCAAATTGCCAGTTCCGATCCATCTTTCACTGCTATATCGATCCAGTTTTTGCTTAAAACCCTCGAGCGATTCCGACATAACAACGTCCTGAGGAAGCGCATTCCACGCTCCGACCACCCTTTTTGAAAAGAAGTGTTTCCGAGCGTCCAGCCTGGCCCCTGTCACCTTTAATTTGAGGGGATGACCCCTCAGATTCGTGGTCGTTGCTAATTCGAAAAAATCCCCTGATATAAGACAGCAGTCTTGAAGACGTAATACGCGGAATGCTAGTATCAGGTCCCCCCGAAGCTGCCTGTAGCGCAAAGGGAAGAGGTTGAGATTTGACAGCCGTGTTTCATAAGGCTGCGAGCCCTGCCCCATAACAAGTTTGGTTGCGCGCCGTTGTACCTTTTCCAGGATGTTGATGTCTTTCCTGGCCCAGGGTCTCCAAGCTTGGATAGCGGATTCTAGGTGCGGTCGTACGAAGGTTCCGAAGACTTTTGTGAAGCACTCTTCATTGAAGGTAGAAAAAGATCGTTTGACGAGGTATAGGATCGACATCGCGGACTTGGCTACCTTTGTGCAATGCAGAGAGGGTTCAAGTGAGGGTGTGATCCAGACTCCCAAGTCTTTCTGGGCGTTCACTTCCTTCAATGGTATGTCATTCAGTCGGTAAGCCGTGCCGTTTGAAGAACCGGATTTGCCAACTCGAATGGTGGTGCACTTGCTCTCATTGAACGGTAAGAGCCAGTCCGCCGACCATTTTTGAAGTCTATTTAAATTTTCCTGTAAGTGCACTTCGTCAGCCACAGTTCGAATTTTGCTCCAAAGTTTTATATCATCCGCAATCCAGTTCGCGGACACAGTCGTTGATGTAGATAACAAACAAGATAGGGCCAAGAACGGAGCCTTGGGGAACACCACTATCAACCTCAACCTTGGCTGACTGTTTTTCGCTGATGTGGACAGTTTGCGAGCGACCGATTAGGAAGCTTTTTATCCACGTAATGAGCCTACCCCTTACTCCTATGCGGCTGACTTTATAAAGGAGGCAGTGGTGCGGCACGCTATCGAAAGCCTTTTTGAAGTCAATATAAACAGCATGCACTGAGTTTCCACTATCGACTGCCTCAGTCCACCGTTCTAAACAGTAGAGCAAGTTTGTAACGCAGGACCTACCTCTACGAAAACCATGCTGAGCATCCGATAGCAGATGGTTTTGTTCCAGGAACTGCATAAGTTGTTGCTTGATAATTTTTTCCATGATTTTGCAACAGATTGCAGTAAGGCTGACTGGTCGGTAGTTATTCGCTGAGACCCGGCTTCCCCCCTTGTATAGCGGTGTAATCCTCGCGGATTTCCAATCTACTGGTAGGCATCCGGTTTCGAAGGAGGTTTGGAAGAGCATAGAGAGTGGTTTGGCCAACTCATTGGCGAGCTCCTTCAAAATTTTGGCTGGTACGTTGTCGGGACCTGGTGACTTAGATTCTTTTAAGCTTAAGAGTTCCTTAAGAACAGCAGCCTCGGGGAATTGGACAGTCTCAACTACTGTATCCGCTTCGGTGTCGTCGGTGGGGTGATCGTATGCCGTTTCCGTTGTGAAGACTGATCGGAAAAATTTCGACAGATGATCAGCCTTCGCTTCATCATCTATCAAGTCTCTTCCCTCAGCGGTCCTTAGCAGGGGTATCGGATCCTTGTTTTTGGTACTCTGCCTGAGATAACTGTAAAACAGTTTGGGGTTCACTGTGGCCCGGTTTAGCAAGTCTGCTTCGAAAGCCCGTCTTGTTTTGAGAATAAGACCCTTGACCCGGTTTCTCTGAGTTTTGTAGGCACTGACACATGCAGGAGTCCTGTCTGCTAGCATTTTTTTCCACAGCTTCCGCTTTTTGTTCACTTCTATTTTTAAGGCCTGCGTAACCCATCGCGGTCTAGTGTCCACCTTTTTTCGCGAAATTGGACAGTGGTTGTCGATGAGTCTGTGCAGTGTGGTCCGGAACGCTTCCCAGTCCGCAGTTATGTTTCCAGAAAATAGAGTTTCCCAATCGGCGCGCGTGAGTTCGGTCTTCATTCGATCGAAATCGCCTCGCCAAATATTTCGTCTGGCTGTTGAGGGTCTCTCCGGTATTGAGAATAACGAGTACTCCCATAGCAGTACAACATGGTCGCTTTTACCTAGTGGTGGGAGACATGACACTTCGTCGATGCTGTCCTGCGATTTCGTGAGAACGAGGTCCAGACAGTTGGACTGTTGGCCATCGCGCATCCTTGTCGGAAAAGTGACGTGTTGTGTGAGAAATAACTTCAGAGTCATGCTCAGAAGGCAGCTGTCGAAGGTTAGATCGGAGCTATGTGCGCAGGCCGCACCCCAGTCGATGTGAGGCACGTTAAAGTCCCCCACAATCAGTATGTCCGATCGTGCAGTAATCTTTTCCAGCTCCTCTAGCAAGGAGGCATCCACTACTGGCTCTCTTCTCGGTGGTCGGTAGAGTGTCAGTACATCGAGGTTGGGTGCACCTGGTACTTTAATGGACAGCCAGATGGCCTCGGAAGTACACGCCAGTTTATCCGTTTTGTCTAAAACTGTGAGTCCATTTTTCACGTACGTTGC
Source organism: Ligula intestinalis (assembly GCA_036362985.1). NCBI lineage: Eukaryota > Metazoa > Platyhelminthes > Cestoda > Diphyllobothriidea > Diphyllobothriidae > Ligula > Ligula intestinalis. The sequence continues at coordinate 18,145,890 of JAYGXS010000009.1, forward strand.
TACGCCACCGCCTTGACGACCTTCTCTGTCTTTTCTGAACAGTTGATAGCCAGGCATGGATACCGCGCCGTCGGCTACCTTTTCAAACAGCCAAGTTTCCGTTATTGAAACTATATCTGGTGATAACTCAAAGGCATGAATCTTCAGCTCGTCAAGCTTTGAAAGCATACTCTGTGCATTTGTGTACATGAAAGTTAACTTTCTGTTTGCTCAAGAATTTGTTACAGTCAGGCTCTCCCCGCCCCTTTCCGGGTCGACTGTGCGGTCATCCGGGGAGGACCTTTCCTGGGGGAGAACAGTGGACGCTGGATCACTTGGTTGTTGTAAATAACTAAATGTTTTTCCCTTTCGTTCTGCCTTTGTATGTTTTTCGATTGGGCTCAATCCTCCCTCTACTGAGCCGACTGTGTGGTTATCCGGAACGGACCTATCCAAGGTGAGAACAATGGACTAAGCTAGAATAGTGATAAAGACGGTAAATACACAGAAATCAAGGAGTCACCAAGGACAAGATTGCGGCTGGGAAAGTGGATCTTGCTTCAGTCGGATCAAGGTGGCTAATGGCCGCGACTGTAGCTGCGTGAAAAAAGATGATTAACTTTATTTCCAGTTTGGTGACTCCAACTTCAGTCTTAGCCAAGGGCCGGTCCAAGCGTTCCCAGGTAGTTATGTGTATTCCTGCTACCCGTGCTTTCGAAGCGTCAAAAGCAAACTCGCGACTTTCGTATCTAGCAGTTCACCTTCAGGCACATTTCAATCTCATTCGAACATTATCGATTACGATTGTGGGTTTGGTATGTTAATGACACGTTTGCCATCATTCATCGAGACAAGATTGAGGATTTCACAGACAATCTGAACTCGATCTTCCCCGACATCCAGTTCACGATGGAGGAAGAAAAAGATAGTTGGTTGCCGTTCCTCGCCGTGCTGGTGTGCAGAAAATACGGTGGGGAACTCAAAACAACAGTTTATAGGAAGGTGACGAATACCTCTCGCATCCTCAGTTACCTCAGCAACCATCCCGTCTCGCACAAGCGTAGCTGCGTGCGAACGCTCTATCGTCGTGTAGAAAATCACTGCAGCGAACCAGCCGATAAGACGGCCGAGGTCCAGTATCTCAAGAAACTCTTCACAATGAATGGCTTTCCTGGCGCTTTCGTCGAAAAATGCAGGCGAGGAGCAAAACAAAGAAAATCAACAGGACGACCAAAACCGACACGCTGGCGAGCATAACCGTATATTGCTGGTGTTTCTGAAGAATTCGCTCGATTGGTGAGCGAATTTGGGTTTGGCGTTGCTCACAGACCGGAAGCAACAACCCGCAGGCAACTTATGCGGCCCAAGGACCCAGTACCCGTTAATGAAAAGTCTGGTGTCATTTAACGTATTGACTGCCTTTGTGCTCACGCCAACAATGTAGGTGAAACCGGCAAATGGGTCCTCACGAGGATGCACCAGCATGACCTCACCGTGCAACGGAACGACAAGAATTCCCTGGTGGCCGCCCACGCATCCAAGCCAGGGCACAGCTTCGACTTCGAAAACGTGCGAATACTGGGTCGGTCAGACGACCGAACTTCACGCCTGCTGCAGGAAGCCTGGCATTCACGCGCGGGCTCAATTAACAGGCATATTGAGCTTCCTGAGGCCTATCTCGCGTTACGCGAGCAGATCCAGGGCAGAGGTCAAAGGCAGAGGTCAATCTCAGCGGAACTGACTTTTAATTACACTGTGAGCTGTACGTTTTTTTATTCCTTGACAATGAGCTCGCGGGAGAGTTCGAAACGTCGGAAAAATACACTCCTGGTCCCAGAGAACGACTTAACTTCTTCAATCTCAGTATTAGTATCAGCTTATTGAGGGCTGTGTAGGTCAATTATATTTGAGTTCCTTATTTGTACATGTGCGTCGTGGTAGCAGAAAAATTGCATCTCAGATTGTTGGCGAGGCCAGCTGTTCTGGGTCATGGGGTGGAAAAAAAGCAGTGCGTGAAAAAACTCCCGAGGATTTTTTAGGAGAAAAACTGTCGCTCTTGTGGGAGGGGACGGAGTTTAGGAGAAAAAGAGTAAAAAGCGTTCGATTTTGGGGAGATTCAACGGGGAGGGGGCATTGCAAAGGTCCCCAGGATCATCAAATTTACCAAAACTTTTCGCCATCCCAGGCAGTCCCTTAACCCCAGTCACCGGCTTCACCTCAAATGCATTTATCAGCGGTAGCAATTAGTGAACCTTCATCAAGGGAAATAAAACAGATGCTGGCGTTCCTCGACAGATTAATTAATTAATTGTTTACCTAATCACCATCGCATCGCAAAGGGGGCTGGCCGAAGGGTGTTGCATGATGCCTCAGGGATATCGTTTCGTGTGTTTCGTTTAAATTCTTGTCAAAAAAAGAAAGGGCGAGGTAGGATATTTTTAACTGAATTCCTTCAGTGAATCACATCATAAATCTTTAAGCTGCGAAAATGCGTGCAAACACGCGGACATGACGTCTAAATTAGAGACACGTTCAGCAGTGTCAAAAGTAGCGTTTGTGCATTAAACATGCTGTGTGAGTGTCAAATGTAAATTAATCCCAGATAAACCCAACAAACAGCACCTGAATCGGCTCTCGTAAGCAGATTTCGGTTTATTTACTGGCAATGCAATTGTAGTTCTACCTCCTTCGCGCTAACAACTATAGTTCTGAGGGCTTTCGTGGACATGCGCAGCCGGCCTGCCGCTGTGTATGCGCTTTTTGTCAAAAGAGGTACTGTCTTAAGAAGCCTTTTACGCCAAAGGCATGAAGGACACCCAGTTAACCTTATGAACTTTAAATTCATCAAGGGATAGGTTTTTTTCATACTTTGGGATCTCCTGGACTGGATTCAATATTAAGTAGCAGTAGTTGGCTGGTGTTTAGAATGGGCTCCTGGTAAAAGAGGAATAGAATGGGGGTCAGGTCCGGCGCGGCTCCTATTCTTTACCTATCAGTATCAGTATATTGAGAAATATGTAGGTAAATTACCTTTGAGTTCCATATTTGTACATATGCGTAATGGAAGCAGAAAAATTGTATCCCAGACTGTTGGCGAGGCCAGTTTTCCTGAGTTATGGGGTGGAAAAATAGAAGCAGACAGCGAACAAACTCCCGAGGATTTTTTAGGAGTAAAACTGTCGCTCTTGTGGGAGGGGACGGAGTTTAGGAGAAAAAAGAGTACAAAGCATCTGATTTTGGGAAGATCCAAAGGGGGGGCATTGCAAAGGTCCCCAGGATCATCACCGAGTGTGGGAGCTGCGGCCTGATTCTTCCTTCCTGATTGCAGAGTCCGCCAACAGGACTGGAAAAACAGAAACATCCGTCCAGATCGTCAACAGTCCGCTGCGGTTCGAGCCAAGGGTGAGTGTTTAGGCTGCCAGGTTCGGCTGATACGATCGCTGACGAGGTGATCACGGTACGCAGATAGCCAAACAGGGTGGACCGAGGAGACCTTCACATGTGACTGCTGGTGGGAGGGCGTTATAAAATAGCATATATGCATATTACTGAAATATTGCTATATGTATAGGTAGTAGTAGTAGTAGTAGTAGTAGTAGTAGTAGTAGTAGTAGCAGCAGCAGCGGTTGTAGTAGATATTAGGATTCACCGTAAGTAGACACGCTGCTTGGAGTGGTACTCCCCTAAAAGCTTATGCTATAAAGCTAATACTACAAAAATATCGAAAGTAGTATTATTATTGTAAATTTTCGCGGTGGTCAGTCTGTGGAATACGATGTGGTCTGGGCAGATAATAGACTAATGAACGTATCCAAAACGAATATACACTAGTGGATATGATAAGGCGTGGAAGGCTAGAGTTTTAAGAATGACTTAATAAAGCTAGAAGGGTTAGAATATAAGTAAAGGGTAAGGGACTCCCAGACAAGTGCAGTCCAGACATGAATGGGCCGGAGTCCAAAGGCGCAGTCCGGTAAGTAGATCGCCGGGTCCGGACAACTACAACCGAACAGTAGATCGTCGGTTCTGGGAGTCACTGAGCGTAAACAACTCCCCCGTAGACGGTTCCTTTCGGCACTGGCCTTGCGCAGTGGGTGGCCAGTGAGCCAGTCGGGGAGTGACCTTGAAAGGCTTGTCCTCGCATCGTCCGAGAAAAGCATGGCTTAGAAATACAAGGTCACTAAAAGTCCATTTTAAGAGCGTACATTGGTATATCGATCGAAATTTCACTAAACTACCTCAAGGGATTCCAACATAAACACATCCCGAGGAGGCCCATTCCACGCTTTGACCACTCTTTTGGAGACGAATTGCTTCCGAGCGTCCAGCCTGGCCCCAGTCACACGTAATTTGAGAGGAAGACCTCCAAATTCGTTGTTGTTGCTAATTCGAAGAAATCTCCTGATAAAAGAGTGCTGAACACGTAATATGCAGAATATTAGTATCAGTTCCCCCCAAAGCTGCCTGTAGCGCAATGGGAAGAGGTTGAGATTTAACAGCCGTGTTTCATGAGACTGCGAGCCCTGCCCCATAACAAGTTTGGTTTCGCGCCTTTGGACCTTTTCGAGGAGGTTTATGTCTTTCGTGGCCCAGGGTCTCCAAACCTGGATAGCAGATTCTAATTGCGTTTGTACGAAGGTTCCAAAGACTTTTGTGAAGCAATCGTCATTGAAGGCAGAAAAAGCTCGCTTGACGAGGTAAAAGACCGTCATCGCAGACTTGGCTACCTTTGTGCAATGCAGGAAGGGTTTAAGCGAGGGCGTGATCCAGACTCCTAAGTCCTTCTAGGCGTTCACTTCCTTCAATGGTATGCCGTTTAGTCGGTAAACCGTGCCGTTTGAAGAACTGGTTTTTCCGACTCGAATGGTGTTACACTTGCACTCATCGAATGGTAAGAGCCAGTTCTTCGACCATTTTTGAAGTCAATTTAAATTTGTCTGCAAGTTCTCTTCGTCAGCCGCAGTTCGAATTACGCTCCAAAGTTTGATATCATTGGCAAACATGGCGATACCGTAATCCAGTCCGCTTACGCAATCATTAATGTAGATAATGAACAAGATATGGCCGAGAATGGAGCCTTGGGAACACCACCCTCAACAGCAGCCTTGGCTGACTGTTTGTCACTGATGTGGACAGTTTGCGAGTGACTGATTGGGAAGCTTTCTATCCATGCAAGAAGCCTACCTCTTACTTCTGTGTGGCTGAGTTTTTAAAGGGGGCGGTGGTGCGGCACGCTATCGATAGCCTTTTTGAAGTCGATATAGACTGCATGCACTGAATTCCCCCTATCGAATACCTCAGTCCACCGTTCTAAACAGTAGAGCAAATTTGTTACGCAGAACCTACCTCGACGAAAACCGTGGTGAACATCCGATAGCAGATAGTTTTGTTCCAGGAACTGCATAAGTTGTTGTTTGATTATTTTTTCATAATTTTGCAACAGATTACAGTAAGGCTGGCTGGTCGATACTTGTTCGCTGAGACGCGGCTTCATCCCTTGTAGAGCGGCGTAATCCTCGCGGATTTCCAATCTGCTGGTACGTATTCGGTCTCGAAGGATGTTATATACCGTGTATATTTACTTTATTTTAGTATCTTTTTATTCTTTTATACATTTTGCGTCCACATAATTTGATCACTGGTTCTAAGCGCCGTTTGGGATAGCTGTCTTCATGCAAATAGGTCGGCATGGATCGCGGGCTGTTCCTACGGCAATGGATTGAACTATGCCCTCTTTCGATGCCAAATAAACACTAATTATCATTAAAAATTTGGTGTCAGATCAGTGAATCATGTGCTTCTAGCGGGATCCCTGCACACAAGCGGGCAGGATTCTTACACCGCTAGCAGACGCGGCGCAATCAATCACGGCTCGAGCGCGGTTGGAATGCTAATACATGCAGTCCCACAGACAGTCAATAGCAGATGCCCACATACTCCGCATCTACCCAATCAACTCGCCAAGCTTGCACCGACTGAGCCTCATGTATAACTTATTTATTTTTGTTTACATCTCCTGTTGGCGAGATGAGGTGTGCAGGCTCGTAGCAGGCCGCGCGTCGGCGATCACCACGGAGTTCCTGGATGGAATACAGGAACTCCCAACGGGTGTTTTCCCTTCTCCATATCCAGAGAAGTGTGGTTTTTAGTGTGCAGCCAAAACCCAAATCACCATAATAGTCGCCTTCATCTAAGAACAGTCACGCCTACTAATGACCAGGATTCTTCCTCTAAAATATGTGAGCAATGAATGCATGGGAACGGAGCAGGTGATATCGCAAAATCTACTGTGTTATCACCCAGTGTGAGCTCTCTCTTGCTGTCATTGAAGCACTCTCAAAGGAGACATGTTAAACTGCCAAAAACGAAGATGCGATCATCGCCAAGTAGGTGACCACACATTGTCTTCGCACACCTGACGTTACTGAAATCGGCAGATGAGCAGGACAGTCACGTCCACCAAGTACCAGAATTTTTTTCCCTAAAGGGTGCTGTCATAACCAATAATTGCATGGGAACAGAGCAGGTGATATCGCAAAATCTTTTGTGTTCTCACCTGATGTGATCTCTCACTTGCTCTCACTGAAGCACGCGCAAAGGTAGACATCTTTAACTGCCAAAAAAAACGACTCGATCATCTCTGGGTAGGTGACCACACCTCTTCTCCGCAGATCTGACGCTGCTGAAATCATCAGATGAGTAGGACAGTCACGTCTACCAACGACCAGGATTCTTCCTCGAAAGTGTGTGAGCAATGACCGCATGGGAGGAGCAGCAGATGATATCACAAAATCGATCGTGTTCGCACCTGCTGTGTTTCCCCTCTATTTCTTGTTCTCAATGAAGCACGCGTAGAGGGAGACATGTTTAACCGCCAAATACAAAGACGCGGTCGTCGCCAGGTCGGTGACCGCACCTTGCCTCCGCTGAGCTGACGCAACTGAAATCGTCTTATCAGAACACTGGGGAGGAAGATAAGAAGAACTAAATGGAGGCGAACAGCGACTATATGTGTATTTCAAATTTAAGCATGAGTGCCGCTGTCGTAGTCTTCACCTGTCCTGATTAAAGTTGTGTACTTTGCAACCTTGACGGTTTATCCTTGTTTATTGAATGATAAAACAAAAAGGGACCAGCAAAAATCCTTCTTTTGTCAGTCATCTTACAAGCTGACTGCAGCTGCGTGATCCTGGCGATAAAGAGCGAGTGGACAAGCGTGATTCTCGCAGCAGAACCTCCTCAACAGTCGGTGAACCAACCTTACCGGTCTTCTTGCCATCAACTGCGAAAATGCTCCCGCCAACCCCTGCTGTTTAGGACGAAAACGTATACCAGCTGGGAGGTATGTGTCATACAAATATGAGATATGGTGATGGAAAAAATGAAGGCAAGAAGACGGAAAACACGTTTTAAAAAGATATCTTGGATTATATTTAACTTACAATACTGTCGATGCCGCTTTTGTTTTTTTTGTGCTCTGCTCCGACATATTTCTGCTCCAGTGCGCGTTCCCACATATTCGACTTGATATCTCAGAAGTGTCGAATCCAAAGGCTACGGCTCCCTTTCTAGCGCAAGCCAAAAATTTTCGCTGCATTCTCTTCAGCATACCGTCAGGGATTTTATATCGTACCTTTTGATAATTTTTCAATTCGTCTTGGCAAAGGAGCAAGAGTCAACCACCTCTGAATGTTTCCTTAAGGGGAATAAACCTCAGTTTATCGTACCATGGAATGAAGTCACTAGAATAGTCCGTTATGGCGATTAAAGTTGCGACTATTCATACAACGTAGAGAACTAGAAGAAAAGGTATCGCATGGGATAAGTAGGTTAACCCCTAGCAACTGAGATATTTAGGTCCGGTTCCTTAGGAGAAGAAGAGGTTATATGAGGCCAAAGCGGTAGGAACAGTTTATTCTGTACAGAAAGAAGGGGATGAACTTGACTGTCAGACGAGCGATCAACCGCCGACTACAGCACCACCTATGAAGTGAGGTGGCCGCGGGAAGCACCAAAGGATCCGGAGCAGCCTTTGTGTGAGTTGGCCTTGGCAGGTGATTGGTCAGACGGATAGGCTAGACGGATAGGCTATACGGATAGGCTAGACGGACGGACGGACGGACGTAGGCAACCACTGCAGGTGTACTCGTCGGCGGTAGTGAGGCTTGGCACACGCTTTCCTGCATGAAGTGAGTCACCACAGGGGAACAAGAGGGAAAAGGGGAATAGAATTCGTGAAAGTAGTGAGAAAGACGCGCAGAGGATGCAGAAATTGAGGAGAAGCAGTTGGAATTGGGGTAGGTGGCAAAGGAGGAGGAACACAATAATAATAAGAAAAAGAAGAAATATAAATCGAAGAGTGTTAAGTATTCGCATTTGAGTGATGAAGGTGGAAGAGCAAATGAAAACTGGCAGAGGAGGAAAAACCTGGGGGAGAATTAGAATGTGTTTTAATTGGGATAAAGCAGGAAGGGCAATTAGATGATTATGCTGAATGGGGTCACAAGAAGCAATACGGTGGGCTTTAAGTGGGCAATTTAGCAAGAAAATAAAGAGGATCAGGTAGAGCAGGGGGGAAGATTATAAAGAGGAGTTGGGTCACTAGAATTGTCCGTTATGAAGATAAAGGTTGCGGCTAATCAGACAATGCAGGAAGAATTGGAGCAAGACAGAGAGGTTGAGTGGAGGATGATTCCATTTACTCGTGCATTGAGATAGCCATTGAAGTAACGCATTTAGGGGAGGGAGTGTAGCCCGAGAAGGAAGGCTAGAGGATACAGAGAATGGGAATTAAAATGAGCAGCTGAGGACGGAGGATGTGGAGGGAGTGGAGAATGAGGATGAGAATAATAATAATAATAATAATAATAATAATAATAATAGGAAGAAGATGATGATGAAGTAGGAGGAGAAGAAGAAGAAAAATAAGAAGAATGTTAAGGACTCAGATTTGAATAATGAAGAGGAAAGTGGGTCTGGTAGGTGGAAGAGCGATTGGAAACTTGTAGAGGAAAACGTGAGGCGAATTATAAGGCTTTAAACAGGAAAACAAAGTACCTCGGTCCTCTATTACAAAACATCTATTGGACAGTGGTCACTCTGTCGATCCGAAAAAAATCTTTCCGAGTTTTTGTTCGTGCTCGAACAAGAACTCGGAAAGGCTACATGGAAGTAGCCTACATACGGCGGGAGAAACCCGACCTATGTAAGCAATTAGAACATGTGGCTCACCTACAGCTGCTTTGGGGTCCATAGGCCTACATTTAGTCACCTTTTGTTTGTTTTTGTGTTGTTCCCCCCCCCCCCAAATTTCTGCCCTTTCCCGAGTTAAGTTGACAATGAATGTTCACTTACGCGTAAATTTGACCTTGCTTTTATCGATTTTGTTGATATTCAAATTGTGCTGTAACCCACTTGTTATTCATTCATGCAAAGACGGGCCGCAGCTGACGAGCCGTCACGAAATTTATTTGATCGAATAAATTCTGCCATATTTGCTTGCTTCGAATTATAAGGCGTTTTAATTGGGATAGAGCAGGAGAGGTAAGTAGATGATCATGCTGACAAGGATTGCAAGAAGCAGTATAACGGGTGTTAAGTATACACTATAGCAAGAAAATGAAGACGATCTGATAGAGTAGGAGAATAAAGAGGGTGATGCCAATTTGAATGAAATGGTGGCGGATGTGGTAAGGGTGGCCTGGAAAAAGCTAGAAGATGGAGTATAGGGGTCTGAGCCGAGGGTGTGCTCAGATCACTACGGCTTTTCGTCCAGTTCCGTATAGGAAGAGGAGGGTTAATACCAGCGGGAGTTGTTTATTAAATACAGAAACTCATTGGCGATCTGAAGTCCTGACGCTCGGTAGGCCTGGGCCCTGCGCGTGCGTTTGTCTACTAGCGTGCTGTGGGCGTGAATGCATGGGGGTCATACGAGAATGAGTCACTGGCCGCTTGACCAACTGCTTGGCCAAGAGCAGTCTATGACACCTGTGATTGGCTGTCCCATATGCAGATAGAGGAGTGCAATCATGCAAAGGCTTACGAGCTTGGCGCCGGTGGTGAGTGGTGCTACAGGAGATGTGAGAATGCTGATAAAAGTGAATATGTGAATTCCAGGGAGTAGTTCATAAGAGGAAGATGCGATCACGGGAAAAAGAATTTTATTTTACCGACGTTTTGGATTCTGTCGAGAATCCTTGATCATAAGTAACCGTATAATACTGTGAGACATACGCAGATACGGGAAATACGTGCATATATTGCATGGTATTTATAGTTCGTAGCGACTATCTGCATGCGTACTATAATTACCAGCTGCTGCAGCCACCCTTGGCGTCGTAATTGTTGCGGTGGTGATTTGGCAGTTCGCTTTCGAGTCAATAATCACCGTGATTTCGTTGTCCGTGTCGGATGCGGGCTTGATCGTAAAATAAACAATCAAAAATATAAATCAAATAAATAATCAAATAATACTCTTGTTCCACTGATCGTGTCTTCTTCTTTTGTGATTTAAGAGTAGGAGCTATGAGAGGAGGAGGAGTTCTAATGAACACATGATGAAAGTTAGAGAAGGAGGCGGTTTATGATGAATGGAGAGGGTTTATGAGGAGGTAGATAGCGTGCATGATTTAGAGGCGCAATATGAACGGCAGAGAATGCTAAGTATGACAGAGGTGTAAAAAATGATGATGCAATTGATGGGGACGAGTTGCAGAAGTTGAAGGCGCATTGTGATGGGGGATTGGGGGAAGATAATTTAAGGAAAAATGTGCGCAGCTCGATTTTTAAAAATATACGTAAAATTCCGCAGAATATTTGGCGAGCATACGTGGCTTTCGATCAATTTTCCTCGGGTCATTACATTTATATAGAGAAGGGGTAAAAAGTAACCTGATGGCAATTATGGTCATTGTTATAGACACATTAGTCATGAGAAAAGGGGGAGGGGTGGGGGTGATAGAACGTGGCTGACTGCGAGGCGATGAGGGCTTATTGATTCCGGACAGGCGGAGGGTGGGAAGGGGGGAGGGTGGAAAGGGGGGAGGAAGTGTGGAATACGATGTGGTCCGGCCAGATAATAGGCGATCTAACGTATCCCATCATGTATAAGCTAGTGGAATAGGAACAGGCGTGAAAGGCCATAGTGTCAGGGAGAATTTACTAAGGTAGGAACAAGCGTAGTATGTAAGCAATAGGAGAAATGACTTTCAGACGAGTGCAGGACAGCCATGAATGAGCCGGCGTCCAGGGAGTCTGCAACCGAACAGTGAGTCGTCGGCTCTGGAAGTGCATGAGCTTAAACGAACCGTCCGTATCTCGGGCACTGGTCTCACCTTGAGAAGTGGTTGGCTAGTGAGACCAGACCGCCTTGAGAAAGCCAGACAGGAGTGACCTTGAACGGAGGCCTTGACTATGGTGTCTTGCGGACGCGTGGTTGTCACGCCAGACATGACCTAGTCCGCGCGGCGTCCGAGGAAAGCATGACTAAAAAAAGGGGTCGCTACAGAAGCACGAAAAGATGCAGACAGTTATGTTACCATTGGCCATGCCAAGCTGGGGCTTGCAGGAGGTTCTTTTGCGTGCACAACACCGGCTTCCTCAACCGGATCGCCCTTGCTTCTACAGTTGCTAGCAAACGCTGACCCAGGGGCTTTGGGTAGCTTGGTGGGACCTTATTAATTACTTTAAAGGCTTCGCTGGGGTCCACACGGTATCCGGAGTCAACCATGTGGGCAAGAATGGAGCTGTTGATGCCTCTGACTTCACCTTTGGCCAGCCACTCAGGCAGTTGTGTAGTGGTCCTTTCTGCCAGACGCTCACCCAACTCTTGATGTCACAAACAAAGTTACTCAGAGCAGGACTTTGCGCGAATGTACTTTTCGGCCTGCTTCCGATCAGATGCAAACTGGCGTATGAGACAATCACCACCCTCGCCAATGTCTCCCTTCGTGCAGTCTAATCAATCACCATCAAGGCCGCGAGACAGAGAGAGGATTCGGTGGCCGCTCGGGATGACTGACGCTGGACTCATTTGGCCTTCTGCCTCCTCGCAGGGTGGATGCGCCGCCGCTGCTCTCCCTCTCTCTCACACGGCTCTCACGATCGAAGGCACGCCAGATCGAGTCAACCCTTCTGTGAACTATTCGCCTATTTATTCTGTACAGAATACAATCTTCCCACAGCTCTGGTTTACCAAGACGTCTCTTATCTCCTAAGGAACTGGGCCTGGTAGATTGCAGTCGTTAGGGTTAAACCGTAGTAGCCTTAACCCTCTGTGATAGGCGCTCCCGAATTCTTTTGGATAAGCACCGACTCATGCGACCGCTATTTAAGTAAAAGTTTTGATTTAAATCGGATTTATGTGCCTTTTGCTTTATAAATTGGATGAATGTGTAGCGACCCCTTATTCTTAGCCATGCTTTCCTCGGACAACGCGGGGACAAGCATTTCAAGATCACTCTCTGTCTGGCTCACGGACTCCGGCTCACTCAAGTTCGGGACTTGTCTGGCCTCACTAGCCAATCACACCTCAAGGCGAGACCAGTGCACAAGATGCGGGGAGTTGTTTACGCTCAGTCACTCCCGGACCCGACGATCTACTGTTCGGTTGCAGACCTCCAGACCCGGTGATCTACTTGCCGGACCGCGCCTCTGAACTCCGGCCCATTCATGGCTGGACTTCACTTGTCTATGAATCACTTGCATGTTACTCTCAACGTATTATACAGTGACATTTGTGGAAATCCATTCAATTTCTTACAGCAAATCTTTTGCAGTAATCGTTGATATTGGGTACGTATGTAAACCCCATCCCGCGTAGCCTCGTTGTCTTTTCAATTTTTAGCGTTTTAGTTTATTCCGAATAAGTTAATTCAGGTGCTTCTTGAAAACATCTTATTCATAAAACATAAATTACATAAATGACAATCTTGATTTTGGGTCCTTTCGATTTAGAAAATATCCAAAGTCTAGTTTCAGCATGAAATCATACGCAGAACTTTGGCGTAATTTGACCGAGAATAGAGTGCTATTCCCTCATACGTAACCAACTCTAAGAAGGCAATTTTGGCCTTGAAACACAGGAAGACTTAAACAAATTTTTATCTCAGTGTGGGGCTCTTTTCACTGTCCTTGGTACCATTGTTGATGGAAATGGGTTTTTGATTTGAACAGATAAATAGCTCGGTCTGTACCCTCATTAGCAAACAAAAAGCCGGCGTCAACATCTGCACCGCAGAAATGTGTCTTTTAGTTTTACCATCTAGCTGGTTTTGGTTAACGTCTCATCTTAACACTGGCAAATTCGGTTAAACTTGACTGTTAACCTTATTACGGATTCAAGTGAAACTGTGTCAAGTCAAACTCGTTCTCATTGCAGGCCAACCACACTTGTTCTAGATGTACAGTCTGGCAGTTTGACCATTGATATTGATTATTGCCACCGTGTACTCAAGGCAGGTTGGCACAGGGACGGTGACTTGCACGTGAGTTGGTTTTAAGTAAAAGTAGGCTTGCGAAGCATCTATCGCGCTTTCTTCCCTCCCGCCCCCACCGTCACAGCATGACTTGGCCCCTTGACACACACTGAAATTTTTAATGGTCGAAAATACGCGAGGCCTAGGCAGTTGAATAGAAGGTGGAAGAACGTTCTATGAGACCAGTATTTTATCTGTCCGACGTTTCGGACTCTTACTCGAGGCCATTTTCAAGTCATGAAAACGTACAGCTCACTGCATGCTTAAGTCAGCTCTGCTGGGAGTGACCTTGAGTTGCCAATGTTCGCTCCGCCGCGAGTGACCTTCAGCGCTACCATTGCTCGCGCAACTCGAGATTGGCATCTGGAAGATCGATATACCTATTAATAGACTCCGCGTGCGAGTGCCATGCTGCTTGCAGTAGGCCTGAGACTCGGTCGTCCGACTGGCCTGGTATTAGCACGTGTTTGAAGTCGAAGTCGTGCCCTGGCGAGGATGCGCGGGCGGCGACCAAGGATAGTTTTCTTTCCCGTCACGCACAAACGCCGCGCAGAAACCCACTGCAGCGAACCAGCAGACAAAAAGGCCGAGGTCAAGTATCTGCTGAAACTTTTCACAATGAATGGGTATGCAGGCAGCTGCGTCTAAAAATGCAGGCGCGTGGCAAAACGAAGAAAATCAACGGGGCAGCCAAAACCAACACGCTGGTCAGCAATACCCTATATAGCTGACGTATCCCAAGAATTCGCTCGACTGGTCAGCGAATTTGGGATTGGCGTCGCTCACCGACCGGAAGCGACAATCCGCAGGCAACTCATGCAGTCTAAGGACCCAATACCCGTCAACCAGAAATCGGGTGTTATTTACCGAATAGAATGTCTTTGCGGTCAAGCCAATTATGTTGGCGAAACCAGCAAACGGGTTGCCACGAGACTGGACGAGCAGGAACTCATCGTGCGAAGGAAGGACAAGCTATCCTTGCTCGCCGCCCACGAATCCTTGCCAGGGCACGGCTTCGACTTTGAACACGTGCGAATACTAGGCCAGTCGGACCACCGAGTCTCACACCTACTGCAAGAAGCATGGCACTCGCACGCGGACTCTATGCCTATCTCGCATTGCGCGAGTTATTGCAGGGCTCAAGGTCACTCACGGCGGAGCGAGCACTGGGAACTCGAAGTCACCCCCGACATAGCTGACTTGATCATACAGTGAGCTGTACGTTTTCATTCCTTGACAATGGCCTCGAGTAAGAGTCCGAAACAATGGGGAAATAAAACACTAGGATTTACACAACCAGGGGATAAGAAGTAGCTGTAAAATCTAATGAACTTGCCATTTCTTCTGACAGAGCTGAGCCTGCTCCTGAGCCAATTTCCAAACAGAATAATTTTATTGCCGTTGGTGCATCTGCTAATAAACCAGGACTTGCCATTCCAGTCTTCGGCAAGAGTTTCCTTGGTAGCACACATATGTTCTTATTCATATTTAA
>JAYGXS010000009.1:18160845-18207675 GCA_036362985.1 Ligula intestinalis
TCTGGGTGGCTCCTGCTTTCGTGTTCTGTTTAGGGTGGGGGAGAGGAGGGGGGCGGTAGACATCATACGTACCTGCATTCTTTCCTAGGGGACGATCACAAGCGTTGTCTTCAACGGTTTCATTTAGTTGCGCGCAGACTAACTTCCCTAATTTGTATGCTTATATCTGCATGCAATACATGTGAATGGATAAAACTATTTATGAAATTCTTTGTGGGTCAAATTCATCATCTATGCATTTATCTCGCTTATGTCGAGCAGCAACGGACTCTTAATTATTATGGTGGGTTCTCTTGGTTTGGTCACCATGTTGGCATGTGGCTGAATGAGGTGACGCGTGTGCACACCCGAGACACGTGCCCAGTACCACCTAGTACCACCCAGGATGATGCACTCTCAGTTTGCACTGCGGTGACCTCTAGGGTCCCCTTTCTCGTTGCCTGACACATTCTCCTCAGAAGAATACTCCTGTCCTGCGGATATGTTCCTAAACTGAGCGAAAGTTTTTCCCCCTTAAAATACCTCAAATCGCATTTAAACTTCTTCAGTTTCCAGAAAAGGCCAAAGGAGTTCCTTTTCTCTGTCTGCTATTTCTGCCTTTGTTTCACTTACTGGTTGGTGTACGTTGGTATCGCCAATGAGCTAAGGTACTATCTCCAAGGAAATATTTACACTTGTCATCATTATACTCGTGATAAGCTGCCCACGTTTCGCCAGCAATTACGAAAACGACCTCTTTTTGTATTCTTGTGCTGTATAGCAGCATTTATTTGTAATGTTGTCACCAATAGGGAGCTCAAAGGCTTTGTTTATCTTTTTCTCAATAAAACTGAACTTAACTCTGTTTTTCGAGGTTGCTGTTTTTTTTAACTCTATATATATAGATATGCAAGACAAACAGGAGTTAAGGCTAAGACGGTTAACCATAACACCTACAATAAACCAGGCCCGGTTCCTTAGGAGATGAGAGAAGACTGTGGGAAAGCCAGAGCCGAAGGAACAGTAAATTGTTTGCAAAAGAGTTAGGGGGAAAGTTGTTAATAGGTCTTGAAGAGCGTCCGACCGTGAGGCCAGTGGGAGAGGGCGGCGTCGCTGACCGCTCCGCACGGAGGCGGAATCCCAAGTGTCCGTCAGCGCATGAATTGACTAGAGGGCTGGAGAGCGCTTAGCCAGAGCTGATTGGCCACGAGCGTTTTTGGACGCCTCTATGCGCCCGGTCGTGCGAGGGCAAAGGTCGCGTCGGTGCGGACATCAGCCATCGCGCTGGGAAAGGCGCGACTGGGGGAACAAGATTTAGCCCGGGAGAACACGTCAGTGGCGTATCGAGTTTGGAGGAGGTAGGCTGTAGAACCACTACACACTTACAGACTCCTAATGAACATTTTGCACTTAACATACTGGCCGCTACAGGCTTTACAATGGCGAGCGCAGAAAGAAAACAATCATGGTGGATCCAACCCAGCAAGACGAGGTGCCCGTTGCTTAGTCGTTGGAGCGTTGGACGTCCTAGCAACAGGTCGTAAGTTTGAGCCTCAGGTGTGGCAAAACACCTGTTGATGTGCATGGCTGTCTGATGACGGCTAATAAGCCAAAACTGGCTTTTGCAGTCTCGCCTGTGTTTTTCGGTTGCAGGTACTACGAGCATCGAGCACGGTGGACGCTTTTGGTCGGAAGACCTTTAACTGAACATGGCCTTTGTTTTTTGGCTTCCACGTATCTTCTGTAGGGATGCCCTAGAAGGCGGGGGGTGTATCACATATCATTTCTCACTCACTGATCCACAAGTGGCCGCAGCTCCCGATCTCAACCGGCAAAACAACGAGCCCGCAGCTCAGTGGTTAGCACGTTAGCCTTCTGCTTAAAAGGCCGTGGTTTCGAGTCTTGGGTGGGGCCACACCCGGGGTTGGTTATGGCTGGCAGACGAAAGGCGAATAAACCAGAAACGGCCATTTCTGTCTCCCTTCTCTTTGCAGGCAATGCTATCTATCACTCCTCAATTTTAAAGTAAAAATGCTGTTGCTCCTGCCAGATACGAGGCTTTGGAAACTACAACGTCTGCTTGTGCCTCAAATAACGCACTCTCTAGCACTGTCTCGATTGATGCTTTACCTTACTGAAGCTACTCGTCCTCAAGCTGAGTCAATCAACCTATGCAAAGTGTGTCGTTTTTCAACCCCTTGGGTTGGTTTAGCACGGGTTGGGCTCAAGTTCATGCGTGTTTTGTGTGCATCTGCGTAGAGAGCACTTTGCTCCTTTTTCACGTTGCAACAAGCATCACGTTGCTGCGTCAAGCTTAGATGAAGAAGTAGTGTGCTTCACTGGTATTCACCCTCTCCTCCCCTCCAGCTGTCAGCTGCATTTTTTCGCGTACCTGTCTGCAGTGTTAAGCTTCATCCTCTCTGGGTGGTACTGAGGACGTTTCTCGGGTTCGCAAACGTGTCGCCTCACTCAGATAGCTGCACAGATGAACTGCGCACCACCTAGATTGACGTGAGGCCGCTCGTGAGGGCCTGCAAAAACTCGCAGCTACACTGGTTGCTACTTGTCTTTCCTCGAGCGCCAAATGATTTGGTGTGTCCCCCCTAATTGATGTGCGCGCTAAGATCTCTGTCGTAGTCAGAGCTTCACAGTGACTGTAAGCAGCCTATCTCATGTGTTCTTGGATTTAAACAGCCAAAAGTAGTTTGTGTAGACCCATCCAGGTTTCTAAAACCCCAGCCTACTGTATTACGGGACTGGTGGGATTTGGGGGTTTGTGGGTGGGGAATAAGTTTGGATAGTGAATAATGCCTAGAGAAATAAGTTTAAATATTTCCTTAATTTAATTAAATGTGTTAATTGCGGGCGCTATATAGCGCCGGCATAGAGAGCGTAGAACAAAATAGGAAGTCTTTTTAGCGGGATGCCCTATATCAAGCAAATTCACGGTACTGAACTGTTAACGAAACCCAAACACCGAAATGTAAACAAGCGGAATATTAGTAAAACCAAAGTTTATAAATATTATGACAATGTCAAAATAAGAATTTTTTAAAGTAAAGTTTCACAGAAAACGAACATAACAGCATCTGGCGCAACCCAAACCCTATTAAAAAAGAGGGCAGCGAATGCAACACGCAAACATATTTACAAAACCCAAAATCCTTACCCTAAAAACTAATCCTAAAACAAACCCATATCACAAACCCTAGCCCTTAACCCTAAACCCTAGCGCTAAACCTTAACCCAAAACCCTAACCCAAAACCTTACCCTCAACCCTTACCTTTAACCCTAACACTAAACCTAAACCCTAACGATAACCCGAATTCTTCCCCTTATTTAGCCCTCACCCCTACCCTAGCAATGCAGTAAACGCGTCCTAAATAAAACCAGTGATAAATAACGCAAACCAAAACGTCACACTTAAGGTATGTTTTTTTAATAGCAAGTGGAACAGTTGCTTCTTTATAAGCGAGATAAGTGGGGTAAGTGTAATAGCAAGGCTGGATAGACGATGAATGGGAACGGTCGATTTAAGTGGGTAGACGTAAATACGCCTACTGAAACGAATATATTAGTTATTTTAGTGTGCTTTTCGAAAATGGGGCTACTGAAGCTACGGTTACCTTCAAACTAATTATTTGAGTATGGTTGCACGAAAAATTATCATGCAGCCAAAATCTCAATATCGATTTCAGTCACTTCATAATGTGGACTTTTGAATGACTTTTCTTCCCGACCGCTTGAAAAAAACATATTCTGTAAAAAAGTGGTTACTTAAGAGTATGAATTTCCCCCATCGATTTTTACCGCTCTTATTAGTTCAAATGTATTTTGTAGAAAAATCAACAAAATTTGTCTTTCTGTTAATGTTCGGTAGCAAATTACACCTTCTTAAAATTTTATAATTGAAGAAAAGGTACCCTCTGGTGCACAAAGGGTTCCTCATTATGAAAATGGTTACGACCGTTCAATGCTCATTCCCATTTTAATGCCGCTTATTTATAATACAACTTCGTCTGCGTAAATTGCAAAATGTTAAAAGAACTATGTTGCTTCTTTCTCACACCATAGAGAACTACTTACTTTTCTTTACACATAATACATACGGCGTACAGTTTGGAGGGCTTGAGCTCAACTGTAAAGGCCGGAAGAGTTTAAAATCATTCGCCCATTAGAATTTGTAAACTGAAGAATACGCTTTCTTTAATTATAAATTTTGAAGAAAGTTTAATTTTCTACCAAACGAAGACAAGAAAACATATTTCATATACTCTATATAAAAAATGAGCGATAAAGTCCTTTGGGAAAGAGGAATGTTAATTATGTGAATTTTCGAAATTGGTTACCCAGCTCGTCTTCAGACGTGTAAGGTATGTACAAAAACAGTTAACGTAAACCGATGACTAACACAGGATTATATAGTCTGTAAGAGTGTGGGTAGATAATCATCATCCGCATTTGGTTATGCAGGCAATGGGAGTAATTGTCACTTGTATGTGATTATGCGGGCCGGGGGAGGGCAATAGTTGTCGTCCGTATTTGATCATGCGGTAGGTGGTGGCTGCTTTCGCTTCCATCTGATCTTCAGTGATTTGTAATACACATCAAGATCGATATGCCTGTTAATGCATGCCTCATCTGAGTGCATTGCCTCCAGGAATTCGAGACCCTTCTTAGATGGGCAGGTTCCAACGATTTTCGTTTGCTCTCATGTAAAACTTTTGTTCTGTGTCCAGCGTGTGCATGGCAACCTGTGAATGGCAATTTCGTCTCCCCATTGCTAATGGTGTTCATATGTGCGGGTGGATAGAGCTTTCCCGGTTTGGCCACAATATACTGCATCACAATTTGAACACGGAATTTGGTAGACAACTTCCTTTCGGTGGAAATGGGTAACCCTGGCCTAAGGGTGTATGAGTTGGGTGCGCAATGTGTTTGCTGGCTTGTGCGCAATATTTATTTGGTGTTTTTGTAGCTGTCTTTCAAAGAGCTCAGATATATTTCTCACATATGAGAGTGTTTGCCAGTTCGTTGGTTTTGGCGCTTTAGTCGTTGCAGTTCTGGATTGGCGCTTGTCTTTGGACTGCTGTTGTTGTATGCATCGACGAACAAAGTCTGGAGGATACCCATTTTCGGAAAATAGTTTCCGAAGGTACTTTATTTCGGTTTGGTATGCTTCTTCATTTGAAGCGTGTGTTTTTTCTCGAATAAGCAAGCTGTTGGCAGAACTGGGTTTGCGGGATATTGGATGATTACTCCCATAATGTCAAATGACCTCGGAATATGTGTCTTTGCGGTACATTGACGTGTGGAGTGTTCCATGGGTGTTCCTGTGCGCGAGGACGTCTCAAAATGGGAGTTGATCATTCGCCTCTCTTACGAAGGTAAATTGAATTCCTGGAAAGGTGGCGTTAAGGGTATGACTGAGCAATTCCGTTTGGTCGTGTTTTATGATGACACATTTATCGTCAACATAGCGCAGCCATAATCTTGGATTGACTGTTGGGAGAGCTCTGACTTCTACATAATATATTTCAATTTATAAGAGCCACAAAAATTGATGAGAAAAATGCTTCTAATTAAGGAGCAACTTTTACGGCATTTACTTTTTGCAGAGGTCAGAAGGGAGGTCGTTCAAAAGCACCTTGAAGTGACTGAAGTATGTTGAGGTGAGACTGCATGATAATCACAAAAACAACCAAACAAAATTTATATGTTCAAGTCAAAAACACATTTCAGAATTTCGGTTGAGATAAAAAAAAAGGAAATCGGCCCTTTTGGCAGATCCTTTGAGTTGTTTGTCCGGTTTTTGAAAAGAAACTGACCTCCAAGCCTCTTAAAAGGAACTAAGAGGTGACGATGCCACCTTCTTAGTCCCGAACATTCGGAGATCAAAACTTCGATTGTTAAAATCTTTCTGTAAATGAGACGAAACCTCTTGGCAACGGGTGTCATATCTACAGAAGATTGCATATCTGATGCAAGGTTGGGGATAGGAGGATTTAACGCACACTTGAGGTTGTTTATTCAGTTCCTTGGGTTGAATTGGGTCGCAGAATGTTGTTAACTAGAATTTAATTACGTTCAGATCAGAATACCGGAAGAAAATAGAGGCGAAAATGGGCGAAATCCAGTGTTTGTTGATATCCAAGGAATTCCCTTTGCTAGTAAACGCTGCGGAAAAGAACTTTTTGTGTGTGCATGTTGCACCACAAAGGAACATTAATGAAGAGAAAAATTTGTTTATTATATCTGTTCACAAAACGGAAAATTTTGTTTTGCATTCATGAAATTGATGTTGGTTTAATTAGGAGATAGCGCATTACTTTGGGGAATAGAAATGCGCAATAAATTTTAAAATTTATATTTTGCAAATCTGCCAAGTTTCATGCCATAAAATTGAGTAATAAACTTTTGAAGTTGTTCTTTGCATTACTCCATATTAAATTTATATTTTATATTTGAGGGGTAACAGGCAAGGAATGCGTTTGAGAACTTGATTAGTATATGGCAACCAAATTAATTGTACAATCGATATGAAGTTGGAGACAGTTAACATAACAAACATTTGACAGAGTTGTAACGGGAAAGTGCGAAACAGTTTTTTTCAAAAATCGCTGTTGATGGTATTGCCACTCTACTTTGTATTTATTATTGTAGAACTTAGTCTAAAAGTAACCAAATATGCTGAAAACTGTTCCGTTTTAGATAAAACAAGTAGCTTTTTCATTTAAAACAGAAGAAATATCCCGAATTGTCAGGGAAATCAATCCTTTGTCCAAAATTTCACATTGTGACCTTGACTTTACCATCAAAAAATTAAAGTACGCAGACATCAGACGCCAAACTATATAAGAAAAGCTTTTTTAAGAAGTAACTTTTTGTAGGATTTTTCTAAATCAATTTTGAGCATATTTTTTCGCGACTTTTGTAGGAGACGTTTATTTTTCTCGGCAATGAGTTCACATGATCGGGTGGTTCTAAAACTATGACACACAAAGACAGCTGCATGATAAAGAATGTTTAAAAGCTGATTATTTATGTAAAAGCTTTTACGATTTATCTTATTTTGAAGGTTTTGATAAGCACATAGAATATGCTCATTATTTATGGTCAATTGACTAAAGCCAGTGAAAAATTGCTAAGTCTTTATGAGAATTTCATGGAAGATCTGAACTTCTTTGTAATATAAATATCGAAATAATTACAAAAAAATATGGCGCAAGGCAATAACTCTTACTGTTCACAAATGGTACGTTAACAATTGTTCCCGAAAATTCTATTTAAATTTTGTAGTCACTGACCGGCATGTCCGCAAGTGAGCTTAAGCAATATATTACTCCTGTTGTCTCCCAATGGGGCATATCAAGCGAAAACATGGTTGCCTT
This sequence comes from Ligula intestinalis, assembly GCA_036362985.1. Lineage (NCBI taxonomy): Eukaryota > Metazoa > Platyhelminthes > Cestoda > Diphyllobothriidea > Diphyllobothriidae > Ligula > Ligula intestinalis. The sequence continues at coordinate 18,168,217 of JAYGXS010000009.1, forward strand.
AGTCCAACATAAGTCAACCGATGCCCAAACGAAAGAAAAAACTAGCAGTTCCCGTGAAAACGTGTTAGAATACAGATTCTAAATTTAGGCTCTTCGGTAACAGCCATACACTATATTGCACGTAATATGGAAGCATATTTATTCGCAAACTTGACAAAACGATAATTTTCCAAGGTAATTTTACTTGTACTGCTTTATTTACTCAGTGGTTTTGCATAAACGGGCTTTCTCTACATTAGAAACTTTAGTTAACCTAACACGCCCGATTTTCACGTTTTCGGAATTTTCCACTTCGTTAAAAAAGTTGGTATTTCTATAAAACGTTGTATTCCTTCATCATTAATAATCTGCCCTAAATTAAAGAACGATCATAACTTTATTGCTGTAAGACTTTGGGGGCCACAGCTTGGGCTGCATGTGAGTAAGAGGGAGTTACTTGTAAAAATCGTAGGATTGCATGAGTTTGGCAACCTACTGTATGTTTTCAAGAAACGTTGGCTCGGACACATGATGAGGTTTCTTTGTGAATCCATACGTGCTCCTTAGTTCACAGCATTTAAGCCTTCACAACGTACGGGTCACACCAAACTTGAAAAATACCACTAGATGTTGAAATGTTCCATGTTTCCAATTATGACTGTTTGTTTTTTGCCTCCTTTGACGTTGTATACAGCAGTAACGCGTACGTCAAACTCCAATGATAACAAGTATAAATGTGTTACGGTAGGATAAAACGAAGGATAAACCAAGTGCCAACCTTAATAATGGATGCACGCAAGCAACTAAAGGGGATTTGGCCAAATCGCCCGACTCCAGGCAGGGAAACGACGCACGATCCAAAACGCCATACTACGTGGCTCCACGGAACTCTGTATGCGGACAGCAAACCAAGACCTCAGTTGATTGAGTTCTCATCAGAGGTCTTGGGTTGACTTGCTTCTGTCATCGGCATTTATCCTGACGACCGGTGAATGGAACTCTCAAAAGGTTTTGTAGATTTGTGTAATCATTATTGATAGGGTTTCATCAGGTTGTCCAGCCAGTTTGTGTTTGCGTGTGCATTCAACCTGACCTGCGTAAATAAAAGGACAGTTTTGGCAGGAAAAAATATCCTACCCCAGATTCTTCCCTAGAGTTTAATTATTCCTTGATTTTCATGATACCTTTAAGGCATTACAGCTCCCGAACACTGTGCAATTCCAGTACATAGCTCAACAGCAAAGCGATCGGTGGCCTCTAGCAGACCATCAGGGATGTTTTCGGTTGGGAGCGAACACATAAGCATCGACTTGGCAATGTTCTCAAAAAATAAATTCAACAAAAGATTCTCCGTGGAGATACGCAGCCACGCGAGAGTTTTTATTCAGTTTTGGCAGTGAATGTGGAGCCGATTGAAACTTATTCTCACACTGTTTCGTTTTTGAGCCGTGAAAACTGAGGAGCCGTTGACACCAGCGTTGTCTGTTTCGCCGTTTCCAAGTGATTAATAAATATAGTAGCTTGTGCTCATTTTTATTCTTCCTTCTCTGCAGGCCGCATTTAGAAAATTATTAAAAATTTTCAGTACGTGTCTTGTTGACGTAAATACGGCAAAAGGCTGCCCTTTCAGGAAAGAATAGACTGGGTGGCAACAGTAGCTTTTGTAGGCCCACTGAGTAATCTCTACTCCCGAAATGTTTTCCCACGAAAACGGTGGTTAAAGGGTTTTATGGGTGGGGAATTAAAACACGCAGTGGAATATCCTTTAATAAATGCTAAACGCTTTAGTATTTTACTGTATTTAGAAGTGTTGTTGCTTTATGTCTGTAGATTTTCCTTATCTGTATTATCTTTTAACTTATTGCGGAAAAACCCGATAATCAAATTGCAGGTTTCTTTAATTTCCCAAAAAATTTAGATGGTGGTTATGAGGTCATCTACTTCAACTTACCTGAGGTCCAACTTACCGTTCTGGAGTTCGGTTAGTATATTCAGCAGTGCTGAGCGCCGCGCACATCTTTACTTCACATACGGGACAACTTACTCCCAGCGGCCGCGGGAAGCAACTTCGACTGCATTTTTTTCACTTGACACTTCTAAAAATTTCCTTCTCTGTCACTCCTATTTCTCCACCTCACAAAATTCTATAACCACCGTTTTTGCAGGACAAAATGCTGGGACTAGGAGTATATGAGTGAGCCTACATAAGCTACTTTTGCCGACCGAGTAGCCCATTAGAGTTATATTGGTCTCCCTAAAGGTTCTTTAAGGAAGAAGGCCTATCGGTCAAATTCAACCAAGCTCGTGGTTCAACGGTTAGAGCTTTAGACTTTTCCGATCAAGAGGCCGCGATTTAGAGCCTCAGATATTGTGCCACTTGGGGCTAATCAGCCAGAAATGGCTACATTCCGGTCAACCTTGTCTCCCTGTCTAAGACTACTAGCCGCTCTGCGGCTACCGGCGGAGCTCGGGAGTGAGCCCAAATACGAATCGGGGTGAGTGAGTGGGTTCCAGTATCGGACGGTGAACATTCATTTACGAGTGATTTCTAAATTATCGAATGCTTTGAACCTTATTGCATTTGCATTCGCAGTTTTCAAACTACGGGCTGTATGCATTCTTTCTAAAGAAAATCACAGACTTTTCTGTGCTAAGAAGCTGAGTTTACATAGTACTCAGGAAATCTTGCAAAAATCTAGATCGTCTGGTGAACGGAAGAATTGGTCCAGAACTTCTTCGGTAAAAGAGTTTTTACTTCAGAACACTGTAACTTAGCCTACCAACAATGGTGTGAACTTATAAAGTTCGATCCCCTGTGGATTTGTAGACTACAGTAGGGTCTATTTTTACTGTTTAAACTTTTGAATGGCCGTAATTTTAATCCTCTCAGTACCATAAGGCAGCTCGAGCACTCTCGGCGCGCCAGTTATCAAGATGTGTTTTATTTCTTCCTATGGCACGCACAGTTAGGTACCGTCAATTCTTTTCAGTAAACGCCATAACAACCTAGAATAAGCTGCCCAGAAGTATTGAGAGAGTTATCATTAGTTTTCTACATTCAGGACAACGTTTGCCAATTTTGGGTGCTGACTTGATGGGATCTCTCTTTCACTTTGATGGCGTTCCTGGACTTTGAACCCTGCCGAGCCTTATGCTGAAGATAATGGTGCTGAATCTGCGGCCCGCAATCGGATTACTCTTCAGCCGACAGCGAGCAACTGTTCACCGACAACCATTCAAGGGAGACTGAAAACACTATGTTCCTGTGTCAACCCTCCACGTCCGGAACTATTAACCCTAAACGATCTGCAGCTTTTCTTCTGCCAAACTGTCAACATAATTTATAACTGTACATACCTTTCGTTAGTATTGTACCTTTGAAGTAAGGTTTTTTCGCTTGAAACAAGCTCCCTATTTTGCCTAGTATTGACCAAACGCAAAATTAAAACAAACCCAATACTGACTGCAAAAGAGGGAGTTTTTTTAGGTTAGTTCCTGTCTTCGGGGTTTTAAAAAGCGCCCAAGAGATGCTTTACCAATAAACACAATTTTTTAAAGTTGCGTGTAAACTGGCAAGATGAATATATATAGGCGACATTAAGTAATGTGACGGATACGATGTATTATAAATAAACATTTAATGGTCTTTCAAATTTCATAATTGTAAACTCTTAAAAACCGAAATATATCATTTTCTCAAATGTATTATTTGACAGACACGTAATTTGCTGTAACAAGAGTACAAAAGGAATATTTTCTTGCATGTTTTCGCTAATATAGATTTTAATTTATAAGGACAGTGTAAAACCATGGGAAATATTCATACTCCTAAGTTGTCATTTTTAGAGAGTAGGAAGAAATTCGTTCATAGACCAGCATCCTGAGGTGACTGAGATTAGGCTGTACGCTTCAACCCTACTTGAGTAATTTGTTTGAACATTTCAGAATTTTGGTTGAGATAGGAAATCCTATGTACGCAGTGGATAGGTCTGCACTTTTCCACCACTGCAACTTGCCATTCATGAGTCGAATGAACCCAGTTTGGCATATTTGAAATTCGCGCTTATCTCCTTTACTCTTCTCCAACTTAAAGCCTTCTGTGGATTACACTAAAAATCAACGCGTTGCAAATGAGACCGAAATGTTTGGGTGGTAGCGCATTCTTTGCGAAGTCATCCTAGGTAACTAGTTGTTAATCTGTCAACTGTAAAACCACATTTTCAACCAATCCAATAGTGAACACATCGTGGCCCCGGTGGGATTTAAACTCATATCAGTCGGGAAGGCCTTAGTTCAGCGAACGCTCTACCAAATGAGCTACAGTAGATTCTCTGTCTCATGAAATCTCACCCGGAATTCTGAAATGAGTTTTTGATTCGAACATATTAATTATTTAGCGGTGAAAAAGAAGCTTCTTAAAAAGCCGGCATCCTGACGTGACAAAAATATATTAAGATTAGGCTATATGATCATCTCTATTACAACCATCCGAAACCGATCTGTTCGAATCAAAAACTCATTTCAGAATTCCGGGTGACATTTCATGAGATAGGGAATCTACTGTACGTTGGCACGCTGAAGCTTTGAATTCAATCACACTTGGGTCGATGCACATGCCCAGTCTACTGCGCTTATGGAATCCACCAATACGGCTACAGTAACCTGACTACCAGGCAGAATTTCCCAAGGAAGCCTCTGGAATCTACCGGATGGACTACCAGGCCAAGCGCCGCGCACACCTATTAACGTACGAAATAACTTACAAAAACCATTGATTGTGTTCTCTACCAGTTTTGGCAAATAAAAACATTACAATGTTCGCTACGGTGACCAGTTTATTTTACTGTTTGTCTGACCATTCTTCCATTATCAGCGGCAAGTTGATAATCTGTGTCCCCATTTACATGGTGTGTAGGCTAAGGACACTAAGGCTGATTTATTGGTGGCCACTTGACTATGCGATCCACTCACGCCTTTGTCCAACCCACAGAAAGGAATACTTGTTTCGGTAAGAATTCCTTGTAAAGAAAACCACAGTACCAAAAGAACCTAAGTTTCTTTAATACGGACTGATTGTAATAAGGGTTATGTAGGTAGGGCGTATCATGGCGAAGGAAAATAAACAAAAACTCAACAATAAACTTATAAAACTAAAAAAAATACTAAACAAACTAAACTAACAATTAAACTACCCTAAAACTAAACAATCAACTAAACACGAAAAGAAACTAAAACTAAGTAATCTAAGCGAAATTAAACTAAAAATAAACCAATAAAATTAAAAAAATAAACTGATAACTTAACTAAAAAGTTCAACAGGCTAAAAAACAAAGACACTGTTGCAGCACTAAAATGTGAAAATAATGAGGAAATTATAGACAATCTCGAAAAAGCAGAACAGCTTAGCAAGTTTTTGCATCTGTTTTCACTGAGGAACTGCATGTTAATCCGAAAGACTTCCATGCAGAGAGTAATTGCAGAAACATGGAGGACCTCCATTTCACAGAAGAAGATGTAAGGAATGAACTTCTTGCGCTTAATGAAGCTAAGTCTCCGAGTCCAGACAAAATACCAGCAAAGGTACTACAAGAGCTGGCTTCGGAACTTTCCCGACCTCTTACGCACATTTTTCAGTTGTCCTTTGATCGAGGCCTCCTCCCATCTGATTGGAAAGTTGCGAACATTTATCCTATTCACAAGGGTGGATCCAGAACCAGCGCGAACAACTATCGACCAGTGAGCCTAACTTGCATCTGTTGTAAAGTTATGGAAAGGATCATCAAAAAGGCCACTATGAAAATCCTCGAAGAAAAAGACTTCTTTGATGGTGCCCAACACGGGTATCGAGGAAACCACACCTGCCTGACCAACATACTTTATTCTATGGAGCAGTGGTTAACGTCATTAGACGAAAATACCCCCGTAGATGTTGTGTACATAGACTTTAAAAAAGTGTTCGATAGTGACCCTCACCAACGGCTACTCTGCAAGGCTGGCGAATCCGCGATAAGGGGCAATTTATTAAATTGGGCAGGAGATTTTCTCATAGGCCGATCGCAGTCCGTGTGCGTTGGAAACGCAAAATCCTCTCCAGTGCCAGTTGCGAGTAGAGTGCCTTAGGGCTCCGTTCTTGAGCCACTATTGTTCCTGATCTACGTCAACGACTGTAGGCATGGACTGGTCAGTAATGGAGTCTTGTTTGCAGATGATATTCAGATATGGCAACCCATCAGAAACGCTTATGATGAACAAACTCTGCAAGAAGGACTTGACCGCCTAGATGAATGGTCCAAAAATGGTTAATGCGGTGTAACTTTGAGAAGTGTGTCACATTGCGGCTCAAGACGAAGAAAGTGAGCGCGATGGATGACTCACACAACTACGTACTCGATGGAAGGTGCCTGTCGAACGTCAATGAACAAAAAAATCTGGGTATGGCTATTGTGCCATCCGTGAAGCCGTCTTTACATTGTGCTAGGGCTGCCAAAAGGGCGAACAGTGTTCTGTTTGCCATTAAGCGAACTTTTGTCGACATAGACAAAAAACTATTCGGCAAAATCTATGGAACATTTATTCGCTCACATCTGGAGTATGGCGTTCAGGTGTGGCGACCATGGATGCACAAAGATAACCAGATGCTGGAAAGAATTCAGCAAAGGGCAGCGAAAATTTTGAAGGGCCTAAAGTCTTCATCTTACGAATGTAGACTAGAAGCACTTAACGTTTTCCCCCTTGAGTATAGACAAATCCGCTGCGACCTCATACAGACGTACCGCCTCGTGAGGAATTGGGAGTGTGCTCTGAAGTTTGATGACTTCTTCGCCTTCGCCACTTCAACCAACCTCCGTGGGAATTCCCTCAAACTGCGGGAAACCCTATCCCATCTAGAGGTCCTCAAGCAGTCGTTCTCACAACGAGTCATCGGTGTCTGGAACGGACTGCCCGAGGAGGTCGTAATGGCAAACTCCACAGATTTGTCTAAACAGAAACTGGATCAACATCTACTTAACACTTACCGTTCATATGTACAAGGAAGCAGGATTAATTTGCGCCCCGGAAATACCGAAAGATAAAACATTACATTTGTATATGCTACTCACTTATGTAAAGTAACACATTTTATGTTGGATATATATTATGTACACAAGAGACTATTCTGACTGCTCACACCCACACGTTAAAATGTGTATACGTATTATATTTATTTTATATTTTTTTATTATGCCAGTTTACAGGCAATTGTAAAGAGTTGGTAATGCACCTCTTGGGCGCCTTCCAACACCTCGAAGACCGGAAAAAACCTAAAACAAACTCCCTATGTTGCAGCTACTATTGGTTTTGTTTCAGGTTTTTTGTTTTGTCAATACTGGGCGAGATAGGGTGTTTGTTTCAAGTGTAAAAAACCTGCCTTCAAAGGTATGATACAAACGGAATAAATGTACAGTTGTAAGCTGGGTGACTCATCAGCAGGAGAACTGTTTCATATCGTTTAAAAACATTAGTTCCAGACGGAGAGGGTTGGCACAAGAACACAGTGTTCTCAGTCTTCCTTCAATGGTTGTCGGCAAAAGTTGCGCGCTATCGGCTGAAGGGTTAGCAGACTGCGGGCTGCTGCTTCAGCAGCATTATCTTCAGCATGAAGCCTGGTGGGGTTCAAAGTCCACGAACGCCATCAGAGTGAAAGATTCCACCGAGTCAGCACCCAAAATTCGTGAAAGTTGTCCTGAATGTAAAAAACTAGTTATAGCTCTCTTAAACATAGGGTAGTTTTGCTGGGTTTTAATACTTTTGGGCAGCTTTTTCCAGATCGATATGGCGTTTACTGAAAAGAACTGCCGGTACTTAACTGTACGTGTCATACGAAGAAATAAAAATACCTCTCGATGACTGGCGCGTCGAGAGTGCTCGAGCTGCCTTATTGTACTAAGAGGATTAAAGGTTTGACCATTCAAAAGTTTAAACAGTAAAAAAAGACCCTTCTGCAATCGACGAAGCCATAGGGGATCCAGCTTTATAAGTTCGCACCTTTTTTGGTAGGTTAAGTTACGGTGTTCTGTAGTGAAAACTCTTCTAGTGAAGAAGAGCTGCACCGATTCTATTTTCTTTCGTTCACTAGTGCGCAGAAGACTGAATAGGGGGGAACAGTATTCAAGACTAGGTCTCACGTACATATTATAAAGGCTAGTTCTAACCTTGATAGTCTTAAAATTTCTAAGGATAAATCCGGTGGTTCGGCTTGCTTTCGAGACTATCAGGGCACATTGCTCTGACAAATTGAGACTATTAGAGTAGGATATGCCCAAATCCTTTATAACTCCTGGGACATTTAGTTCGTTGCCGTCAATGCTTAATTCCGGTTGATGACCGTCGCCAACAACCATAACGTAACATTTGTGCCATGAAAGGGTGAGGCGCCATGTGCAACACCACTGGGCGAAGGCCTGAAGATCCTTTTTTATCAGCTCGAGCACGATATTGCGATCTGCCGGTTTATATCGATAAGCGACTTTTAAATCATCAGCGTACATGAAGGGTCTGCCATACTGAAAACAATCTGAAACGTCGTTGACAAACAGACAAAATAGAAGCGGACCCAGTACACTACCCTGTATAACTCCACTCCTCACATGCGTGGGGTTAGAGATAACATTGGAAATTTTTACTCTTTGTGTGCGAGCATCCAAATAGGAAGATATGAAGTTCAAAGGCTTGCTACCTATGCCGAAGGAGGCTAGTTTCAGAAGGAGGAGGTTATGATCGACCCGATCAAAGGCCTTAGTAAAATCAAAATAGACGCTATAAGTGGCAAAACCGCTGTCTCTAGATTGCAGCACATAATCAAAGAAAGAGAGCTGACAGGTGTCACAAGATCGTTTCTCGAGAAAGCCATGTTGAGCTGTATTGAGCAGGTTGTTCTCTGTCAAGTGACGCATAATATTTTCTTTGATCAATGTCTCCAAGATCTTTGAGGCTGCGGGAAGTGTATTTATTGGCCTAAAGTTGTCAAATGACGTCGATCGGCCATGCTTGCGAATAGGCATTATGTGCGGTTCCTTCCACAACGAAGGAAAGGTTTCGCTCTCAAGAGCAAGATTAAATACCTTACAAAGAATAGACGGAAAGATATCATTCGCTTCAGCTTTTAGAAGGCTAACTGGGACGCCATCTGGTCCTGGACTATAGGATTGACGATATACATGTTACTCACTGTTTATAGTGACATATTTTATGTTGGATATTTCATGCATACTGTTTTGAATAGGGTATTTAAAGGCATTGCCTACTACCCTAAATATACTGAACTAAATGATTGGTTGGTTATGTATATAAAAATGCGGTGTTTTTACAAGGTACATTTCCTGTTTTTAAGCAACGGCTTTATGCTTTTAGACTCTGTTGTCCATTAAAGTCTGCCAGTTGTGGTGACCAACGCCCCTTCTATATTGCATTGCCCACGTAATTTTTAACAATGTCATTCACACTTTTAATGCTTTTTCTCCCATCTGCGACAGGGACCATATTCGTCATAGGAGGAGAGACTGCGCAGGATGACGGCTCCACCCGCATTCACGAGTTCCTAGTGGGGGAAGGGCGTTGGCGTGAACGGGTGCCTCTTGCCGATCGACGCCAGCAGCATTCAGCCGCCGTCGTTACTATCACAGACCAAGAGAAGATGACGATGCTTGGATAAACCTAGCCTCCTGTGAGATATAAGATGTCAGTCAGGATAGGTGAGAACACAATCGCGATGCAGCATCTGACTTATAGGTGAAATCCTACTTTAGGTCTCAGAAATTTTTTCAATAATCTAATGTTTTTGCAACAAAATAGCGTGCCATCAATAAACACACACATTTATTTACAACTGTTACTCACTTATATTTTATTGGGTGTGACAAATTTGTAAATTTGGCGTTCGTCTTCTTCCTACTACCTGAGGTCCAACTCACCGTTTTTGAGTTTATAGATTTTCTTAATTGAATTTTCCGAATTGTGAAAAATTTTGCGGCCCCGTAGTATAGTATAGCGCTGCACACCTCTTCAATTTACATGCGCAAATACTTTACATTGGTTTATTTTATTAGGTTTATTTAACTTATTTATATTTTAGTGCAGTTTGCAGTTTTGTTTTCAGTTCATTATTATGTTTACTAGTTTTATTTTAGTTTAGGCTTACTGTATTAATTAAGTGATTTTAGCTTACTGTAGAGTACGCTTTTTATTAAGTTGATTTTAGTTGTAGCTTGTTATTATTTGGATTACTTATTCCATAGTCAACACTAGCCCTGGCTTTGCTCCCTCTGGTGACTTCTGCCTTTTTAAGTTCCAACCTGGAATTTGGCCTGTTGTAAGCAAAAGCATAACTTAGACCGCTGCAAGTTATTTCCCAATATCTGCATAATTGCAAATTTTAATTATGGCGCGACTTTTTACTCACAACCAGGCAACAGTAGCCTATGTAGTTCTCCTAATTAATCCATACTCCCAGCATGTTGTCCTACGAAAACGGTGGTTATAAGGTTTTATTGGTGTGGAATTATAACACGCAGTAGAATACACTTTAGCAACTGCTAAATGTATTTTAATTTTACTGTAATTAGAAGCGTTGATTTATATCTGTATCTCTTTGTCTGAATTTTTTTTAAATTAAAATTCATTAGAAACACCGAAAATTTGTAGGCAGTATAAATGAGCCGATAAACACGGTAGAGGCTTTTGCGGCACTGGATGGTTCGTTAGATTTCGGCAATGAATTTACGGCTTGGAGTTGGTCAATGAAGAGTCCAGTGGGAACTATTGAGGAGATTGGTGGAGCTGTAAGCATTCGTATCTAAACTTGTGCGTTTTTTGCAGTACCAATACACATTTTTTGAATCCAACTGTTTGGTTTTCTTAAAGACTGCAAAAGACTACTATGTGATTTCGTATGTGAAAAACTTGGACGGACAGATAGGGCCAAAATCTGGGGTGGCTGGATAAAGTCGTGTTTTTTCTACTGGTGAACTTAATTGTATGTTACACTGTAGAATGCAGAGTCATATTGGCAAACAGTTGTTTTGAGGCATTCATCATCAGGCCGGTACAGTGACAGTGAGAATAAAACTGGTAAGTTAATTGCAGCGTTTATATGCTCGTCAGGTTGGGGGGAGAAGGAGGGTCGGGGTGGGTGAGTGTAATTAAGCATCTGAGTTTTCCCTCATCTCCTGAATGCGGGCGCCAGCTCGTGTAGGATGTTGGTTTCGATGCGCAGAGAAGACGGAAGATTTCTCACGGTCAGTAGGTTGAGGCTTGTGTGTCAGCCGCGCAGCGTGCTCTTGACTATACTCTGTGGCTTCCTTTTTTGTGTTTTTGGACGAGTTGACTTCAGGAGTCATGAGATTTCCGCGTGCAGTCGGCCAAGGTAGGCAAATTGTTTATACGAGCGATTAAGCCGTCGACGTCTGTCTATTTACTTTCTAAAACTTTTTTTCTTTTCGAACGCCCTGTTTGGGTTTTGAAGGGCCAATGCCTGCCGGATTCGCAGGTGTGCGAGTCCACCCACTTAAAGGTCCCTAGACTCCTTGAGCACGTTTAACGATTTTTTGGGGTTTTCCATGTGTAATGACGATGGGACTCCCCTCGTAACATTTGTCTAGAACGTGTTTTACCTCCAGAGTGCTATTTCGGCAGAACTTCTGTTCAATAGGGGTGCAGGTTACTCTAGAAATTAGATAAACTGGGTGAGAAGGTATTTCCTATAATTTATCAATACCTGGGTGAGAAGATAAGCATCCAATATTTTGTAATAAGCATATCAGGTGGGGCTTTTTGGTACAGGGCCTAACGAAACCTAGTGGGGGGACGCGGTCCTGGTAGCGCGGTAGGCTTATCTATACACTCGACAGAGCAGAACGGAAGGGAACCAGGTGGAGGGTGATTTCGGCTTTAGCGTTCATCGCTTGCATTAGCACATGGATCACCCTGAGTGGATAACACATTTGGTCTTGTCAGCCTGCTGCAAGGTCCGCTAGCACCCCTGTCCAGAATGAGAATGTCAGCGTCCTTACCGATGTCAGGAAAGGCGACGTAGAGTTCGAACGGTGGCTGTCCTTTAAAGATTTGAAGCTTGCCTTTCACTTCTGCGTCCACTTAACCTCACTCCCTGTTTGAGTGACCTAGTTTGGCGGTGGGGCTATGTGGTCATATTCCTCGGAGAGCATCCTGTATTAGGAAGGGAAGTCCGGAAATGGAATCTTGACCTCATTCTCACAGTCTGGCCTTGGTCACTCGTGACCTCATATAAACTTTTTGGCAGGAGTTTCCTTGGTAGCGCACGGGCAAAAGAAGCTTATGTAGACCCACTCATATACCTCTACTCACAGTATTTTGTCCTGCGAAAACGGTGGTTATAGAGTAGAAGGAGAAGGAAATTTTTAGAAGTAGATGTAAAGTGAAACAATTTAGTTAAAGTTGCTTCCCGCTGCCGCTGGGAGCAGGTTGTTCCACATGTATATTGAAGGTGTGCGTGGCGCTTCGCGCCGTGGTCTATACTAATCTAACTCCAGAACGCTAAGTTGGACCACAGGTAAGTTGATGTAGAAGGCCTCCTAACTACCATTCCAATTTTTCGGGAAATTCAAGAAACCTGCAATTTGATAATCGGGTTTTTCCGCAATAAGTTGAAGGATAATACAAATTTATCACTACCACTGCATCAAATTATACTACTTGTGATTTGCGAATAGTCATATATTTTTCTGTATTTTTCTATCGCATTTTTGTGAAGACTGTCTTCCCGGAACATGTAACTGTCGTAAATTTTAAATTTTCCTTCTTATCAACTTATTTCAGATCATCCTGTTACCAACAGGGAGTTCAAAGGCATTCGCCTTTCTTTCCCTCAAGAAACTGATACTGATACTGATAAATCGATAACACATCTAAATACAGTAAAATGAAATGCATTTAGCATTTAATTAAAGTATATTCCACTGCGTATCCTAATTTCTCGCCCATAACCACCGTTTTCGTAGGAAAACATGCAGAAATTCATTGAGTAAGCATGTAAATATAACTCAGAACAGTTGTGCGCTACCAAGGGAACTCCTGCCAACTTTTCCTTATCAGTCTCGATCAGGGATGCGAATCTGACATGCCCTGAAGACTTCGTCCCTTTCTCGTAGAACTATACATTTTTCTGACTTCACAGTGAAGCCTGCCAGCTTTAGGCTGTCGAATACCTTACGCAGATTATGAGATGGTCTCCGTAGTCCTTCTCAAAAAGACGACCATGCCATCGAGATATATCACACATACCGTCAGAATGACATGTACGAGAACTGGTTCATAAATCTTCCAGAGGTACTAGATGCAGTTGCCAGAACTGAGAGACATGTGTCCGAATTCGTATAGTCCGGAGAGAGCTGAGTAACAGTAATGGCGGAAGAGGCGGTAGAGGCAGTATTTCTAGAATTACTGAGACAACTTTTTTCACTACAACTCATACAACTCATACTGTCACTGTATTATGTGTACTTCTAGGTCTGCAGACTTCTGTCAGAAGTGCTATGCCTATGCCAGGGGTGCTAGTTCAAGTAATCCTACTTGCTAAAGCTAGTAAGTGGCAAACTACAGTGTGGGCTGGTTGTGCATGTAGGAAATCTTAACCTACTATGCAACCGTGACCTATATGGAGATTTTTTAGTAATCTGAATGATTTAAGAGGCATGTTTTCAATACTAGCTGAAGATCTACCATGTGTTTGTTTCGTTACCGTGTGGCAAGATAGTGACGATATAGTTTCAGGTAGATGATAGGTTGACCACCGATTTCGATTATGTCTATCAGATACCGCTGTTATAGTCACCGGGTGTAGCTTTCGATGGACAACGCACAGCCCCAGGTAGCGTCTTTCTGCATGATAAGCTCAGTGGTTACCATGTATTTATCTCACAAGGTAGTGTCATTTACCGGCTAAGTTTAGAATTGCTACCGTATCCAGCTATAGTTTGGAAGTTACATAGCGGGTCCTTTCTAACTAAGGGTACAACATTTTCCAGAATGTGTTTATCATAATAGCATGGTATTTCCCATGATGCAACAATATCTGAGTGGTAAGACACGCATCTTATATTTGCAATAAGCATAACTGATGGTAATATGTGCTTACAAGCGTCCTTGTCCTCCACAGAAGTGGTCGGAAGAACATGCTGGTTATGCTGGGTTGATTTGCGTCGCTGTACGGCTGACGCAGACCAACAGATACAGGCAAATGCTCTCGGGTGATGAAGTCATTGAAAGTCGTTTGATAAAGCTTTGTGTCGGTCAAAAGCCCAAATATGTCTGTGAGCAACAAAAAAACTCTCGGTTTTGCACGCGATATTTCGACCATTTATTTCTATGATGCCAAAGTTATGCTCCACAAAGGTTGGTGCAGTGGCTTGAGCGCGAGTTAGGTCTCAAGTGATAGTCGGCATTCCGCAGCGTCAACCGCGTTTCGCTCATTCCTTTTCCACCTTACAACAGTGCCTGACAGAGACCACAAGTGCCAATCAGTTCTCACATCTGTAGAGGCTATATCCAAACAAATTTACAAAACGTCTTGGAAAATATGCAATGGAAAACTTTATAAGGTAGGCTAACTGCTAGTAAGTGATTTACCAGACTTTTCTAGTGGAAAAATTGTAATAACCGGTATATGAGGATGACAATGAAGATTAGAAATGATACAACTCACTTAGATCCTTCACGGTCCTAGCCGGCAGTTGTCAAGCAGTCAACTTGCCAAAGGATGACTCCGTGAAGATCAGGATCCAAGTTCGTTGGGCCGCGCTTGTGCAAATTGAGGAAATTATCGTTTGCAAATTGTTGCTGGATTCTCCTGAGCCCGAGAATGATCACCAGAGAGGTGTCGTTAAAGGGCAAAATAAACAGTGGCAGGAGAGGAGAGTGTTTAACAAGACATTTGCTGGCAAGCGTCAAAACCAAAAGTGTGCTTGTATGTTGTATTCGAGTTTAAACAAAATTGGTTATTAATAAGTTTAAACAACGCACAAGTTGAACCAAGAGCCCACATAACTCCCTCACCAGAGCGTTGGTGGGTTAAAAACGCTCGACAAAAGAGGATGCACAAAAAGTTTAAACAACAAAGTCTCGCAAGTTGGTAGGAAAACGAACATGTCAACCAGAACGTGTGGAATGGGGGAAAGGAGTGTGAGGAGGGGTGAGAGGGGTGCGGGTAGGTTCGGTGGGGAGGGTGGCGGTGGGCTGGGGGCAGCAGGTGGTGTGCAGGGCGAAGGTGCCGTGGAAGTGGGCGGACCCGGTGATGGTGTCATGCATTCCACGTAGGCCGGCTTCAGTCTGTCGATGGAGACCGTATTAGTAGCATCAGCCCTTTGAATGAGGAAATGTTTGTCCTTCCGTTCAAGCACTTTGAAGGGACCGTCGTATGGTGGGCGAAGGGGCCTGCGAACTTCGTCGTGCCGGACAAACACTAATGGGGTTGTGTGCAAGTCGTCGTGCACGAAAACGCGTCGAGGTGTCGCGCGGGTGGGGGTTGGGCGCAGTACGGCCATGCGTTGCTGCAGCTGTTGCACGAAGTTGTTCGTGGCGTCAGGGGTGACGGAGGAAGACTGCACGAGCTCGCCAGGTAAACGGAGGGATGCGCCGTCAACGAGATCGGCGGCAATGCATTGAATGTCTTCCTTAACAGCCGAGCGAATGCCGAGGAGGACGAACGGCAGGTTGTCGCTCCTGTTGTGTGAGGCAGGCTGGGATATCAGCGCGGACTTCAACTGTCGGTGAAGGCGTTCCATGAGGCCGTTTAATGCTGGGTGATAGGCAGTTGTGGTGATATGTGAGCACCCGAGCAGTTTCGTGAACTCACGAAAGAGTGCAGACGTAAACTGACTTCCGCGGTCAGTGGTGAGGGTAGTTGGAACACCGAAGTTGGCTATCCAGTGCGTAAGGAAAACCATAGCAGTATTCTCTGCCGAGGTATCCGAGATTGGAACGGCGATGGGCCATCGTGTGAAACGATCAACAGCGGTCAGAATGTTCGTGAAACCACGAGATGGGGGTAACGGTACGACTAAATCCATTTGGACGTGTAAAAAACGGGCGTCGGGAACCGCGAACGTGCTGGGAGGTTAAACTGTGTGTCGTTGAACCTTATTCTTTTGACACGCTAAGCACTGCCTGGTCCAGGTAGCAATGTCGGTGTTCATCTTTGGCCAGACAAAACGGGCTGCGATGAGTTTGCGGCCGGCACGAACACCGGGGTGGGATAGCGACTGGAAGTGGTCGAAAACAACCTTCCGGTAGGATTGGGGTACTACAGGACGAGGGGTTCTTGTAGAAAAATCACACACGATAAAGCCAGGTGCCGCGGGGAGGGGAGCCTCACGCAGCTGAAGCACAGAAGACGCAAGCATTTCATTGATGGAGTCATCAAGCGCCTGCGCTTCCGCAAGCTTCGCCAGGTCTAACGTGGTGATAAGAGCGTTGACCTCAGGACGGGACAAGGCATCAGCAACGACATTCTCATTACCGTGGACATAGCGTATGTCTGAGGTGAATTAAGAGATAAGTCAAGGTGACGTACTTCACGTGGCGAATATCGATCTGGCTTAGCTTTGAGGTTTGTGATCCGTGTGGACCTGGAAATCCCTCCCCTAGAGCAGGTGGCGAAAATGTCGGATGGCAGGTAAATGGCGAGAAGTTTATGCCAGAAAGTACTAGAGCGAGTCTGTGCCAGCTGAAGCTTCTGGGAGAAGAAGGCTAGTGGCTGCAACTGTCCGTGGACCTGTTGCTGCAGAACTGCGCCGACGGCAGGGTTTGAGGCATCAGTAGTCAGAATAAGCTGTGTATCAGAATCGGTGCTCAGATGATGAAGCAGGGTGATATCCACGAGTGCTTTCTTGGCTGTCTCGAATGCTTCAAGAGCACTGGGTGAAAGTTGAAGCGATTTGGTCTTTGACTTCAAAAGATCCGTCAAAGGTGCCAGGGTGGCGGCGCAATTTGGTATGAAACTCTGGTAGTAGTTGATTAGGCCGATGAAACGGCGGAGTTGAGTTATGGACTTCGGGGCTGGAAAAGAGAACATGCTTTGCACCTTGTCTGGGAGGGGTGTGATCCCATGTTGGTCAAGACGATGGCCAAGAAAATCCAGAGAAGTGACGCCAAAAAGACACTTATCGACGTTTAGCTGAAGACCATTTTGCTAAAAAACGATCGAAAACTTGGCGTAAGTGTTCAACGTGTTCCTCGGGTGACGAGCTTGCGATAAGGATGTCGTCGATGTTCACGAACGTGAAGGAGAGACCGCGTAAAATTTCATTGACAAAACGCGGAAACGTTTGGGCCGCGTATTGCAAACCGAAAGGCATGCGAAGGAATTCAAATAGGCCGAATGGGGTCGTGACGGTGATTTTAGGAATATCCAGCTCCGCGACCGGTATTTGGTGATAAGCTCGAACGAGGTCAATCTTGGAAAAAATCGTCTTTCCAGCCAACGTGTGGGAAAAGTCATGAATATGGGGAATCGGGTACCGGTCCGGGACTGTAGCTCGATTGAGAGCGCGATAATTAACGCATGGCTGCCAACCATCGGATGACTTTTTGGGAACCATGTGCAGTGGTGAAGCCCATGGACTGGACGAAAGACGGATAATCCCGAAATTTAACATGTGCTCGAATTCATTCTTCGCGATTCGCAGCTTCTCAGGATGAAGCCTATGGGGCTGAGCATGGACCGGTCTGCAGATGGTAGGGATATGGTGGCGAACGGCGTGTTGAACCTGCTCCGTGAACTGACAGGGCATAGAGAGGGAAGGATAATCCCTCAAGATTTCAGAAAATGGCGGGCTTGGTACGGCCAAGTGGATGCCAGCAGAAGGCTCACGCGAAACTACCCCAACAGTAAAAAGCTAAGTGTTAGGAGCTAGCAACTTCTGATGTTTAAGGTCAACTGTGCGGCCGAAGTGTGACAGGAAATCCGCTCCAATGATAGGTGACTGGACGTCAGCCTGAATGGAAACCCACTGGAAGCGGCGACGAAGTCCAAGGTCTAAGGTAAGGGACCGCTGACCGAACGTGGCGATACAAGTGTTGTCCACAGCCTGCATAGTAAACTGCGATAGCTGGACATTATGCTGGCGAGGGGGGCAGTAAAACGCTAGCCTCTGCGCCTGTGTCGATCAAGAAATGGAACCCTGTGGACTTGTCGGTCACGTAAAACAGGCGACTGTGTCGCAAGTGGCCAGCACCAGTTTTCGCCATTACTGGCTGCCGGCGCCGTTTCCCAAATGGGAACTTCTAGCGTAAGAACAAGGCAGGACGCATTTAATAGCATCCGGGCAAAAAGTTCGGTGGTACCAGCAGACCTTGTCGTCTGCACGCTCTTTTGAATTAGAACGGTTGTGGCTTGCAGAAGGACGACCGGTTTGAAGCCGGTTGAGTGTGGAACACATCGTGCTTACTTGAGAGCACAATAACCTGACAGTATCTTTAAGATCCTGCTGGTCGTCATCGCTTGTGTCTGTTAAGTCTCAAATCGGTTGAGGGGGTGAAGTAGACCGCGGGGATGAGATACCAAGCAAGTTAGTGGACTTTCGCTGTGAACGGCTGTCCGGTTTACGGTCGGATCGTGAGGTTGAAACATGGGAGACGGCATGCTGAGGTACTGAGGTCGAGGCTTGGTTTACAGCGTACAAACTAGTACCGAGGTAACATTGTTGGATGCGGTCTGCGTGATCCGCGAGTTTTGTCAGCGGAACATCGTCGTCAAGCAGGGCAAGTACCTGTTGCATTGGATTGGGTTCTTTGTCCATCCAAATGCGACGGAAAATAGAATCATCTATGTGCGACTAGCAAGCAGGTGACGCATGTGGCGCATTAGAGCAGAGGGGGTTTTGTCGCCAAGCTCGACGTTTTTGAGGACTTGGCAAAGCTTGCTGTCGGCAGATTGTGCTCGCGAATAGCCTTATTTAAGCTAGAATAGGGCTTGACTTTGGGGATAGGATCAAGGAGATCCTGAACGGCGAAAACGATGTCGAATGGTAAGTTGTGCACGACGTATGCGTAACGCGTACGCTCGCCAGTAATCTGACGTGAGGCAAAAAACAGCCTCGATCTGTTTGAACCAGCCCGTTGGGTCACGCACTTCGTACGGGGGAAGCTTAATGGATATCTGAAAAGCCTGAGGCTCGTCCTGATCAGGTGGTAAACATAAGTTGTTAGAACCAGCATCATCTTCATCGCAATCGTGAAATTGGTGGTATCCGTCATCCATGTTGAAAAACGTATTAAC
This sequence comes from Ligula intestinalis, assembly GCA_036362985.1. Taxonomy (NCBI): domain Eukaryota; kingdom Metazoa; phylum Platyhelminthes; class Cestoda; order Diphyllobothriidea; family Diphyllobothriidae; genus Ligula; species Ligula intestinalis. Next base: position 18,187,484 of record JAYGXS010000009.1, read on the forward strand.
GGCAGAGTCAAACGGAAAAAACAGGTGAATGGAATGAATGATAAGGCGTGGATGACAAAAGAAATGGGGTCACCAAATTTTTAGAGGCTATAGCCCTACAAATATACAAAACATCTTGGCAAATATGCAATGGACAATTTTCGTAGGTAGGCTAACTGCTAGTAAGTGATTCACCAGACTATTCTAGTGGAAAAATTGTAATAACCGGTATATGAGGATGGCTATGAAGATAAAAATGATACAACTCACTTAGATCCTTCACGTTTCTAGCCGGCAGTAGTCAAGCAGTCGACTTGCCAAAGGATGACTCTGTGAAGACCGGGATCCAAGTTCGTTGGGCCGCGATTGGGAAAATTGAGAGAAATCTCGTTTGCAAATTGTTGCTGGATTCTCCTGAGCCCGAGAATGATCGCCAGAGAGGTGTCGTTGAAGGGCAAAATAAACAACGGCAGGTGAGGAGAGAATTGAGCTGTGGAGAGTGCGCTTGTGTGTTAGATTCGAGTTTAAACAAAATTATGATTATCAGTATCAGTTTATTGAAGGAAAGATAGGCGAATGCCTTTGAACTCCCTGTTGGTAACAGGATGATGTAAAATAAGTTGATACAAAGAAAAATTTACAATTTACGACAGTTACATGTTCCGGGAAGACAGTCTCCACAAAAGTATGACAGAAAAATACAGAAAATATATGACTACTCGCAAATCACGAGTAGTATAATTTGATGCAATGGATTTGATAAACAATGTGATTCATTTGTAGGTGATTCATTGGAATCTGATGAAGGAGTTTTCACCTTCATTGCGTTTGCACTTGATACATGTCCAGTCTACGCTTAAATGCATGGACACAAGTGGAGAGGACAACCTTTTCTGGAAGAGCGTTCCACGCTGAAACTACTCTGTTGGTAAAGAAAAATTTTCTTCCGTCGATCCTTGCTTTGCCCGGGCGTAGTTTAAGGGAATGCCCGCGCAGAGTTTGCGTGTAAGCCTGGGCAAAGAAATCATCAGGAACGAAACAAAAATGCAGGTTATTCATAAAACGGAACGTTAATATGAGGTCCCCTCGAAGTTGTCTGAAGGAAAGGGGAAATAGGTCGAGAATGGACAGTCTGCTTTCATAGGGCAATGTTCCTAGACCTCTGACCATCTTTGTCGCTCGCCTCTGGACCTTCTCTAAGACAGTACAGTCTTTGGCAGTCCAAGGTCTCCATGCCTGTATAGCGAACTCCAGGTGTGACCGAATGAAGCTTCCAAAGATTTTGGAAAAGCTGTCTTTTTCAAACCCCATAAAGGCTCGTCTAATCAGCTGTAATATAGATCTGGCCGACTTCGCCGCCTTCGTACAGTTCAGCGTTGGTTTGAGCGAAGAAGTTATCCACACACCCAAGTCCTTCTGACTCTCAACTTGTTGCAACGGAGTACCATTTAAAGAATAGACTTTCGTGCAGGATGCTCTACAACTGCCGATTTGAAGAAAGTTACATTTACTAACATTGAAAGGCATAAGCCAAAGCTTTGACCAGTCCTCCAATCTGTTCAAGTTGGCTTGTAGATGGTTTTCCTCTGCCGTACTTTGGACAACTTTCCATAATTTGACGTCATCGGCGAACAAAGTGACTTCACAGGCTAGATCCCTGACACAGTCGTCGATGAAAACGAGGAACAATATGGGACCTAAAACTGAGCCCGGTGGGACGCCACTCACCACAGGTAAACCTGAGGACTGCTGGCGACCGACTTGGACTCTTTGTGACCGTCCTGTCTAAAAGTGTTGGATCCATAGGAGGAGGTTCCCGCGAACGCCTGCGCTGCGCAGCTTAAGCAGCAGGCGTTGATGGGGGGCGGTATCAAACGCCTTTTTGAAGTCAATGTAGATCGCATGCACCGTTTTGCCCTCGTCACGTGCTTTGGTCCAGCTATCAAGAGAGAATAGCAGATTGGTAAGACAGGACCTACCACTGCGAAAACCGTGTTGGGCATCGAAAAGGAGATGATTCTGCTCGAGGAACTGCATCAACGCCTTCTTAATGATTTTTTTCCATGGTTTTGCAGCAAATGGAGGTTAGGCTCACCGGCCTGTAATTATTTGCGGACACTCGGCTGCCACTCTTGAAAAGTGGGATGATCGTCGCTGTCTTCCAATTAGATGGTAGGCAGCCCGTAACGATTGACGCCTGGAAGATTAAGGCTAACGGCTTGGCCATTTTTAGAAGCAAGCTCCTTCAACAGCTTGGCCGGGATTGCATCGGGGCCTGGGGAGGTCGATTCTTTCAATTTACGAAGCTCATTCTTAACTACATCTTCGGTGAAGAGGACTGTATCAATAGATGGGATTGAATTGTCTTCATAAGTGTGGGATATAAAACCGGGTTCAGCCACCTCGACGGATCGGAAAAACTGAGAGAGACGGTCAGCTTTATCCTTGTCCTCTGAGATTTCGGCACCTTCGGCAGTTCGCAGTAGGGGGATAGGATCCTTATTCCGCGTGCTCTGTCTTATATAACTGTACAGGACTTTGGGCTTTACCATGGCTCGGTTTAACAGATCCTCTTTGAACTGCTGTCGAGCTCTGACAATGAGACGTTTGACCCGGGTCCTCTGCATTTTGTACCTATTAAGAGATTTAGGTGACCTATCAATTCGGTACTTTTTAAACAGTTTTCCCTTCTTGTTAACTTCGGTTTTTAAGGATGGATTCAGCCAGCGAGGCCTGTTTGTAAGTTTTCGGTGAGTGATAGGGCAGTGGCTAGAGATGAGATTATGGACTATCCCTTTGAACTGTTCCCAAGCTTCTTCAACGTTGTCGGAGAGTGTGGATTCCCAGTCTATGAAACAGAGATCATGTTTCATTTGCTCGAAATCACCACGCCAGATATAAGGACGGAGGTCTTGTGGTTGGGCAGGCAAAGAAAATAAACTGTATTCCCACATGAGAACTACATGGTCACTCTGGCCTAGTGGGGGTAAGCAATCCACAATGTCGATTTTGTCGAGCGACTTAGTGAGCACAAGGTCGAGGCAGTTCATCCGCTGGCCTTCACGAATTCTTGTGGGAAATGTGACGTGCTGGGTGAGAAGTAGGTATTGGGTTATATTCAGGAGCTGGTGGTCGAATGTCGATTCAGGGAAATCAGCTGAGGAGGAGCTCCAGTTGATGGTAGGAGCGTTGAAGTCCCCAACAATAAGGGTATTTGGTCGCGTAGCGAGGGTTTTAAGCTCATCCAGCAATAGGGCATCGGCCGCAGGATTGTTCCTTGGTGGTCGGTAGACAGTTAAGATATCAAGGCTTTGGGAACCTGTTGCTCTTACAGTTAACCATACCGCTTCTTGGCAAGACAGATTCGCCATTTTTCAGAAACACACAAACCGTTCTTCACGAAGGTTGCTACGCCTTCGCCTCTTCGGTTGTCTCTGTCTTTCCGGAACAGTTGAAAGCCGGGGATTCCAATTTCGCGATTGTCAATCTGGTCCGACAACCATGTTTCTGTTATCGAAATAACATCGGGAAGGAGGTCGGATGCGATGATCCTTAGTTCGTCCATTTTTGAAAGTAAGCTTTGCGCATTGGTATACATAAATGTCAATTTTGAATTCTTGCGTGGTCCATTTGTAGCCCCAACGCAGGCTACTGGAGTAGCTGCGCGGACATGCGAATCGGTTTGGTCCATGAGAGGGCAGAATGTCTTTCGACTATCTGGTCCTTGAAGATCACGAGATTCGGTTCTCCTTTGATTCTGCATTCCTTCAATTCTGGAACTAGCATGCGGCGTTCCAGCCTCTCGGCAGGAGAGTAATCCGGCTGAAAAAAACACATCCTTTCTAGAGTACTTCAATCGAAAACGCCTGGACAGTAGAAGTTTTGCTTCTGTGTCGCTGGTAAGGACGATCTTTAGTGGTCGTGGTCTAGTCTGCTGAGTTGAGTTTGGGCGAATTCCAAGAGAAAATATCTTTTGATAAAAGATTTCCTCAGATGGTTGCAACAGCTCGTTTACGAGCTCTTGGAATAACCCTTTGTCAGCCTCGCTTCTTTCGCTGGGTGTTTCGGCAGAGGACTCGGGTAGTCCATGTATTATGATGCAGTTGCCCTTGTCAGGGCCGCTGCTATTAATTGGGGGTTTTCGGTTAACCTCCGACCACGCAGAATCCTCAAATGGTTGATTGATTGCGGGTTTTCAGTTATCCTCCGACAACTCAGAATCCTCAAATGGGCCTCGCAAAATGGGAATGTCTGCTGGGGCATCCGGACTAGTAACGCTCTGTGCACGGTCAACTGGGCCTTTATCCGGGGACCGCTGAGAGGGATTCGACACTACCGGAGTGCAGGTCTCCTTAACTTAGGCTGTGACTACCTTTTGATCTGATATTTGCTTATTGGAAGAGCCCGACGGATTCTCTTTCGTGACAAGGCGACCTTATTGTGTTGTAGCCGTTGGCCTCTTGCTATTAGACTTTGGCTCTTTGGGAGGCGTGACTGGACTGCTTTTTACGGGTCTCTTAGATTCCACTTGTATGCTTCCTGTGGATATGTTAGGCACTCCACCCCTCATTCTACTACGGGCTGCTATTTGTGTAGTCTCCTCCGGAATAAAAGACCTGTGGATAAGCTCTTTCATCTCTTGGACTTCTAGTTCGAGCCGGTTAAATTTGGTGACTAGCATCTAGACCATCGATTGGCTTGCGGAAACCGGCTGGTCTACTTGCGTCGTCTGCGCTAGATTTAAGACACTTTTTGAACGCCTCTTCGACCGTGCTGTGATGATGTAGTGGTTAGTGCATTCGTCCTCGAGGTGAGTGGTACTGTGATCGAATTCCGGTCGTGCATCCTTTTCTCTTCAGAAGTCGAGCATAACATGTTTGCTAAGCTTCTAACAATCAGCGAAAATAGATTTCCTGATCAAGGATATTGCCTTAAATTTGAGGAAAATACACTAGAACAAGGTTTCTTCGATATTGATAAGTTTATTATTGATAAGTTAAAATAACGCACAAGTTGAGCCAAGAGCTCACACATCATATGGTTTTTTTTGCACGTTCGAAATTTAGTTGTTCTTTGTGTACTTTATGTCAGTCCGAAGACGTGCTGGGGAACCAGCCTCGAAAATTTACTAATTTAAGTTACCTTTATATCCAACAGAACATCATTTTCTTCAAATTAAAATTTCTTGGGATGCATGTTTTCACTTTTATGCGAGTTAAACTTCAACGCTGACATTAATGTTTTTCTTGAGAGGGAACAATACGAGAAATAAGTGAATCTAAAATATGGTATTATTTATTAGTACAAACATTAAAAACACAATTTGGAAAAATCGGACCAGTCGTGGCAATAAGGAGCTGTCAATAATTCTACCGAATGGACTGATTCGAAATCAAAGAAGATATTTTTTGGAAAAAGTTTTCACTATTTTCGAGTTCTAGTGTAGAAAGAACCGTATCGTGGTCTAAACTCCTGAGGTGGCGTTAAGGTGACACAGATATTGGCAAGCAATCTTTACAGAAGAATAGTTCAATATGCCTGACAGTGCCCAAGAGGTTCTATCTCAAGTAACCTTAATAATATTACCTTTTGACGTCACCTTTGACGTCAAGTCTCAAAAATGTCGTTACAACATACATTCAGATCATTCACAATCAGAGACATTCCCAATGTCCTGCATAATCCAAATTTCCCATTCTTCCTACATATTTGTTCAGCTTCTTTCTGAGGCTGTTGTTTTTCATAGTCTATTGCATTAATTTAGTGAAAATAATGAGATGAAAATCACGTTTTCAAGCAACGATAATGATCTATATCCCATGTATTAAGAGTAGGATGTACAAATGCCACTGAACTCCTCATTGGGTACAAAGTAACTAAGAAAAAGCATCGACCCATAAGGAAAAATGCAAGAAGGGTTCCTCACATTATTGCATTCGAAGAGCAAGCACTCGTTGGTTAGTGGAAAAGAGCAAACATAATTTACTCCTCACTTTTATAGAATAGTTTTATTGAGTGCAATTCAGGGAAAGTTGGCTTACGCAATTGCGCTCCAGCATCAAGTGCATTCGGACTTAAAATCACGTAGAGCACTTGTTTCTGAAAATTATGTTAACGTAAAACTGCTCGCTTGTGCAACGTATGTCTATCGAGCTGATTTTTGGATGATATCACAGGCTGAGACATTAGAATCGCCTCGTTCAGATCGTTCCACGGGTCCACGACGCAGTTAGAGAAAAATACTTTCTCACATCCAATCTTCTTTGAGGTACGTTGACATAATTATGTGAAGGGATACTCCCGGAGATAAATTGTAGCGGCCTGTTGGTAATACGTATCACATAATTGGGTACAGTCCAAGCCACAAATGATACAGAATGTTTGTATCATGTCGCCGCAAAATCACTGAATGACAGATTACTTTAACTGTTCATAATTTTGTGGCTTTTCTCAGTATCCACTCAAGAAGACTCCGCTCTTGCTACATCCATAGTGTCCAGGCCGGGGTCACATATTAATCAATATGTAAGACCATACCGTCAGTTCCCGAGAAATTTCACATGAGAATGCTGTTATTACCATAATGCGTTCATGTTTGCAAAAGTGCCTCGACGGTGTCTAGGAATTAATAAACGTATGCAAATTTGAAGGTCTCCTCCATCAAATGCAACGACCAGAGTACCCTTGGTCGCCTTTGAGGCAACAACGCAAGAAGTTCTGCCGTTATGATAATGCACATCATTCGTTCACAGCAGCAGTTATTGAGTGAACTTATTTTGTAATGTGACTACTTGGAATACATTTATGCGGGTTTCGTGCATTTGGGCAATTTTAAGCGTGGTACCTCTACCCCGTTTGATTAAATATTTGTTCTTTTTTCGAATTTGAGCTCATAAATTTGCCTAAGTTGTCAGGCATTTCCACTGAGTTAGCTGCATTATTAAAGTCACTCAATTTTATATCTGAGCTCGACACTAAGGTGTTATCTTGAGATAACCCAAGGGAAGATTGAGTAATATTCACTCTTTTATCGCCATCCACAGTTAAGCAGCAACGCACTCATTGGTACCTGCATTTTTACACAATTTCCACGCTTCTCTTCAACCTGACTTTACCCGTGGTGGGATTATTTGTATTTGAGGACTGCAGCCATTCCCGTAGATCCTAATCCAGCTTGTGGAAGTATTCATTAAACGACCTCCTCCATATACGAGACTTATGGAAATATAGTTGCATAATAATTGGCATACTGCAAAATACGGAGGTAAGCGTTTCCATGATGGTTAATACGTATGGTTTTAAACGGTCTATTGTAAAAAAGTACGGGTGAAAACGCATGAATGAGAATAAATAGAAAAACCAGAGTATCGATCTGAATACCAGAATTTTCTACTAGTAACGTCACTTCCGGACTCTGGTGTGACCTATTTGACCTAAATGTTTGTTTGTCGGAGGTGATCAAGACTATATTTTTGGTCATGGTGTTTCATATTTTGTAAGAAACCAGTCTTTTCTGTTCACTTTTCATTTCACCTTTCAACGGTCCCCAGAAGGTGAGTGAATATTTGAAGAAATGAGCGATTAAAGTGTAGCCAATAGAAATGTAGGAAGACGTACAAATAGACTTGTACTATATTCATCATTATATTACCCCAGTAACAAATCGGTAGCGATCGCTATGGAGTAGACAAATTTTTTGCAAACACCGACAGTCCAGGCGATATCTAGCTAACACCGAAAGAACAACAGTGAAGCGGATAAGTATCAATAACCCAGTAGCAGCATAAACGGCGCAGTCACTTGGATAAAAGGTGACACATTTAATTTTACGTGCTGCGTAAGCACCTGGGTGCGTCTGGATACTTTAATGACGCAGTCCCTACGCAATGCGTGCCGGCAATGCCGGTATTTAAAATGATCTTACCAACGGCCTGGTAGCAGTGACGACAACAACCTCTGAGGACATTTGTTTTGAATAGAAGCGTACCTCTCAGCAAGTGCAAAGTTAAAAAAAGGTTAGATCTGGGGGAAACCAATCCAACTGCCTGATGGTGCAAAGCTATTTGCTTCCATGGGTAAAAAGCGCGACCACAGTGAATTTTGGAATAAAGATGCCTGAGATCTCCAACGCGCTTTAGCTAATGAAAGTACAAAGAGACCATAGGGGCTTTCGCAGATGGAATGTTTTTATTGCCAGTCTGCGTCAACGATCAACAGCGACAGTACCACTGGCACACAGGGTGTCCCAATATGGCTGCAGTTTGCTTCTAGTCAAGCTCCTAGCAGCAAGAACGACACTAGACAGCAGTAAAGAACCTGGTTAAAGTTGCCTTCAGAAGCAACCTACGAGTACTGTTCCAGAGCTAGAGGTGATGTAGGTTAGGAGGTCGTCTACTTCAACTTACCTGTGGTCCAACTTACCGTCCTGGAGTTAGTTTAGTCCGCGGTGCCAAGCGCCGCGCACACCTATTTACGTACGAAATAACTTACAAAAACCATTGATTGTGTTCTCTACCAGTTTTGGCAAATAAAAAAATTACAATGTTTGCCAATATATTGAGCGGTCATGCCGCCCGTTCATTGGTTAAAAAACATGCGCCAGATCTTCCATATAGGGTCTCTATCCCCAGAGCGCGTCATCGCCCATTGTAGGACTAACAGGTTTGCTTCCTGCTTTTAAATCTTTCTTCTGGCTTCATTTCACTTATCTATCTGACCAGTAGAAGTAGAGCATATCATCGTTCCCCCCTAATAGCAAAATCAATGCTTACTGTGTCCATGGGCAGCGCAAAATTAGCGTCAGCTGGCAGCGGCATTGCAATCGGTGCTATGTAGCCGATCCTAGTTAGACAAAACAGCCACACCATTAAATGATACTCCCAGTCCGTAAGTCCAAACATGTGCTGCCTACTCCCAGGTTTATGTCTTCCTTTGCACCCTTAAGGGACGTACGCTTAAAAACCATATTGCATGTAACTGTCGTAAATTTTACATTTTTCTTTGTATCAACTTATTTCATATCATCCTGTTATCAACCGGGAGTTCAAAGGCATTCGCCTATCTTTCCCTCAATAAACTGATACTGATACCCGTCCGCGTTGTTGGGGTGTATTTCTTGTTGGAACTAGTCTTATACACGAGCGTGAGATTTCTCTATCAGGAATCCATATTCTGTCATCATGCATAGGGATCTATCATTCTTTTTTCATGTTTAATTTATGTTACTGCGTGCCAAATATTTGATACTGTTAAAATTTGTTTACTTTACCTCCAGTAAATAGGTTTATTACCTTATGAGCGCCAGCGAAACCTCTTCCTACGTCAAGGACGCGGCGTCCGTTAAACAGAAATCCCCCTTAAAGCGGACTTCCACGAATGAGACAGACGTCGCTAAAAGCGATTCTACTCGTTTGTCTCCTGTCACCACCGCATCAGATGCACCACCTCCGAAAAAAGCTGCGCCACCACCATCTACCTTTGCTGTTTCCGCCAACAAACCTCTCTCAAGAAAGGGCAAAATTTGTATTGCTTTGCCCACACAGGTTTGTGCATAATTTTGCACAGTAGGCTTTATTGCTGCCCTTCCAAAGAAGCCCGTGTTAGAGCCAGAGATAAAGGTCGTCCCAGTAAGCAGTGTTGTAAAGAAAGTCTTTGATGCTGACGAAGAGGTAAGCAAAGTCACTTGTTTCTAGTTACTCTTCTAGAGTGAAGAAGAAGAAATGCCCCTCGAAGCCCGTATTAAAATGCGAAATAAGGGCAGGTTAGTTCAAACTTGCTATTACTTTTTCCTCGAAATGGTTTCTTCTTTGAGCTTCTCTTTACGTACATCTTTTGTATACATACGTTTATTTTGGTACGTTTTCTGTCAGACAAACGCGAAAGCTTGTGCTTTAGTGTGAATCAAAGGTGAACTTTTATTTTCTTGTTTGTTTTCTGTTTTAAAAACCGGTGTCTTAACGATACTATGTACTAGCGCACTCGGTAGAAACCTACAAACTGAGTATTGGAGGCATGGCAACTAGCAAGTGAACGTCTTGTAGCGATTAAAATAATTAGAAAAAAGTGCTGACACTTCAACTGCAGTAAAATGCTAGTGTGGGGCTATCGGAAAAGTGAAAGGCCGATGAGAAGGGGCAGCTTTTTTCCTTAAAGTAGCTGAAACGGCCGTATGCAACGTGTGGGGATGAAAATGATCTACTTTTATTACCGCCCAGTACGTAAACATTGTGTACTTATTACCCACCTCTGCTAGCTTTTACTGTACTGGGTCACCTCATCTTTCACAAGACGCCTATGAAGTAATCTGCTCATAATATCTGGGATCACATTACCAATGACCTGACTTCACGCTGCAAAAACCAATGCCGAAACTGTGCAATTAGCTGAAATCTTAGCAATATTTTGAGGTATTTTTTATGATGAGATCGCATTCCACACCATTTCTTTCATTAACTAACTAAATTTATATCTGAATCGTGCTCTACCGTTTCTGTTGCAGAACGTCAAATTAGGACATATCCAACTTTCTCCTCGAGTGTTACGCTTCTTCATCTTTTCCAAAACCTCAATGCCATGTAGGGAGTAAAAGAACTGCACCAGTAAATCCCATTTTAGTTGTGCCTAAGCAAACATAGAATATAGCACACGCAGGTTTTGATGCATGAGATTGTGAAGACAATTGACCGTTAGAAAAATTAGCTTTCAACACTCGATAGTAGTTGTGAAGTATTCTTTCATACAGAGGACTTCCTAGATTAAGGGCATATTCCGTTTCCAGGACAGATGCGTCATTTGATACGGTGATGGCTCAATCCTAACTCTAACCCTAGGTTAGTTTCAAGCAATTGCGATTTCTGCACATTCACTGCGAGTTCTCGTTGGTCAAGTCCTTCAGAAGCTAGAACGGCCACACATCTGACCTAAAAACTTGACGTCTCCGGTTATAAAATAGCTCTTGAGAATGACATCTGACAACTAACTGATCTAGAAAAGAGAAAGTGGCAACCATATCACAGACTTGTAGACAACGGTCGATAACTCAGGTTATTTGCATTGTTGATCGCTTCCGCAAAAGTTCCTGTTACCTGAAAATCGTTTATTCTGTTTACTGCTTCTGAGCAAACTATAATACATCTGTCAACTTATGAAATCACCTTCCACATAGCCGTCCATAACTGGAAAATTTTTTATCTCGTTATTTAACATCATTTTATCCGACCCTATTGTGTGTCCAGATTGACATCCACAAGTAAGTATGGTAACAAGTCACTACACACGCTTTATTCGTCAGAGTGACTAGTAATAAATACATCCTATCCTTTCATATGTTTGAGGATTAGTAAGTAGAGAAATGCGTGTATTCATGGGGTTTTCCAATGTGCATAGGCCATTAGTTGGGCTGAGAATCTTTCTAAAGTCAGGAAAAACAACTTCGGCGTTTTCTTTACTGCCTAGCTTCCTGATTAAGATTCTTGTTTTCCTGACGTTTGTGCCTTCCCAAGGGGTACCAAAGGCCGTCCCAAATACCCATTACATCATTTCATTCACTAAGTTTGTGCAGCTGACTAAACGGTAGTTTTTAGCAAACCTAAAAATTTTGCGGGGGTATTTTTTTAAAGATGGAGTTGAATATGCTGCAGAAACGGAAAGCATAGACAAGAGCAAGCATTTCCTCAGCCTTTGCTGGCTTGACTAACAAGTTTTGAAAGCTGATCAGCCAGTAAAAACTGGTGTGTGTAACATGTTTTCTACGTAGTAAAATTCTAGGCTGCTGCTAAGTCAGCCTCTTTGTTATTCTCTACCTACTCGCCATACTGCTTCCTAGTATCGTCCTTTGCGTACGGACCAGTATCTTTTTTTGTTTGGGCCCTAGCCAGGCCAATTTGTCTGTTGTCGCGTAAACGCCCACGTGGGTGAAGATGAAGGCCACTTGAGGGTACAGCAGGCGTTATTCGCATTACGCTCCTATAAAGAATGCCGAGCAAAGGGGAAGGAGTCGTGGTGACACGCGTAAGGGCACAGGTTGGTAAGGACAGAGCGAGCGAGTGCGGTAGATGCAGCGCATGGCAACTTAAAACTGATACACGTGCTAGTGACCGTCCCTGCACCACCCTGCTGTAGACCACATTGAAAACGACGGTCGAACCGTCTCATGGTCGACTTACAGAGTTTGCCAGGCGACTTTTGTTTTTGCTGTTAATGCTGAAGTTAGTTTATCTTGCGCGTTATTCGCGGTTGAATGCCTTTAGCATAACTACTTACCGGGTTATCGAAACTCAGGATGACTACATTCTGCCTGCTAGGAGTCTACGCTGTCCAGTCTGATCGGGAAGCCCGGTTTTGTGAGTCGATGCAATTTACGATGCTCAAGGACCTATTATCACTCCCCCAGATACTAAAAAATACGAAGGAATGACTTTTTTGGTTAAGCGAGAACATATAGAGGTGAATACGATTACCTCCGTCAACTGGCAAGGACGTTGACGCAAAGCAGGATAAATGCTATTTTGCACGAAATCCTCTGAGAGCCTTTAATACTTCAATCAAACGGCCATGCTGACAGGAAGACTTTATGGTCTTTCGATTGAGGTTTGTGGATGAAATTGCGCCTTTAACTACCGGAGCATTGAAGTTGTTCTGGTAGTTCGAAGCTGCCTTTTCATTAAGTCGTTATTGAACTCTGCGTAGCATCGATAGCACCGTTTCATGAGGTACACGACTGCTTTTTCTTAACTTGCTCTCTCCGAACCTACTCCTGATTCATGTTGCAGGTGCACAACATCATTTTGCTCCAGTGTGGTCGGTTAGCAAGAAACTCGCGGCTTGAACCAATCTAAGCACCATTTCCATGAACTAACGTTCTTGGCACCAACGATACGTTCGCTGCCAGTTTCCACCCACGTCTCAAGATAGTCTCCTCAACGTCGCCAGTTAGGCCCAGGTTATCGCAGCACATGACTGAACCAACTCATTTAAAAAGTCAATTGTATGCAGTCTGATAATTCTGGACAAGAGGATACCTTCTGGAAGGCAGGGCCATGTCTCATGACTTAGTGGTGGACTCCTATTTTCTAAAGTGTTATCTTCACGCTGGCTTTTAAACATCCTAGGGGTGCAGTCTTGATATCGTGCTGATTTTAGGCTAATATCATTCTTATTATCATTGGTCGAATGCCATCATACAGCATAGACGACTATGGCTAGTCAACTGTTGACGCAATATACACGAAGCATAAGACGGGTGTCTGCTTCTGTTTCCTACTCTTGTCTCTGATGATGAATCCGCGAAGGATGTCGAAACGTCAGGCGAATAAACGTATTGTCCCAACGATCGAGTCTTCTTCTTCTCACGAAGCATAAGAGTCTGCAGTTGAAAGCAACGACCGTGTTATGAAATTTGATTAGGAAATAGCCGCTGATCATGTTACTGCCCCGTCCCCGTTAAAAGTCGTGTTTATTGTCACGGCTCAAGCAGAAGCATTTGGACAGGCGACTGCGAAAGCAGACACGCCACAGTAGCTCACATGAAGTCGTTTTCCAAGCCAATCAATTTTGTGGATTTAGTATCTTTTACCAGACTTGGTTAGGTTGAGAGGTCGTGTGACCCATCATCTCTAGCTCTGGAACAGTACTCATAGGTTGCTTCTGAAGGCAACTTTAACCAGGTTCTTTACTGCCGTCTAGTGTCGTTCTTGCTGCTAGGCTCTTGACTAGTAGCAAACTGCAGCCAGTGGTACTGTCGCTGTTGATCGTTGACGCAGACTGGCAATAAAAACATTCCATCTGTGAAAGCCCGTATGGTCTCTTTGTACTTTCATTAGCTAAAGCGCGTTGGAGATCTCAGGCATCTTTATTCCAAAATTCACTGTGGTCGCGCTTTTTACCCATGGAAGCAAATAGCCTTGCACCATCAGGCAGTTGGTTTAGTTTCCCCCAGATCTAACGTTTTTTTAACTTTGCACTTGCTGAGAGGTACGCTTCTATTCAAAACAAATGTCCTCAGAGGTTGTTGTCGTCACTGCTACCAGGCCATTGGTAGGATCATTTTAAATACCGGCATTGCCGGCACGCATTGCGTAAGGACTGCGTCATTGAAGTATCCAGACGCACCCAGATGCTTACGCAGCACGTAAAATTAAATGTGTGTCACCTTTTATCCAAGTGACTGCGCCGTTTATGCTGCTACTGGTTTATTGATACTTATCCGCTTCACTGTTGTTCTTTCGGTGTTAGATAGATATCGTCTGAACTGTCGGTGTTTGCAACAGAGTTGTCTACTCTTACACACCATTTGCGTAGCGCTTTCGCAGCGCCGATCCGTCACACGTTTCCGTCCTACGGATTTCTCATTCAAAAGTTTAGTGTTTGTCAATACAAGCAAACATGCAAGTCCCAGGAAGTAATTGAGAAGAAGACGACTCGATTGCTGGGACAATAATTTTATTCGCCTCACGATATGAGATCCGTCCCGGATTCAGCATCAAATAGCTTAGCAGAAATGGGTAATACATGCACAGGAGTTTGCACTGTTTATAGGATACAGTCATTACTGCCGACATACACCTCGTAAGAGGTGACAATCGGTTGAGCCGAGAATTACTTAGGTCATGGTTCACGAGTCCCCAATCTATAAACAAGTGCAACGATTTGCCCAATCAATATTCGGTGCTGAGACTCAATTTGACCAAAGCAAGTAGCCACTTGGGGAATGGACAGGCCATCACGTCATCCTACGCCAATACCGGAGGGCCAGATGGCCTAGCAATCATCAAGCCCGAGTCCACAACGCGTGAAGAAAGTTCAGCTGGTCAGAGCCCGCATGCCGTCCGACAAACTATCCACGCACAAGAAGGCAATTAGCGTTAATTGTCGCTGTATGTTTGCGCCAATTACTGTATCCTATAAATACTGCAAACTCCTGTACATGTATTACCCGTTTCTGCTAATGTTTCTGATGATGAATCCGCGACAGATGTCGAAGCGTCAGGTGAATAAAAGTATCGTCCCAGCGATCGAGTCGTCTTCTTCTTCTCAGTTTTGGTGTTTTTATATTCAGCCTTGTCTACCGTCCCAATGTTGCCTTGCCGATTAATTTGGCCACCCTCTTATCTTCTTTTTTCAGAGATACTCCCACCTCCTGTGGTCCAAACTCGTTTGGCAAAGGACGCTTCGGTTTTGTTGATCAAAGGGCCTTGGCTGATCGGCAGACTGAGGCTCTAGCCGCAGCCGTTTCCAATGACAACGTAAAGTCCGACAGGCACTCCTGATGTGCGTTGGCTTCATTCAACGTCCGTTCTGTTTACATCGGCAGAGATGGCGCCCACATTGAAACGTTTTTTCTCCTTCTTACGTAATATGTTTGTGTGTGTGAACCCTAGGGGTGTTTATTTGTACAGCTAATGTTCCAGGGCACCGGCGATTGCCTTCGCTCTCTGGCCCGCAGGCCCTCGCTCTTTTACTGTCTGCACTACGTTCTCCTCGGTATGGTTTCTCCTCCACGGAAATATCACCAGTGATAAATTCCTACGAGTTTTCGAATTTTTTCTCCTGCTCTATCTCTGCCGATGTCTCTATCCATAGATCCAAGTAAGTAGCTGAAAGTGTTGAGGCTTGTCAGTGTCCATTTCCATCCGGCATTTTGTTGCACAGAATTGGTTTGATCAGCGGTCCAAAATGTTCGTTATCAATTTAGATTTCGACAGAGTCCTTACGACGCAGGTCCTCACGCCGTATGACCCTAAAATGAGACTAACCGGTTGTACGGTCAGGGGCAAGGCCCACCAAGTCAGTAAACCAAAAGTAGAACTGTTTCGAGATAACAATTGATGATTGGAAAAGGTGAAGAGGTCGAACATGAGAACGTAAACCGCTCTCTCTCTCTCTCATTCCTGTAGGTAATCTCGCGCTAAATTCCAAGAGATTACCATTTACGTGTCCAAACTTGAACCCTGACCCTCCTAGTCTTAGCTCTAACTGCCATCCCTCATTCCTGCTAGGTAGGACAACATCACCTGCAGAGCAGAGTGCCTTTGTCGTTAATGTTCTTCGGCACATAGTAGCAGGCACTGTGTAGCTGCTGGCGGGCTCGACAGTAAGCTCCAAGGCACCGCAGAATGACAGTATCTCGTAAAAGATTGCCAAGCATCCATCTTCCCGGTCTAAACCGGAAAGGGAACGAACCTGTAGCTTAATGGTTAGTGCGTTGTACTTCTAATCAGCCAGTCGTGGGTTCGAGCCTCCGATGTCGCAACACCGGAGGTTGGGCATGGCTGGCTGGTGACGGCTTATATACCAGAAATAGTCATTTCAGTCTCCGTTGTCTTTGTCGGCGATATCATTCTGTCTGGATCGCTAGCCGTTTTACGGCTGTTGGCGAGACTCGAGACTGGGTCCCAAGGCAGCATGGGATTAAGCAGTCCCGTAGCCGATTGGTGAGCGGCGCTCATCAACCAGTGTATAAATTATCGGACCCAACTGGGAGAGGGCATGTATAGGCCGTGCCAGCTGACTGGTAGAAATCTCCAAATTTCCACAAAGACCGTAAATCAGTTCCTTCCTGCATGCGAGGAACACACGGCCGTCAGTGACTCGCCATCGGCTGTGGTTAGAGTACCGCGCTAGAATTTGAGGGGTCTGTGTCCGCGAGAAGTTTGACCCTTTACAACTTTATCTTGAAGTAAGTAAATCGAATGCTAGCCATCTTAAACGGCACGTTATGAATACACGCAGTTTTTTCAGTAAGGAAGACTTCTAGGTCTCAGTACATGTATAGTGGTCAATCTTATTTGCTTCTCTGTCGTGTTTGGAGGTTTTTAACAACACTCGCGTTACTGTCGAATAGCCGGTCGGGTCGTATTACAGACCTTTTGAACTGTTAGGCCATCAAGGGTTTGCTTTCGGTCAAATAAGTTTGAATTTTTAACAGTCGATACGTGGATGACATCGGTCTGACACCAACGCCGTGGTCCGGAAGTTAAACAGTTTTCATCTATCTTTCAAGTTTTCTGCGGAAGTAGATAATGAAATTCCGTTCCATGATGTCCATCTACGAAGGCAAAAGGATGGATGTACTCCGAAGGAAAAACATGGCCAGGACAATCCATAAACTTTCACAGTTTTGTTCCCCTAGATATAAAATAATATTTAGTCCAGGGATTGGTATCTAGAGCGCGACGGATCTACCCTCCTGAAACTATTGAAACAGCACTCCAACAGCTGCAGAAAACGCTTCTTGAAAATGGATACCCGACAAAGGTCATCCTCGGGAATACTGGTAAACGCACTAAAAGTCTACTATTCTAACTGCAGAGAAGAAGGGCATGTCCATTAGCCTGCCTTTTCTTAGGCGATGCAAAAAGCGAACCGATAGGAAGACGTCTAAACACAGCTGTCGCAAGCGCTTTCCTCGTGGCAAACTTACGCGTACTCTATGAACTCTCCCCTCCTATGCTTGAGAGATAAACACCGACTCCCGTTAAAGGCCACATCGATGTGCATTTACGCTTTTACCTAATGTTTTGGAGCAGGGTACATTGACCGAACAACGAGGCGCCCGGAAAAAGAGGGTATGTGAACGCCTATCGGCTTGGCTAAGTTACGGTGGAACTAGCTCGATCTCGAGTTCTGTTGTCGTACAACTTGTCGATACGAATAGCCGAGTTGATCTTAATGAAACGTGTCACGTTGTCTACTGGACACCGGGCAACTTTTCTAAGCGCCCACGCCAAGGGGGTGTTAGCAAAAGCCGCGGCCATACGGCTAGCGAATGCAGTGTTGTGCTGTCAGAAGACGCTAAAACAGAAACTCTCTTCCGTGGTCGACGCCACGTGGCGATCGCATGTTGGTCCCACCCCCTGGTGACATTTGTTCACTTCCTGCAGGTGACATTGATTTTCACCCCGCTTACTCGCCCCATTACCAATACACAGGGCCTACCCTATCTCTCCACCTCCCCCTGTCCAATGGCTTCTACCTGCCGACCTCGCCATGCGAGCGGTGTGAGTAAGTTGAGTATAAGATATTTCTAAGCTCTGTCTAACACTTCCCATGAATGCCCTGTCTCGGCTCTGTCCGAGAAATAGGGTACTCGTTTTTGTAAGATCGATGGCGAGAGTTAGCCGTCCCATTCTGCCTTACGGCTCAGTTCTGAGCCCTGCCAACAACCGAAAACCTGCCAATACAAGCGAACATGTGGGTCCCAGGAAGTAATTAAGAAGAAGAGAACTCGATCGCTGGGAAAATACTTTTATTCGCCTGGCATTTTGACATCCGTCACGGATTCGTCATCAGAGACATAGTCAGAGAGCAGTAGCCGATGAGGGTAGCGTATGCATGGGAGTTCGCAGTATTTATAGAATACAGTTTTTACTTCAAATATACAACGAAAATTAACGGTAATTGCCTTCTTGCGTTTTGAAAGTCTGTTGAATGGCATGCGGACTCTGACTAGCTGAACTTTAATCACGCACGGTGGGCACGGGTGAGATGATTACTCGGCCCTCCCGTGTAGGCGTAGGATGACGCGGTGGCTTGTCCGTTCCCTAACTAGTGACTTGCTTCGGCCAACTTGAGTCTCAGCACAGAATATGGATTGGGCAAATTCTTGCCCTTGTTTATGGCTTTGGAGCCCGTCAACCATGACTCAAGTAGTTCTCAGCTCACCCGATTGTCACCTCTTGCGAGAATTTTGGCCTCATCAAATTTGAATGTGTGGCCTGATCTCGTCGAATGAGCCGCAACTTAAGAATTGGCATTTCGCCGCACTGCTGCCGCGTGTTCGGTAATTCGCGTCTTGAGGAGTCTGTCAGTTTCTCCGACATAGTTGCTTTTCCTGCAACTGCAATAGATCCTGTAGATGGCTCCAGATGTTTCTTGTCGTGGCTGGGATATTTAAGTCACTTAAATGAATTTACTTAAATCATTCAAGTAATTCGTATTTACGCTCATCAGATTGGATGCTGGTGCGCTCAAAGAAACCAAACAAGTCGGAATGGTTTGACGGCTTTAACTTCCCTGGATTCGGTTTGCCCAACAAAAAGCTGGGCAGCCGAAACGGAACATAGCGTTCCTCCATTTTCTGCCATGCAGAGAGTATGGGGAACTGGTGGGAAGGATTGTCCGCTGCAGAGTGGCTGCATGATGACTGTTGGTTCTTGTCACTATATTTAATTTCTCCGATGGGTACTCGCTTCCCTCACCGCAGCGGGGGCGCGCTTAGGCTCTTGTATACGCAACTAGGAGGACAAAAATGTTTCAAGTAGGAACTATCTGTCTAAAAGCAATTATCCAGATAAAGGGAAAAAGCTATTAACCCGAGCCTGCCGGATGCTTAATTGGCAAGACGTGGCTGGTACTAGCAAATTATATTACATGAGACCTCGTGGTATGCAGACGCCCAACTGGAAAGATAATCGGCAAAATAGCTGGGAGGAACAAATCGTCGTTGTTGTTTACGCAGCACAGAGCAGGTTTTAAGCCTTAATGGCTGGGCGAAAGTATTGGAGAGCCTCCTGTCACAACTCAAGATAGGACTCAGAAGGTGAGAGTGTCTGTTCGACAGGCTCTGTAATCTACCCAAGCTAAAGCATAAATGACGGTGAAATCCCTTACTGATGTATCTGTCTGGTATTTTGGTGCCTGTTCAGAGTTGCAGTTAAAACAGCAGCAAGAGGGTGCACCGGCTTGAGCATGTCAGCGTATGTTATCGAGTCGACAACTTGATGTGAGAGACAAGAATAGAGCCAGCTGAACACAGGGCGCATTTACCGAGATTGGCAGAGCAGCGGATCGTCGATCTGCGAGACCATGAGGGCGGGTATTGCTGATAGTAACAATAAGTGGCCGAAAGTGGGGAAAGCAGTCTATACGCAGACGACTGAAGGGCTGTCCTAGCATTGGGGGTAGGTACACAGCGATTGAGTTACCCTGGTGCCATCGTCTTCGTTCGCCACAAGATTTCGGTAAAATTGTTTTCCTACCCGAAGAAGTAAAGCAAGGAAAAAGGACAAATGAAGTCGGGGGGCAAAATCGTAACGACTGGGTTCCTACGCGTCAGATGGTCGTGCCTCAATCATCCCGCGATCATCAACACTGCAACAGCTTAACCCACAGGCGCACCCTTGTTCGTACGGTTAAGTCCCGAATATACAGAGCAATTGGCCGCAGGTCTGCAGGGCATTATATTCTGGCAAGGCTGATAAAGTCAGTTTCTGGCA
>JAYGXS010000009.1:18216382-18236829 GCA_036362985.1 Ligula intestinalis
TTTTATAGGTGTTACAACTGACTTCTCGTTCGCTCTCCGTCTATTGGAGCTAGATCCCCTGCGGGGGCGGGGCTGGAGCTCCGTCATCGTCCTGCTGATCAGGGTTTCTCACCGTCACCTCGTCAGAGGGGGAGGGCAGTGTTCGCCTGCCAGCGGTCATTGTTCGCGTCTGCATCGATCGCGTCGGTGCCGCATGTCCTGCTGGCTTCCCCCGTTGGCACTTTCCCGTGTTCGTCCCGCCGGCGGATTATCGAACCCCGCCATCAGTGTTTATGCCGAGACCGTTGTCATGTGCAACTGCGTTCAAGCCCGACAGGAGGTCTTGTTGATTCACGTTGCCTGCGGCGTCGCTGACGGCTGCATTGGTGTCTGGGGTAGGTTCCCGGACGCCTGTGGGGGGTCGCTAGTCGTCGCGACCCGTCTGACTTCCTGCCGGCGATTTCGTTGATTGAGCCGCACGCGTAACGCCTGGTAAGCCGCCGGGAGAATCGTACAGCGGTTGATGGAATTTGGTGCAGTGTGCCATGCTTCAAGTGTTTCTCTGGCTGTCCGGTCACTACCTCGGGCTAGGATTTCAGCGTCATCAAAAGCGAAGATGTGTCCAGGAGCCGAACAATGTTCCGCCACCAACGAGCGTGGATCCATCCTGTTGACTGCCCTTGCGTGCTCGCTCATTCGCGTCTGTAGTCGCTTGTCGGTCTCCCCAATGTAGTTGGCCTCACAGGAACTACACTGGATGCGATAGACGACATTTGCTGTTTCTCCGCGGGACAGAGGGGCCTTTGGTCTCATGACCAGTCGTCTTATTGTTGCCTCGGGTCTGTGGGCTACGCCGATACCCAGTGGTTGTAACAGACGAGCGACTGCTTCAGAAACATTCTTTATGTATGGCATTGCTCTCCACAATGTCGGTTGTTCCGCCGCCGGTCTTGCAGCTCGTTTCGGTTGTCTGCTGCGTTCTAGGAAGCTGCGAGGTTAACCGTTAGATATGAACATCCGTCGAAGATATTTAAGTTCAGCCGCTTCTTCACCTGCCTCGTTGCAATGTGTTTCTGCTCTTTGGTAAAGCGTTCGCACACAGCTGCGTTTGTGGCTCAGCGGATGGTTACTTTGGTAACTGAGTACCTGACGTGTGTCGGTTGCCTTTCGGTATACCGTCGTCTTTAGGCTCCCGTCGGTCTTGCGGTGGAGCAGGACGTCTAGGAACGCAAGTTGATTGTGGCTCTCAGCCTCTGTTGTAAACTGAATCTCGGCAAAAATGGAGTTCAGCATCGTGTGAAATTCAGAGACCATTTCACGCTTGAGGACGACGAAGATATCATCTACGTACCGTGCCCAAAATACTGGTCTATAGTTCGTAAACACCAGTGTCTCTAACTTTTGAAGAACCGCCTCAGCAAGGAAACCAGATAGCGTCGAACCCATCGGAGTCCTTTTGATTTGTTCATACACTGTGCCCTCAAAGGTAAAATACGTGTTGAGGCAGAACTTGAGCAGCTGGATAAGATGCGCACGTGTAGGTTTATAAGTTCCCTCCTCATATCGGCTCTCAAGTAGATCACTCACAGTTTCAATCGCAAGAGTCTGAGGGATCGATGTGAAGAGTGAGGTAACATCAAACGATACCATGACTTCGTCTGCATTGAGGCGTAGCCCGTTAAGTCTTTCCAAGAAATGTACGGCCGAGCGTACAGTTTTGTCGGAGCCTGATGTGAGACAGTTCAGACGACGAAACATCAATTTCGACAGATATAATTTTGGTGTTCCCCGTAAAGAAACAATGGGCCGAAGTGGAGCACCGGGCTTGTGCACATTTGGCAGTCCATAGAATCCTGCCATGGCTGAATCACTTGGTTTGATATTTAGTCGTTCGATTTTTGAGATGGCACCATTATTCTCTAGTCCCATGAGTGTTGCGTTGATTTGTGGCACCAGCTTCTTCATAGGATCTCCGTCGCACTGGCGGTAGGAATTTTGGTCATCGAGTAGAACGTTGGCCTTTTGGAGGTATTCAGACTTATCAAGTACGACTGTGGAGCACCCCTTGTCCGCTGGCACTACTACGATGCTCCTGTCAGCATTCAGTGCCTTAATGGCGTCCTGCTCCGCCCTCGGGATTGACGCCCGTGATTTATGTGTCAATAGTAAGGACGTAACCTGTTGTCGGATGAGGTGCTTCGTATCGTCCGGCTCCTGGGAGGTTTTGAGGACTGACTCAACGGTAGCCAAAAGATCAACCGGATCTGCATCCGCGGTGTTGAAGCATGCTGCGCGCTTTAGCACTTGTAACTGCACGGGTGTTAGTTCTTTGGAGGATAAATTGTGGACTAATGTCTCCTCGCGATCCTGCACAATGGGCAATAGTTTTTGGAATTTAACTGCCAACTCCTTGTCTCGTCTGGATCGTAGTTCTCTGGCTCTATTGACGATCACTCGCTCCAGTAGTAAAAAAGCCATTCTTTCCTAACATCTCTGAGCACTTCGGAATAATATATATAGAATGCGTGTGAACAATACGATTTTCAAAGGCATTGCCTATTAACTCCACCAAATGAACTGAAACTGAACAACTACTCCAACTGACTGCCGAAGAATAAACTTCGTTAAGATCGGCGCAAAAATTGGGAAACACCTGTCAAACGGGATGATGAATAACGAAAGCGACGAGCGGTATAATGGACCGGGACTAACTCAATCAAACCACTTTTTAGCATGTTAAACAAGCTCCATCTGTTAATGTTCCGCAATTCAACCCCCTTACGGCCTTGCAGCTCTCATTGAAAAGTAACATGTATTTATAGCATCCTGGTACGGTTGGCTAGCTTTCGGCGTACTCCGTTTCAAGGGCCAAATAACCCTTCTCGGACGTGAGCGCATTAAGTTCTAGGGCAGCAATGTAGCCGCAGCCAATGCCAAGACTCATCGGATGCACGCACAGAAACCCGAGGAGATTTACTGACTCTGTGGAAAGGTGAAGACCCGCAGCAAGCAGCTGACACGACCCATGAGTGCCCTCTCTTGGCTGTGTCCGAAAAAATTGGAACTCGTTGATGCAAGATCGATGGCGGGATTTAGCCGTCCCATTCTGTCTTACGGCTCAGTTCTGAGCTCTGCCAGCAGCCGAAAAACGGTTAATGATACTACGGAAAAAGACGAGAGAGATAGTGCAGTGGCTATTTCTGACTTATTAGTTGTTATCAGTCAACCTCACGTGAAGACCTGGGTAGTACCAACTCTGTTAAGATCTAAATTGATGACAAAAGTTGGAAGAACTGATTAAGCCAAATCTGGGCAGCTGCAGAACAAAATTCCCGATGTGAATGAACACTGACATACCTCAGCATCTTCCGCCATTTACTTGGATCTATGGATCGAAACATCGGCAGTGGTAGAGGAGAAAAATGCAATGACTAGTGAAAATTTATCAAAGATGATATTTCTATGGAAGAGGAACCAAGCCGAAGACAACTTAGTGCAGACAATAAAAGTGTGATGGCCTGCAAACCACGGGTCGAAGGCAAGGGGAGAGCCGTAGAACAATAGCTGTAGTTAATACAAACATATTACGTAGGAAGGAAAATGGTGTTGGTGTGGGCACAATCTTTGATCATTGAAAAGAACAAATGTTTAATGAAGCCAGCGTCAGTACACATCAAGAATGTCGGTCAAACTTTTGGTTATCATTGTAAACTGCCGCGGCTAGAGACTCAGTTTGCCGATCAGCTAAGGCCTCTTGATCAACAAAACCGAAGCGTCCTTTGCCAAATGAGTTGGGCCACAGGAGGTAGGAGTATCGTTAAAAAAGAGAACACGGTGTTCCCATTAGTCACATAGCAACATTGGGTCACTACGCATGGCCGAATTGAAAACATCGAAATCTTGAATGAAAGATCTGTACAGAGGAATGATGTCATGGATTTGGCCTTTGAATCAAAGATCCGACGAAAACATGTGATGGATTTGCATTGCGAAACTGCTACACAAATACCATGTAAAGGTATTCAAATTTGCTCGGAAATTATGAGGAGAATAAAAAGGTAACCGAATTAGTTTTAAGATAAAATCACAGTCTTTGCTTGACAGCAGACAGACTAGTTAGCAACCTTAGTTCAGTTGTCAGGTTATTCCAAAGAAAGCTATACATAAAAGCAAAGAATAGGGAGCGTTTAGAATTGTAGGATGCAGGAATAAGTTTAAGCACTGCGGAATTACGTAGGTTGCATCGATGATTAACGAGAATATTATATTGGAATATTAAAAAGGCAAAATAGCAGACAGAAGCCTGTTTCCAGCCTCCGAACCCCAATATATTTTAATTTCGTTAGTTGAGACCTACTTGAAGGTCTTTGGACAATTTCATTTTTCGAACGAATGGACTCGTTTGTTAAATCAGAGTTTGGGCAGCATTATTCAAGAAAAGAAGCACAAACATCGCTTGAAAAGCCAGCCCCTCCAAGCCCCACGGGGCTATTTCACCACGTGGCCCCCTCTAGCCCCCCGTGCAAAAAAATACGCAGGGGGCGCTTATTTTCGTGATATTGGTAGCCTGGCCGTACGAATCCTTCGCTATACTCACCCGCATATGGTAGAACACAAAACGATGATTAAGGATGGTGAATAATTTATTGAAAGGAAAAATAATTTGGAAAATGTTTGCAGCAAATAATATAGTTCGTCCTCCGGTTGCACAGTTCATGGGAAGAGTCGCTTTTTTAATCCACAGCTAGTTC
Organism: Ligula intestinalis; assembly: GCA_036362985.1. NCBI lineage: Eukaryota > Metazoa > Platyhelminthes > Cestoda > Diphyllobothriidea > Diphyllobothriidae > Ligula > Ligula intestinalis. The sequence continues at coordinate 18,221,113 of JAYGXS010000009.1, forward strand.
CTACAATATTAGAAATTGGTTGGTTGGTAAAATAAACAGGTCATAAAGAACTTTGAACAAATCGGTATTAAAAAGCGCCACTTTAGTAATATATAGATACAGATAAGAGATGTTCAAAATTTTATGTTCGAGTCCACATAGAGCAATACCTATAGATGGGCACATACACTACTTCCGTAGTCACAGTTCCGCTGTGCTGCAGTTCCCGACTCTTCGTACGTAAGTACACGAAGCATTGCGTTTGCCATGTGCTGTGTGTTTCTGGAAAAGAAGGCATATATTGATTAAAGGTAAACTTGTACATTTTGTAAAATCTGATAGAAAGGCTCATGATTCAATTCTACGAGTGTTTTTAAGGCAACTATTACCTCAAAATTGAATAAGAAAAGCAACTTGGGCGTGTATTCACTATCTTATCGGGAGATAACGATAAATTGCGAATGCAAGTGACTTAGAGGAACAACGGTACTACGTATATGCAGAGAATGCAAATAAGGCTCGTTAAAAATCGTATGCAATTATCTTTTGTATCCACAGCAGAGAATGCATGCGACACGGGTTAATTTCATCAGCGTGTGGCTTGACAGAAATTCAGTTGCCATCATTTGCATCCAGATGACCTGCGGTGCCTGAGATATCCTCGTTATATTGTCGCAGCGGTTGCTGGTTGTCACGTGTATCAAACCAGAAAGCGATGACTTTGGACATCTGACATTAGTTCGATTTCTTCAGCAATCTCTACGATTGTAGCGTCATACATGCAGTTTTAATACCCTGCAAAAGTTATATACTCTCTAGCACACTTCGGTTGAACAATCTAACTGGACCGCGGATCATACCACGCTCTGGAAGTTATCCCTACGATCAGCACAAGTCTGGAAGTTCACTCGCTCCTAAGAATAACAGCACTGCTTCTGAATCTGATTATTACAGTGCAAAGAACTCCTTACAACAAAGGCTGAGTCGTTCACATTAAAAATTTTGACTGTTGAAATTAATTGCACAAGCAAATCTTTTCGCTATCTATATTAGCACGGCCGGTTGATTGCAGACTTTGAATTAATGCACTCTAATATAGTTTCCAATAGCATGGGTAACGCTAACCTACACGATCCATCTCTGCTAGCTGGAAATATAATATATCGATGGCTAGATTTGAACCCCAGACCTCATTTTATAATGTCGGACGCTCTACCGATCTCACCACCAGCTCACACCCTGAAGGCCAAGTCGCTAACATATACTCTAACGGGGGAAATCAGGTTAACTTATGTAAGCCACCTCTTACAACATTTGACAAGGTACTTCCAGAAATAGCCGAAGCGCTTTCAATAACGCGTACCAAATCCCAGACCACCCAATATGCAAAAACGCATCTTCTTTCACCAACCGTCTTAGAACCAAACACCACTCAGCCAAATAAGCCTGCGCGTGCATATTGCGATGGATGTCTTAACCTAGCCACCACGTAATGCGTTAAGAGGGAAGCCTTGAATTTTACGCGAAGATGTTAGCAGTGCTCATAAAGCACAATAAGGTAACACCACCGGATGCGGCGCATGCAGAGGACAGGTCAGTGGTTGCTAAACCAGGAAACCACGAGTCCAGCAGGGCCAAACGTAGACGCACGCGCCAGCAGGAGGCGGCTGAAGAGCGACCTGCTAAAGACCAAGCAAAGCCCTCAGTTTTATCGCAAGACAGAACTTGGAGCACACCATTTGAACAAAAAGCAAGACAGCCACTCTAAGAGGATGCGGCGCATGCAGAGGACAGGTCAGTGTTTGCTAAACCAGAAAACCACAAGTCCAGCAGGGCCAAACGCAGGTGCATACGCCAGCAGAACGCGGATGAAGAGCAGCCTGCCAAAGACCAACCAAAGCCCTCATTTTTATCGCAAGACGGAACTTGGAACACACCATGTAAACGAAAAGCAAGACAACCACTTCAAGAGGAGACTTCTGACGAAAAGGAAGTTGAATTGGACCAAAGGGTAAACGGTTACTTAGAAGAAAATGCTACCAGCAACATTTCCATAGAATCTTTCACAGATTTGGACTTCGAAACCCCTGCTGCTACTCTGCTTCAGTACGATGCGACTACGGCCCAAGCTCGAGCCAACCGTAAGCAACATATAGTGATACAGGGTGCACCAGAATCAGCGGCTACCGTTGCTGGCGATAGGGTGGAGCACGATCGAGGTCTCGTTTGACAGTACGCTAAATCACTGCTAAGGGGCACTGAGTCTGTAGGCAAGGATCAGCCGCCATATGGTTCAAGCTCTCGGCCACGACCATTAAAAGTCATTTGGAACACGGAAGTGCAGGCACAACTTCTGCTGGAAAGAAAGTCGTCTCTGCGGACCATGCATGCTGGAGTTTTCTTTTAGCCGTATTATAAACCAAAGGAACGCAGGAAAATGCGACTTTTGAAAAACGATCTAAGCGACCGAAAGAACAAAGGCGAAACCAGCCTACAAATAAGAAGAGGAGAAATAGTCCACATTGAACGAAATTGTCTTTCGCCGGAAGTAGTCAGACGGAAAAATTAACCAAGGTCAACCGGCCGGTTCTAGAAGATACCACAAGCAATAGTGGCCGCTGCCTCGAAACCTATTATACCAATTGTCAGAGTCTCTTCAATAAACTTGACGAACTCATAACAATAGTATCTGAGCAGAAACCGCATATAATTGCATTAACAGAGACTTGGCTGACGGAAGCAATAGGGATCAGCGAAGTCAGCATTGAAGGCTATCAACTGTTCCGCTGCGATAGATCTCAACGTAGGGGCGCAGGAGTGGCACCTTATGTAGCAAATGAAATTTCTTGTTGTCAGAGGGAAATGGCAGACATAGCCCTACGACGATGTGAAATAATTTCGTGCAAAATTAAGATGAGGCAACATCCGGCACTCAATATATGCCTTGTTTATCGGCCTCCCGGCTACAGTGAAAGTGACGACGTACAAATGCTAAGTTCACTGACAGTTATCTGTAAACAGGAAAGCCTATTAATCCTGGGTTATTTCAATGCTCCTGACATCGATTGGATGAGGCCTGGAATAAAGGCCGCAGCAGCACCTTTCAGTTATCAACAACTTCAATTTTCTTTGGACGAATATCTCATTTAACAAATAGACTTCACAACCGGACTGCGAGAAGGCCAGCATTCAAACTGTCTAGATCTCGTTTTTAGTAAAGAATAGGGGATCATAAGGGCAGTGAACTCAAAATCGCCACTTGGGTTTAGCGACCACGTTGCTTTTATATGCGTGTGGTACTTACTGTCTCCAAAATCGCAAATAAAGAGCTGCAAATATATTTGGAAAGCCGATTTTGAAAAAAATGAGACGTACCGATTCCGCAGAAAACTGGTTGCCCAGTACGAGTGATAAAAATGAATTATGGCAGCATATCCAAGGGACTGTATAGCGCTCAATTGAAGTCCATTACACAATGAAAGTAATAAGACTATGTGCCAGACCTCCATATGTCAACCAGCCGATAAAACGGGTTACAAAGAAGAAACGAAGGTTGTGGAAAAAGTACAAGCATCTTCAAGATTCAACATCACTTGCCGAATATAAAGCGCAACGAAATATATGCCATAAGGAAATATAAAATACTAGAACTGCCTTTGAGCCTCAACTTACAACACAAGCCACAATATGTCCAAAGAAGTTTTATGGGTACATCCGCAGTCAAAGGAAGCACCGGAATGACATTGCAACTCTAAGGGATAACCTCGGGAACGTAGTAACGGAAGGACCGCGGAAAGTAGAGTTACTGTCAGAGTTTTTCAGATCGGCGTTTACGATGGAATCTCCCGATGACAATCCGGGAGTAGAAGTAGGCGAAGGTACAGCCGTTATTAAAACTGTTACCTTTTCTGTCGCAGACGTTATTTGGAATTTATATTTTTCAGTGCCGGTTCGGCATTATCTGTACAAAGTTAATTTCGAAAAACTAAAAATTCAAAAAAAGAATTTGACAATATGTGCAAGTAGACGTAGAAAGTCGTAATAATTTCAGCAGAAATTGTCCTTTTGGGGTAACATTTAGCAATGTTTTGCAGGTAATTTTGAACTAAAAACGAAAACTTATGGCAGGTAAAAAAACTCTTACAATGAAAATGGAGACAGTGTTCAACGGGCCTCCATGTTCAAAAAGTGTGTAAGAGAAAAAAACGGCTTAGGAAGATAGTAGTAGGAGCATATTAGTAGAGCAGAAATAGGTGTGGGTGGTCTGATGAAGGTGAGTAGTCAACGGAACTGCAGCATTTTAGACTGAGTACTTCCGCGTGGCTTCGTTTGATTCAGTGGTGGTTAATGGAAACATCTAGGTTCTTGGGGGACACGAGGCAGAAGGAACAGTTTCAAGCGGATCTCCTAAATTCCCGATGGTCCTTTCTCGGAGTCATGGAGAAAGCTGCTCGGAAAAGATGAAGAGAATAGAAGGTTAATAGAATCAGTGTTAAGATAAATGTGCAGTCTCCGTTTGAAAGCAGACAGTCTAGTTAACGACCTTATTTCGATTGGCAAGTTATTCAAAGAAAGCTATATCTGGAAGCAAAAAACAAAGAGCATTTACATGAGGAAGATGCAGGAAGGGGTATAACAAGTGCCGAGTTCCTTAGGTTGTAGGGACGACTGACGGGGGTAATGACAGAAGTCCTGGGTAAATTTGTGCTATTATTAAGCCGAAAAAGGAGACAAACGCCTGTTTCAAATCTTCTGACCCAAAGGAACCTTAGTTTTGTTAATTGACATCTATTTGAGTAACAAGCATTAGAAGCTGTCGGATACAGCAGTTTTCGTGTGAACTTTTTTCGAATTTGTTCAATTTTTGAACGGCTAACTTCATTCATGAGACCGAAAAAGGGGCAACAGTATTCTAAGATGGGAAGCACGAACATACGATAAAGTCTTAATTTCGTTTCAGGAAGATAGAAATTATAAGAGATAAAGCCGCAAATCTGTGCGGCTTTGGCGTGAGGAGAAAGGTCTAATTTATTGGTGTAGCTTAATCCTAGGTCCTTGATATTGGAACATTCATTCATTGGGTAACCTTGAAAAATAACAGGTTGTGGCAGCCTTTCAGGCCCAAAGCACATGTATCAGCACTAAGAAGTTGAGAACTCCCTCTGCCATGTTGAGCTCCACGCCGAAAGGGCGTGCAGATCAGAATGAATTTGTTCTAGGCATCTCGCGGCCGTAGAGTTAGAGAAGGAGCAAACACACTTGAGATCATCTGTATAAATATAAGATTGGGAATGTTTAACACTCAATGAGATATCAATTTATGTAAAGCAAGAAGAGCAGAGGACGTAGCATGGTACTTTGAAGGACACCACTCAAAATTGCGGTAGGAGTAGAGTATGAGGATCCCACTAAGACCTTTTGTTGTCGATTTGAAAGATAAGATCTGATGAAATCTGTAAGAGGACTATGAAATCCTACAGCCTCTAGTTGGGCTAGGATCCTCGTGTGAGGACCTTTATCAAATGCTTTACTAAGGTCAAAATAGATAACTACCACAGATAGATGATCATTACGAATAGAAGTAAGTAGATTTAGAAAAGACATGTGGCATGTAAGACATGTCCTCAGTCACATCAAACCAGACAAGTCTCCTGGACCGGATGGTATCCGTGGACTGATACTCAAAGAACTGTCGACCGAGCTATCGGTGCCTCTTTCATCTCTGTTCGAACTTTCCATGAGAACAGGGGACTTGCATTTGCAGCGGAAGACGGCCAACATCGTACCGTTATATAAGGGAGGTAGCAAGATGTCTGCAAACAGCTTTGGGCCCATAAGCTTGACTTGCCTTTCCTGCAAAATGATGGAGGTCCTTGTCTAGCAGGCCATACTAAGATTTTGCGATGAAAATGACAACATACAAAATTTCCAACATGGCTTTCGGCGAGGGCGCTCCTGCCTTTCAAATTTACTTACTTCAATTGAGGCCTGGACAAGTGCTTAAGAAGAGGGCTTCGAAGTGGATTAAGTGTCCATCGATTTCCGCAAAGCCTTTGAAAGCGTGCCCCATCAAGGCCTTTTACATAAACTGAGCGTTCTTGGCATCAAGGGGAAAATTTTGGACTGGATCAGGTCATTTTTAGTCGGTCGAAAACAACGCGTTTGCATCGGTGAAAATAAATCGGACTGGGTTGACGTAGTTAGTAGGGTTCCTCAAGGCTCCGTTCTCGGTCCTCCTCTCTTTATCCTCTATGTAAATGACAGCCTTCAAGAACTGGACTGCGGTAAAATCATGTTCGCCGATGACGTTATGCTCTGGCAGGTCATTAAGTGCTCAAGCGACCCAAATGCTCTGCAAAATAATCTTTACAAACTTCGGATGTGGTCCGAGAGATGGCTGCTGGATTTCAATGTGCAAAAGTGTGCCGTCCTTCACCTGCGTCCAACAAACTACCCTATCCTTCAGAGCAGCAGGACCTACCACCTGAAAAACATCCGAATTCCCGTAGCATCTACGCAAAAAGACCTCGGCATTTGGATACAGAGTAACCTGAAGCCCTCATTACAATCTGTCAAAGCTGCAAATAAAGCCACGAAGTGCTGCACGCTATCGAAAGGGCGTTTCTACCCTTCGATGAAGACCTATTTGGCAGAGTGTACGGCACATTTGTTCGGCCACATCTAGAGTATGGCATACAGGCGTGGTGGCCATGGCTAGCAAAGGAGACAGCATGTCTGGAGAAAGTGCAGCGTCGGGCAACAAAGCTAGTAAGAGGTCTAAAGAAGCACACTTACATAGATAGACTTGCATGCCTAAATTTATTCCCTCTGCATTACAGGCAACAAAGAGGGGATCTTATCCTAGTTTACAGGACAATAAACGGTCTTGAGAAAGGATTACGCTTTAGTGGCACCTCTTGCCTCATCTGCGTGGGCACACAATGAAGCTACGCAGGAAGATGCCCAAGCTAAACCTCCGCTCTGAATTCTTCACGCAACGTGTCATACAAAAGTGGAACAACCTTCCACAGTCAGTCATGGAGGCCACTTCCCTTCAGGGAACCACAGCAGACGCGTCTTCGACCGCGTTCCCGCCCGCCCTCAGGGCGGCCAAGGTCTGCTACACCAAACCTCCCTAGGGTGGATCCATTTCTTTTCCTCTCCATCTGTTTTTTTTATGACAGAGCAGCCCCTCTTGACTATGCTGCTCCGACTCTTCCTCCTCGCCGCCGGGATTGAGGTCCACCCGGCGGAGTTCCGGGTCCACCAAGGGCTACTTGCCTGCCACTTGCCTTCAGATGTACAGACAACGCTTGGATAATTGCATGCGTCCCGCCATTCTCTATCCAATCTGAATTCTAAAAAACAGACATATATTGTAAAAAACAATGCTACTCACTGTTTGCCAATACTGTGTTAGTAGTGGTAAATGTTTATTGGTTTTGTACACGCAATTAATATGGTTTTCAAAGGCATTGCCTATTATCCGCACCAAATAAACTGAAAAAAACGGAAACTGAATGTCTTATAAAGGAACTAAAAATAAAACATAAACATAGAAGTTTACAGACATGCGTAAAAAACAAAAAAACGACTTGGTTTACGCACCTGAATATCAAAGTTGTCCGACCTTTGAGGATAATTTGACTTATAAATGCAAGCTAATCGCACTCAGCTTGTCTTTTTATAGTTCTCATATATTTAGACTTCCACGTGGTAGAAGAAAACATCAAGAGACTGCTAAATTTTCCGAACATTCAGTCTCAACAATGAGAGCCGGCGTTCTGGTGTGAACAAACGGCGTTCTTCTGTAGCGCCCGAGCAAGTAGGTTCCTCCGTCGGGATGGTTTCCTCCGGTATAACAGCTATATTAACTTATTCAGCTGTAGCCACCGGCTTCTGTACGTCCTCAATCACACTAGAATCGTCACTAGTCATTACAAATGATCACAAAGTAATAATCCGAGGTAGGTATAGTGTATGAAGGTTTATTGTATAAGTACAGATGTTGTTAGGAAGAATTTGTAAGGGCAATGCACAGACAGTAAAACACTCAAGACTGGTGATCCGGGAAGGTGGAGTTGAAATCTTCCACCAGGGAGAGAAGCACTTTCGTCGTTAATTGTACTAAAACAAAGGCAGAACAAGGAACCTTTGTTAGTATCGCTTCTCGAGGTCGGTCCTTTGTGTCCCACTCTGGTTAGAAAAACCCAGTGTCAGCTCTGTTTGCTACACTTCACGACAAAATGGCGCATACAATCAAAATGCAGTACGCAAGATTGACGTCAAGTGAAATAGCCAATCACATTCAGTCGCGTGCAGTTCTGTGCTGATGCCAACCAGTGAAATGCAAACCCTTTTTAAAGGGGCCACTCCCCACCTAGCCCACTCAGAGCCCCTTCACCTCATCCACCTACTAAAATTAATTTAAAGATCACTTTCATCCAGTGAATAATACAAATTTTGGTTGACTTTTCTTCTCTGATCCCTCAAATATACAGATAAATGCCAGGAAATAACCTCTGCAATAGTAATTAGCTTTAATTGAATTCTGACGGGGATATAGCCTCCTAAACCCTTCTGAGCCGCGCCTTCACGGTGGGGCCATGCGTTTCAAGGGATGAGTCGCCGGAGTGCACGACCTCAGAAAACTCTCGACTTTTTTGAGGGCCAAACTCTGTCGATGCGAGTTTTGTCTATGCGAAGGCCTGTTCTGTTCTGCTAGTGACTGATATTGTTTGAGTGAGCTTACTGCATACATAAAAATATAAGGAGGGAATAAAATCGACCAACATAAATTCCTATTGCCTCAGTCAGCGATGCCTTTGAACTAATAAAAATATTTGACAACAGATTTTGGTAACCCTAATGAAGGAATTGCTTGAATAAGCTTAAATTCGACTTATTGAAAATTTCAAGTAAATAATGATTATCAATACGAACCTTCAAAGAACCTGTCGAAAGAAGTGATCGTTGACTACAGACGGTTCCCAAGTCATAAGCCAGCAAGACCAATAAGATTGGACAGTATACTGTAAGAACAGTAGCTAAAAAAAGGCTCGTTAGAAACAAGGTGATCACAGTAAACAAGCCAGTTGTCTTCTGCGTGTTCTGTACATTTGCGTGGGGTTGGAGGCAACCCGATTAGTGAAAATCAGATAGAACAAGAGCCTCCGGGGTAGTTTGTGAGCCCTCAGGGTTCCAAGGCTTCGTGACAAAAACACTATGAGTCACGCGGAGAGCTGTATCGATTTGACTGTGAGCGCATGCAGACAAGCCGCGCAAGGCGAAATTATCACGTGGCCTGCTGCGAATAAAAGGTGAATCAGCGATAGTGGCGCTGATCTGAGGGCTGCTAAAGACCTGTCTCTAGATCACCACGTTCACGCGGGTTATCATACAGAGTTTATCAAAAAATGTGTAAACATTTTAAATATTTGTAAACTTGGTGTTTATTGTAATTTTATTATTTAAAAAACTTTAAAGTATTTAGAATTATCATTTTATTGTTTTTTTCACTGCATTTTCTCAAAATGACGTCCATTTTGATTCAGACATTCCTGACAACGCGAAGCAATGGAATCGCACACACCATAAAACAATTCCATTCGTATCTGGGCGCATTGGCATTCAATGGGTTCTCTTTTTCTCAATTTTTTAAAATGTAGTCAATATTCAGTGGAAAAACAATAAACTGATACTTCTTAATACTCGTATCTTTTATGAATTATATAATTACAATAAACGTCAAGGTTGCAATTGTTCAAAATGCGTATACATTTTTTTGGAACACCCTGTATATCTACATAGCGAAGGAATTGCATAAGTAGTTGGATAGATAGAAAATGGTAAAAAATGATTTCTTAATAACTTTGAAATTTTGATGAGATAAGAAAAGCTATTGAGTGATTGCTAGAAATTATGTTGGCGTATACAATGATCGTGGTGTGCATGGACTAAATGGAAGTTAATGAGATGAGTTAGCTAAGTAGGGATTGGAACTAAATTAATGTTTAGCTGGGAACTTTTGACGAGCCAGGTGGTGGATTAACAATGACTTGTGTTATTTATTAACTAAAATGTCTTCTAAACTGCACAAAAAATATTTTTTGTCTCACAAACCTTTAGCTGTTTTAACGTCTAAATCGTATACTATTTGTGGTCCCTTGGCTGCGACTACTGTATACAACCAACCTGAACGGAGTTTATGCCATTTGCTCGCGTGTTAGTGTTATAGGTTGGTTGCCTACCTCTCCAAAGGAAAGCATGTATGTATTTTTAAATGTTTTGACTGCACTTCACTTACGCAATGAAGTGTATCATGTAAACTTATAATATGCGTACAATATTGTTATTTGAGTCAATTAACTCAAATGTACTTTTCTCCTAAATCCCACGCATTATCCCCACAAGAGCGACAGTTTTTCTCCTAAAAATCCCTGAGGAGTTTTTTCACTGTCTGCTCCTATTTTCATCCTATGACACAGGACAACTGGCCTCGCCAACAGTCTGAGAAACAAATTTTCTGCTACCACTGCACATATGTACAAATAGGGCACTCAAAGGAATTTTTCCTACATATTCCTCAATACACTGATACTGATTATTAAGTGGATGCCTTTTATAATGATTCACGCGGATGCTTATTTTTCTAGTCACCTGCCGCATCAGTGGTCAAGGGGGGTGTATGCTAGCCAAATGGTTGATGGAAACGACTGTTTAGCGGACAAAGAGCCGTCGTATGCAACGGTTATAAACGAAGCTTGACTGCTGACTTAACCGTAGAATACATGCTCCAATTCACTGGATAAGTATTAATGAAGGCAATTATTCAAGTTATAGTACGTTTTCTTCCTCTGTAGCAACACCAGTACAGATATATAAATTGCACAAAATGAGAGTACTTCTTGTGCGTTAGTGCCGCACGCTGCTGCCTGCTACGTGCCATACAACTTAATGGAATTAAGTGCGTAGTAAGGTTTGTGACAAAGCATTGTTCTGGCCATCCCACTAGAATGTTTTAATAGAGCATACGGATGAAACCGTTTCTCCCCCAGTCAGGCCTATCCGATACGTCTCACTATTTTCAACGAGCTCTGCACACAGTCTTCTTTGATCGGGGGTGATATGGCTGAACATTTAGTGCCTTTTTGTGGCCTGCGGTTTGCAAAGTGAGTCTGCTTGCTTAAAAATGACAACTTCTCGGTACCTGACTGTAAATCATACCGATTTCCTCTATTACAGAACCACCTGCAGAAAATTTGCTTGAATAATGTAAACATAGAAGGGGTTTCCCCCCGCAGCCCTCCTTTCCCTTTGGAATGTCACCTGAAAATTATCATCGTTATCATTAATTCTGGAGAAGTTTTTGAACAAAATTATCTTGCTTCTAAGCGGCATCCTGTAAACGAGGTTTTGAGGGTGTCGGGTTGTCGAGTTGCTGTCCAATAAATTGAAAGAATGAATGCATTATATTATCTCGTCAAATAATGCGGTTCACGGAATTATTTACATGTTTAGTTAATTGTTACCTATCAGGATTTGTGTTCTCTATGCAGTTTCTGCAGCATCACATTGACGAGTCCTTAAATCAACCTAAGACAGAACTTTTGCACTGAGACATTTTTCTGTCTAGCCTAAAATGTTAAGGTCATCCGCCAGTAGGCGATGGGAGTTTCATTATTTATATTGTAAACCTCTAAATGGATGACCTAAAAAAAATAGGCTAGTACCATTGAACTTCCAGCAGCTCCGGCCTTTTTGGCTTGAAACACGGGCTAGGGGAGTTTTGGCGCAGTGAATCTTACATTTTGATATATCTCATCCTTCAAGCTTTCCAGTGAGTTGCCGACATATGGCTAAAATTGCTACGTGTGAATGGCAAGAACGTTATTATTCAACCTTTTGAATGTAGCTTAGAATAGTCTCACTTGTCTTTACAGCCGCTCCCAAAGTTTTCACCACATCAACGGACTAGTTAGGCTACTTTGTAACACTTTCGTCTGTTTTTGTTATTAGTACTAAGCAATTTTTAAATTTTCGTTTTGGTTCATCTTTCTGATTTCTTTCCTTTTTACTGAACGTTTCAGGGGATGTACTTGATTTTAAAAGGTTGTTCACTACAATCGCTTGTTTTAAGTGAACACAGATCCAATTTTTTTTATAGAAACTACTCGTAGAAAACATTTAGTTTTCCTAGGCTGCCGTTTGTTTCTTACAAAAAATGCAACGACTTTGACCGTTTTATTTGAAAAGTTTACATCTGAGAGCAATAATTTATTGGCCTAGGCTATCAGGTTCATTACTAGGTCCATTTTCAGATATCTGACAAAATGAACGCTATAAGCAGTTAATTGGTGATTAGCTACTGACCTCACTCTCTTGTTATAGTACCTAGCTTTATCGACCTTTGTGACAATCTCCAGTCCTGTGGCTATTTGGTATCCGTTAAATTGAAGCCGTTACGTTGGACACAAGGGTGCGAATTCCGTTAATCTGTTTAACTATGTGTGGCTGGTTTCCCACACCCAGATAACTCTACGCGTGGTTTTTCTAGTTGCTTGCCTGGATATCAACGTGAAAGTGAAATTGAAGGAATATTTTTGCCCCAGACTTTGAGTAGGCGAAGCGATTCTGTATCGTCTCCTGGATCGGTAATTTTATCTTCGTTTAACTTAGTACCCAGTTTTGTCCACTTTGACCCAAATAGTTTAGGTAGCTAAGTCTTTGTCTTCCGTCGGCATCCGACTCTAAATCCTTTATTTTTAGCTGCTACAATTGCATATGTTTTTTGGACTTTGTAGTAAAAATGTCATCCTCAAAATCCTCTGACGACAGTTCTGATGACGAAGTGGAAGTTTCGGAAGAAGAAATCCAAGCACTGAGTTCACAGGTACCTTATTTTCCATTTATCACTAAATTCTTATTGTGTGTAGTTGGAATCGGATCCTTTCATTTACGACGTGCATGTGCAGTTGATAAATCTGCTCAAAAAGGCCGGCGACTTAGATCGTTTGCGAGCAGCAAGGGAAAAAATGGCCTCCCTCTTCCCTCTCACTCCAGGTCTGCCTCCTCGCATTACAGCTAATTGTACGTTTAGAACTTTGGTTAGAATGGATCAAGGATGAGTCCTCTCTCCTACTGGAAGGTGCCGATAGAAGCGGTGTTGAAGACCTCTTCCGTAGAGCTGTGGCGGACTACCAGAGTAAGTACAGCAGCTTGTCTCTTTTCCGAGTGCTGTCATTTTGCCAGTTTTTCCCTCGCTCCCTAATACCGCTGTGCTACGCTGTTTTAGGTGTGGACGTCTGGCTGGAGTACTGCCAGTTTGCTATCGGGGGCATGGGCTCCGGGGAGCCGGAGCGTATAGCAGCTGTGAGGGCCGTTTTTGAGCTGGCGCTAGCCAATCAGGGCCTCAATTTCGCCAAGGGTGCTGTTCTGTGGGAGATTTATCGGGAGTTTGAGACAATCCTTCTGGCACAAGTTCAAGCGTCTTCGGTAGGTTAACCTTACTTCATAATGTACACCTTTTATGTCTGCTCTATATGCTTTTGCTAGTTTTCGATTACGTTCGTTTACTTATGCTTCCATTTCGAGTCACTTCTTTTTCTTAGCGAGAATGCTGGTGGCCTAATATGTTCGTGGCTTTAGTCCAATAGTAGACACCTGGCCCGGTGAAACACTATGGGTTTTTTTCTCACGACGCTCACTCTGTATTGCTTGCGATCTCAGAAGGGCTTGTCCAACGGAAGGCAAAAAGTAAATTGTAGAAGTCTGCGAATGTTTCAATTGCTTCTGTGAAAATTAATCCGCATACGTTGCTGAGAAGATCCGAGGCCTCTTAGAACTTGTTCTGAACGTGGAGAACATACGCAGTTATGTATACTTGATACACCTGTGATCATGCTAATCTCAATGCGGTCACTTATCTTATCTATCCTTGCATGGCAACCTGCTTAATCACTTACTGAAGAGCTCGATCGGTGCTCTCCTCCCGCAGTTAATGCTGTCTGCCGTAGGTCCAAAATCCTTATGTTTTTGATTCTCTGCCCGAGCTTTGAGGCGATGGAGATGCAACATCAGGCCAATAGGCACTTACTGAAACTCGTGAAGACCCTGTGCTCAGCATCGATTGGGAGACTGATGTCATCCTTACTCTGCCTATTTAACGTCAGCTTCGCTGTCAGATGTCTAAACTGCCCACTTTTTCAAGCAGGCAACAGCTTATCTCGAGGTGTCGGGATTCGAATTTTAAAGGGGCAGCAGTTACTTGCGTTGTATTGATGAACATTACAAGCCGTCAGGTGTAAACTATCATGACTCCAGAACGTCAGCGATTTCCAGCATCAAATACTAAGGGTTAGTTCGCGATTAAATCGCTCGGCTTGCATATTATCCGCCCCGTTGGAAACCTCGGATGCGGCAGCTTGCTGTGCTTCAAACAAGGAAGCTCCTACCTAACGAAAAACTAGATTAGTCGTGCAGCTTCTATAGTACAGTAGTCGTCGGTTATTAAGCCCACCTCGGGCCCAGACCAAATTGGGCTTAATAAGCGGCTGGGCCTATCAACCGTGGGCTTAATAACCGGCGACTACTGTAATGAATACCCAACAATACCAAATTCCTTCTCTCACATTATAGTCTACTATGCTACTTTCAGTAGGCGCAACCAACCACATACGTGCTCGTGAAAACTCGCTTTTTGCTCTTGATTCATTTTTGGGAGCGAACAGACGCGCTAGGTATCTTCTTCTCAGTAACTGGCTCGTTCCGCGTAACAGACACACTAGGTATCTCATTCTTTTCGATAACTGGCTCGTTCTCCACCTTTTCACTTCCTTCTGCTATTGGGCCTTGTGTCTGCTGCTGTTTTTCGTCAGTCGCCTGAAGGGTCATAGTGATGTAAAACTGCTCGCAACCAATCACGCACACAATCCGAAGCAATCCGTCTCTTACGAAAGTTTATTTAACCAAAATCAGGGACATACAGCTACTACGATTCCTCTGACGGTGGGAATAGCTGGCGCTCCTCAGACACGTCCTCCACGGCACCGGCCTGATTACTTTCCTGCACTGCCTCACGCGTTGTCTCCACGACCGCCACTAAAATTGAAAATTATAAGAGTGCATTTAAAACAAAAGAGTCGGTTGGTCCCTTACATTTTTCTCTTGATTCATTTTTTTGAGCGAATTATCCTTTAGTTGCGTTTGGTCATGCTGAATTGCTCAAATTTCCAATAAAACTAGCCACATTTCGTGTCTTTTATGCTTTCGTCCACAGAAGGATCCCGAAGCCCTGACTGCACAACTGAAGACCATTGATGGTGTATTTCGCCGCCAGTTGAGGGTCGCGCATCAGGGTAACCACCATATTTTACTTCATTATCTTTAAAATCGGCTGCAGAAAATCAGATTCTTAGTTAGTCCTCTCCTATGTCCTCTAGTGACCTGTCAACGTCAACCGCATTGCTAGAAGTTGTCTTAATGTGTCGTCTTACACGCGCCGTACACGGACTCAGATAGCACAGGACTGAGAAATACCATAGTGGTCACGACCTACAGAGACCTCCCTATATGCAGAAGGACAGAGTTATCCTGTCAGCTGAAAAACTTTGAAGCCATTACTTCTAGTCTGTCGAGCGCATATAAGGAGTACCCAAGACTACTGCGACCTTGTTGGCTCTTCCCTCTAGCAGTCACCTTTGACCATCTCACGCCGGTCGGTCGAGATCGGTCTCGGTG
>JAYGXS010000009.1:18250034-18281730 GCA_036362985.1 Ligula intestinalis
CATACACAGCGCAATCAGACCACTGCATGCCGTGGTCCAATTTAGCCCATTTTGGTCGAGCGCATTGACAGAACCGGTCGTTTGGGGAGGGGGGGAGACGTGGGAGGTCTCTAGCACGCCGTTGCTTTTGCTGTCCGAGCTCATGTATGTTCTTGCTCATCTCGTAGTGTAAATTTGATGGAAATCCGGGGGTTTCAGGCATATACACATGTGTCATAATCTGCCTTTTTATATTTATACGTGCTTTGTCATTCTGCCCCTTTTTTACCTCTCTCCCTCCCTCCCGCGCGCCGTCTCTCATGAAGACATGCAGGCCACCCTAGAGGAGTACAAGGACTTCCTGACAGGCCTGGGCGCGCCTCTACTGACCAGTGGTGGTGGTGGTACGGAGACCGTTGCAGAGCTCAAGGATGGAATACCCGTTGATTGTGCCACAGACTTCTCTCGAGCCTCCGCTAAAGCGACTGCCTGCCAGCCTTATGAGGATGCAGTGGCGGTGAGTGTTACGCTTGTGACACACATGCTGCTAGTGACCAAGGGACCTCAGTGGTAGTTGTAGGAGGGGTAGTAGTAATAATAATATAAGTATGTATAATATTGATACTAATAGTACTAGTAATATTAGTGGTGGAAGTAGAAAGAGTGGTAGTAATCATAGTAGGAGTAATTTTAATTGGATTCCTAGCATTAGGGGTGTTATATCCTTGCGTTTCTCCTGATCACCTGCGTCGCCAATTGTTATAACTTTGTGTTTTTTTGTGTCAACACTGGTTATGTCCCCCAGTTACGTGGTAGGAAGAGATGGCCGAGCAGGATAGCAGATAGTACTTTACTGTCACTAATTCTGCTTGTACATCAGCGTGGTCTTCTGCATGTCCGTTAGCAACGTGTCTTCTTTTGTCGGTCTTGTCTTGGCAGCTTGTCCTGTGTCCTCAGCAGCAGAATGTCGGGTTGTCGGTAGCGCGTCTCGGCAACAGAGTGCGCCTCCTGTTCGCTGCGTCGTATTTAAGGACCAATAGCCTTTGTTCCCTATTGGCCTCTCTGCATGCAGCCGTCATGGGGTGTCCGCAGGATGACAAGTCGCACCCTCAGTGACGCGCGCACGAGCATATGTCCCTTCGTGGCCCATGTCATGCGTGATCTCAGAACCTGGCCGACGGCTGTTTTTGCGTCCTCGGGTGTGGGCCTTTGAAGGTCGCTCTCTTTGCCCGCTCTGCATGCACTGGTAGCCTGTTCGAGTCCTTTGTTCTCGTGTCCTTAGGATGGCCCGAGTTATGACTCGGCCGTCCTAATAAGGGGTAGTAGTATTGGTGGTAGATGTAACATTGGCAATAGTAGTAGCAGCAGTGGTAGTAGTACTAGGATTGATAGTCATAGTAGCAAGAATTGTAGTAATAGCAGGAGGGAAAATATTAGTAGTTGGAGGAGAATTGGTAGAACTAGCAGTGGTAGTAATAGTAGTGTTAATAATGCTTGGCCTTTCTGATTCAGTGCTAGTTTCGTCATCCGAGGTCAGTAGGTTTGTGAAAAGACAGTCGGGCTAATTCGGTGGTATGTGGTGTGTGATTCTATCGCAATAAACAGTAAAATTAAAAGTGCACGATAGGTAGAAAAATGCGAGGTAGAAAACAAAACAAGGGTGGACGCAGATTCGATGTGCTTAGACGAGCAGTCTTGTGAATGACGCAGACGCTTTGCTGCCAGTTTATAAGGGAATAAGCACACGGGGCAGGAATTAACGAACGAGGGAGCGAATAAGGGCACGGTGCGGGGAACAAAGACCGTGGGGAGCGGTGAATAAAGAGACTGAAATAAAGATTGCGGTGTCAACGAATGGAAAGGCAGTCAACGAGGTCAAGGGGTCAGGCGATGGGAACAAGCACGTGGGCACAGGGTAGGACGAAGGACATGGACCATCAGTGTATGACTAAGCGGGTTAAGGATGCATGCTTCGGCCAAGTCCTAGCACGCAATTAGTAGCAAATAAATCCGATTACGACATTGACATGATGAATGTAAGAAGTAGTATTATTGCTACTAGCAGTAGTTGTAGCAGTACTAGTAATAGTAATGACACTATTTGTGGCAGTAATAGAAGGAGTAAGAGTGGTGGTATTAGTAATCAAGATGGGACCAGTAGTAGTATCCATAGTAGTAGAAACAGAAGGAGTAATATTGGTAATAGTAGTACTAGTAATTGAAGAACACCCCAGCGATCCCTGTATATCCCCTCTTACCTGTTGTGAGGAGGGAGGGCCCCTTAAAGACCAAATTAGCGCCCCCAATCCATATAATAAAGGGTAATCCATATTCATATTATCTATTGTGCCTTCCACAACCTAGTTGATATATATATATATATATATATATATATATATATATCTAATAGTTTTTTCTAGTAATTTTGCCGATTGTCAGGCTAACTCGGTCCTGTTCGAGGCTGGCAGTCGGAGTAGTAACATTAGTAGTTGTAATAGTAGTAGTAACAGTAGTAGGAGTAGCATTAGTGGTAACAATAGTACTAGCAGTAGTAGTACGAGTAATGGTATTAATAGTTGCAGGAATAATATTAATAGTACTGGTATCGACAGTTATATCACTAGCAGTAGTGCTTGGAGTAGTAGCAGTAGTAATAGTGGTATTATTAATAAAAGTAGGAGTAGTAGTATTAGTAGTACAGTGGAACCTCGGTTAACTATTCTAATCCGTTGCAGCGCCGAGCTCGTCATGTGAAATGTGCGTCATGCGAAACGTAGCCAATCAAACTACACCAGTTCATTTATTGGCCGCAGGCTTCCGAGAACCCATGCCCTTGGATCAAGGCGCAATGGCGAACACAGACACGCACACAAGCACTGACAATCCATCAACTGAGCGCGGGAGCTCGTCAGTAGAATGACATGTTCTGTTAGTAGCTCGCTCGTAACCTGAAATTCTCGTAGATGGGGCTGCTCGTCACCTGAGACTCCACTTTACTGATACTAATACAGTAGTCGCCGGCTTTTAGGCTCACCTCGGGCCCAGATCAAATTGGGCTTAATAAGCGGCGGGCGCGTTAAGCGGAGAGTCCTAGTTCTTGATTAGCAAACGCAGGGTAGGCACTATACATTACATACGTACTGTATTCTGTGTGCAGAGCTTGGTTATGTGCAAGAAAAGAATGCTGTTTGTCTGTATTTTACGTAATAACAAAAACAAAAAAAATTATTTGCGACGCGTAACGAGTGGCGCACTCAGAGAGCTAAGAATTTCACTCTATCCTGTTGGCAAACTGGGCTTATTAGCCGGTGGATTTCGCTATGTTAAATTCCGTCCCAAGCTGACTTGGGCTTAATACGTGGCTGGGCTTAATAACCGGCGACTACTGTAGTAAAAGTAGGAGTAACAGTAGTAATAGTAGCAGTCGTAATATTCCTAGTAGTTGTAGTAATAGAACTAGTATGAGTAGTGGTAGTGGAGTTGTCACCGGTGATGGAACCTATGTGTGCCTAACTATCGCTTAATGTTTCCTGTGCTAATGTGCTTTATTTCCCCTTTTTTCTTCTCCACCTGTTAAGGATGCAGAGGAAGAGGAAGAGGACAAGTTGTTGGCAGCCTGGGAAACGTACCTGGACTGGGCGGTAGGCAACTGTTCACAGAAGGCCACAAAGTCGGTGGTCCAAAAGAGGTCCACAACCGCCGCAGATGCTGCACCCCCTCCACCCCTCACCCCCTTCGAGGTCATTTGTCTTTTTGAGAGGGCTATCACCGCCCTCTGTTTGCATCCCTCCGTGTGGCTGAAGGCGGCTGACTTTCTGGTAAGTCATTTGAGGATATCGACTCCCCGCTCCCCCCACAATGCCAAACATGTCAGTATTCTGTAAAAACGAACTTTTCTGACAGAATTCCTGTCCTTCTCGGGAGGAGAACGCACCGGATGTCTTTTTGGCCTCTAGAGCTAGCTCCTTCTGTCTCATTACAGCAGACATGCTGGCTCGTGTTGGCATTATGGGTACAATCTAACTGATGATTCTACGTGTGTAGCCTGTGGGGAGGAAGAGACAAACGAACATCTGATGGAATGCACAGCCGAGATGATCGCAAGAGTTCAGGAGTCTGGTGTCAACTACAGACTGAGAGCGCCGATTGACCTAGCCGTCCGAAGACCCTCTGCCACAGTCCCGTATCTGAAGGAGGTCCGGAAGTTGTGGTTCTTAAGCCACTTTCCTTGCAATTGATCCTGCAACAACAACAACAACAATCACCACCACTGCTACTACCACTATCACTACTAATACCGCCACCAATACCTCGAATAATACTACCATCACTTCCCTTACTGTGGTAAGTCAGAAGGAGAAGGGCGTTCATCTGGAGAGGTTAATTTTTTTCTCTGACGATTCTGATAGGTATCTCGTCTATCCACCTTCAGAGAGTGAATACTCTGGCTCCTGGTTCTCGCTGTATGCTGCTCCTTTCTTCCGCATGGATAGACGAGGTACCTATCAGAATCGTCAGAGAAAAAAATTAACCTCTCCCGGTGAACGCCCTTTCGCCTTCTGACTATGCATACTATTAGCACTACTATTACTCCTATTATCACTACCACCTCCACCACCACTACTGCAAATAATACTACGGATACTGTACCCGATACTATTACTACTACTAATACTGTCACTGATACTGCGAATTATATTACATTATTTTTATTGTTACTTCTACTACACCTACTACTAAAGCTACCATTCACAGCATAACCTACACCAGGGTAATTAGGCTGCGACCAGAGCTTCTAATATTACCTATGACTCAGGCACACGCCGGTCCTGCATATGCTGTCATCCCAGTAGCCGGTAATATGCGTGCACAAACATACACACACACATTAAGGCCGTCCACGTTTGGCACAACCATTCGTCACCGTCATTAATGACGAACAAACTGTTGCGCCTCTACGCGCACATCCACCTAGATGGCCCGTTGCCGCGCTCAATCCACACTGATTGCTGATGCACGCGAGAACGAGCGAGAGAGTCGGATACTCTGGAGCATTCTTACTAGCAATAAACACACAGGCGTTGACGAACGTTCACCGACCGCTAACAGAACTCACTTGTCCCCCTCTGTTTTGGGGCCACATTGCTCGGACCCTGACAGCAGCTGTAGCAGCAACTATTAGTATAGGCAGACAGTATTGCCGGCAAAGACAAGGGAGACTGCAATAGCCATTTCTGGTTTATTAGCCGTCGTCACCCTGTCATACCCAGACTTAAGTGGTGCCCCACTCTATCCTCGAACTCCCGACCTTTTTGATCAGAGTCAAACGCTCTGAACATTGAGCCACGAGTTCGTTATCTAGCCGGTTTAAGTCCATATATTTTGGGGTACTAATTAATACGCCACTACGGGACATGGCAAACGTCAATCAATCTCTCTACACGTGAGTGCACCCTCGGGGCCGTGCCCCCACTGTTTAGATCTCCCTGTCCTGTTTCACACAGTAAACCACACCAGTGCTTTCTCTCGGCCGGTTGTAATGTCCCTCCCCCCTTCTCCCCCCAATGAGCAGGTTGTGTAGAAGCGTCCAACCCCGAGGCTGTTTGACTCCAACATAGGTACTCTTAGGACGGAATATTCAGTGCAGTGTCCGAAAAAACCTAAACCTATTAACGTCCGCCCCTTCTTTTCGCCTACATTATCTCTAGATAGGTTATCCATCCGCAGGGATCCTTTTCTGCGACAAAAATAACACACCATCCTGCTTCCGCTTTCACTTAGTTCTGCAAAAAATATCCGGTAGATTTCTACGCCTAAACTGACCCCGTAAACCCTGCAGTCATCACTCGACTGGTTGCGAGTGGCTATTGTCCATAATGGTGGACTCTTGTAGTAGTTAAGACATGAACATTTAGAACCACGTTGAGCGACATATCGTTATTCCTATTCTTCTTCTATCACTAAAATTATCCAGCTTACTGTAATTTTTCTCCCCATCTTAGCTTCGAGTGTTAGTATGCCGATTTTACTGATGAGAATTTTGTCTATACTCAAATGCTAGCACATCCACTACTGAATGTTCTCCTTTAAGTAATAAAAATACCTGAGAGTAAGGTCAGCTAACGGTGTTTGATTTGCCTGTTCAAGATGCCTATGGTTTCATTCCAAGTTCTCTGCTGTTTTCGCCTCGTATTACTTGTCTCATTTCCATGCTTTGTATCCTCAACCTAGGTGATTATTCAACTAACCGATTGATGCTAGTTAAACCGTGCTTTGGACGTGTTAAACGTGCCTGATCCCTTCATAATATTATTTTGTGTTTGGCTAAGTGTATAAAATATTAGCAGCCGATATAGTCACCGTTAAAAGCGCCACAGCCGAAGCTCCCGGAGGTATCTTGCGCAAAAGTTAGTTCAGTGAAGCTGGTTTAAATTACCGGCTCTTTGCGCAACGTGTTTTGTGTTCTCATTATCGTATTGATTAACATTGTACTGGCCGTAAAGTCCGCATCGGTCGATTACTCACTCCAGCGTCCAAATGGAGTCTGGACATCGGGACAGTAGTGTTTTAAATGCAGTTTATAACTCTTCTAGGATTTTCTGTAAAGCATTTCCTATCAGTTATGAATGGACCTACCGCAGTGACTTAAGTTAATCGAGAAGACCCTTGCCGCAGGAGAAAAGAAGAAGAAATGAAACGCCAGATGGAATGAATAGTGTTGTCTGTACAGAGGCAGTGAAGAAAAGGTAGGAGGAAGTTAACAGTCAAGGGGGCGCGCGTCCAGTCGCGAGAATCGGCAGTCGTCTCAGTGAGGTCCTGTGTGAATCAGCCTATGTGGTGATTGGTTAGATCGTATTGGAGTCGGCCTGCAATTGCGCACTTGCTTGCAGCCGCGAGAGGCAACAGATTGAGTGTTGTACTCGGAGTTTTGATACTGCGTACCTACATGCTTCACACATAAGTCGCTCCCGTGTGTGTCAGTGCACAAACAATTCCACATATAGAAGAAGGTAAGACGTTCTCTGGGGCCAGGGGTTTATTTGTCCGACGTTTCGAACCCTCATTTTCAAGGACCGAAAAAACGTATAGCTCACAGTGTATTTAAATAGGTTCTGCCGGGATTGACCTCTGCTCGCGCGACGTGAGATAGGCCTCAGGAAGCTCAATATGCCTGTTAATTGAGTCCACGCGTGAATGCCATGCTGCCTGCAGCAGTCGTGAAGTTCGGTCGTCTGACCGACCCAGTATTCGCACGCCTTCGAAGTCGAAGCCGTGCCCTGGCATGGATGCGTGGGCCGCCACCTGGAAATGCTTGTCCTTCCGTCGCACGGCGAGTTCATGCTGGTGCATTCTCATGAGAACCCGTTTGTCGGCTTCGCCAACATAATTGGCTCGACCAAAAAGACAGTCGATGCGGTAAATGGCACCGGACTTTTGGTTAACGGGTACTAGGTCTTTAGGCTGCATAAGTTGTCTGCGCCAATCCCAAATTCGCTGAACAGTCGAGTGAATTCTTCAGAAACGCCAGCAATATAGGTTATTGTTCGCCAGCGTGTCGGTTCTGGCTCTTTCGCTGGTTTTTTTCGTTTGGCTCCTCGCCTGCATTTTTCGACGATGCGCCAGGATAGCCATTAATTGTGAAAAGTTTCCGCAGATACTGGACCTCGGCCTTGTTGTCGGCTGGTTCGCTGCAGTGGGTTTCTACACGGCGATATTGCGTTCGCAAGCAGCCGCGTTTGTGCGAGACGGGATGGTTGCTGAGGTAACTCAGGATGCAAGAGCTATTTCTCGCCTTCCTGCAAACCGTTTTTTGAGTTTCCCACCATCTTTTCTGTATACCAGCACACTGAGGAACGGCAACTGACAGTCTTTTTCTTCCTCCATCGTGAATCGGATGTCGGGGAAGATCGAGTTCAAATTCTCTGTGAAATCCCCAATCCTGTCTCGACGAACGATGACGATCGTGCCATCAACACACCGAACCAACAATCGTGGTCTATTATGTTTGAATACTAGTTCCTCCAGTCGTTATAGTACTGCTTTGGCAATCAGGCCATATAATGGCGACCCCATTGGTGTACCTTTTACTTGTTCATGCACCGTTCCATTGAAGGTGAAAAAGGTGGTCAAGCAGTGTTTCAGGAGACCAGTGAGATGCTTTATTTTGAGCTTCGTGCCCGTACTTATCTTCTATCAGGGTTTGGATGGTTTCAACCGCAAGATTTTGCAGTATTGATGTTAAAAGTGAGGTTACATCGAAAGATACCATCACTTCGTCAGGTGTTAGTTGAATACCCGGCAGCTTTTGTATGAATTGTATGTAATGCCCAAACCGGAATCCAATAATGTCTTTCTTTCTTTCGCTCCCCTCCTCACAGGAAGCTCACGTCGCGGCTGATACGGAGCGCCTTTTCAAACTACTTGCTCGCTCTGTGCGCAATGTGCTCTGGAGTGGGACTCTGTGGCGCCGCTACGCTCTTGCAAGTGAGGCACAGGCCCTACAGGAGGTGGCCGAGTTGAATGGCGCCGTCACCACGGCTGATTCCGATGCACAGGAGTCGGCACTGACGAAAGCTCTGAAGCGCCCCGAGGGTACGTCATCTTATGGTGATTGGTTTTTCCTCTCCCCTGCCCCGATCCTTCCTTCTCTGCTTCTATGCTCGTGTCTATCGTGCACCCTTCGTTTCTCCCGCCTCAACTCATCGTTTTTCATCCTTGGTCTGATCTCAGTTCATGTTACTGTTCACCAGAAATAGTTTCTGTGTTCGCTGACGTTCCGGAGCACTGGGCCGGCTGTCCTTTATCAAAGCGTAAACTGCCATTATCGGTCAGCACTTTGAGGTTGTGGCTGGACGATCGGCCGTGGACTGATCGATATTTCTTCGCTCGCTGCTTGCTCCCACGTGTAGATTTTGACTCAGCTTGACCGCAATTAGTGTTGCGTTTCGTCTCCCCGATAGAAGCTGCTGGTAATCCTGCTTCATCTTCCGGTGGGTTCGTTGCTGGCCCGTGTTCACTTATAATTCTTAAGTTTGGTTTGACCATGTTCTGTCCTTTACTCACGTAATGGCGTAGGACTTTGTAGGCCGCTGGAAGGTCTGCATGCATGTTGACGGAGTCGGCATCTGAGTACCGTGCCTAAAGCGTCATTCTTTCCGAGTTCGAGGCTCCTCGGCCTACGATGGGCTCTCCTTGACAAAGGGGAGTGGGCGCAGCTATCTGAAACGTCAGCAAACACATAAACATGATCTCTGCTTCTTATCCCGGAATTCTTATTTTTCCAAACTGAATCTGACCCGTCCCCCCTTTTTTTATTCTTCTTACCTCTGCTAGCCATCTTCGAGACGGCACTGAAGTGCGGTTTTGCGGACCCTGCGGAATTACGTCTCGTGTGGACAGCCTATGGAGACTTTTGGTTGCGACGGTTGTTACGTGCCTCTGATAGCATCGGTGGTGGCGAAATGAAGGAGCGTAAGTGTACTTTTGTGAGCTGTTGAAATATCTCTTGTCCACACCTGCCCCAGTTTTTTCTATCATCACCGATTCAAAGTTGACGTAAACAAAACCACCTATTGAAATCAAGAGAGTAGTGTGTTTATAATTATTTCAGTAATCTGGTCAACGCCTGCCCATGTTTTACAATAAGTTCATAGTCATCACCCTGCAACCGCATCTAGACGGCTGTCCTCTGTCTACCGTGCTCCTGAAACGGGATGTTGTGACTGCGCGGTGCGATCTGCCCGAGGCGCCACAATTACGATTCCAAGTTGTCTTACCGGATACTCGGCCCTCCAGGATCAGGCTGTAATTGCTCCTTCATGATGCGATCATTATGCTAGCCTTATTTCTCGCTTTTACTACGTGCTCAGAAATTTGCGTATGGAGTAATCTTCCGGTTTCTCACACATAGTTAGGCCGTCCACAGCGGTGGTTCACTCCCTCACTTAAGCCATCACTCCACTGCCTGAAGGTGGCCAAATCCGCAATGTCGAGCTTGTATCTAATCAAGCGCGCCTTTGCTAAATTCGATAAAGTTGTCTTTGGCAAGGTCTTCGGCTCGTTTGTGCGACCCCAACTGGAATTTGTCATCCAAGCCTGGAAACCTTGGATAGTCAAAGACAAAAAAACCTTTAAAGGGTGCAACGACGGGCAACTAAGTTAGTGCGAGGCCAAGCGTACCTTCCTTATGAGACACGGCTGACCAATCTCGACTTATTTCCTCTGGATTACAAACAGCTGCGTGGTGACCTAATACAGGCATATCGCATGCTGCGAGTTCAAAATTGTTGCCTAGCATCCGACGATTTCTTTGAGCTGGCCAATACTACTAGATTGCGCGGACAACCTCTCAAACTACGTGTGACTGGGGCAAGATTGAACACACGAAAATTTTTCTCTGAGAGCGTAATCCAGGCATGGAATGCTCTACCCGCATACGTTGTCATGTCCCCATCTGTGGACACGTTTAAGATGCAGTTGGATCAGCATAGAAAAAGAAATTCTCTGTAATTACATTATCGCCCGTGAGCAAGTAAGATTTACACTAGACTCTTTGGCAGAAATTACCTTTCTAAAAAACATATTGCTCGCTACTTTTCAGTAATATGTTTGTTTAGAATAACGATTGACCGCGAATCTCGTATGATGGGCGCATTTCCGACACTCGGTGATGTTCTCGTGACCACCGCAGTCATCTTCCCGTGTGACCATTAGGATATTGAACAGCCGCGATGGCCTCCTCCTGACATTATCCAAACACTTTCGGCAGCAGAACATCCGATTAACATATTCCCTTAGCCTTCCCCCACAGGCGACAATTTTTCTCCTTAAAATCCCACAAATGGCATTAAAAACTAGACTTATGAACAATGCCTAAGGGTTTTTACTGTCTGCCCTCCTAACGCAGTTCCGTTACTGGCAACGCCACATGTTCTGCATCATAGCTATGTACAAAGAGGGAGCTCAAAGGTATTTACCTATATTTCCCTAATAAAACTGAACTGAACTTATAGGTGCAGGAAATGGCTCCAGCCATTTCTTGTCTCGGCAGTGGGTCCTTCAGCCTCATGACCTGTCGTTTGGTAGTCTGTGTGCAATCACGGCTTCCAGTCAATTGAGAAGGTGGTTAACGACTTCCGCGACTTTTTTTACGCACAAGGGGGGAGGGTTGCCAAAATTGAGGGCCGGCTGGATTTGGTCTCATGGATCGGCTGCGCATGCACTGATTGACCAATTTGCTTGCGTAGCCATTTGTACTCAGCACCCGTAGTGTAATTCAGCAACCATGTTTTCCGCTCCACTGCGATGCGTATCGACCCACTCGCATAGCATTTGTGGCTGATTAAACGGTTGCTGTTAAAGTTCTGTACTTGCTTCTTATTTGTCATTTCTCTGAGCACTGTTATGTGATAACGACGAAGGCGTCATCCACACGTGTACAACCAATAAGCCCGTTTACCACAGACTTTCAGCACTAAAAGTTCATGGGCTACGGCAGTTTCCGAAATACATTCAGTCTAACGTTTTCCCTTTTAATTTCGGCTGTCTTTTTTAGCTTTTGCCTAATCCTTAGCTGAGCATATTTTCTTACTACGTTCATCTTTCGGCGCCTTGTTCAATTTAGAGTGGATACTTGACCATCTTCGGGCCACCTTCGAACGTGCGATCGACCATTTATCTGCCGGTATGATTAATGTCATGTAGTTTTACCTTTACTAGCTAACACTTAATGATATCTCTCCTGAGAAGGGAGAACAATTGCTCTTGACGTTGCAGGAGGCGTACTCGGGTGCAGACTTTAATGTTTACCAGCCATACTACCGATTCATTTGTAGTAATGTGTTTATCGTGAATTAATGTTGCACACCAACCCCTCTGCTGCCCAGTTAATGTAAAGTTCCTCCCATCACTATAGCCTTTCTGAAACCATCGGCCTTTTAATATGGCTTATCATGGCCCTGTCTGCCCCCGCCTTCGTCTTTTAACTTAGATGTTTAATTTCGTAATCTTATTTCTTATTCATACTCTTATTCTTCTATTTCGCGGACAATCAGCCTTTGGCGATAACGGAGATCCGGATTGTAGCATTCCGCGATACTGGGCATTTATCGAGGTAAGCTGCTGCCTCGTCTACCCGCTCCTTGTTAACGGTGTTTAATAACCCATCCTTTGCTTACTGAGGTTCGGTCGATTAAAATTCATGCATTGCATGTCCCTTTTCTTGTAGGCAAAATACGCAAACGATTGTGGTCGTGCACAGGGCCTGTGGACCCGGATGCTGAAGATGAATAACAACGGAAGTAAACCGACCTTCTGGTTGTCTTATCTGGATTTTGAAAAGTAATTTTTTGGAGCATCACCTCTCCCTGCTCTTAAGAATAATTTCTTGCATGTTTGCAAGACGCCTTTTTGTAGCTGGGAAGCTGTTGGTGTTTGGTGAGTTTTGCAGAAACAGTCGTGATGTAAAGACTCGCAAATGATCAGTAGAACGGCTCGGTACAGAGCTGCTTCAATTGGTGGAGGTGGGGGAGAGGAAGGTCGGACTTTTTCGTTCCACTTTGTGGGCCAGTTTCCCAACGTCTCAGTTCCCATGGAAGTTGGTTCTCACCATTCTGGAAGTGTTGCAAATCATCCTCCAATGGCCCGGTGCCGAGTACTATTCAAGTCTGTCCCCATTTAGGCTAGTAGGCGCACCAACGCACATCGTTTTGTGACAGTATAACATCTGTAACGGATATATCTCGTTAGTGATTGGTGGTTTGTGTTTTGGTAACTGTTCACAATCTATCTGGCAACAGGATATCAGTCGACGTACTGGGCATCTGTCCTCTTTGCCGAGACCTGGTCGTTTCAGTCACGGTGAACGTCGTAGCATGAGTCATTTTGCGATTTATTGTACACTAATCGAAGCACGATGGAGTCTCTTGTGCTAGCTTGGCTTTTGGGCCATCTTTCGTGAGGGTGCGCCCAGTCTCAACCGATTAGACAGCACCATCCCGTTTTTGATTGGTCGAAATTTTGTAACTGTCCTACCCACTGACCAGATACTTTGCAAATACAACTGCTAATGACGCTGAAGACAACTAACGAAGCTAGCCTGTGTCTGCGTCTTGTACTACTAGTTATTATCAGCTATAGATTATGGTAAGCACCCCGGTAGCGGAGAAGTTTTATCTTCGGTCTCATGCTTCTAGCTACTTTTGTTTCGTCAAGGAATTGTGAATGCTGTTTTTTAATAACTTTTTATTCATCAGATAATGCTGAGCGCTTTTTACTGTCACAATGCTTTATCCACTTTCATGTTTCTTCTCTGCCTCTTGGCCTCCGAAATTCCACCTTAACGGGCTAAGTTTTATCGCTGACCTTAAGAGCCCTATCCCGTCTTCCTTGTAGGAACCACGGTGATCTGAAGCACCTGCTTCGTGTGGCCAGCATGGCCATCAATTCAGTCACAGGGCCCCTGGCGGATACAGTCTTGGAGACGGCGGTACGCAGTCTCACAGAGCTTGGCCTCGACCTTCAACGTCTACGTGAATTTGAGACCAAAGTGCGGACGCGAAGAACCCATCTGGCGCTGACCTCAGGAAAAGCTGTTGTCAGCGGTGGTGGTGGCAGTAGTGAAGGGGACGTGCCAATGGAGGTACCCGCAGCCCAGCATTCAAAGGTTACCGTCCATTCTCTCCTGTTTTCAAGCTCATTCTCTCCCCTTATGCTGGACTGAGTTATCGATCGCGTTACGGAACTCACTCTTTCCGTCCTACCTCTCGAGTCCCACCAGCAGCCGTCCGGCGATTAGTAGTGTAGGCAGACGAATATTGCTGGTAAAGAAAGGGGAGACATGAATGCCCATTTCTGTCGGGTTAGTCACCATCAGCCACCCCAGCTGATACACTACCCGAGAGTCGAACCCGTGACTTGTTGATCCGATGTCCAACGCTCTGAAGATTGAATTATGGGCTATTTGTCTTGCTGGATTCGATTGGGAATATTATCATTCGTATAAATTGAAAAACACGCATCCCAAGAAATGTTAATTTGAAGAAGAAGTTGTTCTTTGATATATAACGTAACTTTAATCAGTAAATTTTCGTGTCTGGTGCCCCAGCTCATCTTCGCAATTTGCAATGAACAACTAACATTTCAAACGTGCGAACAATCAATAGTTATACGGGGTGAGACCTGATTGGTAGGTATATCCTCAATCAGTCTGTGTCGTGCCGTCTTCCTCTCTTCCACCGTTCTTTCAAATGTTCATAAATACCATGCAATTGTATGTGTCGGTTGATGCATGAGTAGTCCGAGTGCATGGCCTCCAGAAATTCTCGGCTATTTTTGGATGGGCAAACTCTGACGATGTGTATTTTATCACATGCAAAGGTGTGTCCTGTGTGGAGGCAATACATAGCCACTCCAGACAAATTGTCACGTCTCTTCACGGTCAGTTGGTGCTCGTGGATGCATGTTGAGACGGATCTTCATGTTTGGCCAAGCATTTGTTTTGGGCGCTTAAGTGAAACTCTCTGGTTCCTTTTTGTTGGTTTGTTGTTGTCTCATGCATCGGCGTATAAAGTCTTTGGGGGGACCATTGCGGGAAAACAAATCAAACGGATAATTGAGCTTGATTCGGTGGGTTTCTTCGTCAGAGCAGTGTGTTTTCGCTCGGCGAGGCAGACTGTTGACGGCACTCCTTTTATGAGAGATCGGGTTGCTCTCATAATTAAGAATGACATCCGCATGCGTATCGACAACAGTAGCTTATGTAGCCACACTCATTAATCCCTACAACCTGCATGTTTTCGTACAAAAACGGTGCTTATCGGGTTTTGTGGGCGGGGAATTAGGACATGCATTGGAGTATACTTTAATAAATGCTAAATGCATTTTTATTTTACTGTTTTTAGAAGTGTTGTTGATTTATATCTGTGGATTTTCCTAATCTGTATTATCATTTAAATTATTTAGGAAAAAATCTGATTATTAAATTGCAGGTTTCTTGAATTACCCGAAAAATTGAAACGGTAGTTATGAGGTCGTCTACTTCAACTTACCTGTTGTCCAACTTACCATTTCGGAGTTAGATTAGTATAGTCCGCGGCGCCAAGCGCCGCGCACACTTTCAATTTACATGCGGAGCAACCTGCTCCCACCGGCCGGGGGAAGCAACTTCGACTGCATATTTTTCACTTTACACTTACTTCTAAACATTTCCTTCTCTACCTATCCTATTTCCCCACCCCCAAGCTCTATAACCACCGTTTTTGCTGGACAAATTGCTTGGACTAGGGGTGTATGAGTGAGCCTACATAAGCTACTTTTGCCTGTGTTTCTTTGCGATATACGGATCGCTACTGGAACTCACTCGTACCTATCTGCTCGCTCTAGGCCCCCGCCAGCTGCCGCGCAACAGGCCCGTGGATCATTGTTTCGAATCAGAGACGTCTGATCAACGAGGACAGGTTCGACCTTCCCACCTGTGGTTAGGTATGACGGGCTGACGACAGTTAATGAGCTAGAAATAGCCGCCCCAGTCTCCCTTGTCCTTGAGTTCCGTTAGCAATCGGTGAACGTTAATCAACAAGAAACACTTTTTCTGTCCCCGGACCGTCTGTTACTCCCAGACACGCAGTCGGTTCAACTTGGGTTTTGGCAGTATCGGGTGGATCAACAACTATGGCTTCAATATATTCGGTGATTTAGTAAAGCAATGAAGAGTCCAGCGTTCGTCAATATTGAAAGCCATATTCTCGAATTTTTTTCTAACTTGACAATTTGCTATCTATCCCTCTAAGTATTTCCATCAAGAACTCATTTTATCCGCTAATGGGAAGGGTCGTTTCTTAGAACAACGTATCACTTCAGCCTTGAAAGTGTTGTCGTTGACAGGTTTGAGCTCAACACAGCCAGGTAAACCCGTTCAGCGAACCCATCTGACTTCTTTTATGACTAGCACATCTTCAACACAGGCTGTTGTGGAACCGCTTTCACTTTCTACAACTTCACAAAAGTTCATGCTCCTTATCTACCTTTCCAACAACTCCAACTCACTCCCCCGTGCGTTTCGTCATTGAAAACACACCTCTTGCCACCTCCGGCAAGCAGAGTATTTTGTCCTTATTTGACGTGTGGCTCTGGCCAGCATTCTCTTTGTAGACCCCCATGCAGGAATCTTAGCATGTTTCTAGTAGTCTCTTATTTATAAAATGAATCTAACAAAAAGACGCTTCCATCGCAGTTTGAGGAAACCGATCTGTTATCATGCTCCGACTGTCTGGCGTCTCTGTGTGCGTGTATGGTAACAGCGATCTAGTCGTCTTCTTCTCAATTACTTCCTGGGACTCGTGCGTTCGCTTGTATTGGTAATGTTATCTACCTAGATTACTAGTCGTTTTTGCGGCTGCTGGCAGAGCTCGAGTGTTAGCTCCAAGGCAGAACGAGGCAAGGGACTTCCGTTAACGATCGGTGGCTGTCCATTGACGAATTCTGAATGGAAATTTCCTCTTATTTCTCAACCTTCACCGAGGTTTCGTTTGGCCGATCGGCTAGGCTCGTGTACTACCACACACCAATCTGATTGGCTTTGATAAATGCATTGCCTTCGTCCGCTAGTAAGGTGGAGCACAATCGGAGCTTGTGTTCGGAGATCGAATTGACAAGTATTTGTTTCGGCATTTATTAAATGTCCTCTTTTGTCACCGGATAATATCAGCTGGTTTACTGTTTTTTCCAGAAAGAGGCTGCAAATGGCTGTTGTCTTCGTCACTCCACCCTACGCGTACAGTTATTATGTAAGTGTTAGGGCCCAGCTTAACTTAAAGTGCACGCCGCCCTAACGAAGCGTTCCCACGCGAGACCACCGGTCCACCCACGCAGGGTGCATGTAACGACGCGCACAGTGTGGCGGCGCAGGATCTAACGCAAGCCAGACCGCCGGTCCGCCCACTCAAGTACATTGTGTTACGCCGCGCCAGCTGCCAGCCAAGCGAGACTAACACGCTAACTGCATGACTCACCCAGCCAATGAAGTCGTACCTTTCTTGTGACCACCATCTAATCGGTCCAACCTTGTACATACGCGTTCGCTTGTTCTTAAGTATGCTGTACTAGGTTTGCTCTAAGACTTCTGCTTTCTGCGCACTTCTTGTCGTGTTCTTCCTTGGGGGCTCACAGAAGGCGTAGATAGACGCCAATCACACAGCTTTGGCCACAGTTACAACAGTGGGCATCTTTCACGCGTTGGTCACTCATACAGTTGGTTAACTCGGTTCCTTTCTGGTAATTTTTACGTTATATTAAACAGTCTCACTTCGATTTTTAACAGCCTTATGATGTTCCTTTCTCATATGGGTGCCTCCTAGCTGTGTGCGCGAGACCCCACGTAAATCGTCACACACACACACACGCAACTATCCTGGTATCCATTTTCTTTATTTTTTCTTTTCTTAATTCCAGAAGACAAAGGGGAGTCGGGCGCCGGGGGCGGCTACGGATCAACGGCCACAGGATAGCTCGCGAGCGGCCAAACGAAAATCCGAAGGTCATGGCGCTCCTGACTTTAAGCAACCGCCAAAGAAAAGGCCCAAGGTGCGTTGTTTGTGCTTTTTTGGGCCAACACTAGAATAGCAGCCAGCGTGGTATATTCTCCCCTGTTGGAGTGCATTTATAATAATCTTGAAGCATGCAGCGAGATAGGGTGCTATCTGCTATTGCTCTCTGACTATGTCTCTGATGACGAATCCGCAACGGATATTGAAACCTCAGGCGAATAAAAGTATTGTCCCAGCGATCGAGTCGTCTTCTCAATCACTTCCTGGGACTCACATGTTCGCTCGTATTGGTAGACTCAAAGTTCGTTTTTACTTTGACGCTAGCTTCGAAAAAGAAAATTTACACTGATATTCGTCATCTGTATATCCTATTAAATCACTTTTTAAAGAGACAAATTACTAGACCTAGTAGACTGCTATTTTTCGGTGAGCCCCATGTGCATGGTTTATGCAAACAGCAGTTTCACGGTGGTATGACGCTACTTACTGGCACCAAATCAGCAGAGCTCCTTGGGTTAATTCGGTAGGTGTGTCGGGTCGGGCTGTTATTTTGATAACCGCACTGGACTCTGAAAGGAATAAACTTTTATTTTGCCGAACAGAGGTTTCGTGATAGTGTCCTGCTCTTCAAGCCGCACTCCAGTTTTGCTCGTCTGTCCCCTCTACAGGAAAGTGTATAATGCTACTAACACAATAACAGTAGAATGTATATATGCCATTATATAAATTGGCCTTTCGACAACGGCTGGAGGTGGACCTTCGACACCTCATGCAGTGGTGATACCTTAGCCGCCGTAATATTCCGGCCAGACCCCGCAGAAGCTTTTTTATTCCATAGTGGGGGGTTTGCTTTCTGCTGTCCCCCTAAACTGCCCTGACTACTGTTGAGCTCACAGTGCGTGCTTAATCATAGGAGAAGAGTGAGATCTGATCCCTGGCCAAAGGATTGCTACTCGCCTGTGATGGAATCTCCGTCCCAACCGCCTTTATGAAACTCATCTTTTTGCTGGTATCAGTCCTGCCTAAGATAGATGGGGAAATAGGATAACGACTACTTTTATTGGTTCATGAGATGAAGCTCAAGAGTCTTGTGTGTGCTCGTTATTTGTCGCTTTATGTGAGGCCATGTTGCATGTTTTTGGTGTGTATGCGGTTTTTAGGATATGCTGGTCAGCGTAGTTGATTGACAACCGCATTCCCCAATAACCCCACTTTACGCTCAGCCCTCATCTATTCACTGAAATTAATCTATCTCATATTGGTTCCTGCAATATCAAAACCTAGGCACAGCTGTTCCCTGAAATGCCAATTACTCCGCACTAGTTTCGCTTCACACGTGGTAATGTTCATTAATAAGGAAAATAGGAAAATGCTTTCTGTAAGCAAGATCGATTCTTCTTCGAAAATGTGATAAACCTGTTTTTCTTGCCGAGTTTAAGGCAAATGACCGCTGAAATTAAACCGTAGTTAACTCAACGCAATCCTTATTCACTCACTTTAATTTGTGGTACCGTTTCCACACTAAAGTACTAATCTTTGTCTTATGTTCTCCTCTCCTCAAATCAGGAAGATTCAGCTGAGGTCGGTAAGGCACCAGGCAAACAAGAAACCCCCAGCAGCTCACGACCTCGACACGGCGAGAGCGTGCCACACGATCCCAGCAAAGACGATCGCACCGTCTTCGTCAGCAACTTGCCCTTCAAGGCCACCGAGGCGGACCTCCAGCGTGTTTTCGAGCCGGTGCGTGTTTTTCGCTCTCTCTGTGCCTTCCTCCTTAACGTTCTTTGTAGCAAGACACTCAAATTGTGCCTTACGCCTTCATTTAATCGTAGCAACACCGGTCTGTGCATCCAATCTGCCCCACTCTACCAGGTTTTTGTTAAATGCATTTTCAGTGTGGTCAGATCGCCTCTGTGCGGTTAGTGCGTGACTTTGCCGGCCGGTCAAAGGGTTTCGCCTATGTAGAATTTACGGCGCCTGGTGACCCTGTCACCGCAGCTCTGGCCATGGACCGGCAAATGCTGACCCCCGCCGCCGTCGCTGACACCCCGGCGGCGGCGAAGGCGAGCAGCGACACCAACGCCAGGCCCCCTCAGGGCAGACCAATGTTCGTCTCCGTGTGTCAACCGAACCGCACCGAGCCCAAACAGTTTGCCTACCCTACTGGAGTCCCCGAACCCAAGAAGCTGTTTGTGCGCAACCTGGAAAAGCATGTTTCAGAGGCTGCGCTGCGTACACTTTTCGGCCAGGTGAGAACAGTAGTTTTATACCATGCTACTGAAACAATATCAGTAGACACTTTAGTTACCCTCTTTTCGTTTATCCCCAGTATGGCACAGTAACGACAGTGCGGCTAGTGACCTTCCGCAACGGCATGTTCAAGGGAAACGCCTACATCGAATTTGCCACGGAGGAGGAGGCTAGCCGGGCACTGACCGCCACTGATGGCCTCACAGTGGGCGATAAACAAATCTCCGTCGCTATAAGCTGTCCGCCACGAAAGGAGGACCCGCACGGGTTCGGAGCGCCTCCGCATTTTGGTGGGAAAGGTGGAAGCAAGCAGGGCAACTTAAGCGGCCCACCGTAAGTAGCAAAATCTGCCTACAGAGAAATGCAGACTCTTGATTGCTTGATACATTGTAGTATTAATCTCAGGATAAACCAGTCCTGCTTTGATCGAGGACAGTGCTCCTCCAAGGCGACCTTTGCCACTTGTTTTGGGGGATTTGAGTCAGCCGCTTCCTCTTTTTCGGTTGCTGTGACTTTCGTATCTATCGCCCATCCAACTTCAATGAATGCACTGTTTGCGAAGCAATGATAGGTGAAAGATGAATGACTATTGCTATTAACGAGAGTGATTCGAAAACGTCGCTGTCTGTTGTTGGTTTTTGACCGACTAACATCGAAGCCAACATGCCAAATTGCCTCTATTTCTTCAGTCTGTTTTGCCAGAATAGCATGGGATGCTTCACGTTCAGTAGGTGATCCAACTCCCCAAATATCGTTCACAGCCTCCGACATCGCCCTCCTATCCTCCTTAGCGCCCTCTCTAATCTGTCCTTACCTTAACGGCAACTTTCACTCCGGAACCATAAGAGAATCCACCCACAAGTCACCGTCTCCGTGTCAGTCTTGTTATCACTGCCTGTCACCGCGTGTTACTTTGCTTGGGCTCATATGCCACGCTAATACCATTGGTAGCAATTTACCCTTTTAGAATTATTTTTGCTTATTTGGGTAAAACGCCTTCAGACGCAACCTTCATGTATATTTACTCTACAAATAGCCTTCATATGCACAGGAAAGCACTGTTAGAGCATACAAGCAGATGAAATTCATATCTGCTGTTCGACCATTTTATTTACGCTCCTCAAGATGACTATGCGTAAATTCAACTGTTAAAATGTGTACATTTGTATATGTTACTTACTATTTTGTAGTAACATATTTATTTTAGTTTTTTAGGCTGACTGTATTTGCATACAGTATTCAACAGGGCATTCAGAGGCATTGCTTACTAATCTCCAAGTACTGAACTTATATTTCTTTTTGCCATACGACGCCAGATGCACATTCAATTAAAACTGTTTCCACCGCTGTAACTTTACAGACATATTCAAAAGAATCGCGATCTGTTACCCTGACATATGGGGGGCAAGCACTTTGCTGTTCAATTTTTTGTCCCCTTATCATCACCATCAGCCAAACCGTGTTTGTTTTACCCGCATTTTAGTCGCTCTCACGCAGAGTCGCATCTGGCCTTCATGCCACGCGCGCTGAATCGCGGTTCCGCGGTCGTCCTGCCCGCTGATGCTGAGGTTCCCCGGCCGTCGACCACTGAAGAGGCTCCGAAGTCGAATGCCGACTTTCGCAAGCTCTTTCTCAAGCAATGATCGTACTGCATTCCCCGCCTCCGCCGCACAAAGTTTTTCTGTCTGCGTGCTGCACCCCTTGTTTATAAACTGCTACAGCCTTGTCTCGTTTCTAGGTGCATTTTCCCTTTATTTTTATCAGAAGTAAAGTCTCTCCCTCTCCGCTGACATCTTTATTTTTCGGGGAATGTCGTGTTGGAACAACTTCTCGTGGATTTATCGCAGTGGGTGGAGTTAATGAGTTAATCCGTTGCCAGTTCGATCTTCAGGCGCGGTTCCTTGTGTAGGATAAAAGAAGCAGGTGACCATATTAGAAGGAATCGTTTCTTCTGTACAGAGGAAATGGAGAATAGGAAGTTAACTATCGGACGAGTGTGCATCTGAACCCTATCGGGTGGCAGCCGAAGTGTCTGAGTGCCGGAATCTTTGCATGCATCTAGAGGACGGTCTTCGTGTGAGTCAGCGTCGAAGGTGATATGCTAACCGGATTGGGGTGGCCCTTAAGGTGTGCAATTTCTGGCAGCTACAGGAGACAGGTGTTTCGCCCAGTTTGCAGCCGTCCTATAAGCAAGCCGCGAACTACAATCATCTGTGGCGAGACGCGGGAGGTGGACAGCGTTACTACATACTTCAGTGGCCGATCTAAGTGTTGACAACAATTCTGAAATGTATATTTGTCCACGAAGGACTCATTTATGTGGATTTTAATATTACACATCTTGCCGCATAAGCGAGCAATTTCAGGATGGTGTTCCTGTTTTTTAATACATTTCTTCTAGGTGGTCTGCGTAAAATGGGTTCGTTTATCAATAAGTACTTGAGCAAAATTATTTTTCGATGTCCATGCATGTATAAATATATATTTCGTAGAAAACTCGCCCAAAGATTTCCTTATAATAATTTGTTAGTGGACCACATTTTCCGAATGAATGAGAACGATCGTGTTCCAGGTATCTTTATGGATGAGGAAGGAGGCTTGTCGAGCGCCGGATCAATTGGTTTGTCATCCTGATCTTTTGAATTCTTACAGGAGTCCATCTGCAGAGATAAGAAGCAGCAACCAGAGGGAGGGTAATTATAGTGGCCGTAGGCCAATTAACTGTCAGGGGGTAAGGAACATCAACCAAGAAAAAGGATGGAATGAGGAGCAATTGTGATGGTATAGGCTAATTAACTCTTAGTGAATTCGGGGCCATTCGGAGTTATAAACAGCAATTAGTGTAATGTCTTGTTCCCACTGTAGAGGGTCCTGGTAAGCTTAACTCCTCTTCTGGCCGGTTCGTCGTCGGGTCCTCTTCGCTTGCCATTCGTATGTTCGGTATGGTCTTGTTCTGTCCTTTGCCCACATAATGGTGAGTACGAACGCGACTACGTTCACGACACATGAGGTGATTGCTGTTGAAATGTAATACTTGACTCGTGCCGGTGGCCTTTCTGAATACCCTGGTTTGCAGTAGTTCAGTTGAACACCGACGCACAAGGACATCGAGGAAGGGTAGTTGGTTGTTTCTTTCAGCTTCCATCGTGAATTTGATATTTGGATCCACCGAGTTCAGTAAATCTTTGAGGTGCTCTGTGTCAGATGGTTGGACAATGACGAACGTGTCATCGACATAACGAACCCAAAACTTCGGTTGATATTTGTCGAAGACCAAATGTTCTATCATTTGGAGGACCGCTTCAGCAATCAGGCCTGATAGGAGGCGCCCATGGAATTGCCTTTAATTTGTTTATATATTTGCCTACCAAAGGTGAAGTAGGTATTTATACAATCTCGTAGAAGTTTGAGCAAATGTTCAGACTTCGGGGGCTTGGTTCTCTCGTCATAGTGTTCAGTTAGACGTTGTCTCAAAATATCAATTGCCAGTTGCTGTGGCGTAAAGGTGACGAGTGAAAAAATATCAAAGGATATCATGAATTAATCTGGCTCCAACTTCAGATGTTTTATCCGTTCAAGGAACTGTTTGGCAGAAGCTACTGTTATTGTCGAGCCTACTGCCAGGAAATTGAGATGAGTGAACATCCATTTTGCCAAAATGTATGTAGGGGTGCAAGAAAGGGAGACGATTGGCACATGTGATACGTTTTCTTTGTGAACTTTCGGCAGACTATCCCATTTTATTGAAAGTTGAGACTTAGAGGAGATTTATTGAGATTTTTTAAATTACAAATGCATTTCGAATGCGGTTTGTCCTCGCATTGGTCTTTGGGGTTCACCTTCTGCAAGTAAAATAGTCTCCATTCACGTAAAATCATACATTTCTATGCAGCGAGCTGTCGATCAAATTTTACAATTAATGTGGAGTATGTCGTATACTCCATAAGTATGCGAACATCCATTTCAATTATGTCAATAACAATATGCTGCAGGGATAGTGACTTGCACTTGAATTAGTTTTAAGTGATATAAGCATTGCGTAACACCTACGCCACTCTCGCCCGCAGCTGGGCCCAGTAACGAACACAAGACCATTGTTTGTGTGGGTAATAGATGCAGTGGTTTTCTTCGCGGTTATGAAAATTCATCAACAATCGCCGATTGATGCACGAGAACTTTGCAGGATAAATAGTTAAAGTGATCCCTCATCGGAAACTATGAAAACAGTGTCAACAGGAAAATGAGACTGACCGATATGTCATATTGACAACTCAGGTACCATCCAAAAGTCCAGACACCTGTTTGGCCGATGTTGTGTCGGTACATGCATGCCAATGTGGCGCGAATGCCTCTCGCCAGATAAAATAACGGAACGTTTAGGCCCTGAATGACGCCATGACATTATAATTGTTTTTTAAATGCAATATAGTCCCTGCAGCATCAGTTCCTCCGGTGCACCAATGTCAGTGGGACACACTTGTAGTTAAGGCGTGGGTGTTGTACTATTAAAACTAACTATGCATCGAAAATTCATTGGGTGAACCGCGACTACCTACAGCAATTATCGTACCTTGTCTTTACGTGCGGACTCCACAAGTTCTCAGCAAGAAAGGCACATCATACATATTATGCAATTTCGCAAACCAATTCAGACACATTATTTCGTACCTGAATAGATAAATTCTTGAGTTTTTAGTAGATTGCATAAAAGGAAGAATGATACTTACCTAAAATGATGATAAAATTACATTCGAATCATACACCTGCATAAATTTACCACAGGGTAAAGATGGCGGCGCCTCTTATATTCAAAACAGCACTTTACGTAGGCCACAGATGCTGAGTCCTACTTATAGGACTATCAGTGGAATAAATGGTAGGCCTTTTTTTTCCAATGCGTCATATAACCAATCGCATACTGTACGGTCAGGAAGTAGCGAAACGCTGGACGTTGTATGTTAACTACTTCGATACATATTCACTAGCAATTTTTCTCCGTAAATAAGTTATACGATGCTGCATGTTATGACCATTGCTCATTCAGACCA
This sequence comes from Ligula intestinalis, assembly GCA_036362985.1. NCBI lineage: Eukaryota > Metazoa > Platyhelminthes > Cestoda > Diphyllobothriidea > Diphyllobothriidae > Ligula > Ligula intestinalis. The sequence continues at coordinate 18,274,855 of JAYGXS010000009.1, forward strand.
GTATGCACATGGATTTTATGGGCATGAAATGCAAATTAATGCATTCGGTGCACACTCCAAACGATCAAAATTTTATCGAGCTGCTTGCACCGTTTAAATGACAGGAAAAACAAGCATGTAGTCAAACATTGCGCAGTTAATTGACATCGAGTGTCATAAGCATCACATGTAAGAGAAGTTCGACCTTGCCTCGTTAATGGCCTTTTCAGTGTTTCGGTTCGGACATTTATTAAATGAAGAATGCGGCAGAGTGGTCCTTGCCTTCCTCGAAGCAAGCAAACTCCATAGGTGTGACAATAGTCACGAACAGGTTACGACCTTCCAAACTGACATAAGTTAGTTAATAAAAGCAGCGATTTGTGAAAGTTTCAAAGAAGTTTTTAACCAATCTAATCGAATTCTCTGTCGTGTTGGCAAACTCTGCCCTCATAGTTTTGTGAACGTTGGCCCGATGTAAGGTTGCCATTTCGTAATCTTTACGCATTCATAGCTCATCTGTTTCGCTAGGCTAAAAGTTCACCGTTGACCCATTCTTACTTGAATCATTTCTTATATTTGAAAGGACTCCTAGCCAAGTGTAGGCTGTGAGCAATTATTTTTTGGTTTCGGTCATTCAGTTTTTTGTAATTTTTTATTGGTGGTCCGTCTATCGCCCATGGTCTTCCTCCTGAATTCTAGGGAACAGCCCCTAACCACGTACAACCGTCCTAAATAATACGTTTAGCTAAAATATGCGAAGCCATATCCCAGCCTGAAATGTCTTTAGCCGTTTATTTGCAGTACAACCAATTAACAATCCTGCGGAATTGTGCAATATGCAGGATGATGTAAAAACAACTGCACCAGATAATTAATCCCTGTTAATTTGTCTGCCAAAATGAAGCAATGATTGGCCCGCATACTGAAATGCCTATCGTTGGCCCCACCGTATGATAGCGAGTGGACGAGGACAAATAACGAGAACGTGTGAATTCATGTGGGTATTTCATGAAAATAATGGAGACATGCACTGTTTAGTTCATTCATTTACCCCAAAATTTATTCAAACGCCTTTTGATCCGCTTTGGTTTAACATCTAATATTTTTTTGCATTCGCTCTGTAAGGTATTCCAAATCTAATCTCCCGGTATCTCTATTGCTTGCATGCGTGTACCCTGCTTAGCTCCTTTATGACATCCTGAAATTTTTTGAAAAATTTATCAGACTCTTTTCTATTCAGACAGTTTGAGCCTACCTGGTAGTTCCAGAATATCTAAGAAAATTTGCAATTCTATAGTAGCGTTTAACACAATTGAAATTCGTGAGCGCTATTTGTTTTGCGCGGATATACCAAAATATCCTCGTTTTACGAAAATCGTTTGCTTACGGTTATAAGCCAGCATTCGCACCTTCTGTTGTTGTTTTTTAGTGATATATGGTGCTGTTTGTCTCGGACGGTGTACTTGTGACCATTGAGTAAATCCACGCCTATTAAGACACCCCATGTTAAACCGGGTACTACTAGGAACGCATCTTCTTTCTGGCTAGACAGAAAAGCTAGCTGTAGTTGTATACAATCAACGAAATCCAACCGAGAACCTACGCGGTTGTTAGACACACACACTTCTCGGTCTAGCGTCTATTTTGAAATGCTGTCTACTTGACAGGACTTGTTAGTTCACCAGAGATCTGCTCTCACCCGTATAAATCAGCGCTCTAATGTTTTTTCATCGAGGTAAACGTAAATTCAAAATAGCATCGCCATTGTATGAATTTGAGACACAATGGGTATGGAGTACGTACCGGGCTTGTTCTGTTCGCAAGAAGAAGCTGGTTCCTGGTTATTGCACGGATAGATTTATGGATTTTAGAACAGCTTGTGTCCCCCTTTGCTGATTTTCTGTGGCCTCTGGAATGGTACGGACAGGTTTGGTTGATTGTAGTTTAACTGGTGCCAGTTCCACGGGTTCCAAATTAATCACAAGAAGTGTAAAACTGCGTCAGCCCCGGAGACTGGGAGGTATGCAGCTCTACAGAGGCGCCGCAGTTCTGCCGAATAGTCGTTACAGGGCTTTGGCTGGAAGCTTACAGCGCGTGCGTATCTGTTCAAGCGTAGTGCCTTTGGTTATAGTTGGCTTCAACATTTGCCTCAACTATAGACAATTCTTCAACGGGTGTGTCTTCGTACAGACCGGCATCCAAGGCCTTATCCAACTGGGCCTTCGTCAGGTATAGAAGATCACTATGCTTCGGTCCTGGACGCTAACTACTCGGACTTGGAAATGGGTTCAGCGGAGCCATGCCGAAAAATCCTCCTTTTCGTCATAACCTGACAATTTCAACTACAGATTACTGCCTGAAGCAGAGACTGCGGGTTGGCGAGTAGTGTTCGTAGGCATTGCTGCCATCAACGTAATACACTTCGATTTCGGGTGTTGTCCTGGTGCCCTTATGCAAGTCTCTTCTGACGCCCTTGGCGGAATATCTGGGCTGAAAGTTTCGGGATTGGGCTTCATAATTCATGTGCACATACATATCGTCCATACTCCAGACAGTCAATGAAGTATCGAGGGAGATATAAAAGCGCTTATTGTCTAAACAGACGGGATTAATAAGGGTAGTGGGAGTACGTGACAAGTGTCAGTGAACCACAGCAGATGCGTCTCCGCCTTGGATCATCCAGTTACCCATCTGGACTGTACTTTCCCTCAGACCCTACCGTGATCGACACTGTTGAGGAATTAATTTTATCTGCTGTACTCTATTTTACTACTAATTATATTCTCGCCTATTCAATAAACCTCTAGCACCAAAGTATTGTGGTTTAACTGTTTGTCAGTTTAGGCTAAATCGTTACCTTGTAAGTTCTGACCAGCATTTTCCCACCTAAGTTATTGCAAAATTCACAACATTTATTTCTTTTACAATTGCCCCGGTTATTCGCCTATAGCAAAATTCGCGTCTCAGGCCTTGTTTGGGGAGTCTCCGATTTATCGATTTTCTTACCCGAAGTTGTTCCTTTGGCTCAACAGTCTCACGGGTAGAAAAGCGGACATAGGCCGAAGAGTATGCGGAAAATGCCTGGGCTTATGGACTGTTTTTTCTGGTTGGATAAGCGGCATAGTGCGTAGACTGGCGTATTGTAGAAAGATGTATGACTACCCTCCCGTCTACTGAAGTTAGATTTTCGCTGTCGATGGGCCCAGTGTGCATTGGTTTTACTATCAGTAGGAGGTGCTCGAAGTTCGTATGCTAGCGCTCGACCTTGGCCGAGTTGTCGGCAATAAAGCCGTAATTCACATAACGAACTTAGTCACTCAGTGAAAAGAGCTTACCACTAACTTGACGACTGAGCTCGTTCAGTCTTTGAGTATCATCAACTTTTGAAATCACCAGGTCAAATCCAGCGATTTTAGTCTCCGGCAAAAATCAGCAGATCGCGGTGAGGCAGCCTTTCAAGTAATGCTTGCAACTGAGAGTAAGACATGGAGACGCCCGCGGTTTTGTGGAATGAATCTTCAAGCGTACGTAAGCCATCCGTTCGTTGACTGGTCCCCAAGCAAGTATTGCACGGTTCACTTGTCAGAGGTTAATAGCCACACTATGTTTACTGGAGGAGTCGCGTTGGGCACCGTGATATAGGCTGAATTGTGCATGGGCTCCAGAGATCTTTATTTTCTCCACCCCCTGAGTCAGGAATTCGGTCTTCAGATGGGCAGCAGACATCTAGGTTGTATTGATAAAGGCTGCGTACCGTCAGGCTTTGGGTACTAGGGGCCAGGAACGCTCGCAATATCCAGCATGCAATACAATTGGGCAGTGCAACCCGCACCCACTGCGGAGCGCCTGCGGATGCCGTCGCATCAATTGTAGTACAGTTATCGGACATTAAGGTGTCTTGGGAATTGTGAGTACCGGCGGGTCTTCAACAGCCGCTCGAATCGTTCGTTCGAGGTTGTCTTCTCTAGCGCTTTGACTCAATAGCCTAACCACAAGGTAGCAGTGGCAAGCGAACTTATTTGATGGCGGTTCAGGGTCGCCATGTCACAGTGCCGTCGTCGAGTTTTGCAACATTTTACAGGCTTTTGGCGTGCCAGACCTCAGCCAGCCGCACCCTGGCAGCACTGTTGCTGCTGGTCAGAGCGACTGCTTATTTCGTGTCTTACATTCACGGAAGGCCGTTCCAAGATCCGCCATCTGTGGACGCTCCGAGCAGTCAGCAGTTATGATGACAGGCAACCCGTCTTTCCGGACTAAGGTGTATGTTGGCAGCGAAAGGTATGTATGTGGCCCTGGCACCTAGCGAATTCTGCCAGTCTCTTAGGTTAATTTTCTGTATCTTGCACCTTATTGCCTCCTCTACCCGTAATTCTTTTCTGTGGATCTTCCAACAGCTCGTTTGCATGGTCTCGCTCTTTTTCGCATTTAGTGAGGGAGTTGGTTTAAGGCAGATAGCATTGCTGGTAAAGACAACGGTGACTGGAATGGTCATTTTCGATTCATTAACCGTCATCAGCTAGTCATAGCCAACCCAACTTCTGCCCCACACAATGCTTGAACCCGCGACCTTTTGATCCAGAGTCTAATGCTTTAACCATTGAGCCACGGGTTCATTATCTTGCCGGTTTACATAGGAAGATATTGATATTTGTTGATTAACGTTCACCGATCGCTAACTCTAATGTCTTACTATCGTGGCACTTCCACACGGGTGAGGACGCAGCACGGTGACACGGAAGCCTTTAGCGTCAGGATGGGCGTCCGCCAAGGTTGTGCCCTTTCACCAACCCTGTTCAACTATGCGGTGGACTGGATCATGACCAAAGCACTGGATGACTTCCCGGGAGTGCAGTTTGATCGCTCGAAATGGGTGACTGACTTGGCGTATGCTGATGACGTCGTCCTCTTTGGCGACAACTGTAATGCAGTTCAGCAGGCGTTGGACAAGGTTAATGAGCGTGCCCGATCCATCGGATTACGCCTAAACGCGACTAAGACCCAAGTCATGCTCTCCTGTGTGCCCCCTACATCTGTCACTCCTATTGTTCTCGACGGCGCTCCTCTCGAAAAGGTCGACTCGTTTAGATACTTAGGCTCTTTGGTCACGGAAACGGGTCAAGGTGTCGACGAGGTTGTATCACGCGTCAACCGTGCCCGATCTGCCTTCTACCGACTGTGCGCTCCTCTATGGAATAGAAAGGAAATATCACTACGCACAAAGTCCCGTGTTTACCAAGCAGTGGTTCGATCTATCCTGCTCTATGGCGGAGAGACATGGCCTATGCGTGTTGAGGAAATGAGGCGCCTTGAGGTGTTTGACAATGACTGCCTACGCCGCATCCTTCGTCACCGACGCGTCGACCGAATTCGCTGCTCCGATCTCCGCCGACGCTGTCACCTGGACGCTCTCCCTCCACTCCTGCTTCAGAGACGACTTCGGTGGTTCGGGCATGCGTCCCGGCGTGATGATGGTGAGCTGATTCGTGACCTGCTTGTGGCGACGCCTCCCCCCACCTGGCGCAAACGTCGCGGCGGGCAGCTAAAAACTTGGACAGCAACGGTCAAGCAGGATCTGTCGTCCGTTTCCGGCCCATGCGTCTACGACCTACGCCGGTGGAACCGTGAATGGATGGCGCTCTCGTGTGAACAGGCACAAGATCGACGCGCCTGGACAGTTGTGATTCATGATGCAGTCAACATCAAAACTGATGCCGGCTCAACCCGCCCGAGGTGAATGCCGTTACAATGTCAAAAAAAATGTCAAACTCTAATGTCTATCCCCCCCACCGATATCTAAACTGGCAAGGCACTGTGCTCGTGGCGCTGTGGTTGGAGCGTTGGGCTTCTAACCAAAAAGGTCGCGGGTTCGGATCTCGGGTGGGGCGCCACTTGGGGTTAGCTACGATTGACTGACGATGGCTAATGAGCCAGAAGTAGCCCTTAAAATCGCCCTCGTCTTTGTCGGCAATGTCATATAGCCAAGCTAATAGCCGGTTTGCGGGCCTCAAGAATGAGCCCCAACGCAGAGCGTTACGAGTGAGTTCCGTTAGCGACCGGTGCGCTCCTTACGGACACTTGGACGGTGCTTTGCGTCCTCAGTTCCTTTTGGGTTTTTGGTTCACATGGGGGTTATTGGCCAGGGTGCAATGCAGGTATAGGGAGCGAAAATTGCTCGTTAGACCTAGGGAGAAAATGAGTTTAACTGAGTGAGGCCCTGAGGCAATCTTCATCTTCCCCGTCTTAAAAATGTATCGTGATTGACTGGCAGTTCCGTAATGCTCCGCGCAGTCAGCAGCTTGAAATGCCGTTTTACAGCAATGCTCTTTGGAATCTTTGGAGCTGTCGTATTGAGTCTCCCGATGCTCATTTTCTGCCCCCAGCATCACAGCAACAGCGTAGATACGGGACAGGAAACTTGATTAAACAAGATTTTATATCGCCTCTGTAGACTCATACAAGTATCATTTTAACCAAGTATGTTGATAGTACAACCCTTCTGAATTATTGGAATGTTTTCTACGAATTTAATCACGAGTGCTCTTTTTTCCCTTTAAGGCTCCAAGTCCTGTGGCAGCGAGGAAACTTGCCCCCACAAACGGAAATGTTGTCCTTTTCAAAATCCATCTGTAAACCTCTCCTCACCGCGCCAGATATACGACCATTCACATTTGCCGGCTTCCATTTGACCCGAGGGCTCGGAGCCGATCGCTTCACACTTCAAGAGACCGATCTAGAGGAGCAGTTTGTCTGCGGTTGGGGACCCGGTGGCCAGAAAATCAACAAAACCGCCAACTGCGTCCTCTTGAAACACATTCCCACAGGCGTAATTGTGAAGTGTCAGGTAAATTGACCGTTTTTAAAAATTAAAATTGTTTTTCTGCTAAATGTTTGGCCGCA
>JAYGXS010000009.1:18306730-18371840 GCA_036362985.1 Ligula intestinalis
CGGTCAGGGGCAGACGTCCTAACCATTGAGCCGGAATACTAAAACATTAAAAATATGTGTTACTGACACTTAGCTAGTAACATATCAATTATTAGTAGCTTTTCAAAAAATACAATCGGTTGGACCGATTCGTAAAAAGCATCACTCCAGTATGGGCACACCCTGAGAGATAGATCCGTGTACAAACAAATACTAGTTTTTACTATATTTAGAACTTTTCCGCGAGCTCAGATATAATTTTCTAATAAAAGGGTCAACTTCTTCAGTAGTCAAGCCTTCTATTTACTTTTTGGTGCAGTAAAATTCACATAAAAAATCCCAAAATATGTCAACACAGCGAGAAAACCATAATAAAATTTCCCAATATTTATATATGAAGCAAGTCCGCGTATCAGCTCGTGTAATGTTTCGTTCCTATTTTAAAAGATTAGACAGGAAATATGAACCTCCCATTGTGAAGGCAAGTTTCTATGAAGGCCAATTATTCTTGGATTCGGTGTAAATATCAAATTTCGGTCTGCATCTATGGGGTAAGTTTATAAGTAGCAAATAATTGAATAAATACTAATAACTGGATGTTAGTAGTTTGAATATAGTAAGTTATTATCCCACAGTGGCTTGTGTACTTCAGCCCAAATAATCATCAAATATGGGTCTGCAAGGGTAGACCCTTGAATACACCGATCTGTTCTGAGTTTGAAATTAAATTCGAGGGAAATTTAAAAACGACGACTAAGCACAAGGCGATGTGTATTGCGGGGTTCCTGTTTCCGTGTCGTACACATCTTTTTTATAATTTAGTAGCGTACACCACGCGAAGACTGTCAATTTCTACCGATCTAAACCGGTAAGCCAATGAGTTCGTGGCTCAGTGGTTAGAGCGTAAAACTTCTGAGCAAAAGGTCGCGTATTCGAGCCTTCTGTGCTATCTGCCCAGACCTTTTGAACCGCTCTGCGGCTGCTGTCGGGGCTTTAAAATGAAGCCCAAGGCGGAGCGGGAGGAGTGAGTTCCGTTAGCGATTGGTAATCAGGGAGTGTCAATATCTACCGATGCAAACCGACACGACAACTAGCCTGTGGATCAGGGGTTAGAGCGTTAGACTTCGAATCAAAAGGTCGCGGGTTCGAGTCTGGGATGTTGCACTCCATTGGGCTTGGGTAGGCCTGTTTGCTAACGGCTACTTAGTCAACTAGGGCTATCTTTTATTTGCCGGCAATCCGGTATGACGTGAAAGACTGTTATAAGTTGTGCTACAAAAGTCCTCATCGTAGAGGCAGATGAAGTAATTGGCAGTCTCCACTCTGCGAAGAAGTATTTTACACCATAAAAAACCGGTGGTCTTAGCTTGTCGGTTTTCCTGACGATATCTACCAAAGAGGTCAAAAGAAAACTATCTGCTGCTATTGTTCCTGATAAAGGATCGGGGACGGATTTTGAAACGTCAGGCGAATAAATTCTTGTCCCAAGCGACCAAATCTACTTCTTCTCAAAGTGATTATCATCAAACAGTGACGAGTCAGATTGGAGCCACCCTTTCTGTTGAAAAGCCGGAAATTCAGGTCCGAGCTCAACTAGTGACTGAGCCTAACTGTGCCACTTAGACCGTTAACAAACCCTTTGGCCCGTCAAGGTCACACAGGGAATATTGTCATCGGTCAGATCAGAAGGGATTCGGGACCTCTACTTACCCCCTGAACTGTAGCGTATGAAACAGTCAGATTTGTAACGATGAAAAGAGGACCACAAATGGACATTATAACGGTCTGGTTGTTTATGCTTGATTTTCCCTTAGTTCAGCTTCTGAGAAACCGGAGGTGACGTATCAGTGTGCGGCCCTAGAGCCCTTTTTTCCTGACTACGTACCACATACCTTTGATCATCATACAAGTAGCCATTTTTACATATTCTTTAGACTGAACTGAGACTGGGAGTATTGAAAGACGCAGAGGTCAGCGTCTGAGAGATCGGGCGTAAGTTATTTTTGTAGATCCAAAGAACCATACTTTCTTATTACATACAACCTATCTACTATTATCATTTGAGTAGCCGTTGTTTTTTATAAGTGTCAGACTACACTAAGGTCGGGGATATTCAAAGCCCAAACCCAACTATTGCTCTCGGGGTTTCCTTGGCAGCGCAGGTTTGAGTAAACAAGCCACCAAACAGACATTTTTGTTAGTTGATGAACGTCCACCGACTGCTAACAGAACTCACTTCCTCGCCTTTCCAGCAGTCCCAGAGTGGTTAGTATGGTAGGCAGATGGGCATTTTCGGCAAAGACAGGGGCCATCAAGGTCCATGGAATGTGGACAGCATTAATCGACCTGACATTGAGACATCACACTGTGTTCTGACAAGACATGTCTGTCTTGTAGAGAGCAAACAGAGCAGCTAGAGCGACCAGAAGTTAGGGATGACCGTACACTGGCTAATGTAGCCCGTACTTTCTTTGTACACCCATCGCGGTCGAATAGGACAGCTAGATAAAACTAAGTGGTATGGGCAGCCGCTCTAGCTCACACAGTTGTGAGACCCTGCAAGAATTTCGGCCTCGTTAAACTTAAGAGTGTGGCCGGGTCCTACAGCATGTGTCCTACCACAGGGGGTTGATTAAGTTAAACCCTAGCAACTGCGGTCTTCATACCATGGTTACCATGGGGGCGTAAACCTTATGATGACGCGAATCCCACAGCGATGGGTTGTGCAAGTGGGGGGAGGGGGTTTAACGTTTAGCTTGTGGGCCAGGTGTCCGTGGGGATGCACAACCACTAAAGTTCATCTTCACCGAGCACGGGTAGCTTGTTGTTGTATCACGTAGCCTCCGTGTTAGTACCAGTACCATGACTAACCCCCCGCGGCGGGTCACGATCGTCCCCCAATCTTGACAACAAGTATCCCACTGGTGGGAAGGGTGCCGTCTGTTCATAGAAGCATAGAAGTGCCTAAGCCGATACAAACCCCGCCTACCCTCGCAGCGGGTTACGATCGCCACCCAATCCTAAGTGACCCTAGGCACTCGATAAGGGGCACGAGTATTGTCTGTCCACTGCAAGTCATCGATGACAGTCGTATCTGCCTCACGGACGTGCATTATCGCCGGATGTCTTATAAATCAGCCCGGATGAAAGCTTGGGACGCGTGTAAGCCCATTTATTTTTAATTTTTTTTGATTATAGCCTAGTTCTCCTAACAGCAGCAGTAAAATTGCTTGATTAGCCACACATAATTCCAATCTACCTTACCTTAAACTCTAATTGGCTGTAATTTCATTACTCATTTTATGCACTGATGTACCCCTTAATACATGCAGTCGAGTCTCTTGTTTAGACTTGCTTGGCTTTCATAGTGCAGTCGAGTCCTCAAAGCTTAGTCCAAGCTTTTTAGCCTATTACAGTCTCAGCCAAACTGTTTACCTCTTGTGTACTTGTAGCCCACCGATTTAGAAAGATGATAGCCTGACATCCGACCAATAGTAGCGTCAGAGCTAGCACAAGGTCTACTACACTTATTACTGAAATGTGGAGGTATGAGCCCCGAATTGACTTTAATCACTACTCTACAAACGCTATATTATTGTCCAAATGCTAATCAATATTACATCCCACAGATTGCGAGTGCATACTGGGTGCGACTCCTGAAAAAGCATACACAGACAGTAATAATAATATACTAAGTACTGGCCTTAGTAAGCACGATTACTTGAATTAGCCCTTCTAGCATAGGCATGTAGCTATATCGGCATCATTTTAGCACGTACAGCTCCATGGATAGAGATGCGAGTGCGAAAACCATGACAAACGCAGCCTTGCTCATGACCCCAAACATGTACTTACCCGAAATATTTAGACCCAGATTCACACTCCCCGTTGAGACCACGGGGATATGAGCCCTAGCGTTGGCTAAATCAGCGTCACCTCTGATAAATGGTGGCGTCAGTGCCAGCACCAGCACTACTAGACTTCCTGTCGTGATTTAGGGGATATGAGCCCAGTGCTGACTTAATCAGCGTCACTTCTGACGTACAAAACAGTCTGTATCAGTAGCAACAAGTACTATCACTAAGTTACACCCTATTAAGTGGTATTAGAAGTAAGAATTACGAGTCCTGGTTTACCTAAGTCTGGCCAGACACCTACTGTAGGTGAGTGACGATGGATAGCACAGTAGCACCCGCGCAAAGTCATCTGTCTCTCTAAGGCTAAATTAGGTGGTGTATTGGCTTGCATTTGATACAGCAGCCCACGCCGGACCCCGTTTGGTCTTCGAGACTCCGGGAGAATGGAGAGTGCGGAGACGCTAACTACGTCCTCTACCACTTTAAACTAAATCCTGATGCCGTCACCTCCTGTACCAACCTGTTGGTGCACTTGGTTGACGTCATCGAAACCGATTGTTGGACACACGACGACGACGACGACGACAGTTCCCCCTCGATTTTGACGATGGGCACCGCATGCTCCAACAGCCGCAACAGACGCTGAATCAAGTCGCAACGGACAATGAGGTGAGCTGGGCAAGCAACACGAAAGCGACAGCAAGCAGGAACAACGCAGAGAACTAGCACGAGAGAAAACAGGACTTTAGGCAGACTCGCGCAATTTCAATCCGCTCGCTCGCCACTCCCACCTCCGTATCCCGTCAGTTGGCAGACCCTCCAAGCCACAGCTTTTAGCGCACCGTGATAGATTCAGACGCATTCAGATTTATTATAGTGCGGGAAGAAACGCGCTGAGGTCGACCTCACTCTCTCCCCCACCGCATAGTGACTGTCAAGGCGCTCGGGCACCTAAGATGGAGCCTGAAACCCAGTGGGAGCGTGAACGCAGTCACCAACAGGGAATCAGAACTGAGAGAAAGTGCCAGCGCCTTCCAGGCAACAGAGACCGTGGTTGGCTGAAGACTGGCATTGCATGTGCAAACAGACCATTGGATCTGAGAAGGGTGAGCGCAGCCCTGCATGAAGCCTGAGCCAACACCCTCCTGAGAGGGGTAACCACTCAGTCATAGACTGAAAGGCACTACCCATGCTCCGCTGCCGGTTGGCGTCCATGGGCTGGGCTGAAAGGAGAAAGACAAGCTGGTGAGCTTTGAATAGTGGATGAACAGAAGAAGAAGAGGAGGAAGAGAGAGAGAGGGTGCAAGGAACGAGAGGAAAATCGAGAAAGATAACCAAAATAAGCCGACGAGGGGTAAGAAGTAAGAAGGAGGAAGAGTGAAAGAAAGTGAGAAGAGAGGGCAAGCGAAACGAACAAAGAAGAGAGAGAGAGTGAGAGAGAGATAACAGAACAGGTAGAACAGGGACAAGGACAGACACACACACTTAGTAGACGAGAGTTTGGTAGATGCCAAAGTGTTAGGAACAGTATACTGTGTACACAGAGGAACGGAGAGCAGATGGAAAGAGATTGACTTGGGAACACAGGACCAGCAAGGAGAGCCAGCCGTGTCCATGTGCTGTTTTGACAGCAGTCAGGCCAGTGGACAGAAAGAGCGTTCCTTGGCTGGGTCGGCCTTGAAGGTTTTTGGCCAGACAGATAGCTTTGCTCGGTACGCGTGCAGGCATGCTAGTCGTCGCCAGCCCAAAAGGCACCAATGCGTCAACAGTGATTGGCTGTTCGTAGACATCGAGAACCGCATCGGTGGGTTTTTGGGAAAGTCCACTTCCACGTTAGCTAGTCACAACAGTCGGGCCTGCTTGTTAGCATCCTCAGCGCTGCCGCGTGTTCTGGCATCCGCGCGCGCGCATGCCCTGCAGTCTGCCAGATTCTGCGACGCAGTTGCTTCGCCTGCAGCTGCAGCGGATTCAGCAAACGATGACAGACAGTTCCTTTCGTGGTGGCAGCGGATCGTTTAGCCTTATTAAGCATTTAACCATGCGTCTCCAGATCATATCTTCCTCTCATGAAAACGATTTTTAAAATAATTTCAGAATGCAACCCTTATCCTATTCTCCTCTTCTTTCAGCTGATCTCTTGACATTTTGCTTGGTTGTCTCTTTTAGCGGTTATTAGACCTACGACTGCAACTACTAACACAATCGGACGCTCTACTGTTATTCTCGGCCCAAATGACTATGTAAACCCAAACATGGGATCTGATGTACGTTTTGTTCATACCCTTTCTTCGCCTTTGCCCTTTTGGATACCATTTTCATCCAAAAGAGCTCTGAACAAGTGCTTATTGAAACTGAACTATGTAAGGGATTGACGTACGTCCACAGGCTCAGGAATCTGGGGGGTCCACTGATGAGCCGAACCCCTCACAGCTATGTCATGCAACGGCGGAATAACAGCAAAACACGTGTCTGCGCCTTTTAGCTAGAATATGGGCTGTTAGGATCGTAAATTACAACATCAATAGATTAAATATTTTTCAGAATGGCGAGAACAACCAAAAGCAGAAATCATCAAACCGGAGGACCCTCAATTATGCTTATGATTAACCTTTCAATTACCTCTTCTAATGCATTACGGGATGCAAATATTTGCCCGTATGAAAACAATATCAAAAAATAGAATCAAAAAGCGGTAATGCAAACGATAAAAACAATGAAGAATACACAAAACCATACTAAAACATAATATAAAATAGAAAGTAATATCATATTAAAGCGATAGTAAAACGATAAAAATAAGAATAAGACTAAAAAAACAATATACAAGAAGTAAAATGACTATAAACAATAGTTAAAACAATTTACACTTATATAATCATAGAAACAATATGTATTAATCTATATGAAAAAACAACAAGTTCACGCTATTTGAAAAAAAAATTAGCCAATTAGCGAACAGCACTGACGCCCAATAGGAAAGCGTACTGCTTGCTATTCAGACGGCCGCCATTCACCGCCGTCCACGATGATTTATTTCTTCGGTATCAAAGAAGTCTTCCCTGTTCCTCATGGTCCCCCTCGGGGAACAGGCAAGTGAGTGCAAGAGGCAATAAGAAACAACTGACCTCAATTGGGATGTTTGCCTAAACGGCATTCAAAATCAATCAGCCTTTTTGCGGGAAACGGCATTACAACAGTTTCTCGCCCCATTTACTAGCCCGACATAGCCCCCCCCCCCCCACCGTGGCTTCTTCTGTGGGGATGGCCGCATTAGCAGGACACGGGTGATAGAAACGTCTGTCATTCTAAGAAAACGTCCGCATATGCTGAGATGATGAGAAAGTGTCAGAGACATGGACCAATCAGAGCCGAAGAGAAATCAATAGCCACGGTGCGCGCTCACAGGGCGCCAACTTAAATGACTCCTTGCTGTGCAATCGCTCTGAGTCTCCTACTCGCAAAATAAGTGGCATTACGATGTATTTGTGGAAGAGTTAATCTTTTCGTGTCTTAGTCCCAACCCTAAGGTAAAACTGGACCTTTGCCTCACCCTAAACCTATACCCTCAGTTAACGCCAACTCACACCTTGACAATCTACATTATCCTGATTATAAACCCAACTCTGACCTTAACCCCAACCTCAGACTAACTCTAATCCACACACTATACTGAAAACTATTTTTCAAATGTTTTGCAAAGCCGCATATATAGTGGATAATTCTTGTTCCTGTTTATATTCCCCCAGTAGACAATGAGTTAAAAAGAACAAGTGAGCATTTTTACTAGAGAGGTAGCGGTGGAAAGTTTTTAATGACAAAAACGAAATTGAAAGTTCAGATGAGTAGTGAGCATCGCTAAAAAGAAGATTTATCGAGGTAAAGAAAACTGGTACTGTAGTGTCTACCAACCTTGAGGAAGAATAGCATAATTTTGCTATTCGTTGCATGCGAGTCTGTTTTCGAGGATGCAATGAGCCCGTCGGACTTGCACACATTTCTGATAACACGCGTCCATATGTTTCATTTGATCGGCATGAAAATGTTCTTTGCAGCTTTATTTGTAAGTTCTGACGCACCATACACCAGTCGTTAAATAAATAGGACTTAACTCAGTTGATGTCATTGTGAGAAACCCAATGATCTGTTGCTGTCGGGGGTTTGAATCCCACAGAGGCCATCCAGATGTACACAATTGAGCCAAATAATTACTTAAACCTTATAGTCACCTGGTAAATTCCAGTTTGATTGCTCAGGAGAGCCTGTTTGGGCAGTCAGCTTTCTGCACCAGAATTGATGAATTCCATGCACGTTGCCGTAGGCTGGTCAGGTGATAAGGGGATGGTAACGTCCGTCTTGCGACGGATTTCATTGAGGCCGGATATTCCTACCCCAAAACCTAGACGTTTCAATTAACATGAACCCAAATCATAACCTAGTACAGCATAATTTAAAGCAAGCGAATGGGTATGTACAAGGTTAGACCAATTAGATGTGGGTGACAAGAAAGGCATGACTTCATTGGCTGGGTAAGTCATGAGAGTTGGCGTGTTAGTCTACCGCTTGGCAGGAGCTGGGCGCAGCGGTGTCACAGAATGCACTTTGTGCGTGTGGCGGACCGGTTGTCTGGCCTGCGTTAGTGTCCTGCCTCGGCCGCGCTGCGCATGTCCTCATATTCACTCTGCGTGGGTGGGCCGGCAGACTCGCGTGGGAACGCCTCATTAGGACTACGTGCACTTTGATCAAAGCTCGGCCCTAACAGTGGGTTCTTTGAACTATTCAAATATGCCTGCCTGCTCCTCACCACCTACCTTTGCCGTGAAAATGGTAAGGGTAATATGCATGGCTGTCTAAGGGGGGGATAGGAACGTCCGTCTTGCGACGGATTTCATAGAGGCCAGATATTCCTACCACAAAACCTAGAAGTTTCATTCACCACGAGCCCAAACCGTAACCCCTAGCATAATCCGGCCCCTAACCCAAATTCTGACCTCAAGCCCAACTCTAAATATAACCCTGAGCGCCACCTGAATCCTCAACCGAATTTCCAAATTTTCCCAAATTGTATGTAAAAGGCAGAAGCCACTGGGGGGGGGGGGAGGGAGGATTTATCGCGTACAGCAAACTGCCTTGCTGTCTCATGCAGCATTTGTCCCTGGCGAAGCCAAGGCTCGTCTTGACTGCGTCCAGTGACGCCTGAGAGAGTGTAAGAGAGCGATGGCAGTTCTAGCTGCTTTTATGTAAATGTGACGTGTGGAGCCATCCGCCACCGGTGCCAAGTCAGAAAACAGTCACGTGATTGCATTCCTCCTCTGGGATAGCTCAGAAGAGATGCCGTAGACTGCTACTGGCCAAGCAGATGATCATGCAGCCAACGACTCACTCCCGCACGACGTTTACGCATTCACGCCTAGAGCACGCTAGGGGTCTAAGCCATGAGTGTACTTAGAACGCTACAATTATCACGCCCAATTCCGGACAGGAAGAAGAAGGGTAAGACCAGTAGGAGTTGTTCATTGTGTACAGTAACTCAATGGTGGTGTGATTTCCAGACGCGCGGCAGGCCCCGGCCCCTGCGCACGCGCGTGTCCGTCTGTTAGTGTACTGTGGGCGTAGGCGAATAAACGTCACGCAAGAGTGAGTCACTAAACACTTGATCAACAACTTGGCCAATAAAAGTCTGCGGCACCTGTGATTGGCTGGACGAGAAGGAGGTAGAGTAGCGAAGTCACGTGCGCTTGGCGGGTTTGGTGCCAGCGCTACAGTCTTACACCTTCTCTTTGCATATGGAACTGGGCGGGAGATTTGTACTGATCTGATCCCACCCACAACTTAGTCTCCTACGAGTTTAAGTGGTGTGCTGTTAGTGTGCTGCATTGACTGACGGGGGTATCACGAGTAGAGGTCCCCGCTGCATAGGCCGTGGGGTGCTGTGGCCCTGCGACGGCCGCGACTGCATGGGCATTGAACAAGAAAGGAGACCAGCATTGCTGGTTGTCCGCCACATCGCAAAGTCATATGTTATGTGAGCAGTCTCTATTTAGGCAACCATACAAGTCATCCCTATCATCCCTACCATTCCTGTAGACAACGGATCGACCTGTTTTTTTAAATTTCCCTTTTTGATTCTAATTGAATAACATAACACCAAATCTGGCCTGGTGGCTTCTCAAAATCTATCGCCTACTTTAATTCGCTGTTGTATAGTTCCCGATTTTGTTGCTTATCTGCCCGTCTACAAAGAAATTTGAAGCTCAGTCTCGGATTCTGCCTTTTTTTTCTAACTGACATTAAGGCTACTTAAATGCACATAGTAGTTATTTTTTAAAACGCCCACTACTTATCCTACTGTTACCGAAATCTGAAGTTCATCCTCGGATTCTGCCTCTTTTTTTCTGACTGAATTTACTTGAAACCTCGGGTATTTTAGATAGAGGCGCTGCACACCGCCATCTCAGTCATGCAGAAAAAATTTGACCAGGTGCCTGGCAGCTACAAATTGTGGGAAAAGTGGTTTCGCCCAGTGTGTGATCCGGTTCTGCGAATGCGTGGGGTTAACAGGCGGTTTGAAATCAAGTACCAGATAAAGGTGCTTGACTATCGACGAGACGAGTGAGTGGCTAGTTTTGGTGTTTTCATGGAATCTGACTGGTTTTTCATCTTGCAAATTCAACTGTTTCGGCTCATAGCGTGGGGGGTGTCGAAAGTTGCGTGTTGAAATGCCTATCATTGCATGCGCCAATTTGCGCTACCGCGCTGTGCTGACTGGCTTCTTCGTGCAAACTTATTTACTATTATTAGTCTATTGTAGGATTATTGGTACTTTTTTAGATATTGTATTTAGAAATGTTGATGAATAATATTTTATGGTTCAATATCAATTATTGGTACTTTTTTAGATATTGTATTTAGAAATGTTGATGAATAATATTTAATGGTTCAATATCAATTAACAGGTAGAGGAAACGCCCAACATCCACTCGCTGTCATACGCATTTTCCTTAACATGACATTCTGTTGATTTGATCGCACACCCGACGTTCATAGCATGAGTGTCGAAATTACAGTTTGGCGAGGGCTGCATGCAAAAGTCTCGATGAAATTTGACTTGGTAGTTTACCAAATTTTTGATCATGTTATTTTGGTCCACTGAGTCCTGAGAAAGCCTCAAATACAGAAGAGCTGCCTGTTCATTTCAGTTTATTGAGGGCAATAGGCATTAATTTTGGCTAAATCGGGAGTAGCCTGAGATCGAAAACATTTCCAATGCTATTAAGCACACAAGAAGCGGAAAATTCCCATATCTTCATCTGCCCAAGGAGAGGAAAGTACGCCTTATTTTGACAGTAAAATGCAAAATTTTCAGCAAGACATAGCTCCATTCATTAAAACCTAAGATAAGTTAACTAAATAAAAAAATAGATTTTTACATAAAATTAAAAAATTCCCAAATGCACGCCTACTAGGGCAGTAGTTCTGATCGCAGTTTCTGCATTTCTATCTCATTACACGTGTGGTAGGAATAGTAGTACAGAATCAGAGGTAAGGCAGGACATATTTCGGAAGCCTCGGTGCATAGTCCGGGAAGACTTCGCAGCCATTACTTCAAAATTAAGTGGATGGGCGACGCCATAAAGAACTGGATCGGCGAATTGTTTGATCGATTTAAAGTGTCTTTATAGGATCATATCAACTAAAACAACATACAACAAAACCGGCGGCTTAAGAGAACTTTCGGAGGATACGTTTACCAATAAGCAAGTACTTTTTAAGTAAAGCTCAAAAAGTTACCGGAATGCAGTAGAGAGTGATGGAAAGAACGCACCCATCTATAAATCTCCAGATAAGGGCCTGAGGTGTTTGATATTGAAGGGAACGACGGATATACGAGAGGAGTTTACGAATCGTGGTGGAAAAGGTTTGAGTATAAAGAAGAAGAAGTAGATGTCATAACAGCACCATCGTACAAGAAAAACGATGTCTCTGTGGACAGGAGTTTTAGGGATTCAGGACTGAGAGGGGGTCGCGATCGCAAAATGTACTGGACTGACTGCTGCTGTTGCTGCTGCTTATTCAGAAGAATAACGTTGACCAACGACGGTATTGAGACGTTGTCTAAGCCATCTTTCGGAGCCTAGGGGTGCGTCTGACTTTTGAGAGGTCGACCAACAACCACATAATCAGCAAATTTACATGCAACCGTTCATTTGGCAATCGTATGTCTTCAGTGTGGCGGGAGAAGAGGTGATAGGTTAAGTTAGACCCTCGAAGAACTTCCCAGTTGCTGGGGAGGGACCATGAATTTTCGCTTGCTGCAGTGGAGGAATTGAGATTATCTTCCAGCCAGGAGAATCACATGCAAACGTTTTCTTACGGAGACGAAGTCAAAAAATGTACGTGCATATGCATAGCAACCTTTATGTAAATCTTTAGGACGTGCTGCTTTCCGCTCGGACATGTGCCTAATTATTTGACCAATAGAAATTTCCTTTTCTAGACGAAAAAAATATTTTATTAGGAAATAAAAGTGTGTACGACGCACCCGCAAGTATCCATCAAGGTTGGAATTCGGAGTAATTAGCTAACACTCTGTAGACGAACAGCACCCCGTAGCATTATCGAGCAGGTGAGTTACTATCGTGCTAGACTTTGCAGGGCAAGTCCACCCGAACTGTCAAAAATACATTTAAAAAATACTTGCGAATATGTCGAGTTGTGCTATCAAAAACAGAAACCAAATTTAATAGGTGGATCGGATGAAATTGCTGCCTTATAATTGATCGATTAAAATGTGATTGTACCACCTTTCCGCAGTCAGAATACCGCAAGACATCTGCAGCGAACCATTCGCCAACTATTTAAAAGTGAATGTGCAACGCTCAACAACCGCTCAAAGAACGAGGAGCTGGGCGAAACTCTGATGCAAAAATTGAAGGTTATATTTTAATTGTTTTTTTACTGTTATCTTAAATTTGCAAAAATTCCCATTGCAAAATTCAGAAGATGAATTGACGAACATACGTTTATCTTCGATAATTTCTCGGCAGGCCTTAACATTTATTTAGTAATTGATAAATTAAACTCTGTGGGTTAGTAGAACAAATATTACGGTTTACAGGGGAGGGGGAACAGGGGAGATCGGGGTCAAAACCTGATCACCGTTAGGGGGGGGCTGGTAGTCGGCCGAGGTGATAAGCTGCTGGCTGTTGGATTAGCGGCTTTTGCCCCTGGTAACTGCGGTGCGACGACGAATTTCTTTCGGACGCACAGGAGCAGTCGGCGTAGCCTGATGGCGGTCGCTTCTGCCGTAGCCAGCAGATATTGTCCAATAAGTTTTGAATAGCTTATGGGTACATTGTAGATCACTCTGAAGGCCTCTTTGGCATCCACGCGATGATCTGAGTCTACCAGGTGCGCTAGGATGGAACTGTTATATCCTTAGTTGGTCCTTTCCTAACCATGCTGGAATGTGTTCTCTTAATATTTTGGACAAACGCTGGCTTGTGCGACCAATATATCCCGCCCCACGGGAGTTGGTAAATGAATATATGCACATAGATATGGTCTGGGCTGGCAGTTTCTCCTTGATCTCTCCGTATAGGATGGGAGTAGTTGAGAACAGTACATGGGTATTGACTGCTTGACTCAGGCTCCTCCTTAGAAGTTTCCTTGGTCCGTCCCCTTGAAAAAGGAACTTGATGAATATTCACTTCCTCTCTGTTGTTAACACTGCGGGTTTTGGCGGCTTTTCGACCATGTTCTTAGCTGTTATCGTTAAAGTAGTAAAGATGTTGTAGGCACGTTATCCACTGACTTGGCATGCAGACCTTTTAAATTTATTGATTTTTCAAAATCTGGCCTGCAAATGATCATAGACTCCGCTTACTACCCGCTACCACAAGTTAACTGGGAATCGTGAGAAGTTGATTATTCATGCACTTAAACTGCCGGAAGATGCTGCCGCTATAATTTATTTAGCAAGTGTTCGCCCATCGCGAAAACCCTTCTAGTTTGGTCGGTATGGTCGACAGTTCACATAGATTATATCATGGTATAATTAAGATACATAGAAAATGAGATAAGGTAAGTTAGAGAGTAGTTTTAGTTGGTACCACAACATAAGAACCCATAGTTCGTGTTTATGGTAGGACGTTTCTGAGCTCCCCTACCGGCAGCATTAAGCCACCGACTAGCCGAGCGATCGCCTGAGACAGGATGGGCACAACAGTTACAGGCTAGCAAACCTATCTGCGCACTCGACAGCACGACCTGCCCACACGCCAGGAATTACACAACCAGAGGAGTAGAAGGAGCCGTGGCCTTCTGCCTACAAGTCCACTCATCAGCGACTTCACACATAAGACACCATTTTGTTAGTGGATAGGCGTACACCGATTAGATACAGGGCACACCTGCCCTGGTTTTTGATGTCCAGTGGATTCGGGAATCCCTGAACCTTTGCCACATGGCTAATTGTAATGTAACTTACTAAGTTTTAGTAACATTTTTGTTATTTTTAGGACATTTTATCGTAAGAGAGAGACTCCTGGAAGGCCTTTTCTGGCTTACTTGCCGTCATCAGCAAGAGAAATTGTACTTGAGTGTAGCAGCAGAAATTGCCACCACCCTCGAGCTTCGAACCCGCGTCTCTCCCGTCAGGGGCGAACGCCCTATCCATCGAGCTATCGGGCTCGACGTCTTGACGGTTGTTCATCGGGATCATACATTAGTAGATAGGCGTACACCGATCAGACTGGTGTGTCTGGTAAATGCGTCAGTTAGCAGTGCTAAAAAGCAAACAAGCTGGAGGTGAGTGTTGTACAAGAGAAACCGAGAACACCACTTACCTTTCGGTGGATGTCCTTTTGGGAGTGTTCAAAACTTTCGGTGGTGTGCAGGTCAGGTCAGGTTTTTATTGAGGGAAATGTAGGTAAATACCTTTGAACTCCCTATTGGTACAGTTTTTTCAATGCATTTGATCTGCAGAACATTTCAGATCAGTGGCATTGCCAGAAACTTGAGGGCCGACAGTGAAAAAACTCCTTAGGCATTGTTCAGAAGTCTAGGGGTTTGAATGCCATTTGAGAGATTTAAGGAGAAAAACTGTCGCCCCGGGGGATGGGGAGTCCGGAGTATATTCGAAGCTGATGGCCTGTGCTAAGAGTGTTTGAAGCATGTCAGGGAGAGTCTATCGCGGTTTTCACCACAATACCAAGGGTCCCACGAAGAGAAGGTTGTGGAGGTCACGTGAACCTCATCGAGTGTCGGCGATGCGTCCATCGTGCACCCTTGTTGGTTTAACGAGTCTGCCTGCTAATTGACAGAAGAAATATAACGGTAGTTTTCTAAACAAACATTTTACTGAAAATAAGCGAGTAGTATGTTTTTATAATGCTATTATTCCACAGTTTGCATTCGGCAACTGGCAGTTTACTTTCGGGGCTCAGTGGCTATTTTTTCCTAACTTAAGTGTCGTAAACATGCCTACAGATGCGTCTGACTTAATTGTAAACTTGTGCTCAGATGGCGACATAACAATGTCCGCGGGCAGAGCATTCCATGCCTGAATTGGGAAAAGTTTTACAAATCCGCGTAGCCTCGTATCACAACGTTTGGTGGACTCGATGATCGCAATTCTTGTTATTTTTAACTAACATATTACTGAAAATCAGTGAGGGTTGGTGGTTGTGGCGCTTGTGTTGGTGCTAAAAGCTAAGCGGAACGTGTGACTATTGCAATTATGACTAGGCTAACAGTACTGCTAATACCAACGGCAATAAAAACAATAGTACAGCAAATTTCAACAAATAGCAAATAACAGGACTGATATTAAGAATAACTCAGAAACCAGTAGTAAATTACGGTTGATAGCAATAATACTTCAAAACTAGTGTTGATATTACTACTTATGATATTTACCAATACCAGTACATAAGAGAAGATAATGCAAATTTAATAATACAGATGATCAGCATCTTCATTGATATAAAAGTTTATAAAAAATTTGATAAGTTTAAGAATAGAAAGTGTAAAAGAGTTAAGTGTACATAAAGTGTAGGTTTGAAATGTCAGTTAGAAGAAGAATGCTCTATTGAGGATTTTACAAACCTGAATTTTCCGCAAAAATGGCTCCATTCACGGAGAACAGATGGTAAGGTAAATTAAGGGTCATTTTAAAAGGACAAAGGTAATAGGTCATGCACTACTCACAAGCCAAGTTTTTCATGACATTCACATATGGAGACAGATTGGCTTTCAACTTCTCCATTTCCGCTTCTTCACACGCTTTATCTTCGTGTTGTCATCCTACGGAGAATTGTCGATGTTTGGTGTTGTTGGTGAATTGCATATGCAAAAGATTGGCCGCATTTGACAAATATTGGGATGGTTATATGTTGTTGATAAAATAACTTGTTTTAGTGCATTTAAAAAGGTAGCAGTTTGCTGTAGATATGACCTCATGATCAGACAAAGAAAGCAGCGACAAACAAAGCAGTTAGCGCTAAACGAGTTTTTCTAAAGGCAGATATTCTCCCAGATAAGAGTAGCAAGTTTCCTTTCCTATAATGTCTTTCCTCTCTGTGAGGAACCATTTTAAACACAGAATTATTTCGAGTAAGAGTAATAGCCGAAACTCACGCAAATGCCGATTAGCGAAAGAGTATCAATCTTTCGCAAATTGAACGAAAAAATTATTTCTTGTACTAGTTTGGTAGAAAATTACGCCTTATTTAAATTTCATACTTCAAGAAAGGGTATCTTACGGTTTAAAAAAGTTCCTACTTATGAGGTTTTTTACAGTTTTGAGGTGTTCAATCATAGTATATCGTATCCGTTAATTTTTAATGCTGCCTATGCTGTGTAATGCATCTTCCACATCTATTTCAATATTTTATGCCATTTATTTGACTTCTTTCTCAAACTGTAGACGAAAACGCTCTTTTCCTTAAACCGAATGTACACATTGCACAGTTTGTAGACCTTGAATTCGAGTGTAGCAATCAGCAGGTTTAAAAATTATTTTTTTAAACCGAAAGATAGCCGTCGTTTAAATATGACATTTTAAGGAGTAGTTTTCTATTAAACAAGTACAAGAAATAATGCTTTTTATGCACGTCTTCCATAAAATATATTTGAATTTATAAAAGCAGTCAAAATAAATGATAAAAAGTAATACCAGTTATGCAGCCAGTTTTTACATTTGATACGTTTTGCTTGTGGCCAGAACGAAGCTCGTTAAAAGCCCGCATCCTATCATGACTGAAATGACTTCAGAATAGGCTACACGATAATCAGTATCACAACCTGAGTCAATGCCGATTAGCGAAGGAGTATCAGCCTTTCGCATATGTCGGTATGTTGCGTGATTTTCGGCGGTTACTATATATTTGTGAACATTGGACTGAAAATGTGGCCCTACAGGAATTTTGATTCATTCTCAACTGAACTTAAATACTCATTTTACAGTCGTCACAGAATCGTCTTTAATGGAACCTTTATAGTGATCTGAAAGTTTTTAATGGGCAAAAAATGTTTTAACTAAGAAAAAATTATTCGACAAGATTTTAGGTTCAATGAAATTTTTAGAAAGTTCCTGTTCTTGCTAAGGTTGACATTGATCAGGGGTAGAGCAGGCTAGGTACATGTTCACTCTCCTACAACGAACACAAAACTTGGGACTTGTGGGCAATTACATATTCTAGTTGCATCACACAGTAGTCCATACCTTTTATGGAATACATGCGATGTCTTCGACAAAAGCCAATCTGCTCAATGAAAAACTAAGAAGTTGAGGAAATTGCTGATGGAGATCTGGGGATCGCTGGTACATGACGATGTACCTCTGCGGTTTTAACCGAAGAAGAAAGGGATCAGCAGCTACCCTTCCTCGATGTACTCGTTATGCGAATTTCCAAGGGCGAAATCGAAACAACGGTCTAAAGGAAGGCGACGAACAAAACAGAGCTTCTCAAATTTCACAGCAACCATCTGGCGGCTCACAAAAGAAGCTGCGTAAAAACACTCTTCAAAAGAATCCGGACTCATTGTAGTCACCCGGAAGAAAAAGCACGTGAGGCCCGATATCTCCGCGACCAATTTATGCGGAATGGCTATCCGAAGGCCCTTATAAGCCAACGCCTACGTGCTCGCCCCCAGAGGACCGAACCAGGACCAACCCGTACGATATGGCATGCAATGCCCTACATCAAGGATCTATCGGAAGTGCCCACAAGCATTGCCGTGGGACTTGGCGTGGGAATGGCACACCGTCCCAGGGCTACCATGCGCAGCCGGATTATGCGAATCAAGGACCATTTAAATCTCAGTAAGTGGTCGCGCGTTGTGTATCGCATACCATGTCTAAATTGTCCCCAAAACTATGCAGGACAACCAGGAAGTATGCTTGGTTCGCGCATACACGAACATAAGCCGGCGGTACGACGGGGTGACGTATAGGAGGAGAAAGGGTAAGACAAGTGGGAGATTTTTTTTGTAGACAGACACTCAGTGGTGGTTTGAAGCCCCGACGTGTGGCAGGCCCGGGCCCTGCGTGCGCGTTTGTTTGCTAGCGTGCTATGGACGTGAATACCTAAACATCGAGCGAGATTGAGTGATTGGCCGCTTGGTCAACTGCTCAGCCAATAGCAGTCGATGGCATCTGTGATTGGCTGTCCCAGAGACAAATATGGGAGTGCAATCACGTAGCGGTTAGCTTACTTAGCACCAACGCTACAACTGACCGCAGTTGACAGAGATAAGGGAGGCTAAAATGGCCACTAGCCGTCATACCCAAGTCTAGGCAGTACATCCCCCGAGGCCCGAACCCGAGGCGGAACTCCCTCTGCCTTGGGAATCATTCTCGAGTCCCAGCAGCAACCGCACAGCGGCTAGTAGCCTAGGCAGATAGCATTGCGTAGCTTACTGACTAGAGCGTTAGAATCTGGTCAAAAAGGTCGCGGGTTTGAGCCTCGGGGGGGGGGGGAGCGACACCCTTGGGGTTGGGTTTGACTGGCTGACAACGATGGCTAAAGAACCAGACTTGGATATTCCCGACTCCGTTATCTTTTTACCGGCAATATTATTTAATTGTGTTTTTATTTGATAATCCCCCCCCCACCGTAAGGGTGACATGAGCTTTCGTCGAAAAGCTCTTGAGGCTGCCGAGGCTCAGAAGATGACCCGGTGGATACAGGCTGGCATCCTGACAAATGACTGGGCATCCGTCACAGCCGAGCCAACTCCTCGAAAAGACAGACGCCCGCGACGATCCTTCCACAGTGGCGGGTCATCTCGCCAAGTCGACCCCCTGTCCACGTTCTTCACAACGGATGCCAATGAACTCATACCGCCATCGCTCTCCCCCCTGGTATGCCATCCTTGTTTTGCCCTCACATGTTTCCGTTGGTTTCTCTCGCAACACTCGCTTTAGTCTATCTTCTCGCTGCGTACTACCAATGACGTGGTTTTAAGGCGCGTCACTTTCTGAGATCAGCTGATAAACCTTTCATAATCAGTTATCTCTTCAAAACGCACTTTAATCAGATATTCAGCTGACGATTATGAACGCACTTTATTATTTTACAATGCAAGGTTTGCTTATAAATGTGGAATTTTGACCTGTGTTTGACCTTCTTAAGAATTTTTGATACCACTTGTAAAGATAAATTGCCGAACATACGCTTGTTTTCGATAAATTCTCACCAGGATTTGACATTTATATAATAATGAAATCAATAAACTATGCTGGTTGGTGAACAGATGTAGAGCTGTTGTTGTCAGGATCGGTGGGGGGAGGGTTGGGGGAAATTGCGGTCAAAATGTCAGTGTCTAGACGGACCGGCGTCCAAGACAGGTGATAAGGTTTGCACGGTTAGATTTAGGACTTGTTCGTCTCTGCGGGGGCCCGTTTCCGAGGCCAGTGATCCGCCGTGTGCGGTCGTGTTACCTAGTTTTGCCCATGGTAATTGTGGCACCGCGACGCAATTCTTTTGGGCGCACAGGACCGGCTGTCGTAGCCTGATGGCGGCCACCTCTGCCGTAGCCAACAGACGCTGTCCAAGAAATTTTGAATAGGCTGAAGGCACCTTGTAGCTCATTCGAAAGGCCTCTTTGGCATCCACGCGATGGTCTGAGTCTACTAGCTGTGCTAGAATGGAACTGTTTCTACCCTTAAGTTGGCTATTTCCGGCTCGTGCGACCAACATATCCTGCCCCACAGGAACAAGTAAATGAATATATGCATATAGAAGTGGTCTTCGCTCGTAGTTTATCCTTGATCTCTCCGCATAGAATAGGGGTAGTCGAGAACAATACATGTGCGTTGGCTGCTGGGAAAGAAGTTGCTATAGCTTGATTCAGACGCCTCCTTAGAAGTTCGCTTGGTCCATCCCCTTAAAATGGGACCCTGATTAATATTTGTTTCTTCTCCGCTGTTAATACTGAGGGCTTTGGCGGTCTTTCAGCCATGTTTTCAGCGATAAATCGACTGGGATACCCATTTTTTCGGAACACGCCTTCAACAATCTCAGATACTAGTTGTGTTGAAAACGGTAGAAGTCAATTTTCTGTTTATAATAGTAAATGTTTCGTTTATGGGTTTGAATAAAGGCTCTTTTCAAATGCACCAAACTGTGGCCAAATATCTACTGAGTCTGTGCGAAAACTGCTTATTAAACAAGTAGTAGCGAAAACAACATTATACAAATTTAGCATGGCTTTTTGTGGGCGCCCAGCTCCGCGGTAAAATATACGCCTTTCGTTTACGGACCCAAGTCTCCGTACTGTTAACCAAGTTGACTACTGCATTTTTTGACGAAAGATGTTGGAATTTATTTTTAAATCTAAACTCGTTCTTTTTTTTGGAAAAAATGTTATTCCTCACAATTGCTTCAAAATGGTTTCACTAACTTTAGATCAGATTTTCCGGTTCTTGAAGGGATTTATTTTCAAATATTCTACCCTATATTGTCTTTCTACGGCTTTACGCATACAAATAAACTGTTCTGTTCTCTTTCACACATTAAGTGGCATCAGAAATAGCTTGCACAGCCAGTAGCCTCCGCGTTCGTTTAGACCGTACCAGTTGTCCTTGAATATGCAATATTTCATCTGGACTTTATTGTTAGTAGAAGTCTTTTTAAGGCTGAGGTTCAATCAAAATAACAACACCAATTGTACGCTTACATACCGACTCGTATGTTGATCACAACGTTGTATGAGTTGGGTCATCTAGTGTAGCTTGTCCGTGAGCGCACGTCCTCGTGACTTTTAAACGGTGGTCCCCGGTGAGAATCTCAAAGGAAAGATACTCGGTGGAGGACGGAAAATATCGTCGGGGAAAGTGTGCAGCGACTAATTCCACGCGGACGCTTAATGCTGTCGGCCTCTGCGACCGCCAATCACAGATCCTGCAAACTGTGCCAACGCTCGATTCCTCACTGAGGCTAATGTTCGCACCGTACCTTACCTGCCTGGCCAATCACCTTTCAAGGCTGACTTTGTAAAAGACGGCTCTAGACACTTGTGACAATGTCTGCGCTGACTTCAATTCGGACCCCCCATGCCCCTTCACGGCGGGAGGTTCGACAGTAAACTTCGACAGTAAACTTCCTCCCACCTATTCTCCGCTTTTGTTGTGCAGAGTAAAATATTAGAGAAGAAGATTTGATAGCTAAGACAATACTTTCATTCGCGTGACGTTTCGTCATCGTGCCATTGCTTTCTGCTCACGTCTCTGATGAAGAATCCGCGACAGATGTCGAAACGTCAGGCAAATAAACGTGTTGTCTCAGCGATCGAATCTTTTTCTTCTTAATTACTTTCTGGGACTCGCATGTTCGCTTGTATCGGCAATATACTATTTTTACCGCACGGAGTCCCAAATCCTCTCATTCCACAATAAACCGGGCCTGTATGATCTCAATCTACTAAACCTTTATGTGTTAAGCGAAGAGATCATCTGAAAGTTTCTCCCTTTTCCCCTCCTTTTCTAGAGAGAGAAGATAAAAGGGAGGGAGGTTGGAAACGAGAGTCTCGTTGACGCCTTCCCAATTTCCCTTACTGCGCCCGGTTCTATCTCCAAGGCTACAGAACAGTCCGCGGTCTCCGACTTTGACAGCTTAGTTGAGGCGTCTGTGGTGATTGAAAAACCGGAGAAAAGTCCCCCATGGAAAATGTTCAGGATACCCTTTGATAAGCGTTTCCTGGTCGACACGACCTCTCTGGAGGAGACAACCATTCAGGCAACCTCTGACGACCCGGACGAGACCGAGGTGCCCACGGACTCCTCCTTAATGCAAGACAGGCACTGGACACGAGAAAAGAATCCACCGGTAAGTTTCGGAAAAAAATATTACTTAAATACAACAAGAAATAGTACTAGTAGTAAGCTTAAATAACAAGAAGAAAGAGCGTTCACACGAAGATGTCTATAATATGCCTGACCTTTTGGGTAGTTGTTTCGCATAAGAGTTCATGACTGTCGTCATATTCCGTTCTTTGCAATAGCAACCACCCGATGCAACACAAGCGAAGTTGTAAACGCAAGCTATACGGACGGGCAGCAGGCCATCTGCTAAACGGGACGGGGTGCAGTTCCTTTGGGAGGCTTTTCAGAGCTAACGGCGACTCACGAGTCTTCGTTGAACGGAATCAAAAGCCAGCAAAACGCGGACCGAGGAGCGTTGCCCACCAAAGTCGTGGCGGAGCATCCCGTAAGGGATCTCCAAACTTTTGGCTAGATCCCTCACGCCTCTCGTAATAGGAGTCGCCCACATGCCTACCTCTGCAAAGCCGGCAACATGTACTACGACCCAAGAAGCCTTTTCCGCAACAGGAGAGCTCAGATGCTGTCTACCGACTTCAGTACATAGTTGCGGGACGCGCAACTATGTTGGAAAAACCGGCCGACAACTACAGACGCAAATGCGTGAGCATCAGCTGGCTGTAAAAAGTTTGGACTCAAAATGGGAGGTATTGCTGCACGTTTTCATTTTTGACGCTGTAAAAATTGTAGGCCGAGGTTACGGTCATACATCAAGGCAGAGGGAAAAGGCCTGGGTGTTGCCTGACTGTTCAGTAAATTGCTTGCCCCCTGTGTTTCACTAACAACCCTCTTATCAGGGAAAGTCACGGCGTTGAAATGTCGGGCCGCCAACCAGCTCTACAGCCAACGTGTTTGCATTGGACGGATGGCCATAACGCGCGTTCACCACCTTTCCTTCTGTTTTCAATGACTGCGGCTGTCAACATTTATATTTTCAGGCGGCTGTTCCACTTGGTGACCTGAAGACCTAAAGCGTCCAAAACGACGCTTAAACTCCCAGACTGACACACGCGTGTCGTCGCTCAAGGCGCTATGACAGCTCTTCAGCTCTCTCCAACACCGGATGTAGGCCTTCGTCCAGAAGCCAACTTATGCCAACCTTTTCTTTACAGAATACACCCTCCAAGCTGGCCTCCCACTTCCTCTCCTGGGTATGGAAGTCTTGGCGGCTGGGGTCCCCCTATAACTCAGGCTGCCGCAACAGACCAATGGCCCAACCCCTCCCAACAGACTGATGCCCCTAGCAAACATGTAGCGACCCCGCCTTTTGCGACTGCTAGCACATGCACGCGCACTAGCCGCTGCCGACCCCATATCCGATCTGGCCAATCATCTTTCCTGTGGCTGACTGACACATGAGCGCGCTGCAGTCGTTGTGATGCTGCCCGCGCTCTCACACGGTCCTCGGATGTGGACTCAAGCTCCTCCGGCTGTCAACTCACTCCAAACTACGTCCCTCCACTTCTTATACACAGAATATACTATTCCACTCACCAGGCGCCCCAGTTTTTTTTTCTACATGGAATCGGGCCTGGAGCTCGCAGCCGCAGGGGTCTTTCTCATTCGCTTAAGCCACTGTGCTTAACTTTCTGCGCACGAATTCAGCTCGATAGTCATCTTCGAATTCAATTTGAAAACAAAGCGACAACTCTATCTGCTTTATTCGCAAACACCTCCCTCATTCTCCCTGGACTAACGCCATCAGATTTTTTTACCTTCAACTGTCTCAGTCGACGTCAGCAATCCTCACAACCACTATCACCCCCTGCCATAACCCCTGCGATGACACTCATTTCTCACACCACCGATTTTAACGTCCCCAAGGCCTCATCAACTAAAACCACCATGAGCCATGTGGACTTGTGGCGGACGGCCGCAATGCCTGTCCCCCCCTCCTTCGTTCTTCAATGCCCGTGGCCGTCAACGGGATGTGTCTTTGTAGGCGGCTGTTCAAATTGGTGACCTGAAGACCACTTGACCGATATTCACTCCCTCACACACTTGCTCCACACCCACGCATACACGCCCGTCCAAATAAGAACGCCTGCCTAAAATCCACTCAAACACGACAAGCCGCGGCCACGCTGCAGCGGGCCTTCACAGGCAACTTCTGCTCGGACAATTGCAACACACCAGCAGCAGAACGCTTGAACTCGCTTCACAGTCATGTAAAAGCAACTGTAATCCCCCCACACAACACACAGTCGATACTCTCAGGCCTGCCTGGACGCAGTCAGAGCCAGCCCTGGCTTTGCCAGTGGCCACTACCACCTGAGACGGGAACTACAGCAGACGCGTCTTCGCCGCGTTCCCATCCGCCCTCACGGCGGCCAAGGTCTGCTACACCAAACCTCCCTACGGTGGATCTATCTCCCCTTCTCTGCATTTCTGTTTTTGACGATGGAACAGCATCTCCCGACCAAGCTGCTCCGAATCCTCCTCCGTCCCGCCACCGGGATTGAGGCCAACTCGGCGGGGATCCCGATCTAACAAGGGCTACTAACCAGCCAGCCACGAGACTACAACTGGGAGTTCTGGTTACTATAAACCTCTCATTCTGGTGACTCTTGGTTTTTAACTTCCAACCTGGGATTCGATCTGGTGATTTTAGTGGTCTAGGCACAAACACTACTTAGACCCCTAAAAATTGGTGACCCCGACGTGATCCAACCACGCAATCAAACTCTTTCTGAGATGGCTGACAACCAGCTCTACAACTAATGTGTGTGCATGAACTAAGCTAGAGCAAGAGGGGAACCAACAACAGCTGACTAACGCCCACGGGCACGAATCAAACAGAAGCCTCAGGATGAAAGACGGGATCAACGCGGAGGCCGACAGCGAGATACGAGGTACACACAGCGGTTCAGCTGGGCTTGAGAGAATAGACACTCAATGAAAAAGAGCGGCATATAGCAAGAACGATGAACCAGAGTATTCATTCGCTGAGACAACTACGCAAATCGCCAGATAGACCTCTTCCGGTTAAGGCTCGTTTTCTTCTTCTGACACCAGTAAATCCTGAAAAGGTGGACGTGCAATTTCAAATATCGGCTAAAAAAATTAAAAATCAAGAGCAGTACTTACAGTGAATTCCCAATTTTATTGTAATTTCGACCGAAATTCTGAAAGTTGCTTTCGATTTGAACAGAGCACCTAGGTAGGATTGTAATATTGATTATCGTACGGCCTAATCCCAAGATATCTGGGTCTAGTTTGGATACCGGCTATTGAAAAAACCTCTTTATGACCGTTAGTCATACTCTGTAAAAATTGAGAACGTAAAATATGTACATTTTTCTCATTTCTTACTGAAGAATGCAGGTATACTTTACAGAAAGATGTAGAAAATAGGATGACCTGTACTCGTTTGATAGACAATTACACCTTCTTAAAGTTTTAACTTGAAGATAGGGTATCAATCGCTTTTCAAAATTTTTTAATGATGACTTCATTGAAAAGCGATTATGGTTAGCTAATAATCCCTCATATTCCTTAATTTATAAACCATGTCTGTAAAGTATACATAAGTATCCACGTCTGTTGCAACATTTTTTAAGAATTATACTACTGTTTCCTCACAGTGAAGAGAAATTTGCGATCTTGTTAGATGTATTATCTAGCTTTAAAACCTTCGAATTCAATTGTAACGGCCGAAAGAGTTTAGCAGCCTTCGGCAAGTTAGAAAGTTTTCAAAACCAAAAGGTACCCTTTCCTCGAGCAGAAAGCTTGAAAGGGATGTAGTCTGCTACCAAATTGGTACAGTACGGCAGCACAGAATGTCGAAATTTGCGGGGAATTCATACTCACTAGCAAACCAGCGAGAATTCATCAAGGAGATGGAATACAGTAAACCGACAGTAGTTCGAAACCAACCAATCTTTTTATTTGAGTTGACCCAAGTGTGAAAAACTCTAGGCGTTTGGCGGGATTTGAACCCGCGCATCAGAGAAAGCCTTTGCCGGAGGCTAATGCTTAACCGCTAAGCTACAAACGCCCGCTTCACGCCATGAGTTTTATCACACTTGGATCGATATTACCCGCGCAACTTTTCGCTCATATGGAATCCACCAATACGGGAGCAACTTGACTGCCCAAGCAGGATTTCCTAAGCAATCATCTAGAATCCACCATAATGACTGCTAGGCTGACTGAATTATTAAGTTGGTTTGGCAGATTTGCTTAATTTGAGTTGACCCAAGTGTGAAAAACTCTAGGCGTTTGGCGGGATTTGAACCCGCGCATCAGAGAAAGCCTTTGCCGGAGGCAGCCACAACAGGATACGGAAATTAAATGCTCTCCTCCCCACTTAAAATTGGTGGCCTTGCGATGACGTTCAGGAAGGGTTAAATAGTACCGTGTCCAGCCCCTTACACATAATTAATCTGTCACCCTAATCTTAACCCTTATCCTATCCCAAATGTAGACCTTTCGGTTAGCACGAACCCAAACCCTTAACGTAATATGAGAGACAGTGTGTGTGTGTGATACGTTTAACTTTGGAAATATCATTGTAAACCTTTCAGCAAAAAACGTCCTCCGTTCTAAAATAATAAAATTAGGAGCAAAAACTCACAACACCGGGATATCAGAAGTAATCGCGAATAACTGCAATTTTCGACATCATAAATGAATGTCCTAGGAAGAGCCGTAGAATATAGGCCAAAGTGGGCTGCCATCAAAACAGCGCTAGCGTTGGGACCTTGTGCTCTCACGACCAATTGTATTTCAAATAAACAGAGGGATAAACAGTCTAAGCAACAAATTTTTTGCTACCACTGCACTTATGTACAAATAGGGCACTCAAAGGAATTTTTCCTACATACCCTCAATAGACTGATACTGATACTGATAAAAGGCGAAGTAGGCCAACCGACGTGTACATAGCAAACATTTACATTCAAATAGAGGGATGGGGAAATGGCATCTGAATTTGAAAAGCCCGCACAGCTGGCCTTAAACCTAATTCTCAACTTAATTCTGACTCCCACCTTACTGCTCTTCATGGTTATCTCTGTCTGCCTACTTCCATTTTTAGTAAATATTTCCAATGTGCTTACAACCAGTCGCATGACGGATGGTCTAAAGCTGAATGCCTATTTTTCCCATTTATAGGAAATAGATGCACTGTATCATCGCGCGGAAGAGATCCTCCACGCTGCCAGGGGGTATTGATCACACTTGGAAACGTACACGTACATCTTTTAGTCTTTACTACACGAGCTTGTCTTGTTGTAAATGACCTTCAAATAAAAAGGTATTCTCAGTTAGCCATGATAAGTGGCGCCTTTTTGAATATTGAAATGAAGCTAGGTTTCAGCGGAGCAATTAGCGAGCATACGCAAGCTTTCAATAAATTCTATAAGGAACATAATTAAACACTTGTTTAACTTGTATCCAGTTCGCATGCAAATTATATATTCCAATGAGATTTTATCGACAATTTATCGCTTGTATGGGCAATTTATGGAAGCTTATATATTCTCACCAAATGATAATTCTGACGGAACTGAAATGATATGAGCTTATGCTGCAGGATAATCAGTATCACAACCCTACTTAATGCCGGTTTTACGAGTGAATATCCGTCTTTCGCAAATTTCCAATTTTCGTATGAAGTATGTTTTGCAAGTTAATCTCCAAAAATTTTACCTACTGCAACATGCTAGCTTTAAACTGAACTTCTTTCGCATCGCCTCCAAAGAGTATCTTCTATAAGAATGGCTACTTAAAAAGTAAGTAATTTCCGCTCGTATAAATTTAAATATGTTATAGAAAACCTGCGTCAAAGTATGCTTTTCTGTATAAATTTTGCAGTAAACAAAGTCTTCTTCAAATGTTATACTTGAAAAAAGAAAACATACTGCTCAAAAATCTTTATAAGTACTGTACTGTATACGGCAATTTAAGACCAAAAATTGAATACTAGGTAGAGGGGAAAGCAGTGTAACGTTATAGGGGACAGTTGCGACTAAATTATTTATAATTGCAGTAAAAAAAGCACTGAAAACGGAAACCAGCAATCAAGAAATGGTGACACAGACTTATCAAAGTGTAAATCTTCGTTATCAGGGAACAAACAGTCCTAAAGGCAATTTTCCAGTGGGTTTGGCAACAATACGATTGACAGCTGAGAATTGAAAGCCGATATGGGCTAGAAATTGTCGAGACAGACGATGACAAGCAACGAACACGCGACGGCACTCAACAACGATGAATGTAGACACCTTTCTCAACGTCGAAGATAGCTCTTGCGTTTATTTTAATGCATCAAAACAAAGGAAAATGCTAACTGGCGCCTTTTTGAATATTGAAATAAAGCAAGGTTTCAGCGGAGCCGTTGGCGAGCACACGCAAGCTTTCAATAAATTCTCTTCCAGCCAGTACATTTATATGGGAACTGGGTCAAAGGTACAACATGGGGTCATGTTTTTCATCATTAAATCCAAGTACGTCATGGGAATGGGGAGGGGGTGGTGTGGGTGCCAATGAGATAAGGCTAGTTACGCCGAGGGGAACGTTTGGTGGAACATAGACAGAAATGAAGCAAGAAGGAGTGCACGCAGTTAAGTGACCGGTTCCCTCAACCTGATAGCGACCGCTTCTACTGTTGCCAACAGACGCTGATCCATGGATTTTTAGTAGTTTGGGACGACCTTATAAATCACGCGCAAGGCTTCCTTGGGGTCCGCACGATTTCCGGAATCAACCATGTACACGCGAACAGTGTTATTTATGTTCTTAACTTTGCCTTCTCTTAACCATGCGGGAAGGTGTTCTCCTATTCTTTTGGATAGTCGTCAACTCGTGCGACCAACATACCCTGCTCCACAGGATCAAGTAAATGCGAAGAGCTGCACATGAAGGTGGCCTGAGCTGGAAACCCCTCCTTACCTTCCCCGTGTAAGATCGGGGTTAGTTGAGAACAACACCCAAACTCCGGTTGCTGGAAAATTTTGTGATACAGCTTGCTGAAGGCGTCTTCTTAGGAGTTAATTTGAGGCATCTTCTTGGTAAGGGGACGTTGAGGAGTAGCGTTTTCGTCTCCAAAGTAAGTCTAGTAAGTTTTAGCTATCTTGCAATCATATTCTTTGTAATGACTGAAAAGTGGTTCTGGCAAATCGCTGTTTCCTATCACTCATCATCAGCAGCAGCGAAAATTGCTAAGTGAAGTATTAGCATGCGTGAATATTTGGGATCAAGATATTATATCGTGCTCATCATCCCCGGAAGAGGAAGAAGAGGGGCAAGCGCTGGGACCAAATTGTATTTGTGCTGACGTTTCGAAAGCATGCTCGTTTTCATCTTCAGAGCGTGGTGCTTTATCTTCCGCCGGCCTTGAATTAATGCGCCTCGCCGCGAGCCTGGTGATGCACCGTGCGTTCGTTTGCTCGTTGGCTGTTGATAGGCGCCATCGTCTCCACTGTCATAAGCGCTGCGTCAGCGTGTTCTTCTGACCCACCTTCCCTCGTTCAGAGCACTTGTGTTCTCGTGTGCGCCTTCGTCGGCCTCCCCCTCTTTCGGAGCCCTGGTGGCCTCACAGTCGCCCTCATGAGAACGCACGCCACGCTGGTCATGTGACTCGCGCTCGCTGCCAACTCCCCTCGCGGCTGCCGACTGTCAGTTTTCTGTGTCTTCACTCTTCCGCCTTAGCGCCCCGTTCTGTGAGGGCGTGAGCCTCGCTCGGAGGGCTTGTTAGGCGGGGTTTACCTCGATGACACTGTTGAATGTGCCAGTCGCCGACCAGTTTTCGTGCACTAGTCTAACCATCTTATCCGTGGCCCTGCCCATCACCCTTGCCTCCTCAAAAGCGAAAACGTGGTTCCGCTGTTGCACGTGGCTGTAGACCATAGAAAGCGCATCCTTGCGGTTGATTGCGAGCTGGTGGTTATGCAACGTCGTGCCAAGACGTTTGCCCGTTTCACCGACATACCTTGCATCACAATCTTGACAAGAGATGCTTTAGACCACCGCTGATTGTTTGGTCATTGGTAGCGGATCTTTACGCTTTATAACCTGTTATTAAATA
Organism: Ligula intestinalis; assembly: GCA_036362985.1. Classification (NCBI taxonomy): domain Eukaryota; kingdom Metazoa; phylum Platyhelminthes; class Cestoda; order Diphyllobothriidea; family Diphyllobothriidae; genus Ligula; species Ligula intestinalis. Next base: position 18,336,918 of record JAYGXS010000009.1, read on the forward strand.
GTAAGTGCCGGTTTGTGAGCCATGCCAATCCCGAATGGTTTCAGCAGTCTTGCAGTCGCCTCTAAGACATTATTCACATCGAAAAATTGATAGCCAGAACTTCGGTTTCTCCTCGGTCGACATCTGCGTAAGAAGGAGTTCGGGTAACCATTAGCCTCGAATGCAGCATGTAAGTACTTCCTCTCCTCCTTCCTCCAACAGAAGTCTCTGCAGTGTGTATGAACACGCTGGAAGAGAGTCCTGACGCAACTGCGTTTGTGGCCAACGTGCTGGTAACTCCTGAAGTAAAATAGGCGCGTAGTGTTGGTCACCTTACGCTACACCGTCGTCCTTATCTTCCCGTCCGCACACAATTCTCAAATACGCACAAATACAATTTGGTTCCAGCACTTGCCCCCTCTTCTTCTGATTCCTCTTCCGGGGCTGATGAGCACGATAAGTGAAGTATGTACAGAGGGAGGGGGAAAGTGTGTGATTAGTAATGTTTTGGTTCCCTCGTCTCCTGCATGATGCTGTCGGCGTATTTAGGACGTTGGGGTTCGTAGGGCTGGAGAGAGGGGCAACGTCATCACGGTAGGCTGTGTTTAGAGTCTGTACGCCAAACGCGCCATGCGTGTGACTTTTCTCCGTGGCTCAGAGCGGCCTACGATTCCCACGTATAGTCGGCCAAGAAGGACAAACTACCCGTATCAACGTTCTTTGACAGCAGAGAACTGGTATTGCCGAACCAGTCACCATTGCCTCAGTTGTGGCTCGCGCACGTTTGCGTAGGTCTTTACAATAGTGTGCTGGTGCCTGGTATACGAACTTAACTGTGGAACTGAAGCTGATGATAATATTAGCGATGGCGTAATACTACGTGAACTAGTAATTGTATTAATACTAATATCAGTAGGAGTCGTAATAGTTGTTGTAGCAATAGAAAGAGTAGTATTGGTTGTAGTATTATCATTAGTAGAAGGCGTAGTAGCGTGGTAGCTTTTTGCCAAACTTGTATACATTAACACATTTGCCCTATTCTCATTTGTAAACAACTTTGTGACATTGTGACCATTCCGACTCTGGCGGACATGGGGGAGTCCGCTCACCCGGGTGTGGATGCAGGCAGCGTCGTTGGCACCTGTGACGCACCCACGGTCAAACGCCATGCCATGCTGGCCTTCCCAAGACTTTGTAGCGACCCCGTTTCTTAGTCATGCTTTCCTCGGACGGCGCGCGGACTTGGTCATGTCTGGCGTGACCACCATGCCTCCGCAAGACAGCATAGGCAAGGCTTCCGTTCCAGGTCACTCCTGTCTGGCTTTCTTAAGGCAGTCTAGTCTCACTAGCCAACCACTTCTCAAGGTTAGACCAGTTCCCAAGATGCGGACGATTTGTTTACGCTCATTCACTTCCAGAGCCGACGACTCACTGTTCGGTTGCAGACCTCCGGACCCGGTGATCGACTTGCCGGAATGCGACTCTGGACTGCGCTCGTCTGGAAGTCACTTCTCCTATTACTTACATACTACGCTTGTTCCTATCTTAGTAAATTCTACCTGACATTATGGCCTTTCACGACTTATCCTATTCCACTAGCTTATACATTGTTGACCCCGACGTGTCTCTATGCCACATTGTTGACCCCGACACTTCTATATTCAACACTCGACTCCGACGTTTCTCTACCCTACAAAAAAGACGCCGACGTTCAATTCACTCCACTTTACTCAACACTGTCGACGCCAACGCCTCTCTATCTCAATGGTGACCCGATTATCTTCATCGCGCATTCAACTCCGTTTACCTGCTAACAATTCCAACACTCACTCACTCTTACCATCGTTCCGACTCACTGGAATACGTTGACAGGATGTCCTTCCCTCATACCTACTTGCCGACTCACTGGTAATGGTGACGGGATTATTCAAGGACATTCTTTACTCCCAACAACGGGCCCACTTACTGGCTTTCATTAACGAGCTATACTCTCCTCCTATCAACCTGCCGATTCACTGGCATATATTGTCGACATTAAACGGTTGATGAACATCCTTTCATTATGTGGTAAACCCTCCTTATTCACTTATATATCCCCAACTTACCTATATTATTATTTATACTCAATTTTTTTACACTGATTCTATTTGGTACGAATTTTTGACACCCTTACCAATTTGTACCCTTCCCTTAACATACCCAAATTTTCCTCCCATTAACATTTTTTCTGAACTCCGTTCCCCTGGGAGGGGGAGTACTGTAGCGCCCCCTTTCTTAGCCATGCTTTCCTCGGACGCTGCGTGGACTAGGTCATGTCGGGCGTGACCACAACGCCTCCGCGAGGCAGCATAGTCAAGGCCTCCGTTCAAGGTCACTCCTGTCTGGCTTTCCCGAGGCGGTCTAATCTCACTAAGCAACCACTTCTCAAGGTGAGACCAGTGCTCGAGATGCGGGTGAGATGTGTACGCTCAGTCGCTTCCTGAGCCGACGACTCACTGTTCGGTTGCAGACTCTCTGGACTCCGGCTCATTCATGGCTGGCCTGCACTCGTCTGGAAGTCACTTCTCCTATTGCTTACATACTACGCTTGTTCCTATCTTAGTAACTTCTCCCTGACACTATGGCCTTTCACGTCTTATCCTATTCCACTAGCTTATACATGTTGGGATACGTTCTCTCGTCTATTATCTGGCTGGACCACATCGCATCCCACAACTTCTCTCATCTCCTAAGGAACCGGGCCTAGAAGATCGGCAGTAACAGTCACTGTATTAGTGGCTTTAGTAATAGTATCAGTTGTAGACGCCGTATTAGGTGTAGTATTCTTTGTAGTTGTAGCATTAGTAAAATAAAAAGCACGGCAATAGTAGCTTATGTAGCCCCACTCATATACCCCTAATCCCAGCATTTTTTCTTGGCAAAAACGGTGGTTATAGAGTTTTGTGGGATGGGGAAATAGCATAGGCAGAGAAGGAAATGTTTAGAAGTAATTGTAAGGTGAAAACAGTATTGTCGAAGTTGCTTCCCGCGGCCGCTGGGAGCAGGTTGTTCCACATATAAATTGAAGGTGTGCGTGGCGCTTCGCGCCGCGAACTAAACTAATCTAACTCTAGAACGGTAAGTTGGACCACAGGTAAATTTAAGTAGACAACCTCCTAACCATCATTTCAATTTTTAGGGAAATTCAAGAAACCTGCGGTTTGATAATCTGTTTTTTTCGCAATAAGTTAAATGATAATACAGATTAGGAAAATCTACAGATATAAATCAACATCATTTATAAATACAGTACCATAAAAATGCATGTAGTATTTATTAAAGTTTATTCCACTGCGTGTCCTAATTTCCCGCTTAGAAAACCCCAAAAAACACCGTTTTCATAGGAAAACATGCAGGTTGTAGGGATTAATGAGTGGGGCTACATAAGCTACTATTGCCAGAAGCAGTAACAGTAATAGTAGCAACCTTATTAGTAGTGATGATAATAGATGTTACATTAGTAGTTGGTTTACTAGTCGTGGTAGTAGTTGCAATATTGATATAAGTAATAGTAATAACAGAAGTGTTATTAGTAGTAGTAGTAGTAGTAGTATTAGTAGTGTGGGATACGATGTGGTCCAGCCAGATAATAGACGAGAGAACTTATCCCAACATGTATAAGCTAGTGGAATAGGATAAGGCGTGAAAGGCCATAGTGTCAGGGAGAATTTACTAAGGTGGGAACAAGCGTAGTATGTAAGCAATAGGAGAAGTGACTTCCAGACGAGTGCAGTCCAGAGTCGCATTCCGGCAAGTCGATCACCGGGTCTGGAGGTCTGCAACCGAACAGTGAGTCGTCGGCTCTGGAAGTGAATGAACGTAAACAAATCGTCCGCATCTCGGGCACTGGTCTAACCTTGAGAAGTGGTTGGCTAGTGAGACTAGACTGCCTTGAGAAAGCCAGACATGAGTGACCTGGAACGGAGGCCTTGACTATGGTGTCTTGCGGAGGCATGGTGGTCACGCCAGACATGACCAAGTCCGCGCGCCGTCCGAGGAAAGTATGACTAAGAAAAGGGTTCGCTACAGTAGTATAATCAGCGGTATTACTAGTAGCCGTAGTCTCGGCAGCAGTAGTAGTGGTACCAGTAGCTTTACTAATATAAATGCCCCGAGATACCTGCCTAGTTGACCTATGACAACCCCGTCACATTTTATTTTCTGCTCTGTTTGTTTTATCGTGCCGGCCACAATTCTGCATATCAATCCCCACGGTGCTTGACCGCTCGACAATCAGGTTGTTAGGAATTTTGAATATTTAATCTATTTACCTATTGGTTTTTTCCTTATTGCTCGTCTCGCGTAGGGCTCGTAAGATATCATTCGTAAGTTCGGGAGGACGTTATTATCCACGTTAGTAGCAGTACATATTGATACTGAAAGCGTAAGTTACAGTTATGATTAAGAGAATGAATGAGAGGGAGAGATAATAACACTGTGTAGACTTCAGGTCGAGTAGCTTCAATCGAAGATATTGGCCGTGGTGACCAGATCCACTTGCATAACAAAATATGCGGGTTTTGGAGATGACTGTAACGCTTACGCCTATAGCAGTTTGTCCGTCGATTCTGACGAGGTCCATCATGTGTGCTATACCAAACTTGGTGCAGGAACGGTGACTTGCGCTGCATCTAACGCACTCTCCTGTTTCTCAACAATTTGTGCCCGATGTCATGACAGAGTCACGTTTGGACCTAACCAGTAATTAACCGAACTAAAATATTCCCGCTTTGGTAGGGTTTCCAAGTGGGGTCTTCGAAAAGGTCTTTATATATTATAGCCACCTACTTAAATGTTTTAAGTAGGTTGCATTACTCACAATCATCCAGTTTTCTACACGCCATCCGTTGGTCCAGCAGGGATTTGATGATAGCATTGAACTGCTTAGCGGTCCTCCAAAAGTCGCCATATACCATAACCGCTTAATTCATTTTACTTAGCGAAATTAGCCACGGAAATAATCGCTTACTTAAAAATTTTAGGCAGGGTGATTTCCACAATCTTCCCACTTACTTTCTTCGTTAATCACTTTTTCTGGTTAGTGTTGGGGATTCCACAAGAAAATGTACCTCAATGACCTTGCCCGAGGTTAGTACACACTCCTCTTATATACCTGCGTTCACTTTTGGTCGGGCGGGCGGTAAGCGATGATATTAAAGCCCATTTCAGTGTCTTCTCCAAAGGTTTGAGAATGCGACCCAACTTTTCCTCGTTACTTTTTTACTTTACAAGAATATTGCTATCCAATTTATTCCCTGACATACTTCGCCCGTCCTCTCCTCTAAAACTAGGTCCCGTTTGCCTGAAGGGCGCGCTTCACACGCTCCCCAGGCGGCCCCACAATGAATCCCTCCCCCCCCCTTTTGATTATATGTTATCTTCTTTGAAACTTCCCTATACCATAATATTAGAAAATCACGATAGACTTCCAATGTACGTGTCTGACAGTGAAGGAAATCACTGAGGAGTTCGGAATGCCCGGCTGTCTTCAAGCTTTATAGTGCTTCGATTCTAGGACCTCATGCTCAACCTCCCAATTCTTCCGGTTGCCACCTGTCATGAAAGGAGCAGTGGAAATATTCACTTAGCTCACAGCGATTAGATGGTTATTAGCTTTCGAAAAAACAATCTGGTAACAGTCTATTATATGCATCCTCATGGAAACCAAACACCTTACGAGCCTGTAATCTATTCATTGTGTTTTATTTTTATTTATTTTTCCATTATCACACGCTTTTTCGTTGATATCTTTATGCTTTTTATTATAACTTTGTCTACTATTTCCTCCTCTTTTAGTCATACTGTGAAATTTAAGTTTATGCTCAAGTAAAAGAAACGGTCACAACGGCATCTCAGACAGTTTTTACTATCCGAAGAGCAATTGGCGAGCATACGTATACCTTCAGTAAGTTCTCATCAGACCGCGCTTCCCTTCTCCTCCCTCCCCCTAATTGCCGGTTAATTAGCCGCTTGTTACACCTCTCAACCCTCCCCTATTCACTGGACTAATTTGCCTGTAACGTTGAACGTAATTTACTTACGATTTTACCTTTTAAAGTTTACCCCTTTTCATATAAATGTAACGGCCTGATGAGAATTTATGGAAAGTATAAGTATGCTCGCCAACTGCTCTTCGGATTTATATGATGGGAATTTCTGCAATCTTTTATTTTCCTTTTCTCTTCCCCACCGGTATAAACCCTATAAACAGTGGTCCCGTATTACCGATTCCTGAGGTTTTAATTTCCCTGGTGACGTATATAACAGACTGTTACCAAAAACCTTTTCACAGCATTCTCTTCTAGTGGCATTTGTTGAAGCTGTCCTGTATTTAAACGAATTTCGGCAACGGTATGTGGCGAATTTCTAGGTGGGAGCCGTTAATTGACATAGGTATAGCGACTGTACCCAATAAATACTGCAAATCCTTGTGCATGATCTCCTCGTTTCCGCTAGTTTCTTTGAGGATGAATCTGTAATGTAATCCGAAACGTCAGGCGAATAAAGTTCTGCTTCTGTTTCTTCTCGTCTTATTCCTGGGACCCATACTTCTGTTTTTTTTAGAAGATTGTTCAAATATATCCCAAATTTTGCCACGTTATATATTTTAATGGTAAATACAGGAGTCGCCAAAGATCATACAACTTTCATGACGAAATTTGTTGATGTACTTTAGCGTTTATTTATTAACATTATTTTGATTCATTCAGTTTATTGAATTTTGCGAAAGGCCTTTAGTTAGGAAATCATCATTTTAGTTAGGTTTATAACGAGAAATGGCCATTAATTTTGGGGAAATTGGGAGTTGTCTCATATCGAAGGAACACCCTAAGCTAAAACGAGAGAGAGAACCAAACTGCACGTTAATGTTGATTATACTACGAAGGAACTCCAAAATAAGTAAAAAAGGTATAGAAGATATCCCTTCCAGAACTGGAAAAGTTTGTCCAAAATTGTTCAGATTCAAGTAAAGCCAAGTTAAGGTAATCGCATTTATTTGCAGCAAAATTTTGAAATTTGTATCTTAAAAATTATGTTTAGCTATCCTGTGAAGTTTTTTTTGCACAAATTGCAGGAGTCATGGTTCGCAGGCCTCTAGTCCATCAACAAGGGCAACAGTTTGGCCACGTTCCCACACGGTGTACTGAGAAGTTTCCTGGGCAAGAGAATCAGTAAAGTGGGAAGGGCCGGACGCAGCAACAACTCTGCCGACAGCGGCCATAAGTTACACGCAAGTATCAGACCGGCATCCGACGCTGACAAAGCAATTGTGGCAATTAGTGAGTCGAACGCGAAGTGTCAAGCCAGTACGGCATCAATCAAGACCCAAGCGGTGACTATAGCAGTTAATAATTATCGCACGTACGCGTATGGCCACTATGAGCTAAAAATATCGCGCAACCCATGTATGTTTTAATGACAGCTTTCTTTTTGCTATGCGGAATCGTAAACAAAGTTCACCCTGCCAGTGCAAAATTGTTATCCTTTGGTATGGACGCATTGGCTGGTCATACACTGTCCTTTTTGAGAGGTCGAGTTGAGGACTTTTGTTTGCGGCTACGCCCCTGGAGTCATTAAATAAGCTATTGATTGTCCTCAAGGTGCCACGGGATGCGTGAGTTCCGTAAACAGTCGGTGAACGCCTGTCTACTCTTGTGTATTTTCCAAATCGAACCCGGCAAGGCAACGGGCAGGTGTCGCTGTGGTTCGAGCGTTGGACTTCTAATTATCAAGGTCGGAGGTTAGAGCCAGAAATGGCCATTCCAGGCTCCCTTATCATTGTCGGTAATGTATCGCGGCCTGCTATATTGTACCATATGGTAGGTTCTGCATGCAACTTTCATGATGAAATTTAACTAAGTGGTTTAGCACATATATGGACAGGTTATTTTAATCAATTGAGTGGATTTAATAATCAGGAAAGGCTTTAGTTTGGAAAACTGCCCTCTTTAATAAGAGCTTTGAAATGAATTGGGCACTAAGTTTGGCTAAATTATGAGTAAGCTTATATCGAAGAATTTCCTATGCTATAAAGTACGACAGAACAAAAGTTTTTATTAATATGCACTGTGCTATGGATGAATTCTAAATAAGTAAACACAGTGGAAAAATTAGCCCTTCCAGAACTGGGAAATCTTGTCCGAATTCGCTCAAATGCAAGTGAAGTAAAGTTTAAGGAATCGCATGTATTCGCAGAAACAAGCAACAATTTTAGTTTTAAAAATTATTTTTTGCTATTCTGTTAAGTTTTATGTCATGAGGTGCAATAACGAATTTGTATGACAAACTTTACCATATATTTAACCGTGATGGTCGTGTAAAGAAGGTCTTATTAAATGTTAGTCAGGTAAAATATACTTTTTTGTAAACTGCACGTTCCGCTTGTCTATTATTAAGAAACGGTACAGACAGAAGAATTATAATTAGTTCAAAAAACGGCCATATAGATGACCAAACTTTGTTGCATTCACAAGCTTATAAAAGATCGTGGAATGAATCCATTTATGTGGAAAATAATCCATTTTAAAGAGAGAAGTAATGTCTATCATTTACAGTTCAAATTAATTGTTTATCTTCAGATATATTCAAAAATGTCAAAATTTCTCCAGTTTCATTGTGACATTACCTTGGAAATAGCTAATATGCACAGCAATTCGTCAGCTGAATATCTAAATAAAGCACTTTTTAAACAGGTAACATGTAAGAAAAAATAAAATGGCAGAGTTAACTAGCGGACGTTATTTCTCCTCGACAATAAGGTTTGCTGTTTTGAGGTATTTCTAAGTATGCTCCGCATGGCGATCTTCATAAGAACTACTATCTATAAACTCAGTTCTCGGTAAAGGCCCTTTATTTCGATCTTATTTAAAAGGTTTTATTGTAAACGTCGAACAAAAACACAACTTAGCAATGAAGACACTAAAACGATCGAAATGATACCAAACTTTATTCGACAATATTCACTAAATAGTTCTCCACTAATGGTAATATGTACAAAATATTTTGACTTCAGAAAAATTTCTTTTTATATAAAGAAATTGGGTACATTCAGCTTTCAACTTACGAGAAGACTTAAATTCATTGTTTTTATTTATAGCTATTCTTTACGTCTCCGGAATCTGGCATTGTTGGGAAAATATTTTTTTTAAAACACAGTACAGTACGGTTAATAGGCCCAGCCGCGTATTTAGCCCAAATCAGCTTGGGACGGAATTTTACATAGAAAAATCCGACGGCTAATAAGCACAGTCGCCGTCTACGAAGGCCAGTTGGCCAACAGGATTGAGTGAGGTTCTCATCTCTCTGCGTACGCAACTGGTTACATAATTTTGGCCAGTCTTATGCAAAACAAGATGCCGGATGGGATTTGTTTTCATGCTTCAAGTTAAATTTTGCGACAAGCTGTTCGGACGGCAGCAGACATGAGGAGTCAGGATGACATCGATGCAGATGTTGAAGTCACTGATGAAACAAGCGAGGAAGCTTTTGAGCAGAACTTGGTCAATGAAATCATTCAGAAGGAAGAAGTGAAGAATGGAGGAGAAGCAAATGAGGAAGTTGTTGATGATGATGATGATGATGATGATGATGATGATGATGATGAGGACGAAGAGCCAGTTTCCAGTGCTACACAGATGAGAGCTGCAGTCTACACTCTGCAACGCGGTCTACAGGCATCAGATTTCATAAAATTCGACGATTTCTGGTGCCTGGAGAAGGACATCAAAGAGTACTTGCGAATGAAGTTTCCTCCAAAACCACTGACACTAGACCGCTTTTGTAAACGTGTCGCAAATCATTTCTTTCCTTTTGTTATAACGTTAAATACAGGCAAACAGCATTCTTTTCTTGAACATAACCAAGCTCTACACATAAAACAGTACGTATGTAATGTATAGTGCCTATCCTGCGTTTGCTAATCAAGAACTAGGACTCTCCGGTTATTGCGCCCGCCGCTTATATAGCCCAATTTAGTCTGGGCCCGAGGTGGGCTTAATAACCGGCGTCTATTGTACTTCTTCTGGTTCCTTTCAGTATTTTATTATTTCTAAGTTTTCGCAAAAGCGTTTACACCGGTATGCGAGTAATGATCAAACTTTTAAAGATGTACGCATGCTGCATGCAACAATCGCCATACGGTGTATACAGTACCTTAATTAGATATTTACTCGCACGCCACCAGTAATCGTCAGTGTTGAGATACTGTCTTTTAACTATGCGGCAGATGGTGAAATTTCCATTGTCTTTATCGACGAGGTGCACCGTGTGACCCCTAGCTAGGTAGGCCCAGGGAAGTGACTTGCGCGAGAATTAGCTTATAGTGGCAGAAATCTTGTAAAGCATCTGTTGTTACGGTAGACAAAGCCGGGATGTCACCGCCTATTTTCGCCTTGTACGAGTCCAACAAGGAAGAACACGACAAGAAGAGGGCAAAAACAGAAGTCTCTGGGCGTAATTAGTACAAAAGATTTAAGGTAACAAACGCCTGTAAAGCTATGCCTATCAAGCCAATCAGCTTCTCTCCTGGCATGGATAGCGGTACGATTGGCTTGTGAATCAACGGCTCACTGCAGCATGAATGTTGAATTATTGATTGATTCACTGCCAGTCTGCGTTCGCCGCGTGTAGGCCGATCAATAGCCTGCCATAAGCGCGCTCGCTATCTGTATGATAGCTCACTGCTAGCTGTCTGTTGAGTGCATCCTACCTAGCGCGCGCTTCCTCTCTATACTGCAACCGGTTTCATGACCAGACCAAGAAGATCGGGGGCAGTAGCGGACGCAGGTGGCCGGCGCGATGGGAACCCGCACACAGACGTGACAACATACACCATTGTCTGCTCACAAATAACCGGGAGCTTATTCAAAATGAAAGAGGCAAGCGACTTGGATCCCAGCTGAGTGGCGGCGCTTTAAATAGCACACTAACAAGGAGTCATTGCAGTCTGAAACTCAACTCGGCCACTCCGCACGACAGTTCAACCATCGGTTTTGATTATGTCCACCGCATTCTCCACAGCATTGTGGTGGTGGTGGTGGTGCAGAGATAGTGCCATCCGCGTGGCTTAATCTTAGGTGATAATAGACTCGCGCCGCATTCAGCGCACTCTCACTTCTCTTCACCCGCCCGAGGTTGGAGTCAAGGTGTCTTCAAGAAGGGTGGGGGCGGAATCGGGTGCAGGCGACTGAAAGGGCCACGCCTGACTCCGATTCCACGGACTGGAAATGTCTGAGCTCGCAGTATCACTACGCGTACCACCAAAGCCAAACCTCTACTCCATGTTTGGCGTCTGCTATGGGTGTGGCAGAGGAATGATATAATTTGAAGCATTTTCCCAGGTATAATTTTGAAGCAGGCCCAAGCCGCAGAATTTATTTGCGCAAATAAAGTTCGAGAGAGCCTGTCAACTGCGTCCTCTCTGTGCATCAATAACGAAACAAATGGAGAACACATCAATTTGAATTTACACAACATCGATAATAGCAAGGTTGTGTTAACGTGGCAAATGATCAATAGTTAAGTCAACTTTAAACTTGGGACGAAAAGTAGGGAGGGGAATTAACAAAAAAATAAAGTGTGGTATGTATTTACCAAGGCAATTGAATATAAACTACCTGGTCTAGTTGCTTACATAGGTCGGGTTTCTCCCACCGTATGTAGGATGCTTCCATGTAACGTAATGTCTGGGTTGTTCGTGCTCGAACAAGAACTCGAAAAGATGTGTTGTTGTCAATGGAGTGACCAATGTCTAGCAAACGTTTGTAATGGATGATCGTGGCACTTTGTTCTCTTGTTTTAAAAGCCAAGCAGGCAAATTTTTAGCAGCCCTGGCCGCCAATTGCCCTTGCGTATGGCCAATGTACTTGCATCCGCAAGTGCAGGTGAATTCATAGACGCACTTTGAGGTGGCGTTCAAAGGCAAGGCTTCCTTTGCCCGGTTAACTAAGAGTCTTTTAGTTGGAATGAGGAAAACAAGTTCAGCCGCATAGTGCGTTCTCTGTATGGAACAACGTAGTTTTGCTTAACTCTATTCGAGATGTTGTCTCTCTTAAAGGGTAAGGACATAAAAATGGGCATTCTCGGAATCGACTGGTCCGTAGATTTCGGCTGTTAAGGGCTGCTGCATTTTTAAATGAAACGTAGGTGGTAGACACGCTTATGTAGGAAATAAGTTTATATAAGTTTATATTGTCCAGGCACCTGTGCAGAAACCGGATTTTCAAATAGGTTGAGACCTCACGAAGGGTAAACGTTTCCCATCGTCGGGCCGATCGAAGCCCATCACGGTCAAATAAGTTGCTAATACAAGCGAATATGTGAGATCTGCTATCTGCTGTTGCTCTCTGACTATGTCTCTGATGACGAATCCGCGACGGATATTGAAGCGTCAGGCGAATACAAGTATTGTCCCAGTGATCAAGTCGTCTTCTTCTCAATAAGTTTATAATAAAAACATAAAATAATAGAATATAATAATAATATGGAAATCGATTTCATGGGTCGGTTCCTACAACGCGGGCATCTTACCGTGGGCTCAAACTTTAAGCAACGTATTGTTGATATTTTCGTCTCCTCTATTCACTATTGGCTAACTTATTTGCCTTGTGCATGTTGTCGGTTGTTATTGGTGAGGGAGGTATGCATACAAGTCTGCTCAAACATAAATCCTCCGGTTTTCTGATTTATTGTTCTGTTAACTACCATATTTTCTGGACTATAAGGCGAACATTGAAGCTTTTAATTTTCTCAAAAAACGACGTATTTGTACGTAGATTAATTCTGGTTACTGACCTCAAAACGCATTTGTGTGTGTGTGGTGCACTGCGTTGAGTTATTCCGTAGTCTCGTTTTTGAGAAAAGCAAAGGCTTTTAAGTGCGCCTTGTAGTCCGGAAAAAACGGTACAAATGAGGAGAGACGCCGCTGGTTTCATAACAATTTCCATGTTCTTCGTCAGTTGCCTTCTGATCTTTCTGCTTGAAAATAAGGGCAAACTGGAGGAATTGCCTGCTTGCACCATCAAAAACAGTGTTTATGTTATTCCTCCGAACACTTTTGTTATGCCAACTAGCGTGACAAAAGCAAAAACAACAAAAGGCGGTTAATTTAATATGAACAAGTGATGATCCTGTGAATTCGTTTTGGAAAGTCTACGAGCTTTTATTGAAAGTAAAATGGATCCACTTCGCCTATCTCCCCCTGGACGCCGCAGGCTGCCTACAATTCAAACAATTAACAGGAAAATTAAAAAATCCTTGCTGCTGTAATGATACATTTAACATGCGTTCATCAAGACATAAATTGTTCGCATGAGCTTTCGACCAAAAAGACCAGGTTTTATGACAGTTTTCAAAATTTCCGGGCTTTTACAGTTCAAGACCTGGAAACAATTTAAACTATTGATCGGGCATTTAAACTGACTTAAAATGGCCACTCCCAGGTGGCGACCAAACAATAAACTGCACATTCGCTGTCTCTCAGTGGCTTAGGCATGGGCTCAATGCTGGTTGGCTATTGGCTCCACAGACAGACCCGAGCACGACCCAAAATATTCCTCCCTTCACCGCTTCACCGCCCACCCGGCTGTAGACACTTCAGTATCTGTCAAGTTGGCTACCTCTATGACCGTGCTTTTTGGCCTTCTTCTTCTGTCCATCATTTCGGCCGCACTCACCGCCAGCAGGCACATAATTACGAGTGTCCAACCCACTGTGTGCGACCCCAACAGAGAGGAAGTTAATGCAGTGCCAAGGTATGCTCAACCAGGCACAGATAATTATCATCCAGTCGTGGAAGGCAGCGCTCAGGTCCCGGGGAAACTCAGCCACTACGCGAGTGCAGCAGGTGGTAGAAATCTAAACCATGATTACCCTGGTCTACCTGAGGCCGGTAAGTCTTTTGGTTTACTAGGTGTAAAATGCACAAGTTTATGCACCGAGTTTTAAGTTTGCATATGGCAGTTAGAATTGATTATCTAAGTTCCGTAAATATTCCCATGGTTAATTTGAGAAGTCAGTTTCTGGCAAACAAATGTTTTCAGCAACTCATCATCAGGCCAAACATTTTCAGGGGAATATGAAAGCTGTACAGGACAATTAAAGTTCAAATACGTAGAAAAATCAATAACTGTCTAACATGAGCGCTGGTTGGCCACTGTGGACTATGTCAGTTTTTGCAACTAGGCGAGATCAGCGTGTTGGTTGATTGACTGCCGCTAGTTGGTACGGGCGACATGCTATCGCCACCTGGCGTCGGTGTAGGCCAGTGGCCAATCAGCGCCCATTGATTGATTTTTCTACATATTTAAACTCTAATTGTCCTGTACAGCTTTCATTTTTCCCTGTAAATGTTTGGCCTGATGAGGAATTGATCATCGCGACAATTGTAAGCACAATAGACTTCTATAAAACCGGTATCAGTTCTGCGATGGCAGTCACGTAACCATTTATAAAGGTGGCCGGAATACTCTCATTCAAAATCCAACGGTTAAATGCCGCTGAGCTGCCCTGAGCTTATGTTGCATGATAAGCAACGCTATAAGGTCACCTAAACAAGCATTTCTGACGGAGAGCATACGTTAAAATTTCATTTTATGTTTACTAAGGTACATCAGCTACATCTTGTTTGTGTATGGCCCTACACAAGGCCTTGCTCAAGCACAATGTGGATTTCTAAAGTTTCACTGGCCTTTGCAACTGGTCCGAAACTTTGTGTGAATGGAATACGTACTATTAGTTCAAAAAAAAATGCGAACGTTGTTATGGACGTCCACATACGACGGCCTGCACTACTGTGATTTCATGATTTCGTTTGCCTAGATGATCTCATCCATGAAAACATTACCGACGAAGACCAGCGAGTTCACAACCATTTCTTGGTTATTTAACGGCCAAGGATGAAAGACCTACTCTAACCACAAACGCTAATATTGTTTTCAGCTATTCGTCATCAGGCCAATAGATCTGCAGGGATTAAAACGGTCAGTAATATGTAGTGTTGAAGTGGTCCTCGGGGTAGGGGGGGGGGTAATTAGTAATCTCGCGGTTCCTTCGTCTCGTGCATGCTGGCGCCAGCATGTTGGGGACGTTGAGTCCGGCGAAGAGGGGGAGGGATGTGCTCATGCTCGGGGTGCGTGGTTTCGGATAGTGTGGGTTCGGACGGCATGCGATTCCCGCGTGTAGTCGGCCAAGGTGGGCAAACTGTTCCTACCGGTGACCATCTACACTTGTAGGCAACACCAATGTGCATTTATTCCTTCACCTGCTCCAATGAAGTGGGGTATAGTGCCAGAAGAATGTGACGTCTGGAGAAGAGGGTACGCAAACAAGTGCCAGCCTGGCTCGGCAAACGAGAAACTCGATCGATTTCAAGTTCCATCATCGGAGACTTGATCGAAACGAACCACCAGTTTGACGCGAGAGAGGCCTTTCAAATCATATATCAGGCACCGACACACTACTCTAAAGGCCTGCGCAAACGGTTGCTCGCCATAGCTGAAGCAGTGTCAATCCGTTTAGTGAAGCCCACTCTCTGCTCTTAAAAAACGCTGGTAGCAGCAGTTTGCCTATTTTGGCCGACTACACGAGTGAATCTCGTGCCACCTAAACCTACGCCATCCGAAACCGCGCAAGCTGACCGTGGGAACATCCCTCCTCCCTCTTCCCTCCTTGTCGAACCCAAGGTCCTAAACTAATTAAATTCCCCCCTCCCCCACTATCCCGAGAAAAATTTAAACACTATATATAACTGACCGTTTTAATTCTTGAAATTGTATTGGCCTAATGAAGAATTGCTGAAAACACGTGTTTGCCAAGATGACCTCTCAGTCGTAAAATGGGAATATGTGCAGAACTACGATCGTACCGTCTAATGGAAGAAGGCAATCAGACGTTGAGAGTGATTTATTTTGGTGCAAAAGGCAGATTGCCGTGGATTGACGGTTTGCTTTGGTGTGCGCGAACAATGTGACCGTACGGGAGCGTGCGGGCAGCGAAGTGATGTGTATGGAATTGTCATTGTCCTTGTCAACATGCGGTCGTGTGTGATTAGTTAGGTCAAAGGAACAGTCTGGGGCGCGTAACCACAAGGGACCACGGGGGACAAGACGGGCTGGCCGAAGCACATAAGATGGGTTTGTGTCCAAGCGTGACCTTGTCTGGGCCGAGTTCAAGTCAGGGACCGGTCGTGGTTTTTTGAAGCGTCTGTTACTTAACGAACTGGTCGTGGCCATTGAGACCCAGGAGACACTGGAGCAGCCACTAGGTTGAGTATGACGGGCATCGTGACTCCAGAAGAGGACAGCACTGGAACAGCTTCTGTACTTATTAGCTGTCATCAGGCAGCCTCAGGGGACAAATCAGCACTTGAAACTATTGCGTTGCGCTAGAATCATCGGCTTCAAGGGTTACCAACTGGCAGGATAACTTGAACACCGCAGTCGACCCAGTGTGTGTCTTGTTGTGTGAAGTGGCTAACTGCGGGCTGAAAGTCAGACTCAATGGCTCCTTCTTAATGTGGCCTTTATGGTGCCCTCGCACACGCGAGAGCCTACCTAGCGAAGCGTGCTGAGTGTTGGTCGCCCCAGCCACCTGCTTCCTTTCCCATCTCAGGTCTTCATGACTTTTGTCCGCGTCCGGTGTGGGAGTGGTGAGCGAGTGGGTTAAATTCTCCGGCGAGTCTTCTTTCACTATAATCCCGCTGGAGTCACCGCGTTGCTTCAGCCTGCTGAGGCTCGTGGTGGGTAGCGTCGAGCGCCACGGTCGAACTGTCACCTAACCTACACCCCGTCTATGTATGGCCAGGAAAAGGTCCTTGCACAAGCAAATATGGAATTTCTAAATTTACGCTGACCTTCTCAACTGTTCCGAAAAGTTCTGTGAATGCATTACGTACTATCAGTTCGGGAATAATGCGAAGACCGTAATAGACATCCACATACGACGGCCTGCACTACTATGATTTCGTTTGCCTAGAGCATCTTATCCGTGAAAACATAACCGACGAGGACCAGCGAGTTCACAGCCGTTTCTGGCTTATGTCGCAGTCACTGTAACCACAAATCCTAAGAGGGTTTCGTCTAATGGCAGTCAACTTTTGGGAGCAATTTACTGGGTACACAAGGTAGGTTGCCATGGGTTGGCTGTTTTTTGGTGTTTGTAAACAATCCGACCGTACGGGAGGTGTGGGCAGCAAAGAGTTGCGTACGGAATTGTCATTGTTCGTGTCAGCATGTGATTGGTTAGGTCAAAGTCACAGTCTGGAGCGCGTAGCCAGAAGGGACCATGGGTGACAAGGCACGCTGGTCGGTGCGCGTAAGATAGGTTTGCCTACAGGCGTGACCTTGACTGAGATGAGGTCAACTCTGGGGCCTGTCGCGCTTTGTTGGAACGTCTGTTACAGTAGTCGCCGGTTATTAAGCCCAGGGTTAATAGGCCCAGCCGCGTATTAAGCCCAAATCAGCTTGAGACGGAATTTTACATAGAAATATCCGCCGGCCAATAAGCCCAGTCGCCGGCTACAAAGCTCAGTTTGCCAACAGAATAGAGTGCGATTCTCATCTCTCTACACTCTGCAACGCGGTCTACAAGCATCAGATTTTAAACAATTTGATGATTTCTGGTGCCTGGAGAAGGACATCAAAGAGCACTTGCGTGTGAAGTTTCCTCCAAACTGACACTAGACTGCTTTTTGAAACGTGTTGCAAATCATTTTATCCTTGTGTTATTATGTAAAATACAGACAAACAGCACTCTTTTCTTGAAAATAACCAAGCTCTACACATAATACAGAACGCATGTAAGGTATAGTTCCTATCCTGCGTTTGCTAATCAAGAACTAGGACTCTCCGGTTATTGCGCCCGCCGCTTATTAAGCCCAAATTGGTCTGGGCCCGAGGTGGGCTTAATAGCTGGCGACTACTGTACTTCCCGAACTGGTTGGCTGACTATTAGCCCTTGTTGGATCCTGAGCCCCGCCGGGTGGGCCTTAATTCCGGTGGCGAGGAGGAGGAGCAGCATAGTCAGGAGGGGCTGCTCTGTCATAAAAAAACAGATGGAGAGAAGGGGAGATAGATCCACTGTAGGGAAATAGGTGTAGCAGACCTTGGCCGCCGTGAGGGCGGGTAGGAACGCGACGGATATGCGTCTGCTATGGTTCCCTGCCGAACTGGTCTTGGTCGTTGGGACCCAGGAGACACTGGAGCAGCCGCTAAGCCAAGCATGGCAGGCATCGTGACTGCAGAAGAGGGCAGCGTTGGAGCAGCTGCTTTACTTATTAACCGTCATCAGTCAGCCATTGTTGATACTATGCGCCTGACTATTCTACTAGTCGCTGTGCGGCTGCCGGCGGGGCTCGAAGGGGACCCCCTAGGCAGACTGGAATGCATGAGCCTGTTTTAACGGTAGCCACAGCAGCGATATTTGCCGTCTAACTACGCCTCGTCTGAGTCCCCTAGGAAGAACACAACAATAAGTGTGCAGAAATCAGAAGTCCTTGAAATGACCTTCTACAGCATAATTTAGAGCAAGCGAACGCGTATGTACAAGGTTGGGCCAATTAAATGGTGGTCACACGTAAGGCGGGACTTCATTGGCTCGATGACTCACGCAGCTGGTGCGTTAGCAACCGGCGCCCGGCTGTAGTTGTACGGCGTCATCACGTGCATTGTGTGGGAGCGTACCGGTCGCTTGCCGTGGGAACGCCTCGTCAGGGCTGTTTGCGCACGCCATAGAGTTGGGCCCTGACAGAGCCCCCGTAAACGATCGATGAGCGCTTATGCGGCGATGTGGTCTTGCCCATTCCCACAACTCCTTGAGGGCCTTTTTCAAACACCTTAAATTTCCAGCGCGAATGCTGACCAAAAACCTGTTAAGGTGTTAGTGCTGTTATTTGTTTTTTTTGTGAACGTAAGCAGCCGATTTTTACACACCATGTGGGTAAGTGGGGTGCCGTCTCGAGTTTGAAAGTCTTTTCATTGATTTTCCTTGATCAGTCGTTAAGGTTTCAGTGATAATCGCTAGTATACATATAGTATAGTATAGTATACATATAGTATGCGTAGATATAAGACAGTAAGCTAGTGGCGCAAAGCGTGAGAATGTTGGATTTATTATCAGCAGGTTTGAGCCTGGGGTTGTGCACCACCTGGAGCTGGATATGGCTGACTGAGGCCGGCTGGAAGTAACCATTCCAGGCTCCCTTGACGCTGATGGTAATGTCTTTCTGCCTATAAGACACAGATGTGATAT
The DNA here is from genome assembly GCA_036362985.1 of Ligula intestinalis. Classification (NCBI taxonomy): domain Eukaryota; kingdom Metazoa; phylum Platyhelminthes; class Cestoda; order Diphyllobothriidea; family Diphyllobothriidae; genus Ligula; species Ligula intestinalis. Next base: position 18,356,181 of record JAYGXS010000009.1, read on the forward strand.
CAAAACGAGCACAATCTGAACCTATGGGAAAAGCTTGAAAAACGGACAATTATGGATGTTCTGTTTACAATTTCACTTCATAATTCCATTTGCATTTATGGGGTTCGGCATTTTTTACTTTTTTTAAATTTGTTAGTTCTAAAGATTCTTATATTGGATTTTATCCTTCCATTCTTCTTTAAGTCCTCTTAAGATTATTCGTGTTTATTTAAAAGTTTTTATACTCGCGCTAATGTTGGTTTTCGAGTGATTATCAACCTTTCGCAAACTTCAGTATTTTGCCGAAGTTAGGTCGGCTAGTGTGTATGGGGAATAATTAGCGTTGGTTGGAGTTGTGTTATTGATTTTAATGAATAGGATATTTATTTTGAATTCATCATAAGCCGGTTTCATGGAAGAGATGCCTCTCACGGATGCTACTGTAGACCCAATGCGAGCACGGTATGCCTACGCTTATACGTGGTTTCAACTGCACAGAACTCATGCAGAGACCAAAAACGTCTGGGATAGATCTACACAGTCTGAAGATCCCACCACCCCGAAAATAAAGTAAGCCTCAGGAGTTTGTTTCTTTCTTCTGCTTCTCATGTTAACTATCTTTTCTAATTGTTGAAAAAGACGGCCTGATTTTCAATAACTCGCTGCCCCTACGATTTAGTACCCTTGTCGGTGATGTATGCCACCGTTCGTGAAAATTCCCGCAGTGCCTTTGAAAACCCTATTGTTTACATGCCGGTTAATCTTTTGGACCTGTACATGCACTTGTAATAATTACCACTATAAACGCGGTATTGATTAATTAAATGTAGTATTGATTTTGTTTTACAAATAACTCCTATTTGGAGATGACGCTGTACTAGTTCGGGTACAGCTTGTTGGAGGCAAGAAAAGAGTACATATAAGTATCCAAGCGTTTCCTGGGAAATCGCAGTGACCTTGCCTCGTCAACTGATTGCGCGAGGTCATTCTATTGCTCGGCTACTCGTAGCATGAAGAATTCAGAACGAGGGGAGGTATTAATCTGGACATTTTCGGGCAACACTTCAATGCATGTTTAGGAAGATGAGGCGATAGATGCCACTGAAACATGCCCTCGATGCACTTCCCTTGTACTCTCTTGTAAACTAAGATCACCTCTTTGACGCCTGAAATACAGAGGGAACAGATTTAGGCATTCTATCCTTCTAGGATAAGCGTAGTTATTTTTTCACGAGAATCTTGTAACCGAGACCTTCAGACCCGGTTCCTTAGGAGAGGAGCAGTCATGAGAAGGCCAGAGTGATAGGAACAGTATATTCTGTACAGAAGGAAGTGATGAAAAGGCAAGAGGAAACTGCCAATCAGACAATCGCACAACCGCAAGACAGCGGACGGCGTCTGAAGTGATGTCTGCTCGGCAGTGGTCGCATGAGGTCCTCTGTGTACCAGCCTGTGATTGGCCGCTCCAGGGGCCGGAAGCAGCAAGCGTTCACAACTGCACTTCATGCGGAGCTAATCCCTACATGCCTACAGTATCAGAGTGCATGTAAGTTGATGCCTGTAGCGATCAGTGAGTAAAGTCAATATCACGCAAACTTTCTCATATCCCTGTGCAGCACTAAGGTGCCGGAAGGTGGCAGTGGGCCCCGCCCATCGATCTTTTTACAGCCTACAAATGCAAGTGGTTTCGTAGTTCCTCCCAACTCTGACGCCCACAGCGCAAAAGCGGTCACATGATCGCAATTCCCGAGCTGCGTCTGGGACAGTCAATCATAGACACCTACAGACTGCTATTGGCCAATCAAATGATTAAGCAGCTGGTGACTCATTCTCACATGAAGTTTTTACATTCACGCCCACATTCCCTTTAGGGAAAGACGCGTGCGTGCAGGCCTAGAGCTTGCTGCGCGTCGGGGTCTCCGACCTTCCCTTACAGAATGCACACGAATTATACTGGTACGCCTGTAGCGCTGGTGCCAAGCCCACAAAGCGCACGTGATTTCGCTACTCTACCTTCTTCTGAGCCAGCCAATCACAGGTACCGTAGACCTCTACTGGCCAAGCAGTTGATCAAGCGTCCAGTGACTCACTATCGCCTAACATTCATTCACTTACGCCAACAGCACACTAACAGACAGACGCGCGCGCGCAGGGCCTGGTCTTACCCCTTTCTTCCTGTACGGAACTAGGCGCGATAATTATAATGTTCTGAGCATACTCACATCTTAGTCATCTACGTGCCTCCATTCATCCTCAAAAGAGAATTGAGCGTGTTACTCTGCGTTTTCAGTTCTGCGACAAAGTCGATGCCAACGCGTCTTCTGTATTCTTCAAATGAAACGCAGAAAAACATTAGATCTTTACGACCTCTCTGTTGTTTAAATATCTGTGCACAGGCAACAACGCAGCGATCCCTTTGTACAAAGTGAGTCCAAGCCGGAAATGCGGTCTACGCCACCGAAATCCCCAATGAAGCAGTCGAGACGACGCAAACCACGACCAGCCACGTCTACAAAAGTGAACCTCTGGCCGCATGGAGTCATCCCCTATGAAATAGATGACGTCTTTCCCAGTGAGTTCGACAAGCTTTCCTGAAAAGTGTCCGGTGGTTTGGCCGAAAATAGCGAAAAAGGCCAAGTCAAAGTATCGATGAAGAGGTTTAACATTTTTGCATAAACTTCAGGCTATGTCGTATTTTTTACACTCCCAAAATTAAAATTCGAGCCGACAGCTGTTTTGTTCGGGATGTCACGGTAGGCAATGCAGTCTTTTCGTCAGAAGAGTGTGCAGTCCTCCTTGTTGCGGGTTCACGTCCCGCCAGCCAGCCACCCAGTTCCCTCGCCTCCCTCACGTCTTTTTGACTTGGTCACGACACCCGGCTCAGGTGGGGGAGTTTGTAGGGGTCTAAGTAGTGAGAGTAATCGGATCACTACAATTATCAGGTCGAATCCTTGGTAGAGGGTAAAAGGCACAAGGAACCGGTGAGATAGGTTTATTGGGTACAGAACTCCCTGTTGGTGTCACCGACAGCAAACCCACTGGCGAAGCTGGAGCTAGTGTTGACTGCGTCCAGCCAGACCTGAGAAAGTCAACTGTGTGTTGTGTGGAGTGATTACAGGTGCTTTTGCATGACTATGAAGCGAATTCAAGTGTTCTGTCATTGGTGTGTTGCAATTACCCGCGAGAATGTCGCCTCTAAAGGTCTTTGCTGCATCGGTCAAGAGGTGTTGTATTCAAGTGGCACTTAGGCAGGTGTGCTTATTTGGATGTACGTATGCATGCGGGTGTGTGCACACGTGTGTACGTGACTGAGTAAACTGAGGTTAATTGTAGAGGCCACAGGAAAGCCGAAGGACATGGGAGCTAACACAGCTGTTATCAGTTAGCCAGAAACAACTACGAGGTCAAGCCTCGGGGGACCGGGGGTCCCCGCGAAATAAAGCCTTGGAACAGTTGTTTGTGATGACGCATTGTAGTTGTCCGCCAAAAGTACGAGGGGATGCGGTAGATGCAACGCAAGCCTATTATCACTAGAAATTCAATCGTACGTAACCATCTATTTTGCGCCCGCCCTGATTCCGGTCAACGACGGATGAACTGTCGATATATATAGGTTTCGGATGCGAACCCCGGGTGCCGCAGAATCTGAGGTTGGATATGGCTGGCTGATCATGGCTAATAAGTCAGAAGTCACCCTATCAAATCCGGTGCATGTCTGTCCAATTAAATAGTATATTAGGCGACTCCAACCAGTTTCTCTTACGTGTGCGCTACTTACTGTCTATAGGAGTTGGAAATTTGTAAACAGACTAACATACCGTCCACAAAGTTGGCTATTCAGCAATTGCTTAATCTCTACTGGGCTAGAAGAGTACTGTGTTGTGTTAAGCATATGATTACTGCGTAGTCTTTATCCGATAAAATTGCATTTATTTCATTAAGGTCCAACCATTAAGATCATCGGGCAGGCAATGCGAGTGTGGGAAGCCAGCACCTGCATCAGTTTCGTCGAAAGGGAACCCCAACACCATACATTCATAAACTTTACAAGCCTACCGTGTGGGTAAGTGCTTTTTATTTCTCACACGAAAACTGATCTACTCTGAGTTTTAAATTAATTTCTGAGGAAAGTTGATAGCTGCAATTTCAAAACGGGAGCAGCTACCAGAAAACGCACAGGGGATGCTGGGGAACCCCATCCAATGAGCAGAACTCCTTGCAACTCTGTGTCGCAGCGATAGAATACCGACGAAGGTTTAACCCTAACGGCTGCAATCATCCAGGCCCGGTTACTTAGGGGAGATGAGAGAAGACGGGAGGACAGCCAGAGTGTTATAAACAGTATGTTGTGTACATAAGAGTAAGGCGAAAGTTGCCACTCGGTCCGGCATACCGTTCAACCCTGAGAGCCGTGTGAGAGTGTGGTGTCGTCACAGCGACCGACAACACTGTCTAGGTCCGGCCCGCCAAGGACGGAATCCCAAGTGTCGTCTAACCAGCAGCCACCGCCTGGCTGCAGCCCTGAAGGTCATTGATTGGAACACGCGTGAGCGAACCGGCGTGGGCGCATTAGTATATCGCCTGTCAGTGCGTCTGGCGTTAGCCAGGGCCTTAAGGTTTGTCTAGACGGATTGAGGTTACGCCACTGTGGGTTGCGGCCAGAATGGGGTAGACACGGTGCGAGCGTGCGCTCGTCCGCGCGTCAGTTCGCACCTGGCAGCTGAGACCCCTGCAGGCTTTTAGCTAGTAACAATTGAGGAGAAGTAGATTCGATCGCTGCATTGTCCCGGCGATCGAGTCTTCTTCTTATTCTCAATTAACGACTCCCTTATCGAAGACAATTTCCCACTTGTGCGCTAATTGCTTTATGGCTGGCGTGCGGCCTGTGGCCTGTTGAACTTTCATCATCCGTGCTGAAGTTTGGCGTGGTAATTGTTTGGCCATCTGATTCCCTGGCGTTGATGTTGGTGTTAAATGATGCGTTGGCCTGTGTGTTCCCTACGTGGCGATGCGCTTTGGCCAAATTGAACCTCAGCACCAAATATGGGTTGGGTAGGTCGTTGCACTTCTTTATAGACTGCGGGCGTATGAGCCATGGCTCAAGTAACTCGCGACTGACAGGATTTTCACCTCTCGCGCCAATTTCGGCCTCATAGGATTTAACTGCGTTGTAAATTCTCGCCAATTAAGCCGTGACCTGAGAATCGGTGTCATTTCTTCTCACTGCTGCCGCATGTCCGGAAAGGTCTCCCAATTTTGCTTTGTCCATGACTCCATCAAGTCCAACATACGTCTCTAGATGTTGTTTCTGCCCCCGAGACTGGTAGTTTCTTCTATGTCAGCAAATTAATCTTCTTTTTTCCGCATAAATATATAGGTACTGCTCGTTTGTCGGTCGCAAGTATACAGGCTCAGCACTAATGGTCTCCATCGTGCCCTCGTGCAAGAGACCGGGACAGGTCATACACGAGCTTGGCCATGTTATGGGGTTTCATCACGAGCAAAGCCGACCTGATCGAGATGGTGAGTTCGTGCAGGAAGTGCCTATGTACAATATTCTTCCCCATTTGTCACAGCCGACTTATAGGCTGTTGGCATCTCACGTGGGTCACTGTATCATACGTTTATTTGACGCCTGTGTGAAGTAGTAAAACAACCTGTATTCAACCTAGGTGAACGTGGTCAGTAATGTTCCTTAAGGCTCAGTTCTCGGTCCTTTACTAATCATTCTCTATGCCATTGGCAGCATTTAAGAACTGGACCGCGATAAGATCATGTTTTCCTATGACGTTTACCTCTGGCAGGTCATTAAGCGCCCGAGCGATGGAGAAGCTCTGCAAAATAATCTGTGCAGAGTGTAGATGTGGTTCGAGGGATGGCTCCTACATTTCTATGTGCAAAAGTGTGTCGTCCTCCACCTGCGTTCAGCGAACTATACTAATCATAAGGACATATTGCCAGAACAGAACTCAAATTCCCGTAGAATTCTTACAGAATGACTTAGGTACTTGGATACAGAGCAATCTGAAGTCATCGTTACAGTGTGTCAAGCTATCACCCATCTCCGAGGGCGCACAATGAAGCTGCGCACGAACATGCTTAAGCTTAATCTCCGCTCTGAATTCTTCACACAATGGGCCATACAACAGAGGCATAACCTCGCACAATCAGCCGTGGAGACTTCGTCTCAACAGCTGTTAAAAAATGCTTGGATAATTATATGTATCCCCTGTTGTCCCTCGGCGGTGTGAACTCGAGCAGACACCACATGAACTGCAGACTAGAGTTATTTGTAAAAACAATGCTACGCACTGCTTGTGAATAGCATCGTAAGTGACAAGTTTTCCGCGTGCATTTCCAGATGTTCGTGGTGCACCGGTACGTAATAAATTAGGTTATCAAAGGCATTGCGTATTACCTTCATCAAATAAACTGAAAGTTAGCAAATGTTCGTGCTCATAGTTGACCATCATCATAGATCATCTGCAAGCAGCACTGTACTCAATTTCACTTCCCACACTATGTCATTTACATGTGTGAGTTCGACCACCGTAATCGGTGATGTCCACCATATGCCCGAGAGCAGGCACGGTGACTGCGGCCAATTATAATGATGGCAGACGCGCCGCTGTCTACTTCAGTCCAAGCCCTCTCCACTGAATTTAAACGGTGACAAAGTCAAGATGACCGAGCAGGGAGAGGGCGTATGCCGCAACCGTAAACACTGCCTAACTTATTATTTGATGACAGTAGACTTTGCGCTGGTACTACTGCACTGTCTACCCTCACTCACCTATAGTAGGTGTCTTGCCGGATTCTAAGAGATCAGGGCTCTTTCTGCTAAACAGCCACTATAAATAGCAGTTAGAATAGGGTGCAGCTTTGTGATATGTTCGCTGGTACTATTTCAGTCTGTATGGTCAATCAGAAGTGACGCTGGTCAAAGTCAGCACGATGCTCATATCACCTCAATCTCAACAAGAATTGTAGTAGTTCTGGTGCTAGCACTGATGCCACCATTTGTCAGCGTTGACGCTAAGCCTTCGCTAGGGCTCATATACCCTTGATCTGAACAAGGAAAGTGAATCTGGGTTTAACTGTTTCGGGTAAGTGCATGCTTGGGAGCCTGAGCAAAGTTAAGCTTGCCTTGGCTTCCGCACTCTCAACTCGATCACTCAAGCTGTACGGACTAAGATGCTGCTGCTATAGGTGCGTGCATATGATAGAAGTGCTAATTCTAGCAACCATGCTTACTGAGGCTAGTGGATAGTATACTATAAGTACTGCCTGTGTATCCTCTTTTAAGGAGACGCCCCTAGTATGCACTCTACTATCTGTTTGGGTTAAAATTGATTAACATTTGGATAATAATAGAGCTGGGGGTCCTGAGCAAAGCTGCATATGCCTTGGTTTCCACACTTTCAGCTTGATCCATCGAGTTATATGGGCTAAGATGCTGCTGCTATAGGTACTTACTTGTACTTGTAACGGCATTCACCTCGGGCGGGTTGAGCCGGCATCAGTTTTGACATTGACTGCATCACGAATCACAAAGGTCCAGGCGCGTCGATTTTCTGCCTGTTCACACGAGAGCGCCATCCATTCACGGTTCCACCGGCGTAGGTCGTAGACGCATGGGCTGGAAACTGAGGACAGATCCTGCTTGACCGTTGCTGTCCAAGTTTTCAGCTGCCCGCCGCGACGTTTGTGCCAGGTGGGGGGAGGCGTCGCCACAAGCAGGTCACGAATCAGCTCACCATCATCACGCCGGGACGCATGCCCGAACCACCGAAGTCGTCTCTGAAGCAGGAGTGGAGGGAGAGCGTCCAGGTGACAGCGTCGGCGGAGATCGGAGCAGCGAATTCGGTCGACGCGTCGGTGACGAAGGATGCGGCGTAGGCAGTCATTGTCAAACACCTCAAGGCGCTTCATGTCCTTAACACGCATAGGCCATGTCTCCCCGCCATAGAGCAGGATAGATCAAACCACTGCTTGGTAAACACGGGACTTTGTGCGTAGTGATATTTCCCTTCTATTCCATAGAGGAGCGCACAGTCGGTAGAAGGCAGATCGGGCACGGTTGACGCGTGATACAACCTCGTCGAAACCTTGACCCGTTTCCGTGACCAAAGAGCCTAAGTATCTAAACGAGTCGACCACTTCGAGAGGAGCTCCGTCGAGAACAATAGGAGTGACAGATGTAGGGGGCACACAGGAGAGCATGACTTGGGTCTTAGTCGCATTTAGGCGTAATCCGATGGATCGGGCACGCTCATTGACCTTGTCCAACGCCTGCTGAACTGCAATACAGTTGTCGCCAAAGAGGACGACGTCATCAGCATACGCCAAGTCAGCCACCCATTTCGACCGATCAAACTGCACTCCCGGGAAGTCATCCAGTGCTTTGGTCATGATCCAGTCCACCGCAGAGTTGAACAGGGTTGGTGAAAGGGCACAGCCTTGGCGGACGCCCGTCCTGACGCTGAAGGCTTCCGTGTCACCGTTCTGCGTCCTCACCCGTGTGGAAGTGCCACGATAGTATGCCTGCATGAGAGTGAGAAGCTTAGGTGGTAGGCCGATCTGCGATCAACAGAGTCGAATGCGGCAGCAAAGTCGATGAAGCATAGAACAGTGGGTTGTTGGTGACCCCATCTCAGTTCCAGTACACGGCGGAGATTAAAGATCTGGTCGGTACAGCCACGACCTGGTCGAAATCCACTCTGGTTTGGGCGGGTGTGCTGGTGTCTCGCAGTTTGGAAACGTTTGAGAAGAAGAGACGTGAATGTTTTCGCCGCTACATCGATAAGGCTAATGCCTCTGTAATTTCTGCACGCTCGTCTGTCGCCTTTTTTAAACAAGGAGAGGATCACTGCTTTTCTCCAGTCAGAGGACACAACTTTGCTGTCCCATATCTTGGCAAATATTTGTTGTAGCCAGGGCCCAATAACCTCGGGTGCATATTTAAAGAGCTCCGGCGGGAGGTCATCCTCACCAGGTGCCTTGTTGTTGTGTAGCCTCAAGATAATGGAAACAACGTCCTCTACACTGGGTGGCTCTGTGTTGCACTCATACAGATGGTGAGGATCGTCCGCATTGGGCGACAGGTCAGACATCACAGGGGATCATGGTTAAGGTGGTCACAGAAATGCTCCTCCCATCTCTCTAACCGGTCATCGATCTTAGTGATGACAGCACCGTTGCGATCAAGTAAAGTCTCGGTGGTGTTCCCCGAACCTCTGCTGGCCTGCTTTAAGAGTCGATAGAGCTTGTGAGTGTCACCTCTGCTAGCTGCTCGCTCCGTTTCCGTGGCAAAGTCGCTCCAGTAGGCGTTCCTATCGGCTCGGATGGCCCTTGTCGTTTGGCGCCGCAGCTCTCTGTAAGTGGGGGAGCCAGTGAGTCTGGCTCGGCCGGCTTACTCAAGCGTGGGTCTAGTGATCCAGTCGCGATGTCGCCGCCGAGTTTTGCCTAGATGGGTGTATGCCAGCTCTGACATCGCGGCCTTCAGGGACTGCCACGCGGGCTCTGGGTCCGCTCGGGCGTCAGGGTACAGGGTGTCGAAACGGTTCTGGAGTGCTAAGTGGAAGGCGTCGCCAGCAGAGGACTTCAGCTTTGCGACATGGATCCGCTGTGGTCGAGAGGGTCTGTGAATAGCTCTCAAACGCAAGCGAAGGGTTGCTCGCTGTAGGACATGGTCCGATGCATGAGCGTTTCCTGTATCAGCACCGCGGTAGGCTCGACAATCCAATAACGAGCTGGCCCAGAGTGCTCGACCAAGGATGTGATCTATTTGGGCCTGGGTATGCCCGTCATTTGAGTACCACGTGACAAGGTGGTGGTGCGGGTGATCAAAACGGGTGCTTGAAAAAAAACGAGGCGGTTCGACGATGCGAAGTTGACAAGGTGCTCACCGTTGGCCCACTGCACTCCGACAGCAAATTCGCCTACCACATGACGGGTTCCAGCGTCACACACACCTGGTCGGGCGTTCCAATCATCGGCAATGCGGTCAACTGTTCGCTGGAGGTCGCCGTAGAAGTCACCTTTTACGCTGTCATCAGCAGCCAGAGTAGGCGCATATACCGAGATGATGGAAACGTTGACTGGGGCACTTTTCAAACGTACCCAAGTGATCTGCGGTGAGACAGCCTCCCACTCTAACAGACTCGAGCGAAATTCATCGGCCAAAGCTATAGCGACACCATACAGTCCGGAGTTGTCGGAGACACCATTGTCGTAGAGATGGTACGCAGAGTCAGCTCCTGGTACTTTTTGCAGTTTGTAGCCACACCAACATGGTATTCAGAAAGGGATTTGGCTGTTAAAAGTTGGGTGCCATCATCCCTCAGAGTTTGAACATTCCAGCCTGCAATTCGCAATCTGGCATCAGCTCTCAAATTTAACACCCCACCCGCGATGCCAATTGGATGGGGCGCGTCGGTTCACGCGGACGCCGTAGGTATTCTTGTGTTGTGCGTGTCCAGCATCAGATCGCAGATTTGACACCCGTCTCGCGATGCCAAGAGGATGGGGCGCGTCGGTTCCCGCGGACGCCGTAGCAGAGGTCGTATTTTGCGGATGGTTGTGATTCATGAGTGTAGAAAGTTAATTCTTTTTTCCGTGGAGAAAAAGGGATTGGCGCTAGGTCCCCGGTCTTGCTCCCCTACCAGAGCCCCGTTAGCCAAGCAAAAGCAAGTTTGCGGCGCGCACCAGCGTGGAGGTGGGGTTGGATTTTACGCACCCCATGGGTAGGTGCCCATGCCAGAAGTACTAGCGTCAGCACGGGGTTCATATCCTGTCAATTCCAACAGGAGGTGTAGTAGTACTGGCGCTAGCACTGATGCCGCCATTTGTCATCGGTGATGAGGACTAAGCCAACGCTAGGGCTCATATTTCCTTGATCTCAACAAGGAATTTGAATCTGGGTTTAACTATTTCGGATAAGTACATGCTTGGGGGCCTGAGCAAGCTGCGCTTGACTTGGTTTCCGCACTCTCACCTCAAGGACAGTAGTACCGGTGACTGGAGTTAGGTATGGGGCCGTGCTCCCTTGAGCTCTAGTATGCTATTGCTGAAAGTGCTAGGCCTATGCTAGGAGTGCTAATTCTAGTGGCTTTAGTTGCTAAAACCAGTATGTGGTAGACTACTATGCGGCCTATGCGTACATGTATAACACTTTAGTTTAGTGTGTAGTCATAGACCTATAAGGGGATATTAGTAAACTCAAGGTTAAAGAAAGGTATATGTAACAAGAGCTGAGGATCTGTCATGCATTTAGGCGGTAGCAGAGTGACATGTGCCATTTTTCAGGATACTTCTGTAAGAAGTCCTGTGCCTAGGCAAAGAGTGCTAGTTCTAGTAATAATACTTGCTAAACCCAGTAAGTAGCAAGCTTCAGTGCGGCCTGTACATGCATGTAGGAAATGTTAACCTAGTATTCAGCCGTAACCTATTTGGATTTTTAGTAACAGTAGGGTTAAAGAATGTGTATTTAATGATAGCTTAATATCTACCACCGCTTTGCGCTCAAATTTCGGACTTTTGCAACGTCTACAATATTTAGTTTTAGCTCAGAACTTGCAGAGCATCGTCCTTTTAGTAGGAAGCGAGATTCTCCAGCAGTCAGCTAGTCATGGAAGCTTAGCAAATTCCTTTATCAGTGCTAATAGTTCATAAATATGACGTATATCCTATTTCATATCAATTCAATATATTTCAGAAGGTAAATTGGCGAACATACGTTTGTTTTCGATAAATTCTCGTCAGGCCTTTACATTTATATGGTATGAATAAACTATGGTGGTTGGTGGACAGATGAAGTGTTCTCGTTGTCACTGTGGGGAGGAAGGGGGAGAAAGGGGGTGGGGGGGGGAGGTTGGAGGAGTTGAGATCAGAGTGTCAATGTCTAAACGGCCCGGCGTCCAGGGCCGCCGATAAGGTGTGCGTGGCTGGACTTGGGACTTGGTCGTCTCTGCGGGGGCCCGTTTCCGAGGCCTGTGGTCCGCTGTGGGTGGCCGTGTTACTTAGTTTCGCCCATGGCAAATGGGGCGCCGCGACGAAATTCTTTTGGGCACATAGCAGCGGTCTGCGTAGCCTGATGGCGGCCGCCTCTGCCGTCGCCAAAAGACGCTGTCCGAGGAGTTTTAAGAAGCTTGAAGGCACCTTGTAAATCACTCGGAAGGCCTCTTTGGCATCCACGCGATGGTTCGAGTCCACCAGGTGCGCTAAGATTGAACTGTTTACCCCTTTAAGTTGGCCCTTCCCTAATTATGCGGGTATGTGTTCCCTTACTCTTTTGGACAAGCGCCGGCTCGTGCGACCAATATATCCTGCCCCACAGGAACAGGTAAATGAATATATGCACATTGAGGTGGTCTGGGCTGGCAGTTTATCCTTAATCTCTCCGTATAGGATGGGAGTAGTCGAGAACAATACATGGGCGTTGGCTGCTGGGAAGGTAGTTGCTACGGCTTGACTCAGGCGCCTCCTTAGTAGTTCGCTTGGTCCGTCCCCTTGAAATGGGACTCTGATGAAGATTCGTTTCTTCTCCACTGTTAATACTGAGGGCTTTGGCGGCCTTTCAGCCATGTTTTTAGCGATAAATCGACAAGGATACCCATTTTGTCGAAACACGCCTTCAACAATCTTAAGCTCCTCTTCCATGCTATCAGTCGAGCAAATCCTCTTCGCCCTTTGCGTCAAACACCGTACTAAATTGCGTTTGAAGTTCAACGGTACGAAACTAGCGAAATTGATGTATTGCCCGGACCACGTCTTCTTCCGATATACCCTACGTTGAATGCTCCCATCGGCTCTTTTACTCAGTAGCACGTCAAGGAATGGAAGCGATCCAGATTGTTCTTCTTCTAGGGTAAATTTTATCGATTTGTGCGCCCGATTTACTGTATGCATTAGCGTTGATAAGTTGGTTTTATCTGATGCAACTGCAAATCTGTCCACCAACCACCATAGTTTATTCATACCATATAAATGTAAAGGCCTGACGAGAATTTATCGAAAACAAACGTATGTTCGCCAATTTATCTTCTGAAATTTTCAATGGGAATTTTCGCAAAGTTAAAGCAAACCAATTCAATATAGTAGGTGGGGATATGAGTATATCAGCTAAAGTAATTCTGTTTTTTTCCGGCAGGTAAGGTTTTTAATTAGCTTTACATTGTTACTGCTACGACTCGTGCTTCTACTGCTAGTCCTTTATACTGATTGTACTGGTAGTGGCAGCGTTATTTATCTTTAACTGGTAGTGGGATAGTGCAAGTACCTTTAAAAGTAGACTTGATGAATGCAGTAAGGAGAGAGCGAGAACACTACAAGTATTAACCTAAAGGACAGCAATACGAAAATGCAGTATCAGGTAGGTACAGTAGGACAGTCTAAATCAAAGCAAAAAGAATAGGGAAATTTCAGTAATGCTGGTAGTATTTGCGTTAGTTGTGAAAGCAGGAAATCAGCACTCTCCTTGCATTCTGCCCTTTCAACGCTATCCATCAGGCTGTGTCATCTTATTGGTTGACGAAAGCTATTAAGAAATAGCTAAAGTTTTACACTAAGTTTACATTGCTAGGGCTAGAATACTACTCTTAGAAGTGCTGTGCCTGTGCTAGAACTGCTAGTTCTAGTAATCAAAATTGCTAAAACTCGTACGCAAATGTATGAAATGTTACCTTGTATGCAGTCTTAACCTACAAGGGGATATCAGTAGGTTCAAGGTTAAATAGAGGTATGTGTAATAAGAGCTGAGGATCTATCATGCATGTAGGTCGGAACAAAGGGAAATGTGCCAGGATACTTCTTTCAGAAGCGATGTGCATATGCTAAAAGTGCTAGTCATAGTAATCATACTTGCTAAAGCCAGTAAGCGGCAGGCTGCAGTGTGGCCTGTACGTGCATTTAGAAATTTTTACCTTGTATACAGTCGTAACCTATAGGGGGAATTTGGTAGGCTGAAGGGTTAAAGGAACGTGTAGTTACTAGTAGCTCAATATCTACCATGCATGAACGATGGGAGTATCCACTTTGATCATCTGCAGGGAGCACTGTACTCAACTTCACTCCCCACACTATGTCATTTACATAGATAATGCAGAAAAGCGGCCTAAAAACCGACTCTTGTGGGACTCCACTTTTGACAGGCACCCATTCTCAACAGTAGCCACCCGCAGTAACTATGGTCGGGTTTCCAAGAAGGGTTTTCCAAAGGTCCTTATGTATTGAGGAAGTCAAGTTAAGCGAACGAACGTTTTCGATTAATTCATCATCAGGCAATACAGTAATATAAGGGAGGGTAGAGTTAACGAAAGTTTTAGGCAAACCAATCAGTAGTAACAAGGTGGGTAGCGATGGGATCACCGCTTGGACCTCTTTTAGCCGATATTTTCATGGGCAAAATTGAGAGCAACAAACTTTCTCCTAATATAAAAGACCTTCCAGCCTATGCTCGCTATGTGGATGATATATTTTTAATAGCAGACGGAAGACTTGAGCTTGACACATTCTTAGATAAAGTGAATCAGGTGCACTCAGCGTTAACCTTCACTTTGGAAAAAGAGGACAGACAGTGCCTCCCCTTTCTGGACGTCCTCCTTAGTAGAAGATCTGATGGATCAATAATAAGAAGTGTATTTCGTAAGAAGACCTGGACAGGGCAATGCACTAACTTCTACAGTTTTGTGCCACTAAGTCAGAAACGAGGCCTAGTCCGCTGCCTCACGAACCGAGCTAGGCGAATATGTTCTCCAGAGACACTGGAGGACGAACTCGCACTGCTTAAAAATACCTTACATGAAAATGGGTTCCCCGATAAGTTCATCGATAAGTTTATGGAGGAACGTCCACCAAGACCGGAGGTACCGACGGCTGAGAAAAAAATCGTATTTCTTACACTGCCTTTTGAAGGTGATCCAGCAAGCGAACTTCTACAGCTTCGTCTGAACGCTGCAATCGCGCGTACATATCCAGCAGCAAAGTTAAGATTATTGTTCTCAAGCACTCCACTTCTTCGCCTTGAAGGCAAGGATAGACTGCCGTTCCAGACCACATCAATGTGTATCTACAACTTAACATGCTCCTGTGGGGCAACTTACATTGGTCGAACGATTAGACGTCTATCCAAGCGCATGAGAGAGCATCACCCTGCGTGGCTAAACAGAGGCGAAACTAAGTCAATATCAAGCGCAATTCTGGCTCACTTGGTAGACAGCGGTCATCGGGTAGACGTCAACCAAGCATTTAGAGTCGTCTACAAAGTTCCGGCTAAACACTCTAAGTTCCTGCGTCAGCGGATACTTGCGACGGCAGAAGCAGTCGCCATTCGCCTCACAAACCCAATTTTATGTGTGCAGAAAGCATTTGTAGCGGCCCTAAGGCTCCCGTGGCCAAAAGCCTTTTCAAAATCTGCCTTCACGCCTCTTACTACGCCGCGAAACAATGATGAGACAGCGGCATCAAGCATCCAAAGGCCACCGACACAGTCTCAAGACGTTGACACCTTGCGTCCTCACACAACCCAAAAAAAAAACCCGAGACGAGGACCACTGGATGACATGAACTAATTGTCTGACACCTTCCCCTTCCCCTCTCCCCCCACCCCATTTCTCTGTCCCCAATTAAGACTAGAATCTGATCCCCTTGATCCCCCTTGATCCTTTTACACCTCTCCCCCCT
>JAYGXS010000009.1:18371850-18393052 GCA_036362985.1 Ligula intestinalis
ATCTGATCCCCTTGATCCCCCTTGATCCTTTTACACCTCTCCCCCCTGTCTCCCCCTTGTTACTACTGATTGGTTTGCCTAAAACTTTCGTTAACTCTACCCTCCCTTATATTACTGTATTGCCTGATGATGAATTAATCGAAAACGTTCGTTCACTTAACTTGACTTCCTCAATGCTTACATGGGTATCATCGCTGAACTTAAACAATCCTTATGTATTATTTGAAGACAGCGTATGTAGCAGAATTTAATGGCACCATAAATTTCGCGAGCGCTCATCAGCCGCTTCCACTCGCTGCATAAACAGAATAACGCATGATAAATTACAGAATTGAATTCATACAGAAAAATCAATCCAAAACATCAAGGTCACTTGATTTAGCCAAGAGGCAATCAATAAAGTAGGAATTCAAACATTGTGGGCAGCAAAAAATGCAGTAAACTGTCTCAGGCAAAAACATATAGGGCAAAAAGGTGGGAAGGGGTTGGGTCAACAAGGAACCGGTGCTACCACGGCAGGGATAGGTTCACCACATGCTCCAGTTGTTTACATAGGTCAGGTTTAAACCGCCTTATGTATGCTGCCTCCAGGTAGCGTAAGATACGAGCTGTTCGTGCCCGAACAAGTACTCGGAAGGATGTTTAAGGGTCAACAGAATGACCCGTATCCAATAGGTGTTCAGTGATAGAAGAACGGGGAGTCCTATTCTCTTGTCTTAATAACCAATTCGGCAAGTGCTCTTTTGCTCTGGCTGCCAATTGCCGTTGTACGCCACTCTTAATGTTGTTTACCAATTTACATGCACTTGCGGATGCAAGTACATAGGACGAATACAACGGCAATTGGCAGCCAGAGCAAAAGAGCACTTGCCGAGTTGGTTATTAAGACAGGAGAATAGGACTCCCCGTTCTTCTATCACTGAACATCTTTTGGATACAGGTCATTCTGTTGACCCTAAAACATCCTTCCGAGTACTTGTTCGGGCACGAACAACTCGTATCTTACGTAGGTTTAATTACCCATAACCTTCCTGTTTTCTACACGCCATCCGTCGATCCAGCAGGAAGTTGATAGTGGCACTGAACTGCAGAGTGGTCCTTCGAAGGTCAGTGCATACCATTACCGCTTAAGTTAATATACTAAGAGAAATGAGCCTTTTAAATTACCCACGGGGATAACTGCTTACTTACAAATTTTAAGTGTGGTGCTTTTTATAATCTTCCCACTTTTGTTCTGCGTTAACGATTTTTCGAGTTGGTGTCGGTGGTTCCACTAGAAAATGTACCTCAATGACCTCGCCCGCGGTTAGCGCACACTCCCCCTACATGCAGGCGTTCGCCGTTGGTTGGGCGGGGACCAGCGATGATATAAAAGCCTATTTCAGTGTCTTCTCCCGAGGTTTGATTACGCGACCCAATTTGTCCTCGTAATGTTTTTTTATTTTACAGAAATATTTCGATCTGATTTGTTCCCCGACATGCCCCGCCCGTCCTCTCCCCTTAAATCATGTGCCCGTGAGCCTGAGGGGCGCGCTTCACAGGTTCCTCAGGCGGCCCCACAAGGAATCCCTATCTAGCTTTGTTTTGGTAGCTTGGGCATTACTGCGGCCCCACCTAGAATATGCGGCACAATCTGGCGACCGTGGCTGCAGAAATCCATAAGAATTCTTAGAGGTACACAACAATGTGTTTCAAAGACTGTACGCACAAACAGCGTCTGACTTCCCTGAATCTCTATCCCCACCACTAAAAACATGAGGCTGGGTAGCCAATAGTAGCGTTTCAGTTGCTAAGGGGATTTTATCTGAGTGTCAACTGGAAAGATCTCTTTTGAAATAGCATCAAAAAGAATTTCCGAAGACATAATTGCCAGCTCAAAAAGGAACTGTGCCACACTAATCAGTGCTCCTTACTTTTTTCTTAGAGGGTCATTCGTCAGGGAACTTTTTACCAGCGTATGTTGTGCACTCTCTCACTGTGGGTGTGTTCGAGAGACATCCGGATAATCATTTGTTAACGGTCAACCCGAACTTCCAACACCAAATCTAGCGGATTTCCGAGATAATTATCAACACTCACGACTCACTTGATTTCACTAGATCGTCTTGTTTAAGTTATCTTCGTATATGATTAAAATTGTATAGTGCAAATGCAGTGAATGTGTTGATCGTTTTTACTTCGCAAGTGCTTCATTTTTATGTGCTATCTTTCCTTATTGGTTCCATGCACCCTGCACACTAAACTGACTTTTAAAAGTATGCAACTTAAGTACCTTCCTCGTAGGCCTATAGGTTTAATTGAGTTTGTAAGGTCTTCTGTCATTTATTCTGACTTAAAGCTAGTGTCAGTTGTAGCGGAAATCGTAAAAAGCATAACTTGTTTTCTTCTCTATCCTACTAAATGCCAGACTACGTGGAGATTCTTAAAGATAACATTCTCCGTGAGGCCTTGGTTAACTTCGAGAAGGTATACAACGCCATAGTGGATTCACTTGGGGAACCCTATGACTACGACTCGATCATGCATTACAACGCTGCTGCCTATGCCAAGCCCGGGGCGAATCGAACGATTGTACCCAAGAAATGTTGCCCGCGTCCACGAATTGGCCAGCGAGTGAGACCTAGCCCCGGTGACATAAGAAGGGTGAACAAGTTGTACAAGTGTCCATGTAAGTTTTGGTCCTTCTACATGTCTCAGCCAACCACCTCTTTCACAATGAACTCCTGTTGTTTTAGGGACTAAGTCTTGCATGCAGCATGAGCTAACGACGTCCTCAAGTGTGTCAGACACTGTACTCCTTCCCCAAAACACGACCGCCCCGACGGTAGTCTGCTGCTGGAGATGGGGAGAGAGTGAGGTCGAAGGCTCAAGGCATTTTCCTGAATATGAGCAATCCGACACGTTTGAGGCTAAAATCCCTGGTTTTCCAAGTCAATAACTGACGGTATAATACGGACCGCGCGGTCTGCCCAGTATTTTTTAAGTGGAGTGGCCAACTGGTGGCCTGAGAATCAGACTGTGGCCTCTGTGGTAAACCCACTCCGTGGAATTCGACCCAGATGTGGTGGCACGCTCTGGGGGCGGTTCCAGTGGTGCTTGCTACCTGCACCTTCGTCCGCCCCCGGTCTGTTTCTTGACAACCAGCCCACGCTGCGGAGGAGGATAGAGTGCAACAGATTCAGCGCAGGTCTACTGCCACTGACAGTTCGACCATCGATTTTGAGCATGTCGGGATCCACGCTCCGTGAGAGTGCCATCAAGGCCATATTAAGAAGGTGTCACTGCAGCCTGACTCTCAGTCCGTCAGGCAGCTACACACACACACACATACAACACACACTGGGCTGACCACGCAGCCTGAGTTACTTGGGAGTCAGAAACCCGTCAAGCAACGGCTTTTAGCGCACTGTGGTAGCTTTAAACGCGTCAGATTGTTTAGAGGGAGGGAAATACCTTGACCCGTGGACTCCAATCTCTCCTCCGCCGCCGACAGCATCAGGCCACCGTGCAAGCCACTAGGTTGGTTGATGTGGAGCAGCGCAGTGGTTGACAGGGCCAGCGAACCCGTCTGCGCGCGCCACAGCACGACCTGGCCTCTTTGACAAACATACCAGGACTTACGCAACCAGAGGGTTAGAAGCAGCCATCGCCGTCTGACTGCCAGTCCACCCACCGGCCAATAAACACAACACTCACTGGGCTGATGGTGTGTCTGATATGGACATCAGCTCGTGCGTGCGTCACCGTACTAGGGAGCACCATGGTGTACCTTGGCAAAATCCTCAGTCTAACTGTGCCCGCTGTAGCTTACGGAACCATTTCCGCGAAAATGACCATCAGTTCACATGATTAATACCAGTGGAATAGGCACCTATAATTGCTACTTGTTAGCTTCTGTCTCCTTGCATGCAGTATATCAGTGGCTTTTCTTCATAAGGATATTATAGTTGCACTTCCGTGAGGGTCTGTCTCGCCACGGTATTGAGGGAAATTTAAAAGTTAACATGATAATCAAAAATACTTGGGATATTTAGCATTCTTTTTGCAGGTACACTTTCCTATGAGTGTTTGTTATTTTGTCAGTCCTCTGAAAGGCTTACCTTTCCGCCTCTCTTGTCATCGTTCAAGTTAACGTAAATGCACTCTGAGTTTCGGCTTAATCATCACTCCTAGTCACTCTTCTATGTTTGCAGGCACTTCCTATCCACTGGAAATTCTTTGCGAGCACAGTTTCATTTGGGAAGTGAGATTCCTGATACAAGGATCTTTGACCATTCCTTCGCACTGGTCACACCAACAAACTTGCGTGCGAGCTCCTTCAAACTAAGAGGAGCCTTATCTCTCCTAGGTGTTCGTAGGTACTCATTTTCGCAACGAGTTGTCGGCGCTGGGGACGGACTTCCCGAGGACGTTATAATGGCGGACACGACAGCAGCATTCAAACAGACAATGGGTGTACCGTTCGACCGTTCAGGAAAGCACTGTTAGACCGAAAAAATGCTCTGCTCACACTTACAGATAACTATTATATCGATTTATTTCACGTTATTCTTCATCCTTGAGGAGGCCCTAGCTTCAATCTCCATTTTACATATCTATTTTCAAAACAAATACGTTACTTCCTACTTTATAGTAGTATTTCAGTATCAGTATATTGAGGGATATGTAGGGAAAATTCCTTTGAGTGCCCTATTCATTTTGGGTTGACTAGTGAATAGTTGTTCATATGCTTTTCAACGGGAATATCTATTAACCTTAAATATACAAAATTATCTGAACACGGCTGCCCTAAACGATCACCAATCGAAGTACAGTCACTACACACCATGCCCACTTTCGTCACCGCGTTGGGTGACATAATTTGGACTGTGGTAATGAAAAAACCAGTCTGGCTTACAAATCCTGAAATTGTTGATGCAGTTTCCTAGAGAAACGACGTGGGAAGGAATGACGTACATGGCCCTCCTAACAGAACATGGGAACAGGAAGCCCAGCAGGCCAGGTGTATTTTTCACAAATTTCAGCAAAAAAGGTTTACATCAACGTTAAATTTGAAATTAGCGTTGGGGTAAATTAGGGTTTACGCTAGAATCAGTGTAACCTATATGAATAGGGTTAAGGTTGTGCTTGCGGTTCAGATTTATGGTAGTGTTAGAGTTAAGACATGAATCTAGTTCCCCCTCCTGGAATTATGCGCATGACTTCGCTTATAAATTGACTGTATGGAGTTCCTATTTCCATCCCTGTTTAGAGGACCATAAATATAAGTCTTTTAAAGACGTCCTTCACGCCTCCTACCATTTCCTTTTGCCAGTGTGGACTGATCCAGTGGGTCAGATGTGCCGAATGTTTACAAAGAACCAATCTTCAGGTGTTGTTTCAAGAAAAATAATACCACCTTGCGTTAAATTCCAGACGGTGCTTATTCCCGTTTAATAGTCTCAGCCTCCCTGCCAGCTGGAATTTAACGCAAGGCCACCTTCAATACAGGAGTATCCATTTCAGCATACAACCAGCATATTTTTTCGTCTGTTTTCCAGTACATTTCAGTTTTATAAAGTTTAAGATATGCGATCGGCTTTGAGTTCCCTATTGCTAACGAATCGGTCGGGAAATGTGTCAATGCGGGAGAAAAGTTACAAAAAGACGTCATTTATATGATTGCAAGCGAAAATCGAGCGGCCGCCAGTTCGTATAAAAGATCACATATACACACCTACTTGTTTATTACGAGTAGTATGTTATTTTGGGTAAACGTTTTGACACACTGTTGTCCTCTCCGGTGGTGTTTGCTGTCAAATCTTTCAATCATCTAGACCGACTTGTTTACTTTCCAGCCTGTGGACAAACTCTCCTAGAGCACTCTGGGACTTTTGCGTCACCCCCATCGGAGCTTCTGCGTGCAAACACGGAGGCTGGTGACAGACAGAGTAAACCGGAAAGCTTAGCAGAACAGTTTGACGAAATTCAGAGGTCAGAGGCACCGCTCTTCTGCCAGTGGAGAATAATAGCGAATAGAGGGGAACGCATCCACCTGAATTTTATAGAAATGGATATGACCTCAAGTACAAATGGATTGGAACATGATGAGAAGAGTGCGGCTCTTCCTCCAGAAAATTCTCGACACTGCGTTGGGGAGTACGTTGAAGTCAGAGATGGATACGCTTCTGAATCGCTTCTGCTTGGTAGGTGTAGAATTGCTGACAAGTCCACGTACTTATACTTCGAATTTTTTGAAGTTGTTCTGACTCCCCTTTCACCGTTAACAAATGTTCCAACTACCATCTGATGTCTCCTTGTGGGCAACCCTCGTGCAATGTTTAGTACCTTATGCAGTTCAGCTCCCATTTTCGGAACGAAATTTTAAAATGAGCTACGGTATCGTAAAGAATTGCACAAGTGTATTTACCCCTTCCTAACTCGAATTCTGATATGGAGTAAATGGTAGAAGCCCTTAAAAACCTTACAAGTATGTATAAAGGGGAGTTAAGTTGCAAAAATTGTTAACGGTTATGACAATAATAGTGAAAGTTTCATGTTAAAAATCCGAGGCAGTTTGGATATAACAGTGTACACCAGGTTCACTGCACTTGCAGGACTAAATTTTCATCTGAATCGACTTAAATTTAAACAAACTTTTTATTGAAATCAAAAAAGTAGTATGTTTGTAGTCATTTATATAACCTATTGGGTAAGCTTTTGAAAGTTTGCGTTGACTGTTAGCAGGTGATTATCCAGGCGTCTTTTGGCCATGCTAATACACGTGAGCTTGAGGACACGCCCAGGCGCGGGCGAAGGCCGAGCCAGTCAGCTGAGCCGGACCTCAACTACAGTTTCTCTTTGACTCCGTCTTCACACCTGGCCGAGGTGTGTGAGGAGCAGAGAGAGAGAGAGAGAGAAGCTGCAGATAAATGTTCCTGCACCCACACGGTTGTGGGGTACACGATAGACACTGCTACTGATGACGCGCCAACTGTCATGACGTTAAAAATGATGTCTGCTCCATTTGGGAAGTTGATAGAGTTAGTTCGAGAGTAATATCCTCTACCTTTGTCTTACATGTGCACTAACTTCAGTTTATTACGATTTCTTATTCTGTAGGTCGATTCTGTGGCACACACCTCCCGCCAATGCTGACTTCATCAAGCCCAAGGATGCTAATTGAGTACAGGCGGCCGGCAGGACAATCGACTACCGGATTTGTCGCCCATTATCACACTGAGCATACAGTTTTCAGTTTATTTCGTGAGGTTAATAAGCAGTGCCTTTGAAAACCTTATTGTTTACATGCCAGTGCGTCATATACATCTGTGCACGCAGTTTTAAATTATGCCCTCGTTAAACCACTGCTCACAAAGTGTAAGTAATCTTGTTTTTACAAATAACTTCTTTGGGGTTTGTGCTATTAGTTCGGGATTAGATTGTAGAAGTAGCACAAGGAACGCATATAATTACCCAAGAGGTTTTGAAGTGCTGTAGGGAGGTTGCCTCTTCGACTGATTGTGGGAGATTATTCCATTTTCCTACTACCCATTGCGTAAAGAATGCAGAGTAGGTGTTAAGGCTGTACCTTTTCGTCTGCAGTTTAATTGTGTGTCGACAAAGATGGGGCGTGGGGTGCCATCAAAACATGACCTCAAAATTCGGCCTTTGCTCAAAACAATGATTATCCTGTTGACTTAGATAAGATCACCCCTTTGCTGTCTGTCACACAGAGGAAATCAATATAGGCATTCTATTCCTTGTATATGGGAGTGGTTTTTCGATGCATGCTGTTGCTTTTTCTCATGAGGTATTTTGTAATTCGGGGATATGGCCGTCACATCTGTATGCCATATGCTAGGTGAGGTCAATCCATGAGTATTCAAGCTATGATGAAGAGAGAATTTAAGGTTCCCGGGCGTTGAAATACAAACTTGTTTAAAGCGATGTACAGTAGGTTGACTAACTCATGAAATCCAAGGATTTTTACAAGTAACTCCCTGTTACTCAAACACAACCGAAGCTGCGCCCCAAAAGTCTTACGACAATAAAGTAATAGTCGTTCTTCAAAATAGGGCATATGGTGATTTATGAAGGAATATAGCTTTTAATAGAAATACAGGCTTTTTATCAAAGTGGAAGATTCCAAAAAAGTGGAAATTGGGCGTAATAGGTTAACTTAAGTTTTACCTGTAGAGGAAGCCTGTTTGTACAAAACCACCGAGTGAATATGGCAGAAAAGTTCCAAGTGCGCTGGAGAATAATCATTTTGTAATTTTTTGGCTATATGTGCTTCCATATTACGTGAAATGCAAACTAGGGATGTTGCCGAACAGCCCAAAGTTTGAGTATACATTCCAATACGTTTTCACGAGAATTTCAAGTTTTTTCTTTCGTTTATGCATTGCCTGAGTTGCGTTGGACTAAAGCAACCACAGTTACGCTTGACTTGGCCCATTGGGAGGTCACAGGAGCTCACGTGCGGACAGGCCGGTCAGGGACTAATAAATTTAAATTTAATTGTCATCTGCGATTATGAACGTACCATCTTTTGTACACTACGTGTAATTGCCTTCCCCTAAATATTTTTGTGAGCATTTAGGGATTTTGATTACGAATAGGTTCACATCTTCCTTGAAATTCTAATTATGACTTTACGATTTTCACTGGCTTCAGTCGATTGACCATAAATAATGATTGTTTCGTCCTTTGCCTTCTCCGGCTGTATCCAGCAGTCATGCGTACGCCAAAACCAGTGATATCAACTATCAAGGTGGTACGGTAATATTAAGAGGAATAGTAACATATAAATACACAAATCTTAACAATGTATATTCCAAGTCAAGAGCAAAGGGAGTCGGTCAAAGGGGCATGGATCTGGTTTTATAGGATTACAGGAGACAGTTCCTGTGGGCTCCCATTGGTCTGAAAACACCAGCGCCAAAAGGGGGGAGGCGGACGGAACAGAGGCAATGCTGTATCGGCACGGGGGGTTGCAAGCGTTCGAAGTCAGTGGTGTCAAACGTTAGGGTGTGAAATCTTAGGGTGAAATGTCAGTGTGTGGAAATGGGAACAAGGGGCCGAGACTGGGGGAGGGGGTAGTATACACTCATGTGCATTTGACTGAGGGAGAGCGGCTAGCGTTCTAGGGAGCAGGGGCGCAGCCTTCGGAAGAGTTTAAACAATCGTTTTTGTAGGTCGGACGGGAGTCTCGTAGGAGAAGGGATGTATCAGTATATTGAGGGATATGTAGGAAAAATTCCTTTGAGTGCCCTATTTGTACATATGTGCAGTGGTAGCAGAAAATTTGTTTCTCAGACTGTTCGCGAGGCCAGTTGTCCTGAGTCATAGGATGAAAATAGGAACAGACAGTGGAAAAACTCCTCAGGGAGTTTTAAGAGAAAAACTGTCGCTATTGTGGGGGTAATGCGTGGGATTTAGAAGAAAAAAAGGGGGTTCCAACAGCGGGCATTGCAAAGGTTCCCAGGATCATCACCGTGTTGAAGCCGCGTTCTGATTCTTCCTTGCTGATTGCAGAGTCCGCCAACAGAACTGGAAAAACAGAGGCATCCGTCCAGCTCGTCGACAGTCCGCTTTGGGTCGAGCCAAGGGTGAATTTTTAGGCTCTCAGGTCTGTCTGATAAGATCGCTAGCGGGATAATCATGGTACGCAGATAGCCAAGTAGGGTAGACCGCGGAGACCTTTGCATGAGATTATGCGTGGGAGGGCGTTATAAATAGCAAACGTGAAGGGATATAAAAACTAATACTACTGAAAATTGAAAGTAGTATTATTATTTTAAATTGTCAGTTCCGATCCATTGTGCACTGCTATATCGATCCAGTTTTCGATTAAAACCCTCTAGCGATTCCGGCATAACGACGTCCTGAGGAAGCGCATTCCAGGCTCCGACCACCCTTTTTGAGAGGTGTTTCCGAGCGTCCAGTCTGGCTCCTGTCACCTTGAATTTGAGAGGATGACCCCTCAGATTCGTGGTCGCTGCTAATTCGAAAAAATCCCCTAATATAAGGCAGCAGTCTTGAAGACTTAATACGGGAATTTTAGTATCAGTTCCCCCCGAAGCTGCCTGTAGGGCATTGGGAAGAGGTTGAGATTCGACAGCCGTGTTTCATAAGGCTGCGAGCCCTGCCCCATAACAAGTTTGGTTGCCCGCCGTTGTACCTTTTCCAGGATGGTGATGTCTTTCGTGGCCCAGGGTCTCCAAGCTTGGATAGCGGATTCTAGGTGCGGTCGTACGAAGGTTCCGAAGACTATTGTGAAGCACTTTTCATTGAAGGTAGAAAACACTCGTCTGACGAGGTATATGATCGACATCGCGAACTTGGCTACCTTTGTGCAATGCAGGAAGGGTTTAAGCGAGGGCGTGATCCAGACTCCCAAGTCTTTCTGGGTGTTCACTTCCTTGAATGGTATGTCATTCAGTCGGTAAGCCATGCCATTTGAAGAACCGGATTTGCCGACTCAAACGGTGGTGCATTTGCTCTCATTGAGCGGTAAGAGCCAGTCCGCTGACCATTTTGAAGTCTATTTAAATTTTCCTGTAAGTGCACTTCGTCAGCCACAGTTCGAATTTCGCTCCAAAGTTTTATATCATCGGCAAACATGGCGATGCCGCAATCCAGTTCGCGGACACAGTCGTTGATGTAGATAACAAACAAGATAGGGCCAAGAACGGAGCCTTGGGGAACACCACTCTCAACCTCAACCTTGGCTGACTGTTTGTCGCTGATGTGGACAGTTTGCGAGCGACCGATTAGGAAGCTTTTTATCCACGTAAGGAGCCTACCCCTTACTCCTATGCGGCTGCCTTTATAAAGGAGGCGGTGGTGCGGCACGCTATCGAAAGCCTTTTTGAGGTCAATATAGACAGCATGCACTGAATTTCCACTATCGACTGCCTCAGTCCACCGTTCTAAACAGTAGAGCAAGTTTGTAACGCAGGACCTACCACTACGAAAACCATGCTGAGCATCCGATAGCAGATGGTTTTGCTCCAGGAACTGCATAAGTTGTTGCTTGATAATTTTTTCCATGATTTTGCAACAGATTGCAGTAAGGCTGACTGGTCGGTAGTTATTCGCTGACACCCGGCTTCCCCCTTGTATAGCGGTGTAATCCTCGCGGATTTCCTATCTACTGGTAGGCATCCGGTTTCGAAGGAGGTTTGGAAGAGCATAGAGAGTGGTTTGGCCAACTCATTGGCGAGCTCCTTCAAAATCTTGGCTGGTACGTTGTCGGGACCTGGTGACTTAGATTCTTTTAAGCTTAAGAGTTCCTTAAGAACAGCAGCCTCGGGGAATTGGACAGTCTCAACTACTGTATCCGCTTCGGTGTCGTCGGTGGGGTGATCGTATGCCGTTTCCTTTGTGAAGACTGATCGGAAAAATTTCGACAGATGATCAGCCTTCGCTTCATCATCTATCAAGTCTCTTCCCTCAGCGGTCCTTAGCAGGGGTATCGGATCCTTGTTTTTGGTACTCTGCCTGAGATAACTGTAAAACAGTTTGGGGTTCACTGTGGCCCGGTTTAGCAAGTCTGCTTCGAAAGCCCGTCTTGTTTTGAGAATAAGACCCTTGACCCGGTTTCTCTGAGTTTTGTAGGCACTGACACATGCAGGAGTCCTGTCTGCTAGCATTTTTTTCCACAGCTTCCGCTTTTTGTTCACTTCTATTTTTAAGGCCTGCGTAAGCCATCGCGGTCTAGTGTTCACCTTTTTTCGCGAAATTGGACAGTGGTTGTCGATGAGTCTGTGCAGTGTGGTCCGGAACGCTTCCCAGTCCGCAGTTATGTTTCCAGAAAATAGAGTTTCCCAATCGGCGCGCGTGAGTTCGGTCTTCATTCGATCGAAATCGCCTCGCCAAATATTTCGTCTGGCTGTTGAGGGTCTCTCCGGTATTGAGAATAACGAGTACTCCCATAGCAGTACAACATGGTCGCTTTTACCTAGTGGTGGGAGACATGACACTTTGTCGATGCTGTCCTGCGATTTCGTGAGAACGAGGTCCAGACAGTTGGACTGTTGGCCATCGCGCATCCTTGTCGGAAAAGTGACGTGTTGTGTGAGAAATAACTTCAGAGTCATGCTCAGAAGGCAGCTGTCGAAGGTTAGATCGGAGCTATGTGCGCAGGCCGCACCCCAGTCGATGTGAGGCGCGTTAAAGTCCCCCACAATCAGGATGTCCGATCGTGCAGTAATCTTTTCCAGCTCCTCTAGCAAGGAGGCATCCACTACTGGCTCTCTTCTCGGTGGTCAGTAGAGTTTCAGTACATCGAGGTTGGGTGCACCTGGTACTTTAATGGACAGCCAGATGGCCTCGGGAGTACACGCCAGTTTATCCATTTTGTCGAAAACTGAGTCCATTTTTACGTATGTTGCTACGCAGCCGCCTTGACAACCTTCTCTGTCTTTTCTGAACAGTTGATAGCCAGGCATGGAAACCTCGCCGTCGGCTACCTGTTCAGACAGCCAAGTTATAGTTATTGAAATTATATCTGGTGATAATTCAAAGGCATGAATCGTCAGCTCGTCTACCTTTGAAAGTATACTCTGTGCATTTGTGTACACGAAAGTTAACTTTCTGTTTGCTCGAGAAGTGGTTGCCGTCAGGCTCTCCCCGCCCCTTAGTCAGGCCCCTGTAGAGAATTCCAAACTTGTTCAGCCGGAAATAACAATGATTATATTCCACGTGCTTACCAAAACCTTTAAAATAAGATATTCTTAAAACTATTTACCTTAATAATGAGCTTTTAAACCTTTTTTTCTTATGCAGTTGTCTGTCTGTGTCATAGTTTCAGAACCACCCAAACATGTGAACTCATTGCCGAGAAAAATGAACGTCCACTACAAAAGTCGCGGATGAATATGCTTAAGATTGATTTAGAAAAATTCTATGACAAGTTAACTCTTAAAAAAGCCTTACTTATATATTTTGGCACATGATGTATGCGTGCTTTATTTTTTGTAGATCAAGTCAAGATCAGCATGGTAAATTTTTGCTAGTGGATTGATTTCCCTAACAATTAGGGATATTTCTTCTGTTATACATGAAAGAGCTAAATGTTTTATCTAATACGGAACAGTTTTCAGCATATTCGGTTACTTCTAGATTCAGTCCTACAACAACAAATGCAAAGCAGAGTAGCAATAATATCAACAGCGATTGCTGAATAAACTATTTGGCAATGTCCCGTGGCAACTCAGTCAAATATTTGTTATGTTAACTGTCTCCACCTTCATATCGATTGTACAATTAATTAGGTTGCCCTATACTAATAAAGTTCTGGAACGCATTCCTTGCCTGTTACCGCTCAAATATCAAAATATAAATTTAATATGGAGCATAGCAAAGAACAACCTTAAAATTTTATTACTCAATTTTATGGCACAAAACTTGGCAGCTTTGCAAAATATAATTTTTTTAAATAACTTCGCTCTTGATTTCCCAAAATTAATGCGCTGTCTCCTAATTACACTAACCTCAATTTCATGGACGCAAACCAGAATTTTTCGTTTCGTGAACAGATATAATTTAAAAGTTTCCGCTCTTCATGAATGTTCTTTTAAAGTGCAACGTACATATACAAGAAGATCTTCTCCGCAGCTTTTAATCGCGTAGGGAATTTCTCGGATATTAACAAACGCTGGGTATCGCCCATTTTTGCCTCTCTTTTCTCCCAGTATTTTGATCTGAACGGAATTAAATTCTAGTAGACAGCATTTTGCGCCTCAAGTCAACCCAATGAACTTAAAAAACGACCTCAATTGTGCGTTAAATCCACTTATCCCTAACCTTTCATCAGATGTGTAATCTACTGTAAAAAACTGCAGATCGTATTGTCCTCATCAGAATGCGTTTGTTGGTTCGTTGACGTTTCGGACAGCTGGACCTGCTGACTTCCTTAAAGTGTAAACTGACTTTATCGATCAGCAATTGGAAAATGTAGCTTTACGTATTGGCCATGGGCTGGTCGATTTTTTGCCGTTCGCTGCTTGGCCATCCGTGTGGATTTTGGCCTATATTTACGGTAGTTTATTTGGTGTTTCGTCCCCATGGTAGATAACGCTGGTAATCCTACTCCGTCTCCAGATGGTGGCATCACACGGACGTCTTCATTTACGAATCCTAAATTCGAACTGGCCTTGTCCTGTCTTTTACACACATAATGGTGTAGGATTTTGTAGGCCACTAGAAGCTCCGAATGCCTGTATAAAACGCTTTTTGTAGTCCGCCAGAAGAAGAGGCTTATAGATAAGGGTGTCATGAATAACTTAATAAAGTGCAGGAGGAGTAGAGTATGAGTGATGAGTAATTGACTCGCAGACGAGTGCAGTCTAGCCATAAAGGTTGGCCAGTCCGAAGCCCCAGTCCAGAAGTAAGGTCGCTGGTTCTGTAGTCTGCACAGCGGTAGTGAGGCTGCCGGTTCTGGGAGTGTCTGGGCGTAAGCAGTCACTGCAATAAGGCCCTCTGTCAACTGGCCTTGGAAAGTGGTAAGCCAGTTGGGACAAACAGATGGTAAACACTATTCCGTGACCTTTACCGGCCTTTGACACGCTCCGTTCTGTAGGTGCTTAGTGGATACGAGAAAACAACATGTCCCAGGGGCGTGCGGGGAAAGCATGACCTAGAATACGAGTTCCCTATAAGCCCACCCTTGAAGATAAAAGCGGCAAAAAATGAACCTTGCTTATGGGAGGCACAGGACCCAATGAAATTTGAGTAAAGTCAGCATGTGGTTGACTGCGCAGGGCTCTTTTTATCGGCGCCAGATCAATACAACCATCGAGGCTCAGGGGTCTGTAAATTCACGGTCTGTCTTGCTGCTTGCATGGGCGATTATCTCCGTGTACATGCACGCAGGATCGCCTCCTAGTGCAGTCTATCAGCGACGGGGCCCCCTAGGAGGAGTGCGATCGCTGGAATCTGGCGTTCATTAGTCTGGCGTCTTGGGTTCCTGATCCAACCAGTAAACAGAGACAGACGCAGAAGAGAGTGATGATAAGCCGAACAACATAAAAGTGCATGTCGCTGTAATTTGTTTTCCCTTAGTATAGGGCCCAGAGGCCTGGAGTCCATGACCTGCAAAGGACAATGTGATCCCTAAAAAGATAAAATATTGGGTGATAGAACTAGGTAGAAATGGAAAACATAATTGGAATTTACCATTCATGCCTGGAGACTTTGGACAGTCAAAGACCGAAATACCCTTGAGAGGGTCCAACGACGAGCAGCAAAGCTAGCACGTGGCCAAGGATACCTTCCTTATGAGAAACGCTTGGTAAATCTCGACTTGTTTCCGCTGGATTACAGACAGCTACGTGGTGACCTAATACGGGCATTTCGCATGCGGCGGAGTCAGGATTGTTGCCTCGAATCCAATGATCTCTCAGAGCTGGTCAACACCATTGGCCTGTGAGGACACGTGGAACTGGGGGCAAGACTTGATCGAAGGAAATTCTTTCTCTAAAAGAGTATTTCATGTATGGAATATCCTTCCTGTGGACATTGTATGTCCCCATCCGTGCATATCCTTAAAACAAGCGTGACCAGCATAAACTTACGTGTCACCACGTCCGCTGAAAAACCGAGGATTTTCCTAAAACCAAACATTTAACTGCTATAAATATGCTAATCGTTATTTTTAAGTAGTATTTATACATACTCGGAGATTTTCAGAGTTGCATAGCCAATAACTTCATTATGTGAACCTTTTGATGGTGTGAGACCACCAAATAATTACGGCGTATTTTTTCCTATTCATGCCCTTTAATCTACACACATTTGCCTTTTCCGTTCGTTGAGTGTATAATTTGGGTTTTCGTCCATCCTTATTCTAGTATGCGTTGGCTTCATTGTCTCCGGTACCGCCAGCTCCCTCTGGTGGACCAGTTAGAACACCTTTTCACGGTTGCTTGTTTTTGCACTCTTGTGACCACGGCTTATTAGTTTGCCAACTGACCAGTTCTCGCGCGAGACAATCGATATACTGGTCATGGGATGAGGCCTGGGAAAAAAGAGTAATTTTGATGGCTCAGCGCACTTTCTTCACTAGGAACAACCTGACACGCCTGCAGCTTTCACGGTGCGCAATAAACCGTGGCTTGGAAGGTTGCTGGCCAGCGGCATGGTTCCAATTAAGTAATACACAATTAAGCTAACGCAAGTAAAACCCAGGAAGTCAGTTGCTGCTGTAAAATTGAAATCGGCTTCGTTCTGATCAGAAAATGATTCACATTTATCTCCTGGACTTCTCCCAAAAGGACTACCGCGGGATGTCCATCGTAATTGCATACATTCCATACATTGAGCTAAGGATGGTTAGATTCGTGCTGGGGGAGGAGGGAGGGCCATAAAATCAGGTAACCTTGTCGAGATCTGTGGCCGAATAACGTGGCTTCGAGAAAACCTGAAAACCTAGGTATTTGGGTTGGATAAGAAAGAGCGAAAACATCTACTAAACCAATCATTTTAATTGTGGTTCTTCGTGTTTTGTCAGTATTCTTCTTCTGCATCATACACATAATATAAATGACCCATTTCTGGTTACCCTAGATACTAACCTTCGGTATCTTAGCACCAAAAATGTACTTTAAAAACAAACTTAATACCAAGGCACAATTGTAGCGGGCCAGGGATGTCGAGGTTGGCACACACCTAAAGGATAAGAGACCTGAAGATAGCTTTGCATGGGAAACTCGGAGCTGGATTGATAAGCATCACCCAAGCACACAAATATTAAGGCCGGAGTAGAAGGAAGCGTGAATATATGCAGAGGAATCTACTAGTAATAAAGAATACGTATAGAGTAAGAAAATAATATGGGGATAGGGAAAGGCGTTACACAGATACAAGTCCCATCTGGAGTCGAGTGTGTTCTCGTATGTCTGATCAGTTACCGGTGGGGAATACAGTGCTGTGGGCGACTGCAGGGGCGAGACGGGAGTGCTGACATTGTGTGTGGGACTGCGATACGATTGACGATGACGGCGGCGGGAAGGGGGTCAGCGGCTGTGAGGGAAAAGGGCACCGGTTTCTTTACTGACACTCGATCACAGCATCTCCATCCTGGGTCCGCGCCATAAGTGACGACCTTGGTGTACTTAAAAAATCATTCAGTCGCTTGGGTTGTTGCACAATAACGGGCACATTGGTGCTGAAAGGTAAAATGATGATCGATCAGATATACCTCAGGACAGGATATTTCATATCCATCAGAGATTAGAACAGTAGTAAGCGATTATAAGAATATCGTTGCAAACTAAGAAAGAAGCAGCAAAGAAAAAGCATCCGTCACGAGCAGGATTTGAACCTGCGCGGGGAAACCCCATTGGATTTCGAATCCAACGCCTTAACCACTCGGCCATCGTGACAGATTAGGAATGCGACAATTTCCAAACATACACTTACGCACGAGATTTATAAGAAACATTACGACTCGCCCACAATTTGGGAAGAAACCACTAAAGCCACTTTACGCGCGACCTATAATCTACTTACACCAAAACGCCAATGGCGCACCCCATCTGCAGGGCGACCTTGACCTACTTGATCGACCGACGCCACCAGCCAAAACTTGATCAAAATCTTTCAATCCATTGGAAGGCCCGTTCGTCGTCATCAACGACCTACCCCCTTCCACCTACGCCATTCGTGGTGCGCTTTCTTCCGAAAGCCCTTCCTTCACGGTACACTATGACTAGTTGAAATCTTATTAATTGATATATTGCTAGTTTTCAGGCAAGAGGATGGCTAGACAACGCTACGGCCACTTCCCTACCCATCTTTCCATCTCTTCTCATCTCACAGCCCTCCAGTTAAGCACAGGCCAATGATAACCTAGTCCAGCCAAATTTGCTAGGGACACGGCCTCATGCTGAGAGGCAGCTTGTAGAAGGCCAACACAACTCAGTTGTTTTAATGTGATCTTTTTGGTTTTTTCCCGCAGATCACTTCCTTGGATTCGTTATAGTATTTTCAGCTTTCCCGCACACGCACACACGGCGTCCAAATCAATCACGCTTTAGAGGCTACAAACTGGTGATCCTTATGTGATCTAATACGCAACTTCTAATATGGCTGAAAACCTCTTTAAGAAACTCCAATTTGATCTCACCGTACTGTTTTCCCTGTGTCACTCATCGTACCCACGGATAGGGAAACACGGCTGCAAACACCCTGCCGTAAATCGATATGTACGATTTCCACCAAACTTTGCGTACAAGTACAAGTCGAACCCCAATCAATTTATTTGGAACATTCATTGAAATGTACGACTATCACATCTCGCCTTGTATGAGATATCCCTCCGCTCATTACCAACGAAACAACATACGTGAATTATTTTTATGCACTCAACATGACAACGCCCATGCATCGATGCATTTTCAAACCTTCGACACTCCACTCTATCGCAGTGTTGTCTGGACGACAGTGGGCCTACTTCACAAACGCATTCGTCCGACTCAATCCTCAGTGAGCTACCTTGAGTCTGAAATATCCTTTAATCCTACCAACGTGCCAACTCACTAACATATTTTGTCGAGATCACGCCAACACGCCCTCCGGCTGATGCCAAAACTGTACCTGAGCAAAGGCTGCAAGCATTTCCCTTGTTTCTAGTACAAGCACCAACATGGCAAAGGTAGTTCAACCTGCGTGTTCACCGGTTCATCTCTTTCGTTTCATCGGTCGCTCCCGATCGACACATTCATTTCATGTTGTATCTGACGGGGAGCCCTGGCGAACAGCCAACAACGCTGTCCAGCTTCCTCGTACAATGTCCACTGCCCCAACGTCAGGCATCTTCGTAGTCAGCTATTTCCGACTCACTGACCTGAAGTCACCTGACCAACGTCATCGCGCTCATACACGTGCGCTCACGCGTGTTCAGATATTGACGGATGCCTCGGAGCCATATGAACATGCCAGCTCCCCAACCAACGTAGAAGAGGCCTCTGTATGCGGAACCCTTTTGGTGATATAACACACCAATCGCACACTATTTGAACTTGCTTTGCAGCTATGCAGAAGGGGCTGTAATCATAACATCAAACGCACAGTCAGACACACTCTGGGTCATGACCGGATGCAGTCAAAGTCAGCCGTGGCTTCGCCAGTTGCCATGGATGCCTGAGGCATAAATTCAGGGTTCTGTGCAAAAATAAAGCCCTCTTTCTAGTCATTTATGGTTTTTATATAAAACCGGTTATTCACCCGCGTGATTATAATGCATTCAGCACAACCACTACAAGCCGCATGTGCTGCTATCTATGACGACCAAATCCTGTAAGACTTTGTAATCTAAAAACACTAAATTGCGCCCCTCCTCAACCAGACCTCCCACAAAACTAGTGGAAATATTTTCAAAGAGAGGATTGTGGTCCAGAACGCAAGCACGTGCATGCAGAAATCAGGACTTCGAAAGTTTTTTTTCTATTTACCTGATCTACCTATGAGAAGGGGACCAATGACCTAAGATATGGACGTTAGTAGTTCGAGCTTATTGTCACTGCCAAAAAGTGCACGACACCTTCATCCGCCATCGCTTGGAATATGGCACATAGGCACAGAGTCCATGGCCTAGAGGGGACAACAATGTCCTCCAGAAAGTGTTATGTTGGGCCATCAAGCTTGCGAAAAACTGAAAATACAGATCATACTGAGGTGTACCGCAGTACTCGAAGCAATATCCTTAATGCTACAGGCAGTATAGGAGACGAGCTTATTCCGGCTTATAGGTCAGGGAATAATCCGATCAATGAGGGTGCTCTTGTGATAAGCTTCAGTGGTAGCACTCATTTAAACATCCAGGGCACTTAACGAAAGCCTACAAGATGGAGATCAAGCAATTAATTTGGTCTGGAATAAAGACGCCACACAAAGTACATCGACAAAATATTTCTACCCATAAGCTTTCAAGGAAGAGTTGCGACATGTCGCACCCGGAGCTACCTGCAGACGGCCGTACACTTCGTGAAATATCAAGCAAGCGTACACCCGTGACTGCAATGGGTAGCGGGGAATATGTTCATGTCGGACTTATGAAATGTCTAACGAAGCAGGTAAGTGACCCATCATTGCATATAAATGGAAATGAAATTGTTGTTTTTTATCCATGGATGGCCTACCCTTATATAGGAAAAGGATATGTGATCTATGGCCAATTCTTGGCCGAGTAATGGAACCGTTTGTAGGTAGTGTGTTCCCTGTGGGGGTATATAGCGGAAAGGGCAAGCCGTCGGACGTGCAAGCGTATTGTAAGCCGTTGATAAGGGAACTATCCTACCTATCAAGTAGAGGGCTTTATGTTGAAGCACTGGACCAAACGTTTAAGTTTAAAGTGGGAGCTATCATTTGCGATGCTCCTGCGAGGGCTTTTATTAAGCAAATAAAAATGTTAATGCGTATTACGGGTGCGAGTGCTGCAAAGTGAAGGGAATACGTCGTCCCACGTGGAGGAAGGTGGTTTACGATATTGTCAGTGAACATAAAAGAAGCGATGAAGATTTTTATGATCAAATGGATGACTGCCATCGTATTGGCAGATCACCATTGCTATCATGTCATATAAGAATGGTTACATGTTTTCCGTTAGATCCACTACATCTTGTTTACCTAGGTGTAATGAGAAGGCTCCTGAAGTTGTGGGTTAAAAGCCCACAGGGAACTAAGTATAAGATGTCCCCTGAGGCTGTAGTCAAAGTAGATGAACAGTTAAAAGCTATTAATCGGTATTTACCAAGGGAATTTAGTCAGAGAGCGCGATCTCTTAGTGAGTGGGAATATTGGAAAGGGACTGAATTCAGGCAATTCTTACTCTACACAGGGGTAGTTGTTCTTAAGTATGCTATTAAGCGTAAGTATTGGAAACAGTTCATGCTTCTCTCTACCGCAATTCGTTGTCTAGTAAGCCCTAAATCTTGCAAATATTGGGTTCCATACGCAACAACTTTGCTTAAGCGGTTTATTGAAAAGCATTAAGAACTGTATGGTCTAGGGGAAATGGTGTACAATGTACATAGCATTGTTCACCTACCAGAGGACGTTGCGCGACACGGTCCGTTAGAAAGATTTTATTCTTATAAGTACTCTTTTCATAGAGATACTTGTAGTCCAGATCAAGAGCACATGCAAAGAAATTCATGCAGAAATTGGAGTTTTAAAGCTTTTGCCTATAAGCCTGAAGAATACAAGAAAAGCA
>JAYGXS010000009.1:18393152-18410046 GCA_036362985.1 Ligula intestinalis
AGCACTCAGACCATTGACCTACTTTCTCGACGGTTTACCACGATCAGCCACGGTCATCTCTGATAATGACTCCCATTTATTATCTGTTCTTTTTTTACACAATAATTCAGTTTAGTCTGCTTCAAAAGCCGCGGCCTTCCACTTCCTGCTCTTCTGCTTTTCCTCCAATTAAGGCGTAAGTCACAGTTAGTTGTCCAAGGCTAATTGTTCTGCAAATAGCGACCCCTTACTAGATTCTGTTGAGCGTCCTAGTGTATCGATTTGACTACCTTCCTATGCGGAAT
The DNA here is from genome assembly GCA_036362985.1 of Ligula intestinalis. NCBI lineage: Eukaryota > Metazoa > Platyhelminthes > Cestoda > Diphyllobothriidea > Diphyllobothriidae > Ligula > Ligula intestinalis. The sequence goes on from JAYGXS010000009.1 coordinate 18,393,437, forward strand.
CCAGCAGAAAGTTAAGAATGAACTAGCAAAGAGCTCGATTTGCTGACGTAATTTGCACCTGGTCTTTGCCTAAAGTGCTGTATACCAGCAGACGCATACCATAGAGTCCAGGAACAAAGATCAAAAGTACTGGCCAGAGAGGGGCTCGAACCCTCGACATTCGCGTTATTAGCACGACGCTCTAACCGACTGAGCTACCCGGCCATGCGTCTGAAAGTCTATTATAATTCAATTAGTATTCAATTAATTTAATGACATTTCGTTCTTATTAATACTTCTGCCCTATGCTTCTGTCTTCGGATTTAAATCCACATATAAATAACTGAAAGCATGCTGCTTCCGACTTCTTCTAATATAGTGCTCGAATTTTGTTTTTAAAGTGCAGATATCAACGGTTCTATCTACCTCTGCAAAACATCTAGAAGGTTTTAGTGCTTAATTTCTTTAGATTTGGAAGGCGCTCAATCGACATATCACACCATGCATGTCCCCGACCACGCAAAGTAGTGTTGGCTGGTCAAGAAAAAGCCAGTCTTTTTCTTTCACGACGATTTAGTATCAAATTTACCAACTGTTGCGTTCTTTGATTGCGCTATACACCAACAGAGAGATAAAACGCCAATATTTGTTCTGCGAATGAGAATGAAATAACAGAATGAGGACGAACATTTTACGATCTACAGTGATTAGATAATCCGACGTCCTACTCTTATTCGTTGGATGAAAACCGTTCAAATGAGGGCTCAATCGGTTCTTTAAACGTTCTTATGGGTTTACATGGCGAAATTGACGGCGGTCACACCATTCATCAAACCTACCGAATGCGTATATGTTTGAAGCCGGAAAGTGAACTGAATACATCTTAAGAAACAGAAAGTAGGAATCAGCACACCCGAGAAGCGGCAGCTAACCCCTAGAGATCAAGCGAAGGCAGCAACCTGATGATGATGTACACAAATATGCCGAGTATATCCAACAAAAGGGATAAACTTAAACCGGCCAGGGACCATTTGCAGCCCAGCTTCATAGGTGTAACTGAAACATGGTGAGATCAGCAGATAGCAAATACGTAAGCCAGGCTGGAAGCGTTTCAGTTTGTCTGCATGGATTGCCATAGACGTGAAGGTGGGGAATCGCATTGAGCTGGCATTGACAATATGCCGGATAGGTCATCATCCAACAAGAATACTTCCTGCGAAACACTTAGTTGTAAACTGAGATTACTGAATCAACCGGACCTCCATATTGTCCTAGTATACAGATCACCAGGACAATGGACGAACATGGACAATGCGCTCGTCACTGAGGTAAAACAACCCTGCCGTCGCAAACACATCTTAATGCTTGGACATCTTAACTCTGCACACATCGTGATCAGGATTATTTCATTTAATAACTGATGTTTTCTTTATACCAAGCGTAATCGCGACACGCCGTTCCAAAATGGTCAACAGTCAAGCCGTTTGGATCTCTGAACTAGTAGAGTTGAAGACCATATCCTTGGACTGAGTGTCCAGACCCATCTTAGCCGAAGTGATCATTGCGTTTTCGTTTGCGAGTAAAGCCATTTTTCTGTACTCATCATCCGAGCATTAAGGGCGAGGAATCTATGGAAAGGGGATTATACTAATATGAGATGACTGCTAAATGAGATCGATTGGAGCCCTGCGAATGTCCCTAACCGAAACGCTGCCTGGTGCTTCTTCAGGAACTTAACACTGCACTCTGTTTTACACGCAGAAGGTCCCAGGTTAGGGAGTGCAAATGCGTTTTTGGGGATTTCAAAGGCATTTGCTTATATTTCCCACAATAAACTCCACTTGACTTGGTAGAGAAGTAGTGTCCGCTTAAAAAGAGGTCGTGTCTCTCCCAACCTGAGTTGGTGACACCGGACACAAAAACGAACACCAAGAAGAAAATGAGACGGCGTAAAGCATATGCCAAATATCAACAACCTGACCACTTCTCCGCGTTTAAGAAACAGCGAAACCTATGTCGAAAACTCTCGTGGAAAGACCGATTTTTTGAGTCAGAACTATTCAAAGAGTAAACAAAAAACTCAGAGACGTTCTGTTCTTAGGCAAATCAGGCTATTGCGGATGGCCAAAAATGCTACTTCCTTCCTTCGGCACCCTGACAATCGAGACAATCCCATTAACTAAGAGGCGTTTCGCCAAAGCACAGCAACCTCAATAAATTACTTCAGCTTATTCACGCATGCAGACAACACTACCTTACGCGCATCGACAAGCCTGCCTTATCACAAAAGTTTCCTTGTATTTATTTCCCCCTGACTGCCCCTTTAACCTAACCAATCACACACCACTTGAACTTGCTTCACAATCATGTAAAAGAAACTGCCATCAACACATCTCACAAAACACAACGCACAGTTACATATATTCAGGCATGAATGGACGCTGTCAATACCAGCATTGGCTTTGCCAGAGGCCACTGCCGCCTGCAACAGCAACCCAGGGTTCTGTGCACAATAAAACCTTCACTTTGGTGACGCTTCCCTTTCGCCTGCATCCTGGGATTCGGCCTGATGGTTGTAGTGCTCCAAGTGCAACCACTACTTAGACGCTATAAGGTAAAATGCAAACGGGATCCCATTAATTGGATGAAAGATAATCAGGAAAACAATTTAGTGACCATACCACGAAGTCAGCGACCATATCATGTAGAAAGCATCGGTTCGTTAGGGCCGGTGTGTACTTGCATGGATGACCAGGTGATCATGCTAAATGTTGTTGAGCCTGTTGTCTCCGCGATAGTATGGTGGTAAGTATCTCCGCCTGTCACGTGGAAGACCCGGGTTCAATTCCCGGTCGCGGAGTCATTCTTTTAGGGTGCCCAAATGCTTTTGCAAATTTCCCTCAATAAATTGAAACTGAAGTCGATAACTCAGATAAGAGGAGCTGCCTCTTGACCGGGCTCTACACCGATATATCGCCACACCAACAGGTAGAATCACAACACTGACGTTCGCAACATGCACGTTAAGAAAAATACTGGGACATCTGCAGCCCCCTAAGTCGCCTTCCCTATTTGAAATGCCTTAAGAATGCGGAATAACTCGCCTGGTTTTAGCAACGGTTTGGCGTAATTTTTGAGAAGATCCACGTCATGGTTAACTCGTTCTTGTGACATTGTGGACGTTGACTCTGGGGCCCGCCTTACAACTCTTTTCTGCTTGCGTCTCAATGGGCCATCTGTTGCGAGCTCACGTGTTTCGACCGAGCGAGCACTAGTATCCGGTACACTTGGTTTGATACGTTCTGATGTACTGGTTATTTGGTTATCTGAGTGCACACCCGTGACCCGTTTGGCCTTCCTAGCCCTATGCCTTTTTGGCTTTATGAACGTATCGGCCTCTTTATCATCGCTTTCTAGTGCAGCGTCGAGCAACGATGTGGCGCTAGGATGCAAATCCCGATAACTGCTAATGCTGCTTGAGCCGAGTGACGATGGTGTAGACCGCGGGCTTGACACATGATCTGATATGCAAGTTTCAGGTGAGTCGGCCGACACGTCCAAATCCAAATCCACATCATGGTCAACTCGTTCATGTAGAATTCTTGACACCGACTCTGGGGCCCCTTTTACAACGATATTCTGTTTGTGACTCAGTGGGGCATCTGTTGCGAGGTTACGTGCTTCGACCGAGCGAGCAATCCAATCTGCTGACTTTCTTGGTCACCCGTCGTTGAACATTCTCCAGCAGAAAATAATTTTGTTTCGACCAGGAGTATGAGTCCATCTGGTTAAAGATCAAGAAGGCGAATTCACAGAACCTTGAATTCCTGGCCGTTTACCGGCCACCAAACATTCTGAGCGGAGCCGACGACTCACTCCTTGGTCTGGTGAAAGAAGCTGCTATCCACCAGGAGGTTCTCATCGTTGGTGACTTCAACGCCCCTGCAATTGAATGGAACAACCTGACAGTTGAGGCGGCGTCAACTTCCTTTAGTTCCAAATTAATGGATCTCACGCTTGACCTGTCTCTAGTTCAGAACGTTAAGGGCATAACCAGATTTCGAGAAAGCCAGCGGGCTTCTTGTTTGGATCTCATTTTCACGAAGGATTCGTCCTACATAGATGAAGTTCATTCAAGTGCTCCGCTCGGTAAGAGTGATCATACGAAGCTAATGTGGGATTACTCACTCCATACTCAACGGCTGAGGAAAACGGAGGACCAGCCAAATATATGGAAAGCAGATTTCAATTCAATGAAGAATGCACTATCGACCGTGAATTGGGACTGCCTGCTCAAGGGGGATCCGGAGGAGGATTGGAAATCACTCAAGAGGATTGCATTAGATCTGCTTAAGCGCTTTTGTCCGGTCAAGGTACACAAGACGACTAGTCATCCTGCCTGGTTGACGAGAGAACTTAACAGGCAACTGAAGAAGAAGAATAGGAAATGGAAGTTATTCAGGAAAACTGGGTCGCCAGTACACCTCGAGGAATTCCGACGCCAAAGAAATGCAGTAAAAAAATCAATTCGCCAGGCCAGGAAAAACTATGAATCAAGAATCCTCCAACAGGCCGAAGAAAAGCCCAAAATTCTATTCCGCTACATTAACAGTAGATTAAAAAACAAGGATCCTGTCGCAGTACTTAAGAATGATGATGGCGGAGAAGTCGTTGAGAATGACGAGAAAGCCGAGTACTGTAGCCGGTTCTTTGCCTCGGTATTCACTAGGGAAACCGAGCTTCATTTTGATAATGCCAACAGTGCTGTTGCAAACGCCGGTCCGGCACTTCATTCTCTACTATTTCCAACATCTGTAGTTAAGAGGGAGCTGCAGAGCCTCAAAGAAGCAAAGTCATCCGGTCCAGACAATATACCAGCCAAGTTCTTGAAAGAATTGGCAAGCGAACTCTCAGAGCCCCTAGCACATATCTTTCGTTCTTCCTTTGAACTAGGAAAGCTGCCATATGAATGGAAAATGGCAAATATTTACCCGATATGCAAGGGCGGAGCCCGAACGAAGGTTAACAATTACCGGCCCGTCAGCCTCACTTGCATTTGCTGTAAGGTGATGGAAACGATAATTAAGAAGACGACAATGGAGTTCTTGGAGGAGAACAATCTACTGTCAGGGCTCCAACACGGCTTCAGAAAGAACCATTCTTGCCTTTCCAGCCTTCTACTCTCTTTACTGAGCAGTGGACTCGCGCACTAGATAAGTCAAGTCACTTTAAGTCACTTTATCAAGGGAAGAAGGCTTTCGCCCTTGAGCTCCCTATTCATAACCAAAATCGCATAATAGGTCCACCGTAACAATAGTACATAATACAAATGTACAAATGTAGGCTTAACATCAGCGATAAGTGTGAGCCAGTTGCAAGGTGCTGCTACTGACACTTTGACGTCATCTATACGGACTTCAAGAAGGCATTCGACAGCGTCCCAAATAAGCGTCTAATGTATAAATTGTCAGAAATTGGCATAAGAGGAAACCTGCTGGCATGGATCACAGATTTTCTCACAGGGCGATCGCAAACTGTGTGCATCGGTGACTCAAAGTCAAGCCCTACATATGTTCTGAGTGGCGTCCCCCAAGGCTCTGTCTTAGGGCCACTGCTCTTCCTTATCTATATCAACGACTGTGTCAACGACCTGGGTTGCAGCGCTATCATGTTTGCCGACGACGTCAAACTCTGGAGAGCCATCAGGTCTGATGCTGATAGGAAAGCGCTTCAAGAGAGTCTTAATCGACTTAGCTGCTGGTCTGCTCGTTGGCTCTTAAACTTCAACATTAGTAAGTGTGTGGTTTTAAGACTCCGTACTAGAAAGACTGATGAGGAGAACGATTCCTTCCAATACCTCCTCGATGGGCGCCCGCTTTCAAATGTGAACGAACAAAAGGATCTCGGTGTTCTAATAAATTCCTCACATAAACCATCTACTCAGTTTGTAAAGGCAGCTAAACGCGCGACACAGGTGCTGTTTGCGATAAGGCGAGGATTCGCAAAAATTGACAAGGAGCTCTTCAGGAAAACCTACGGAGCGTTTGTTCGGTCCCACTTGGAGTATGCTGTCCAGGCCTGGCGTCCGTGGTTCAAGAAGGATTACCTGCACCTGAAACGAGTGGAGACGAGGGCTACAAAGATGGTCAAGAATCTTGGTCATCTGCCTTATGAAGACAGACTGACCGAACTTGATCTTTTCCCTCTCAACCATAGGCGACTCCGCGGGGACCTACTACAAACCTACCGTATTGTTAGAGGCCAAGACTGCGCCCTAGTATTTGATGATTTCTTTGAATTGGCTCGGACTGACCATCTGCGAGGTCATCCTTTTAAACTACAGAGGAAACCGGCCCGTATCGACGTTCGACGAAACGCCTTCTCGCAGAGGGTCATTGGAGCGTGGAACGGACTCTCGGAAGATGTGGTCCTTTCAGATACTGTTGACATTTTTAAACACAAACTTGATTCTCATTTGCTGAGAAACTGTGGCAGATATAATGAACAAAGTGTCAGTAGCAGCACCTTGCAACTTGCTCACACTTATCACTGATGTTAAGCCTACGTTTGTACATTTGTGTTATGTACTATTGTTACGGTGGACCTATTATGCGATTTTGGTTATGAATAGGGAGCTCAAGGGCGAAAGCCTTCTTCCCTTCATAAAGTGAATTAAAGTGACTTATCCAGGGGCACCACGCCTGAACGCAATTTTCTAAGGCCAACCACACAAATTTTCCCAACATGCGACCAAAAAATTCCTCCCTACAATAAAAAGCATCTACTGATTGTTCCTATAGGAGGCACATATCATTCATTCCGATCTGGGCACAGAGCGTTGATGCTTAGAGACTTGGTGCAAAGAACAAACCTACATACCTCAGTTCGTTTACTTGCTAGAGATGGTGACCCGGATTAAGTCATCATGTTCAAATCGCATAAACCTTCCGTAGCTCAACCTTAGTTGAGGTTATGTTGGAAAGCTCTCAATCGGTAGGCAGAGCTCCCTCCTCCATCGAGTTGTCGTAGTTCTTAAAGAGCAGGGAGGCGAGTTGTGCAGCGAGCTCATTTCCCTTGAAACACATGGCCTCGCCGTGAGGACGCGGCTCAGAAGGGGCTAGGAAGGGATATCCCCGTCAGAATTTAATTAAGGCTAATTACTATTGTAGAAATTATTTCTTGGCGTCCAATTGTATATTTGAGGGATCAGAGAAGAAACGTAAATCAAAATTTATAATATTCGGTGGTTAAATTGTGATCTTTAAGCTACTTTTAGTAAGTATATTAATTTGAGGGGCTCTGAGTGGTCTAGGTAGGGATTGGCCCCTTTAAAAATGGCCTGCATTTCATTGATTAGCATCACCACAGGACTGCACGTGACTTTATGTTATTTGCTAATTCAGTTGACGTCAATATTGCTAGGTGGAATTTGCATGTAGGTGCCATTTTGTCGTGAAGCACGCCGTTGTTCACACCAGAACGGCGGCTCTCATTGTTGTGACTATATTTCCGATAAATTTGCTAATCTCTTGCTGTTTTCTTCTAGCATGTGGAAGCCTTCATCAACAAGAACTATAAGAAGAAAAGCTAAGTGCGATTATCTTGCATTTAAGCGTCAAATTATCCTCAAATGTCAGACGACTTTGATATTTTGGTGCGTAAACCAAGCCATTTTTATGTTTTTGACGCACGTCTGTGAACTTGTATGTTTGATGTCTTATTTGTAGTTTCTTTTAAAGAAACTAAGTATGCTAGACAGTAAATAACTTTTGCAGGGTATTAAAGCTGCATGTATGACGCTAAAATTGTAGAGATTGCCGAAGAAATCGAACTAATTACAGAAGTCCAAATTCATTGCTTTTTGGTGACAGTATAATAAGGATACCTCAGGCATCGCAGATCATCTGGATGCAACTGATGGCAACTGAATTTCTGCTGACCAGTGTCGCACACGTTCTATGTTGTGAATACAACAGGTAATTGCATTCGACCTTTAAAGAGACTTGTTTGCATTCTCTGCATAAAAGTAGTAAATAAATGAATAAATAAATTTTATATTAGAGGCTAAGAGGGCCTTCGTGATTGCAAAGTTAGTGCTGTTGAAAAATAAATACAAAGTTGATAAATTCTGCTCTCCGTGAAACAACCACATAGGCAGCGGGAGCGTTTAGTAGTGTTGGTAGATTAATTTATTTTCATCAACATATCGTCGTTTTAAAATAGTAGTCAACACTCTCTGAAACGCATGGTGAACTAAGGAGGAAGCAGTGAAAAAAATCTCCTACCATTAAAGCTGGAGCGGAGTTCAGCGAACCTCCGCTTAAAAATACAGAACGTAGGAGAAAAAACTGCTTCAACAAAATTAAGGGGGTTGGTTGAGAGGACTGATTGTAGTGCAAATAAGACAGGACTGTTGATGAGAACGTACGAGGGTTGGAAACGCTTCTTGTATTTGGAGAAATCATATAACAGCCGAGGCTGTCGTTCACCACTGTAACACCACCCGACTGGCTTCGTGGTCAACCATCAGGGAGGTGAGACCGGAGGAGGCCATCGCGGACAACGGGGTCGACAAGAGAGTGAAGGGCAGAGTCAGCTGATCATCAACGAAATGCCGGAGATGCGACCTTGTAGACTGCGGAGTGCAACAACGACATGGCGAAAACAGCAGAACCGCCATGAGCATGACTAAAGACCATGAAGCCTATCGTAAGGGTTGTAAAACGGAGAATGGAGAAAACGGCAATGATGACTGGGCAGAGAAGTGGACGAAAAATCGTTGCAAATATCACTCAAAAGAGGAAGAAATAGACATATATGGAAAAAATTTTACATAAGCATAACCACCTCAGATACCAGGGGGACCCTTTTCAAAATTCAAAAGTTGTGTGTTTGAGAAGGAGACGGATAACAAGGACTTTATATCTTCCGAAGTTAAGTGTTTACGTAATTTGACTTTAAAAACTGCTCATTTAGACGACAGCCTAATTTCGAGGGGAATGATATTCCAGAGGAAGGCATATTTGGAGGCAAAGAAGTGAGAATGGTTCAAACTTGAGCTAAAGTGGGGTGCAATTATCCTGGACGAATTATGTGTGGCATAAGGTCTATCTGTGGGAATGAGAGTGTTGATTCGTGGAAGGTTAGGGGTAGAGTTAACGCGAAAGAGGAAACAGAGGCCCGCTTCGAGTCTTCTGACCCAAAGAAATGTCATGTTCGCTAACTGACATATCTCCGTATAAGAAATAGTGGATCGAGGAAGAGCGAATATTTTGCGAGTAAATACCTTCTGTACATTTTCAATCTTACCACGGTCAGAAGCATTCATTAGACCAAAGAGGGGACAACAATATTCTAGGATGGGTAGAACATACATGCGATAAAGTTTTAACTTTATTTCCAGCAGGAAGAATTTGTGTGATATAAAACCACCTATCTGTGCAGCCTTCGCAGATATTCGATCCGCATGAGGCGACAATGCTAGTTTATTTGTGTAGCTTAGACCTAAGTCTTTTATAGTGGATCGTTCTAAAAGTGGAGTATTTTGAAAGACTAGGGGACGAGAAAGCTTGGCGGGACCGAAACACATGAAACTACACTTAGATGGAGAGAATTCCATCTGCCAGTTAGCACTCCAACGTGAGAGTGTAACAAGGTCTGTATTTATTTTATCAACGCATATACTTGCCGTCTCCTTAGAAAATGAGTATATGTATTTAAGAACGCCTGCCTAAATGAGACTGTGTGAATTTTTCGGAACAGTCGAAATTTCGTTTATGTATAGAATGAAGAGTAAAGGACCCAAGACAGTGCCTTGAAAAACGCCACTCGTGATCAGCTGAGCAGTGAAGTAACTATCACTTACTAGGACCTTCTGATTGCGGTTAGACAAGAAGGAACCGATGAAGTCGACGAGAGGGGCACGGATGCGAATGGCTTCCAATTCTACCAGAAGCCGTCTGTGTGGTACCGTGTCGAAGGTTTTGCTCAGGTCAAAGTAGATAACAACCACGGATTGCCGCTCGTTGTGGAGGGAAGTGACGTGGTTAAAAAAAGCTAAGTGGCACGTCTCGCGTGATCTTCCGGGTAGAAAACCATGCTGCGAGTCGCTTAAAAACTTATTTTTAGGCAAAAATCGAGAATTTGATCCAAAATTATCGTCCGAAGAAGTTTAGCTAGGGCCGAGGTTTTATGAACACAACGGTAGTTTGTAGTGGCTTCATCACTACAAATATACAAAACGTCTTAGCAAATACGCGATGAAAACTTTCGAGGGTAGACTAACTGCTAATAAGGGATTTACCAGACTATTCTAGTGGAAAAGTCGCAAAAATCCAGTAAAGAGATTGACGATGAAGATTAGAAATGATACAACTCACTTAGATCCTTCACGATCCTAGTCGGCAGTAGTCAAGTAGTCGACTTGCCAAAGGATAACTCTGCGAGGACTCGATCCAAGTTCGTTGGGCTGTGAGTTGCAAAATGGGGAGAAAACTCGTTTGCAAATTGTCGCTGGATTCTCCTGGAGCCCGAGAGTGATCACCAGAGAGGTGTCGTTGAAGGGCAAAATAAACAGCGGCAGGTGAGGAGAGAATTGAGCTGTGGAGGGTGATTAGCAAGATAGTTGCTAGCACGCGTCAAAACCGAAAGTGTGAAAAAGTGTTGTATTTAGTTTTAACAAACTTGGTTATTGATAAATTTAAACAACACGTAAGTAGGGCCAAGAGCCCACAAGTTATTTATGTCCGAACGAGATCCTGATTTAAAGACTGGAAGAATAATGGATGTCTTCCAAGTATCAGCAAAGAAACCATTTGAGAGATAGACTGAAAATATATGGCTAAGTAATTTGGGGAAGGTCGACACTCTTTTGATAACTGAATTGGGGATACCATCAGTTCCCGCTGAGTGCGAGTTTTTTAGACGAATTATATGCTTACGAATTAATTCTATGGAGAAATCAATGTTCCCAAGAGTATTGTCTGAGTATGTTTGAAACGACGGGACTGGTTCGGATTCTGTCGTAAAATTCTTCACAAAGAAAGCATTGAATAATTCAGCCTTATCAGACTAATCTAGTAAAAATGTTTTATTTTCATTAAGCAATGGGGGTATTTCAATTCCTCGTTTTGCGGAGGACCTACGACAAAACAGTTTTGTCAACCGATTTTGCAGAGTTTAACTCACTCAGGGCGAAAGATTTCCTGTGCTGGTCACGCGCAAGACGAATCTTTGACGCTAATTTGAAGATCTCTGCGATCCTTAAATGCACAGACAGCGAACTAGTAGATCGATCTTTCAGCTGCCTCCTTAATTTCTTTAGTCTGGGCAAAAGAAAATGAGGGAAGATCGATTCTGGTGTGTAGGGTTTTTCAATTTTATTGGGCACAAATTCCAGCATTTTATTAGAAACGACTGACATGAGTTCAGAAAGATATGCAGCGTCGTTTATGGAGTAGAGGCTCTGCAAATCTAATGAATCAAGAAAATTTTTGATTGAGCTAATATCTGTGAGGTCATACGCGTGAAAGGTACGACTAGCACTAGCCTTTTCCGTAGAAGGAAGCGAAAGACAACAGTGAATTAATGCGTGATCACTTTAGAAGATGTCCTGCTTAAAATCAACGAAGAGAGGGGCAATACCGTTTGTGAAAATCAGCTAAAGGATATGATTCTGTCTTGTTGGGGAACTAAGCAGTTGAGACCAGTTAGAACATTAATGGTATCTAGGAAAGGCTGAAAAATAGGTCGACAATAGTTTGAAAGCCAGTCGATTTCAGGAAAATTAAAATCGCCAGCAATAATTTTAACTTCGAAAGAGGATTCTGAAATAAACTTGAATATTTCACACAAATTTGCATCTTCTTCAGATGAAGAGTTAGAAGGATTATATACACATCCGATAATCGCCTTTTTCCGGGGCGACAGGATAAGAGAAGCGAAACAGTAATTTCCAGAGAAGGACGTGCCTAAATGACGTTCTAATATAGAGAAGACAACCACAACCACCACGTTTATTACTGCTATCGTGACGATAGACATCACACTCGTCTATGATACGGGAGGAGTCAGAAATGATTGGATGGGTCCAAGATTCTGTTATGCATATAACATCGGGTGTCGTCTCAAAAGCAATAGCTCGCAGTTGAGCCATTTTATTTATAACAGACTTTGACCTTAGTAAAGCTTTTGACAAGGTGCCTCATAGGTGCCTTTTAGTGAAACTGGAAGCCCTAGGCATCAGGCCTCCCCTCCTCGATTTCATTGCCTCCTACCTGTCTAACCGCAGCCAGAAGGTCTTAGTAGGCAATAGCTACTCGATGCCTCAGCCGATCACGAGTGGTGTATTACAAGGCACGGTTTTAGGTCCCCTCCTTTTCATTCTTTACATAAATGAAATTTCAACAGTGCTAACTAATTCGGAAAATTTCATTTATGCTGATGACCTTAAGTGTATTTACTCATTTTCTAAGGACACGGCCAGTACTTGTGTTGATAAAGTTAACGCAGACTTGCGTACTCTCTCAAGTTGGAGCGCAACATGGCAGATGGAGTTTTCTCCATCAAAATGTAGTTTCTTGAGTTTTGGTCCCGCAAGGCTTCCTGGACCCATTATCTTCCAAAATAGTCCACTGTTAGAAAGATCTACGATAAAGAATTTGGGTCTTTCTTACACGAATAAGCTTGCATTATCACCTCATGCAGATCGAATTTCTGCCAAGGCCGCACAGATATGTGGGTTTATATCGTATAACTTTTTCCTTCCAGAAATGAAGTTAAAACTATACCGCATGTTTGTTCTTCCTATACTAGAATACTGCTGCCCGCTTTTTGGCCTCATGACCCAGCATGACCGTAGTAAGATTGAAAAGGTTCAGCGAGTTTTCACTCGTAAAATATTTTCTGTTTCTGGGTCTGATATGTGTTATACAGATAGGTGTCAATTAGCAAACATGAAATTTCTTTGGATAAGAAGACTCGAAGCTGGTCTATGCTTTCTGTTTCGCGTTAACAATAGTCCTAATCTCCCACAAATTAACGCTCTCCTTCCAGTTGACCGATCTTACGCCACTCGTAACTCTTCCATGATAATTTTACCACCCCGTAGCTCCACATCTAACCGTTCTCGCTTTTTTACCTCCAAATATGCTTTTATTGGGAACAACCTTCCTCTCGATATTAGACTGTCTTCTACACTGTCGATTTTTAAAGGCAAATTATATAAGCATTTAAATTTAGAGGAAATAAAGTCGTTACTGTCTGTTTCCTTTCCAAACGCGCAAGTTGTAGATTTTGAAAAGGGTCCTCCTGGCATTTGAAGCTCTTCCCAGGATACTAAAATGGTTTCTAAATATGTTAGCATTTCCCTCTGCAGAGTCAAGCATCACTTCCAAGGGCTGCGAATTCTTCTCCGTTTTTGCAACCTTCGCTGTGGTCTTCGCGATTGGCTCTGGAATCTGGTGGGTCGCAACTCGATGATGTTGCCTTGACTTCTACTGCCTTCTCCTGCCTTCCGGATGACCCCTTCCTAACTCAACGATATATTATTTTTTCCCATGACCATAAACGTCCCGAACCCTCAACATCAGGTCCCAAACTAACCACATCAAACCCTTTTACCTATTAAGGCAGTTTTTTCTCCTAAACTTTTTTGAACTCGGTGGCCCGCTGAACTCTTCCACCGATCTAGGAGTTTTTTTTACTGCCGATGACAATTATTTATAAGAGTTCACTGCTTATCATTATTATTTTTATTTTCACGATAGCACTAAGTTTGTAATGACAGGGCCCCTTGGGCCCTAAATATACAAATTATTATTATTATTATAGACCTGGCATTAAGCAGTATGAAATCTAGTGTGTTTTGAGTGGCAGGACTATGGTTATTGTGATTCATAAAAAAGAATTTGAAGGTGGGTAGGCAAACTCTAGGCCGTTATTATTTGTAGAATAAGTACTGACGGGTATGGAGCTGTTAGCATACGGGTAGCCAATAATGGATGGCTGATAAGGTCTGAGATATCTAGGGGCCTCAATTTCTGGCAGGGAAAAATTTGGAGAGGATAAACCAAAATAAGCTTCTGGGGCGTTTGGAGGAATGGGGGGGAGGCGAGAAGGCATGTAGAAGTTTGCAGATTTGGGTGGTAGAGGATGGGTAAAGGAACTGATAGGGGGGAACGGTGACATAAATTTAGTGTTGGGGCCGCTCGCGTAAGGACTAGTGGTCTTAATCAGTAAATGTCCTGTACGGCAACTCCGATTAGATTTAAAACTATTCCAGTTTGGGTTTTGCCATGCAGATTAAATTTTTCGTGGTTCGGGCCCGGCGTGTTCAATAACGCACTATAAGGGGGAATAATATGACTCGCACGGTCAAGGGAGGATCTAGGTTGTGGTGGGGAAGCGCTCGGTCTAAACGCTTTCGATGGTGTTGACGACATTCTTGATGAGCTTGTTGCCGAGTTAGAGGCAGCGGAATTTATCGATCGTTGGATAGAGAATGTAATAAGACTAGTTTTAATCGTAGTAGATGATGGAGCGGTGGGGCTTGACGGTCCCGACATCATTTCTAAATATCGGGAAATGCGACCCTGTTGAGCAAAGATTGAGTCCACCTCGATTGGTGAAAACAAATTAACTAGGATGGGCGGGTTTTTGCTACGCGATTGGAGGCGTGTGGCTTCTGCAATTTTGTAGTTGAAACCACCCGAACATAGAAAATCTTTTGCAATATCCAAAGGGTGACTTAATATGGAGGCATTTTTAGCATAAAGTTAAAGTTTCGCTTTTTTCTATCAAAAGCTTCCGTAGTTATAAGATGGACGAGAGATTCTAACTTTTTACAATCTTGCGAGGGCACAGCTGATAACTTACCATCAAACAAATTGCCTAGTATTGACAAAACAGAACCAAACTTCATCATGAAGTCATTACAGTTCTGTAATGCAGATACATCAATTTGCTTAGCCTTGAACATGGGCTGCATGTTGATATAAAGGCATTGACTAGTAGGCGTGGTCAGGCACCGCTTGGGTCTGGCAGCAGATATCTTACGATGAGCTATAATTTTCGTTCTCATAATTTTGATGGAAATCTGCTTTAAATGTGAGACGATTTTGAAAAACTCAGCCTATATGATTTTACCCCAGCTGGTTGTTAAAATCCGTTAAAATTGTTTAACAAACTTTATTAGTTATGTCGTTCAGAAAAAACCAGTTGATGTGATTTTCAGATTATGACTTACGACAAATAATCAGAGTTAACTTAGCCAATACTGTAGCTATTTTTTAATAAGCACTTTCAAATTATTTGAAAAAGTGTATTCAATATTGGGAAATGACTCAGCCTTTGAAGGTCTCGAGAATATTCGGATCTGGAAGATTTTTGTTACTAGGCCGCGAATTTGTTGGTTTGAAGAGGTTGCGTTCGGTTTGAAGAGGTTGCGTCTCGGTAGAATTGGTTGGAAAACAAAATCTTCTTAAATTCCGACTTCAAAAGATCATCCATGCAAGAAAAATAATTCCAGAGACGCAGGAAAAAATTCTATACGCACGGTTGCAGCCACAATATCCTATATCGTAAGTGCTGGGGGATATCGGTGTAGAAATGTCCTAGGAGGAGCGCGGGGAAATATCGACTGTGATATACCATTGTTTTTTTGAGTCACTTGCATTTGTAATTTATCCTTATCTCCCGATGAGATTGTGGATAAACCCCCAAGTTGCCCTTCTTAGTCGATTTTGAAGTAATATTTGCTTTAAATATTCGTAGAATTGTTCATGAGCCTTTCTAGCAAATTTTAAAAAGTGCACCAGTTTACCTCTAATCAACCAATTCCTTTTTATCAGAAACAAGTTGCATATGGCAAACGCAATGCTTCGTGTACATACGTTAGAAGAGTCGGGAACCGCACCACAGTGGCCCAACTCCTTTTTTAATCGGATAATTGAGTATATACAAGGGAGATAGGCAAAGCCTTTGTAAGCCCTATTTACAGACAGATGCTGTCAGATCATGCATGCATGTCCCCTGACGATTTTAAATACCATGATCATATCTCCTCTGTATTGCTTATAATAGCGAGGAAAAAGATGGAGCCTTTCTAGACGAACTTCATATGGGAGACCTCCTAAGCTGCTGACTAGCTTGGCCGCCCTTCTCTGGACTTTCTTAAGCATTGCGTAACCTTTCTTCATCCAGGGGCACCACGTCTGGACGCAATACTCTAACATCGGCCAAACAAATGTTCCGAAGACTCACCCAAAAAGCTCCCCATCAAAATAGACGAAGGACCTTCTGATCGCTCCGAGGATGCCCATAGCCTTCTTTGCGGTTTTAGCACAGTGAGTTGACGGTTTGAGGTTGGGCGTCATGCATACACCTAGATCCCGTAGTTCGTTCGCAAGCTCGAGTTGGTGACGTCCGATCGAGTAGTCATACTCGATTAGTATCAACTTTCTGTGACTAGACCGTAAGCGGATTACTTGGCATTTGTTGAAAATGAGCTGCAGTAGCCACTTTTCACACTAATTCTGCAAAGGATCCAAGTCATTTTGTAAGGTCTGTCCATCCTCTGAGCTTTCAATTGACTTGCAAATCTTTAGATCGTCTGCAAACATGACTTTCTTACA
>JAYGXS010000009.1:18418747-18472222 GCA_036362985.1 Ligula intestinalis
TGCTTTGTCGATTGTTATCGGAAATATGATGAATGAATGCAGGTGTTTCTTCGATCTTTTCAAGGAACAATTAAGTTCCGCTTTGCCAAGGAGCTCACTCCGCACACTGTTAATCACCATCTCATAATGATAAAGGCTATATGATAAAGAAGGGAATCCGACAAAGCAAAGGGAGACCAGAATGTCCATTTCTGGCTTTTTAGCCGTCATCAACCAGTCGTACCCAATCTCGAGGGTTGGCTTTCCCGAAATTTGCCATGGCATTGGAGACGCTGCCTCTAGTCCACGAGTCCCCTGCTTTTCCGGTTGTTATCGGTAATATGATGAATGAATGCAGGTGTTTCACCGATCCAGTCAAGGAACAATAATGTACCACTTTGCCAAGGAGCTCGCAACTCAAACGCTCAATGACCGTCGCATAGTGACAAAGGTGATGTAATGCAGAAGCGGATCTGACAAAGCAAAGGTAGACCAAAATGACAATTTCTGGCTAATAAGCTGTCATCAGCTAGTCATACCCAATCTCGAGGGTTGGCACCCCCGCGATTTGATCCTGGGACCTCCGGTCGCTGCATAAGAGACGCTGTCTCTTGTCCACGGTTCTCCTGCTTTGCCGGTTGTGATCGGTAATATGATGAATGAATGCAGGTGTTTCTTCGATCTTGTCAAGGAACAATTGAGTTCCGCTTTGCCAAGGAGCTCACTACGCACACTCTCAATCACCATCTCATAATGATAAAGGCTATATGAGAAAGAAGGGAATCCGACAAATCAAAGGGAGACCAGAATGTCAATTTCTGGCTTTTTAGCCGTCATCAACCAATCGTACCCAATCTCGAGGGTTGGCTTCCCCGAGATTTGATCCCGGGACCTCGAGTCATTGCATTAGAGACGCTGCCTCTAGTCCACGGGTCCCCTGCTTTGCCGGTTGTGATCGGTAATATGATGAATTAATGCAGGTGTTTCACCGATCCAGTCAAGGAACAATTAATTTCTGCTTTGCCAAGGAGCTCACTACGCTAAATCTCAATGACCGCAGCACAGTGACAAAGGTGATATGATGAAGAAGCGGATCCAAATAAGCAAAGGGAGACCGGAATGGCCATTTCTGGATTATTAGCAATCATCTGCCAGTCATACTCAATCTCGAGGGTCGACATTCCCGAGATTTGAATCCGGGTCCTTTGGTCATCGCGTTAGAGACGCTGTCTCTAGTCCTTGGGTCCCCGGCTTTGTCGGCTGTGATCGGGAATATGAAGAATGAACGCAGTTTTCTCACGAATCTAGTGAAGGAACAATTAAGTACCAGTTTGCCAATGAGATTGCTACGCGAATTCTCAATGACCGTCTCATAGGAATAAAAGTAGTATGATGAAGAAACGGATCCTTCAAAGCAAAGGCAGACCAGAATGGCCATTTCTGGCTTATTAGATATCATCAGCCAGTCATACCCAATCTCGAGAGTTTGCTTCCCCGAGATTTGATCCCGGGACCTCCGGTCATTACATAAGAGACGCTGTCTCTAGTCCACGGGTCCCCTGCTTTGTTAGTTGTTAACAGAAATATGATAAAAAGCATGCAGGTGTTTCATCAATCTAGTCAAGGAACAATTAAGTTTCGCTTTGCCAAGGAGCTCGCTACGCAAACTCTCTATGACCGTCTCATAGGGATAAAATTGATATGATGAAGAAACGGATCCGACAACGCAAAGGGAGACCGCAATGGCCATTTCTGGCTTATTGGCTGTCATCAGCTAGTCATACCCAATCTCCAGGGTTGGCACCCCCGCGATTGGATCCTGGGACCTCCGGTCATTACATAAGAGACGCTGTCTCTAGTCCACGGATCTCCTGCTTTGTCGGTTGTGACCGGGAATATGATGAATGAATGCAGGTGTTTCACCGATCTAGTCAAGGAACAATAAAGTTCCGCTTTGCCAACGAGCTCACTACGCACACGCTCAATGACCATCTCATAACGATAAAGGCTATATGATAAAGGAGGGAATCCGAAAAAGCAAAGGGAGACCAGAATATCCATTTCTGGCTTTTTAGCTGCCATCTGCCAGTCATAACCAATCTTGGGGGTTGGCATTTCCGCGATTTGATCGAGGGATCTTCAGTTATTGCGTTAGAGACGCTGATGCTAGTCCACGGATCCTCTGCTTTGTCGATTGTTACCGGAAATGTGATCAATTAACGCATCTGTGTCTCACCGATCTAGTCAAGGAACAATTAAGTAACAGTTTGCAAGGAGCTGTCTGTAATCCAGAGAAAACAAGTCGAGATTTACCAAGCGTTTCTCATAAGGAAGGTATCCTTGGCCACGTGCTAGTTTTGTTGCTCGTCGTTGGACCTTTTCAAGGGTTCTTCGATCTTTGACTGTCCAAGGTCTCCAGGCTTGAATGGCAAATTCCAATTATGTTTTCTATTGCTCCCTAGTTTTATCACCCAATATTTTATCTTTTTAGGAATCACATTGTCCTTTGCAGGTCATGGACTCCAGGCCTATGCGCCCTATTCTAAGGGGAAACAAATGACAGTGGCATGCACTTTTATGTTTTTCGACTTATCATCCCTCTCTTCTGCGAAAGTCTCTGTATATTGGTTGGATCAGGAATCCAAGCCGTCGGGCTACTATACACCATATTCCAGCGATCGCACACCTACTAGGGGACCCCATCGCCGATCGACTGCACTGGGAGGCGATTCTGCGTGCATGCGCATGGAGATAACCGCCTAAGCTAGCAGCAAGACAGACCGAGAATTTACTGATGCCTGAGCCTCGGAGTAGTATTCACTCGATGGTTGTAGCGATCTGGCATGGCTCATTTTTTGCCGCTTTTATCTTCAATGATGGACTTGTAGGGACCTCGTATTCTAGGTCATGCTTTCCACGCACGCCCAAAGGACATGTCTGTTTCTCGTGTCCACTAAGCACCTACGGACCAGAGCCTGTCATAGGCCGGTTTAAGTCACGGACGTGCGTTCACCCTCTGTCTGTTCTAACTGGCTAACCACTTTCCAAGGCCAGTTGACAAAGGACCTTCTTTCGGTGACTGCTTACGCCCAGACACTACCAGAACCGGCAACCTCACTGCCTCTATGCAGACTCCGGATCCGGCTACCTTACTGTCGGCCTGGTACTTCGGACTGGCCAACCTTCCTGGCTAGACTGCACGTATCTGCGAGTCACTTACCCATTACTCATACTCTACTCCTTCTTTACTCCGTTAAAATATTCATAAAACTCAGATTTTTAACGTTTTATCTACTGGTTTATAGCCGTCGGGATACGTCTATCTTCTATTACTCGGCCGGACTATTTCGTATCCTCCAAGAGCTTAAAATGATAGAAGGTGTTTTCCAACAAAATTTTTACCCTAGTTGACTTATTGATAAGAGATTAACCGAAAGACTGCTAAAGCCCTCGATGTTAACAGCAGAGAGAGAAAGGCTTTATATCAAGACCCCATTTCAAGGAAAGGCGCCAAAGGAACTTCCAAGAAGGTGCCCGAGTCCAGCTGCATCAAACACCCTTCCAGCAGCCGACGCCCGTGTGCTGTTCTCGACTACTCTCTACTATACAGAAAAAGAAGAAGAAGAATAGTGCTATATTGAGGATTGTAAAACCCTAAACTTTCAGCAAAAATGGTTCCATTCACGGAGGGAAGTGGGCGCCCGGGCCTTGCAAGCCAAAGGCGCCATGCGTCATCGGCTGATCTTGGGTTCCAAGTAGCTGCTAGGGTCCACTGCAGACCTTTTTGCGGTGACGGCCTTCGCTCGGAAACCCCAGAACCAGCGATCGCACTGCCGGTATGTGGACTACGGATCCGGCGACCTTACTGTAGGCTTGGGACTTCGGACTGACCAACTTCTATGGCTAGACTGCACTCACCTGCGAGTCACTTACCCATTACTCAGACTCAATGCCATTTGCACTTACTTAAATTATTCATGACACTCTGGCCTTCTACACATTATCTTATTTACTCAATTATAACCGTTGGGATAAGTTAATCTTCTATTATCCGGTCGGATTAACTCTTATTCTACAGACTCCTAATCTCAAGTTTGCCAGCTCAGATTAATGGTTTTGATGAGCGTATAGTCTGCTTGTTGTTCTCTAGTTATAACAGCGGTACCATCAGCCCACTTAATCAGAAATTAGGGTGCCATCATTTGAGTTTGATGTGTGACTTAGAAAAGCGGAGTGTAGACAACACCAGAGGCCTGTAGACAAACTCCTAATCTCGAGTTTGTTAGCTGAGATGAATAAGGGAATGGTTTCGACGAGCATATAATCTGCATGTTTTTCCGTAGTTATGACAGCTGTAACCTCAGCTCATTGAACCATGTGAGTACGAAGAGTGACTTAGAAAAGCGGAGCGTAGACAACATCCGAGACCTGTGGACAAATTGCCAAAACCCTGGGATGGTGGCGTCCTTTAAGGCCTGTTGAAGGCGCACCCTCTGTACAGCTGTGCACGTGGACAAAAAACTGGACTGATGTGGTTTGCCAACAGCAGTGCGTTAAGCGCTGAAACAACGTGGATGCTGGTTGTTAGGAGTCTAGCCTTACCAAATTCTAGCCACAATGCGGGCTCTCCTGAGGCGTCGTGCCTGCCACCGACTTCCTTCGAGGTCATATGCCTTCGCGATTGTTGCGCCCACGCATTGACTGTCCAAATACAATGACCTTACCCTCCGGAGAGGACACAAACGCACGCGAAACTACGCACGTGCCAACTGGTCACAGTTCCTCAAGGGCCACTTAGGTGCGCCACACGGCAGGTGACCTTAACCCAACGCGCCCAATCAGGCGAGAAGCGAACGCGCTTGACAATCACTAATACACCACTGTCACATCTCAGCCAGCGAGTTGCAGAAGGACTGCGAGGACACCGTCAGTCCGCGCCCCATAACCCAACTCGCCCCGCAGCGGGGACATTCAGCGCGCTGGAGACCAGCCAGCGGCAACTGCCTACCGATACAGCAACTCTGGGTTTTTTACACAATTAATCCTCCTCCGGATGGATTCTAAAGTTACGCTCTTTTTATTGTGTTCTTCCTAGGGGATTCAAAAAGGTGTACTTCCACGGTGACACCACGGGGTGCCACCGTTACGACACCGCTTCCATAGAAACTGCATGACCCGAAAGTAAGACACGAGAATAGGAACCCCCGGTCCGGAGGCACTGTGCTAATTTTCAGGTGTGTGTGTGTGTGTTCGACCATCGGTTTCGATGAATTCCACCAAGTGAACCAACAGGTTGGTACAGTAGGTGACGGCCTCAGGAGTTAGTTTTAAATTGATAGAGGACGTAGTTAGCGGCTCCGCACTCCCATGAGTTTCGAAGAGACTAGACGAGTCAGGCGTGGGCTGCTGTATCAAATGCAAGCCAATACACCACCTAACCTAGTCTTAAGTGACAGTACCCTTTCGTGCTGGTACCACTGTACTATCTATCCTCACTCACCCATAGTAGGTGTGAACACAGGCCCAAGGAGGCCGAGACTGATACGGCTACTACTGTACCTACTACTTCTGGCTAACGACGCAGCCAAGTCTCAGAAGCAGTACTATCTCTGATGCTAAAATTTGTTAGAAGTGACGCTGATTTGAGTAAGCTCTGGGGCGCATACCCCTTTGTCTCAACAAGGAGTGTGACTCTGTGTTAGAACTATTTCATGCAAACACATGCGTTGACCCTGAGCAGAAAAGCGTTTGCCTTAGTTTTCACCCTCTCAACTCTAGCCATCAGGTTGTGTCTTCTTAGATACTAAGATACTACTGCTATAGGTACGTGCCTATGCTACGAGGGCTAGTTTTTATTACTCATGTATGGTAAGGCCAGTAGATAGTATACTATAAGTATTTCTTGTGTGTGTTTTTCAAGCAGTGGCACCTAATATGCACTCGAAATCTGTGTGAGGTAATGGGGATTAGCATTTGTATAATAATAGGGCGCTTATAAAGTAATGTACAAGCCCTACCATGCACTTATGTCATGCAGTTTTCCGTCTATAGCCCAATTACAGACCTACCACAGTATTCATCTATAGCTTGGACTTTTCAGAACCCCTGCTCGTATCCCGTTGATCCCAGCATGTTGTGAGAATGGGGGTGTAGGGTATTCCGAGTAGAAACCCAACTTCAGTAACTGTCAAACCAGAGTGCTGGAAAACAAGGCTGGTACTGCTACTGATATTTCTAATACTACTAAGTCGGGGTACAGCTGGTCGGTAGCATTTCTGGTACTATTTTTGACTTAATAAAGTTATAGCCAGCTAGGCTTTAAAGTGATCTAGATTAGAATTTGGTGTAACTAATAAGGCAATTTAACTACTGCTGTCACATTTTACAAAGTTTGGACCAGGATACTGCTGCTAGAGGTAATATGCCACTGCTAAGAGTGTTAATTCTAGTAATCATAGTAAGGTAGTACTATATTCTTAAAATTGTATCGATAGTTGACATGACAGTCTAAGTCAGTGCAGCAGGAATAAGGAAATATTAGGGATGCTGGTAGCAATAGTGATAGTGGTAATTCCAATAAAAGTATTCAACGTTCAGTAGTAAGACATGCATCGTAATTTATCAATTTATTATAACAGGTATAAGCTTACCGCGATACAAGTACGGTACTAGAGGGCTACAGTGTTGCTGAAATTGCAATAGGCTAAAGGTTTGACTAGGCTTTGAGGACTAGACTGTACTATCAGAGCTTATGGAATCTAGCTGAGAGACTTGACTGCGTACGCTAAGAGGTACATTTGTGTATAAACTGTATGATGAAGTTACTACCAGCTAGATTATAAGTATGTCTTTTTAATAGAACGAATTTACTACTGTGGTTAGGACAGCTAGACTATACTGAAATAATTAAAGAATAGCAAGCTTACGCGCATTTTAGGCTTCATGCAGGCACATGTTTCCGCGTCTTCATCTGGTGACTGTGTGATACACCGGTGTTGTCTTGAGAGCATGCGTCCTCTGTGTGAGTTTGCAGATCAGAAAATTTAGACAGGGTGATTTGGCCGTACATCTAGCAGATTTGCTTGTCTTACGAGCTATGTAGTCGTTTACGTCGATTGAGCACCCTGATTGGGTTTTGAATAGCCATTGACTGCCAGATTTGTAGGTTAGCGAGTGCGCCCACTTAAAGGTCCCTAGACTCCTCGAACACGTTAAACGTGCTTGTTTGGTTTTTCATATGTAAGGCCAATGGAATCACACTTGTATCAATGGTCTAGTTTGAATGTGGTTAACCCCCAGGTAGCTAGCTCGGCGTAACTTCTGTTCAGTAGGGGCGCATCTTGCTCTAGAAACTAGCTAAGCTGGATGAGAAAACAAGCATCCAATATTTTGCAATAAGCAGATAAGTTGGGAACATGAGCCTACGATCGTCCTCCTTTTCGCCCGAGATGCATGTGTAGTACATACGGGCATTTTCCTTTCACTGGTTGTGTCTAGTACATCGTTCCTCCACCATGTGGGAGGCACAGATCAGCAGGTGTGTACAGATTTGCCATTTGATGGCAGTTGTGTGGTTATCCCGAGCAGGTTGTCTGTTTGGAAGCTGTTAGCGCGTTTTTGACGGCTATTGCCGATCGGGCACTATGATTGGCTTGCGAGAGGCCAATGGCTATCCCCTTTGCAGATGAGCCTGTGTCCGAGTAGGCCCTAGAATTCTAAATTGAGGCCCCTCTTACTCTATATGTTAGCGCAGAAGGTTAGAAACGTGTTTCCCATATTGTTGTAATATCTTGGTGAGAAAGCAATCATCCAATATTACACTATAACCACACCAGATGGGAATATGTGCTTACCATCCCCCGTTTGTTTGCCATATATGACTAGATAAGAAACCCGTGTTTTCCTTTCGGCGTTTTTTTCGAGTGCGTCCACTGCGTGCGGAGGAACGTAGGTCAGCAGATACGTGCAGATCTGGCATTGTGATGGCAATTGTGCGGCTATCCCGAGCGGGGTCCCCGTTGGCTATCTGTCAGCGCGTTTTGACGGCTATTATCGATCGAGTGCTATGATTGGCTTGCGAGAGGCCAATGGATATCCCTTTTGCAGGTGAGCATGGGTCCGACTAAACAAGTAGGCGCCTTAATTTCGATCGTAAACATCAAGCTACTTTGTGTGATGGTGTTAGAGTCGCTTAAAATAATACCTCTAAAATCTTCACCAGCGACATCGTCATCATCATCATGTTCGGCATTTATGGTTTTAGGTCCCCTTTAACACCATCGAAGTAAGTCAACTAGATTGAGATTTAGTTAGGTTAATTGTTGTGTTTAGCTGCTAAGACGTACCTGCAAGGTCTGCAGTGAGCTAAAGCTTAGAAACTAGGATAATGGGACAAGTCCAAACTAGTATAGCTGAACAATCATGAAATAAGAGAATCAACTGCATATGCTAATGTATGCACTAGCGTCTGAACTAAGTAATGAGTTATTAGCCAAGCAGCTTGAAACAGAGGTGGATGAGTAATCTTCTTTTTTAAGTTTTAATTTACTTAGCGCAGGAATCTAAATCGTAAACTCATCTAGGAGGACCAGACTGAACTAGAACAGAGCCATTCAAGATCTGAGTTAAGGTATGCTTACTGCATCATTTAACCTACTCTTATGGCTAGTGCGAGCACAGCGAGATAGGTAGGTTATTTGGTGTAGTAACTTCGGTGTTGTGTATGGGGAAACGTGAACATTATTTTGTCAACTCGTATCCCGAGTAATTTTTGCCGTTTCTTGATCTGGCCCATTTTTTCTCACGCGCGAAGTTCGCGCGAGTCGTTTAGGGGGCACAATGTGGTTAGTTCAGTGAAATAATTACCCAGTAGTAGCACCGTCCTGCGAGCGCTTCCATTTCTAGTGCTAGCGATGCATTTAAGATGCTGAGATCAAGCCACGTCCATTGCTATGACCTGGCTGCTATTCCACAAGTTATCTGAGTAATATTTGCCGCACAAGGCTTGATATATTTTATATTGCCCGCCAGCTGCTACTGCTATAGCTTACTGAAGTATCCTATCGAGCTTCTCTGTAGATATTATAGACTGAGAGTGTAAAGAGCTTTAAGTATTGCAGATAGGAAGAATATAGGGTGAGACTTAACCCTTTCATCTTGACCTGAGGGGGGAGGAATAGCTTGCCTTTGGGCCTTTCTTCGTGGTGGAATCCGATTCCTCATATCGGGAAAGGCGAGGCGGTGATCGACCCATCCATCGGCCAGCTGGTGGAGGGGGTTAACTGCGTGATATGTGCGATAGAAGAGTGTGACGCGACGGAGGGCGTACGCAGATTTGTGCTTGTACGCGAGCTAGTTGGAGGGGCTTGTGTGCTGGCACCATTCGTTTGTTGGGTAGGGCCCCTTCGGGCCGCTCTTTTAGCCTTTGCGGTAGCGATCCTACTGGTTTTACAGGTAGCTGTGTTACTTTTTACTGTACGTCGCCAAGCAGGTCAGTCCTGTCCGAGTTGTTCCCAGGTCTTCGTGTTGATTTGAAGGCACTTCATAGAGTTTTTCAGGGTCTCCTTGTAGACCTTCTTTTGTCCTCCCTGCAGCCGAGCCCGCTCAGCGACATCACCGTATAACAATCGCTTTGGTAGTCTTTTGTCGTCCATCCGCGCCAGATGGCCGCTCCAGCACAACTGTCCCTGCATCGGCATGGCGTGGATGCTGAAAGTTTTTGCCCTCTCCAGAACCTCTGTGTCCGAAATCCTGTCCTGCCATCGAAACTTTAGTATTCTGCGGATACAGCTCAGGTGGAAATGTTTCAACTTTTGAGCGCGGTTTGCGTAGACGGTCCAGGTCTCTGCTCCATATAGGAGTGTTGTGAGGATGACAGCCCTGTACATCTTTAGTTTCGTAGCTAGTTGCAGCCCGTGGCGATTCCAGACGGAGGCTTTCAGCCGACCAAATGTTTGACTAGCTTTGAAGATTCGGTGAGTATTCTCGTCGTCGGTTTTGCAGTTGTGGGGCAGCGTGCTGCCTAGGTAGGCGAAACGTTTCACAACTTTTAGCTCAGTTTTGTTAACCTTTATTCGTGGAGCATTACAAACAACAGCGGATGGCGGTTGATGAAGTACCACCGTTTTAGTTGTGCTGATGGTAAGTCCGAAGTTGGCGCAGCCGTTGGCGAATAGGTCCATACTTATTTGCATGTCCACTTATGTTGCGGTATTTAGCACACCGTCATCCGCGAAGAGCAGGTCGTGGACTATGGCCTTGGAGATGCGCGTGGGCGCTTCCATACGTAGGGCGTTCAAGAGTTGCCCGTCTGTTCTATAAGTGATGTCAATGCCCGGGGTCTCATTTCTGTAGGCATCCATCAGCATGTCAGACAGCATGATACTGATACCCCCTATCTGCGCATGTCTCAGACCTGTTTACGATTACCTATGACTAAGGATTCCCGACGGAATCCGAAACGTCAGGAAAATAAAGTCCTTGTTCCAGTGATCGCATCTTCTTCTTCGGATACTGAAGAGTGTTGGCGCGAGGGCACACCCTTGCTTCACCCCGTTTGTCACTGTGAAGGCCCCGGATACTGTTGCGTCTTCAGTTACGCGTGCCCTCATACCGTCGTGGAGCTGGCGTACCATGTGGATGAGGTGATCCGGGCAGCCGAATTTATGTATGACTTTTCAGAGTCCATTCCGGTTCACCAGGTCGAAGGCTTTGGTCAAGTTCACGAAGGTCATGCAAAGGTGAGTATGCTTCTCTTGACACTTCTCCTGTAGCTGCCGTGCGGCGAAGATCATGTCTGCGGTGCCACGATTGCGGAGGAAACCACACTGGCTTTCTGGTAGGAGCCTTTGTTCTAGGTGGTTGTTGAGGCGGTATAGGATGACACGTGCGAAGATCTTCCCTGCATGGTTGAGCAGCGAGATATCTCGGTGATTGTCGCAGAGTCGTCTGTCTCCTTTATGCGTCCTTGAAGTCCTGGGGTACTTGCCCTTGACGCCATACGTTCTGAATGAGTTCGGTCAGGTGACATATGAGTTGCTGACCGCCGAATTTGTAAATCTCAGCAGGAATAGCGTCTGGTTCAGCTGCTTTCCCGCTGAATAATTCCTGCACTCCTCTGATGGTCTCCTCCGCCGTGAGTGGGAGATTTAATTCATGGTTGATTTCTATCTGAGGCAAGCGGTCGAAATGGTGGGCGGACGTTTTAGTACGCTTTGGAAGTATTCACTTCAGTGCTTCAGTATCTGTGTCTTCACAGTGATTAACGTAGCTCCATCAGTGCTGAACAGGGGTGCTTTTCCTTTCATTGTGGAACCGTAGACAGCTTTGAGCACAGCGAGGAAATTTTTCCAGCCATTTCGGTCCGCATAGCTTTGTATTTTCTCGGCCTTTTGAGCCATCCAGGCATCCTGTATTTCCCGCAGTCGCTGTTGTACGCAGCGGTGGCTCTGATAGAAGGTTGTTTTAGAAATATTGGAAGGATGATCAAGGTAGGCTTTGTATAGGCGATTCTTGTTATTTAGTAGGATGCTGATGTGTTATAATGTCGACTAAGTGGTAGATGTACTCAAATTATAAGCCTATTTTTAATTGTGACTGTACCTCTAACCACAGTATTAAAATAATAAAGTGTATATTTCAGGCCCAAGGAGTCCTTTCATATGTAACCTATAGTTGATATTATAACAAAAAAGCAGTTTCGAACGGTCAAGCAATTAGATGATCGAACTCTTGGTGATGTTATCCGTCGCCTCCACTCTGAATCAATGACTAAGAAGTCCCCCCACCACATTCACAGAGGCTTTCGGCATATCAGTACCCTGTGCTGTCATTTTTAGCATGCTACCTCACGTGTAAAGAGACTGGAAACCAAAAGTTCAGATTAGACCTGCCTCCCTAGTAGGTGCGTATTTTATGTTAACTTTCCGATCTGTGTTTATGTTGGTAATTTAACCTCTGGTCCCAGTGAACGGAGTTTTGGCTAAAAAATGGGATGCTACTTTCGAAATAAAGCGTACTTTTTCTCTCTTCCTCTTAACCTCTATAGATCCGGTTAGCGAGATTCGTTGCTTATCCCGTAATACCCCATAGAGCCCACCACCCGGAAATATTTAGGGACCTTCTAAGACTTTTCGATTAGAAGAAACATGAAGTCTGTGCAGATGACGTTAGCCGAAGTAATTGCTCGTTACGGGTATAGCTGGGCAGATTGCTTGCTCACCTTGACATGCTACATAGCCTCCCCCACCCCCTCCCCATACGGAAGCATTTGTTGACTGGCAAATACTTTCGATTAGAAGAAGTAGGAAACCTGCGTAGATTCCATTAGTCGCTTTGGTTAGGTATTTCGTCATGCCCCATTGCTCACCATGAACGGAAAAGTTCAGTGACCTACTATGAATTTACGATGATAAGAAGTATGACATTTGTACAGAGGTTGTTTGAGCGATCGGTTTGATGATTTCGACATGGTCCATTGCCTGTCTCCACGGGTATCTCTAGTGACCTGTTATGACTTTGCGATTAGAAGCAGTAAAAAGGTGAGAAGATATAATGAATCAGGTTGATTGCCTATTTCGAAAAACTTCACTGCATACTACTAATGTAACTACTCAGCCACCTGGGATTACTTTTCGATGACAAGTAGTACAAAACTCACAAGATTCCATTACCCGGATTGGTTGCTTATCCCGTAATACCCCATAGAGCCCACCACGCAGAAATATTTAGGGAACGCCTATTACTTTTCGATTAAAGGAAGTATGAAGTCTGTACAGATTACGTCAGCCAAACTGGTAACTCATCACGAGACAGTTCATTTCAGCCCCACATATAATCTGCTGATACAGTTAGCCAGTTTGACTGCCTACTTTGACATGCTACATTGCCTCCCCTGCCCACACGGAAACAATTATTCGCCGGCAATTACTTTTGATTACAAGAAGTAGGAAACTTGTATAGATCCCGTTAGCCGTTTCGGTTACGTATTTCGTCATTCTCCATCGCACGCCATGAACAGAAATCTTGAGTGACTTGCTACGACTTTGCGATCATAAAAAGTACTACACCTGTATAGAGGCTGCTCGCGCGATCGGTTTGTTTATTTGGACATAGTCCATTACATGTCTCGCACAGATATCTTAAGCGACCTGCTATTACTTTTCGATTGCAAGTAGTAAAGCCTTAGTAGATTCAATTAGTCAGGTTATCTCTCTCCCTATGAAAACATATTGCGCAGGACCATCGGCAGTAAGGAGTTCATAAATCCAAATTCTCCTCCCCCTCCCCCCCCCCCCCCCCTACTTTAAGAATTCAGCTGCGACGAATTAAAGGCATAAAATATTTTATTTTCAGCGATGTATATACACAAACAGATTAAATCAGTCGCTGAATACTGTCCACCTCCTTGCCCAGGAACAGACAGTCAAAGACATCGTTGTAGAACTGTGGGTAGAACTTGCAGGCCCGATTGCAGTCCGGGCTGAAGTTGACTTCACAGACCTGGGGTTGGATTGTGAAACAGGACGAGGAGGGTGTAGCGGGATCAGAGCGCTTCCACTCCAGCAGAAGATCCACGGCATACAGGGCTCGTGACTGCTTACAGACGCCCAGTCCACGCGGTGGCGGTTCAGCGGAGGCCACTTTAAACATTTCCACTAGCACCTGGTGGATTTTGGCCTGTGCAGGTGAGACAAGGAATGACAGGTTAGGGAAATGCAAAGGCTGACTGGAGGTACGGTAACGACGTTAGGGGGAGTAAAGTTATTTAAAAGCAAACAGGACGCGCAGCTACAGTAGGTGACATATCTGATGAAAGGTTTAGGAGTGGGGGATTTAACACAAACTTGAGGTCGTTTATGAAGTTCATTGGGTTGAATTGAGGCACAAAATGCTGTTTACTAGAATTGGATTCCGTTCAGGTCAGTATACTTTGAGAAAATATAGACAGAAATGGGCGAAATCCAGCACTTGTTGATTACCAAGGAATTTTCTATGCTAATAAGCAATGCGGAGAAAAGATTCATATTTGTGCGTGCTGAAGTAGAAAAAAACATTCACAAAGCGCAAAAAGTTAAATTATATTTGTTCACAACAGAGAAAATTTTGTTTTGCGTCCATGAAATTGAGGTTAGTGTACTTACGAGATAGGACTAGAGTCAAGAAAAGGTTGATGAATCTAGTTAACAAATGTTTGCTCTACAAATGTGTTACGTTTGGTGCCCTAAAGATAAGTAATAAACTTACAAGACGCATGTTTTACTACGCCGAAATTAGTAAGCCTATTTGACTTTAGATGGGCTCCTCAAAATCTCATATTTTTCCTAATTAACCTCGTAAACTAAGTCCATCCCAATGTTGTCAAAAT
Organism: Ligula intestinalis; assembly: GCA_036362985.1. Classification (NCBI taxonomy): domain Eukaryota; kingdom Metazoa; phylum Platyhelminthes; class Cestoda; order Diphyllobothriidea; family Diphyllobothriidae; genus Ligula; species Ligula intestinalis. The sequence goes on from JAYGXS010000009.1 coordinate 18,433,092, forward strand.
ATAGACGGAAATCAATAAATATCAAAACTCCAAACGGAAGAAGTAGAAGATTACCATGTTTAAAGATATTGGAGGATATTTTGGGTCACTCTGTTCTGCAATTTAAATCAAATAACACTGCCCTGAAGTAAACGAACGTATTTAAAACTGCTCTGATTTATGTAGAAATGTAAGTTCGTCCATTTCCAGCACAATTTTTTCCTCTCAGTTTTAGTGAAGTCAAAAACCGGTCAAAATAGGCCATTTTGATCTTGACTTAAACTTCGAAAAACGTATCGCACACTGATATTCGACTTCTAAATATCTAACTACAGCGCTTTTTAAGGAGGTAACTTGTTCTAGAAATTTTTTCATCAATCTTAGTCGTATTCATTTTTGGCTTTTGCTGTGGAAATTAATTTTTCTCGGCAATGAGTTGACATGGTTGGGCGATTCTAAATTCATGACCCATACAGGCAGCTATCAAAGGAGGAATGGTTAAGAACTCATTATTTTAGGTAAATGCTTTTAAGGTATTTCTTATTTCTAAGTTTTCGGTAAAAAGGTTGAACGAAATCGGTATTTATGGACAAACAAAGCAAAACTGTGAAATTCGTAAAGTGTTCAGCAGCACTGTACCGAACTGCCTGCTTTAGTCGCTTATTTTTCCAGGTCACTGTAACGGCCTGAAGTGATTGACCGAAAACAGCTGTTTGCCAACACGAAATTTCCAAAACAGTTTGCTGTTCGTCGCACTCGAACTCTCGAAATAATTTTTTTTAAATGTGACAAACGGAAATTTCTTTCAACATACACAAGATGGTATGAATTTGATTACAAGTACAACCGTAATCTAACTTTTTAGTAAACAGCCAGCCTATCCGTGTGTGGCTGTCAATGTATTTTTATTCCGCTTAACAGCCGGGATGTGATTTCCATATAAAATCTTTTTGAAATTGTCAACAGAAATTGATACAAAGCATGCAAGAGTCTTTTCGTGCATTAAAAACGGAAATGTGTCCGAAGATTCAAAATTTGGAGACAAATGTACCTAAGGTGACTACATCCATTTCTGACACATTTATTGCAAGTTTAAATGTTATTAAAAAAACATTAATTTATAAAAATTTTGTAGTTGTACTTATTCTGCATAACCTTGCCATCCTTTTCCATTCCCACGCCTTAAACACACTTTTATTTCACATCGCACCAGTAAATTATCATATTTAAATTGCAGATTTTTGTGAAAATTACATTTTTCTATGCTAGTAAATAGTAATTTCTCAACCAAACTCTGACTTCTTTTAACTTATAGTTTTGACAGTACGTAGCACGCTGCGTGTGCTGACTTCCAGCAAAATGACTTTCATTACGTTTTCAAACGTTTTTCATGAGAATGTGCGCCTACTGTAGCTACTCACTCCCATCCTCACGCAACGAAACAGCTTATATGCATACTACTCAGATATTGTAAGTAGTTGTTTGTGTTTAGTTTTGATTTAGTCGGGAGCTCTTCGATTTCCGCCTCAGTTATACGAATCACCTCTTTTTTGGATTTTCCTTCTATATCAATGCTTTTCATAGCCACTTTGTAACCAATAGGGATTTTAAGGACATTCGCCTAACCTTCCGCTAATAGAATTGAACTGTTCTGACTGGAAGCCAGAAGTCATCACCGCCTACACTACGGGAACCACAGCAGACGCGTCTACGAATCGCGTTCCCACTCGCCCTCCCGGCGGCCAAGGTCTGCTACGCCTATCTCCCTACGTTGAATCAACTCTCCCCTCCGCCCAATCCGTGTTTTTGATGACGGAACAGCCCCTCCCGGTCACGCTGCTCCGACTCCTCCTCCTCGCCGCCGGAATCGAGGCCAACCCTGGACCTCTCTGGTACTGCTCGTTCTGCCGTGTCCGTCTGGGCCGCCGCGACTGGTCTGTACGTTGCGGCTGCTGCAATGGCTGGCGCCATCTCCGCTGCAGTGGCCTCGCCACGGCTGCCGATTGGTCGCCCGCCTTCGCGTGTCCCAGCTGTCCGGTGGCCCCACCGATCTCCATGCCTCCAGCCCATCCAGTCCTGAACCAAAATCTTCTGGTCTCCGACCTTGCCTCACCACCTGGTCTTAAGATCTTACAATTCAACGCCAACGACCTCCTTGGGAAGCTTGACCAGCTCCTGGCCTTCATGCGCTCGCACAGCATAGCTGTGGCGGCTATCCAAGAGACAAAGTGGTCTAACTCCACTAAGGTCCCTTCCTGTGCCGATTACACGATTGTCCGTCGCGACCGCGGCCGAAACAAAGGCGGAGGTTTGGCCTTCCTGGTGGACAAATCCATTGCCCATCACCAGCTTCCCCTGCTTGGAGCCGATCCCACGGAAGTACTGGCGATTTCCCTTGACACTGGCCCGGCGCCGCTAACCGTCGTGAACGTGTACATCCCTCCAACTTCCAGTTGTTCTCCCGGTTTCACCGCCTCTATCGCTCCCTACTTACCTTCTGGAGACAGTCTGGTGCTAGGTGACTTCAACGCTCACCATAACCTGTGGTGCTCTAACTTGGCAGCCGACCCCCGAGGAGAAGCTCTCGATGATGAAATAGAACACGCCCCCTTTGCCGCTCTCAACGAGAACAGCCAAACGCGGCTCCCGACCAACGGCGCCTCCAGCTCGCCCGATGTTTCCCTCGCCAGTCTCAGTCTGGTAGCCTCCACCATGTGGAACACAGAAATCAGCCTGGGTAGCGACCACCTTCCCATTGTGCTCAAATTGGCCACCGCCGCCGAGTGTATCAAGGCCCCAAACCGGCACTTCATTAATTTCAAGAAAGCCAATTGGGCAGCGTTCACGACCGAATGCGAAGCCGAGATCGATGGCCTACCGCCTCCCACCTGTGTCCACATGGCGGAGCGAGCCCTTCGTCGACTACTCCTGGCAGCAGAGAGTCACCACATCCCTAACGGCCGCATTCCCTTTCTCCGTCCTAACTATCCGCCCGAAGCCTCCCACCTGGAACGAGAGAGAGACGAAATACGAGCGCGTGATGCCAGTGACCCACGCGTTGGCGAACTAAATGGCTTAATCACTAAGACTATCAACGATGGCAAACGCCAACGCTGGCATGAACTAGTTTCAGATTGTAATTTCAGCGGCAACTCAGCTGCCACTTTGAAGCTTTTACGCAACCTGACCAAACCCCGGGCTGATACATCTCACCAGTCTAGTAGCTTCGGGGACGGCAAGTTCATTTCCAACAACGGTAAGATCGCCGCGAAGATGAACAAGCTGTTCTCGCCCCGCTCGGCGCCCAGTCCCAAAAGCCAGCGCTCCCTTCTTCGTCTCCTCCATAAAGCCCCGCCCCCAGACATTTCCTTTTCGGCTGATGCCATCCTCACTGCCTTCAAGAAAATGAGAGCTTCAAAAGCCTTAGGACCAGATAGTCTAGCGCCTATCCATGTGCGCCACATCGGCCCGAAGGTGGCTCCCAACCTTGCCGCCCTCTTCAACCTTTCACTAGGAGCTTCAATCATTCCCGATTGCTGGTGCCAGTCGATCATTATCCCCCTGGTCAAAGCGGGTAAGGACCCCTGCCTAGCGACCTCTTATCGTCCAATTGCCCTCCTCAGTCCATTGGCGAAGATCCTGGAGCGGCTCGTCCACCCAATTCTGACGTCTGTGGCGGAACTATCTTGCCACCAACATGGTTTTCAATCGGGTCGTGGGACTACAACGGCGCTTTTCGAGCTCAGCGACGCTATCCTCGAGGGCTTCAATCAACAGAAGCCCGCTTCGCGGACCCTGGCAGTCTCAATTGACCTGTCACGAGCCTTTGACTGCGTCCGCCACGATCAGCTCCTGCAGGAATTGGTCTCACTAAACGTCCCGACTGGCCTGGTCCGATGGTTGGCGGCTTACATACGTGGCAGTCACGATCGTGTCGTTTTCTGGGGCGCTCTCTCTAAGCCCCGTAAGCAGACTTTTAGCGTCTTTCAAGGCTCTGTGCTCAGCCCGATGCTCTTTAACATCTACACGCGAGAGCTCCTACTCCCCCGGGCACCTGTGCAAGTGGTATCCTACGCGGACGATGTTACGTTCTTCTGCCGGCACCATGACATCGATCAGGCTGCACAGCTCCTCACGAAGTTCATGCCTGTTGTCGAAAACTTCCTCACCCAGCCCGGAATGACGATCTCGGCAGCCAAGTCGTCCGTAACTGTTTTCACGCTTGATCCGAAGAAGTTTAATCGTCACCCGATCATCAACGTCAATGGAGCGTCCTTACCGCTCATCCGCAAGCCCAAACTCCTTGGTGTGCGTTTTGATCCGCTCTTCTCGTTCGCAGACCATGCCAGGGAGACCGCAAGCAAAGTAAGCCGCTGCACCAAGGTCCTCAAGGCTCTAGCAGGCACATCCTGGGGCTGCGCGAAAGAGACTCTGTCGACTGCTTTCAAGGCGCTGGCCAAGCCGCACCTCACTTATGTGGCATCAATCTGGTCTCCTACGATGAACTCTTCCAGCCTCCGCCGCCTCCAGTCAGCACAGAACGCTGCCCTCCGCACGTTCACGGGTTGCTATAAAATGTCGGCTTTAGATCATCTTCATGCGGAGGCTTCTGTTCTACCGGTCGCCCATCACAACACTCTCCTTAGCCAGCAGTTCTGGTGGAGTTGTTAGCAACCCGGCCATCCCAATCATCACCGTTGCACCGCTCCCGAGCCCTGCCGCAACGTCCGGCCGTCTATTCGAGCACTCCATAAGGAAGCTGTTGCCTCGTCTCTCGCGGATCTACCTGTTGATAGCTCTGCCACCAAGACAGGCTTGCAGCGTCTCCACCAGAAATTCGTTGTCGAGGAGAAACTAGGTTACCGTCCCCCGGTCCTTTTGGGGGGCTATCCACCTCCGATTGCGGCCTCGGAACGACATCTCCCGAGGGTCACTCGCTGTACACTGGCGCAGCTACGCAGTGGCTACTGCATGCTCCTTCGCCAGTACCAACACCGGTTCGACCCATCCATACCCGACTGCTGTCCCGACTGCGGCGTCTCGCCGCATGACTGCCGTCATTTGTTCGCCTGCAGCTCTCGGCCAGGCACCCACCTCACTCCCGCGGACCTGTGGCTCAAGCCGGTCGAGGTCGCGGCTTTTCTCCGTCTCCCAAATACTCCCAGTTTAGATTCCGGCGGGGATTCCTGATCCAACTATGGGCTACGACACACACACACACACCGCCTACACTACCGATAGGTCTTCTGCTGGGGTCACCCAAAATCGCCAATACGGAGGGAGAACGATGAGGCTTTGGTACAGCAATAGGATTGTAGTGGTGACGCTTGCATAGGGTGGGTCTCGTGTTCACTCTCTCTTTCCCTCTCCGGCTTCATATAGATCGAGAGCTAAGGTTACGAAGTAGAAGACGACTCGATCGCTGGGACAATAGGTTTATTCGCCTGACGTTTCGAAATCCGTTGCGGATTCATCATCAGAGATATACTCACATGTTCGCTTGTATTAGCAGGCTAAGGTTACCTCAAGGTGCCTGTATATAGGCTATTGTCGCTGGTTGGCAGGAAAATCACTGCTTTCAGCGCTCTCGGACGGTCAAGCTGGAACCGAATCAGACAATGTCCTTATGATAGCTTTATGGCATACCAGTTCAAGGTTTTAAAATTTTGTCGGACGGCGAAAACTAGGATGGCCTTAGTTTGGATCTAAATTTTCCAAACGGCATAAGCAGCCGCTACTTATAAGGGGCTGACAAGCTCGACGCGCAGACAATACAGCGAAGAGCGGTGGTGGCTGTCGTATGTGTGTGTCTGTTGGTGTACGCCCAGTTTCCCCTAAACAGGCCACGCTGTACATCTGTTCGGCCACATCAGGCTACGGCAGGCGTTATTCGGGTTGCACTCCCATCGCAAATGCCAAACCTTGGGGGGACTAGACTTGCGCGGACACTTTTATCGCACGCCCAGCTGCAGGCCCACACGTGACTCTCCCCCGCCCGCGCTCTCACGGCCAATTCTCTAGAGCGCCCAGCGTGACTCATCAGCCATTGCCCGCAAACAATGCAGGCGTGGCCATCGCGTGATGTGTCAAGGTCGTTTTTATATTTTGCCTTTTCTTTCGCGAGCTATGCACCTTCTGCTGATGGGCTGGCGGGCGCTCCCAGATCCCGTAATCTCTGCGCGGACACACAGACCAGACCCGCGTCAACTGGCTTATTCACTGTGCGCAGCTTGTTTCTGCAGAGCCTTTTGTTAGCTGCTTTTCATAGTATACTGTCCTACCTATTTGGTCTTACTGACTTCTAGGTTTGGGGAACCTTCTGTAGTCGACGATCTCTCCTTTCGACAGTAGCACTCATAGGGGCGACTTGGGCCGCGCCAGCCACCCGCGCCCTCCCCATCTCTAGCCTTCTTGAAACTGTTTTGACAACGGGTCCAGGTAAGTGAGGGAAGAGAGGGAAAGTGCGGTAGATGCATCGAAAGTCTACTATCACTTAAAACTAATCCACGCGCAAGTCACCGCGTTGGTCTTTAGCTTGTTGAAATACACAGGGGACATCGTCGAAACCGACGGTCGAACGCCCAGTGTTTGTTTGTGGCGGACCGAGTGCTAGGCTGCAATGACTCCTTTGTAATCTGGCGTGCTTAGGTGCGGTTTCAGTCGCGTCAGCCGCCTGCACTTTTTGCCTTGTTCGTGACACCGAACTTAGGAGTTTGGGGAAGAGAGACAGTGTTGTAACGATAGCACAAAGCCGAGGAGGTACCGCCCAATTACGCCTTGTGTGAGTCCCCCCCCCCCCCAAGGAAGAACACGACAAGAAGAACGCAAAAGCAGAGGTCTTTGAGTGTAAAAGTACGAAATATTTAGGGCAACAAACGAGTGTAAGCTAGGTCCATCGAGCCAATCAGCTTCTGTCCTGGCTTGGCTAGTGGCAAGATTGGCTGGTGACTCGACGGCTGACCGTAGCTTTAATTTTAAATTATTGATTGATTGATGGCCAATATGCGTTTGCCTCGTGTAGGCCGATCGATAGCTCGCGGTGAGCGCGGCTGCTTGCTGTATGCTATCTGCCTGTTAGGCGCCTTCTAACAGACAGTGTAGCAGATGCAACGCAAGTCTACTCCCACTATAATCAAATTCACGCGCAAGTCACCACGCGGTGGGTGACATCTTCCTTAACCGACGGCCGAACTTTCGGCATAGTATACGCGTATCAGAGCCCCCTAAAACGGTACACACAGTAGACGCGGGAGATAGATCAGCGTATGGGAGACAGGGTTATTTGGGGGGATGCGAATCCATGACAAAGGCCAGGCGCCAGGGTGTGATGACACAGCATGTCGTTGTTCTTTCTGACGCCGGGTATAGGAGGGTGAGTTAAGAGGTAATTTGCAGCAGATACAGCACAAGTCTACTGACAGCGTTTCTGTGCCCCCTCCCCCTTTCCCTGGTGTGGGCACAAGGTGTACATCCTTGGAAACGACAGTCTTACGCATGCAATCACGAGTTTAGCCGAGACGGCTGTCAGTTTAGTTCCCCTCCAAGAGGGCGGGAGTTACTCTAGGCAAGACCTACAAGTCTGGGAAGTTGATTAAGTGCGTGTCTGACAGCCAGGCCTCTCGCACCTGTCCAGTTAAGCTATAGCTTCGGTCCATGATCTTAGGCATGCCAACAGACAGGGCAGTGTACACCTGGTCCGACCTTCGGCGCATCGCTGCGGGAGCGTGCTCGCGCATCCTTCTCCTTTGTACTTCAAATCAGTTCTCCGCAAACAGATAGCAGTGGTCTCCGCTGCCGCCCCTTCAGTGGGGCAATGTGTTCATAAAGAAGAGAGTCAGAGATCTTACCTCAACATCTTTCCATCGGATATTGGGATACTGACGTTCGAACTGGCCGATAAATTCGGTGTGGTGAACCTATGGGTGAAGACAAAAACAGCAGTGTGGAATAAGGAAATAAGTAGTGTGCCAAAAACAAGAAAACAAGGTCCGCTTTAAGTATGCACTGCTGTCATATACATGCAAACACTGCGCACACGCACTGAAGCCATGTGCCTTGGCGGGTTGATTCCAACCGCAGCAAATCTGACCTTATAAGATGTATTTTTAAATTGGTAGAAAGTTACAGACTGCACTCTGCAACCTGCGTAGCGCTTTTTTGCGACAACGTGGTGCTTGGACTGTTCCTCCGAAACATGACATACGTTTAAGCTAAATCACGTCTAAAACTTATCAGGAGCCGCGGCCATTACAGTATAGATCAAATCAGCCGACAACACTTCAATTGCACTCTGCTAAATGATTCTGCCTAGCCTTAATTTACATATTGTGAAAAGGAGGAAATGGAGTGCATGCCGAGGGCCTTGAGCATTGTGGTGACATAAGTCAGTGTATTGGAGGATTATGACCTTTGATATTGAAAACTTTATTTATGTCATATCAGGGATCCTTTATTATGGGCACGACGATGGCCAGTCACGGAAGAAATTGTGATAAAAAGACTACTAATATGTAGTAAGTAGCTCAATTATATTTTAATTAAATAGGACAATTGCAGTTTCACGTTATGATTTTGAAGCAGGTAATCGACTAGATGCTACTTCGAATGCACCGACGCAAGAAGGACACAGGGCGCTGGTTTGGTCAGTACATTCTCAGCATGCGCCATATGTCCGCAGGACCAACGGTTTGAGACACGGGCAGACTACTTTCCTCACGGTTGACACGGACACAAGAGTTCAGAGATGTCATAAGTCAATCAGAAAGAAGTACATACTGGATGCTCCTAGCGCAGAAAGAGTGCACCTTCAAATCAAAGATACGGCTACGAGGTTGAGTTCTGTCTAGTGACAGTTCGATTATCGCGACGATGCCCAACGAATCCTGTTTAAAACTCATCCGCTCGAGGACAAACACTTCTGTTGAGAGGGGAAGTGTCACGATGCTCAAAGATGGCTTCCACGCATGAAGCACAAAGACCTCTCAGTAACCACTAGCTCTTTACAATCGTAAGACGGGAAAATTAAATCCCAAATGGGCCGAGCAAATCACTTGGAGCAGAAGACCCGAAAACGCTATAAATCGGGCTTTCGCGTCTACCGCCCTCACAGCAAATAATCGTACAGGCAAAGGACGTTTAGAAGTAAGCCCCCGATCATTCGGGATGTGTAGATGCCCGTGCAACTGAAGTCACGAAATTCTACCACAGCGCATGGTCATGGATATGTGAGCGATTTTGCTCAAGCTGTAACAGACGTACAGGTCCAAACTCTTACTGATAATGTGTGATGAGTGCCCACTGATCTGTACCGAGGCTCACTCATCCCGTTCAACCTTTGGGCACATGCTCGAGCCCCGCCAGCAGCCGCACGGTGGCTAGTATTATATGCAGGCAAATAGTGTCGATAAAAACATGGGAGACTGGAACGGCCAATTTTGACTCATTAGCCTTCATCAGCTAGCCATGCCCCATACGAGATGATGCACCACCCGCGGTTCGAACTTGCGACCTCTGTGGCTGCTAGCAGGGCGCTAAAATGAGGCCAGTAACTGATCGGTGAGCGCCTAGCGATCACTGTTAATATTTTACTGATCGAAACCGACGATATAACAAGTCCGCGGTACAATGGTTAGAGCTTTGAGCATCTGGTCAGCACGTCGCGGGTTCGAGCCACACGGCTACTGAGCCAGAAATGGACCTGCCCGTCTCCCTGGTCTTTTTCGGCAATGTTTACCTACCATATTGACAGTTGTCAATACTGGTTGGCCTCCCGTAGGCGCGCTGCTACCGATTGTTATGCGTCATCTCAATTCAAGGCCAGCATTTTGAATTCGAAAGTGAAGGTACAGAAACTCACCTGCTTCAACTCATCTTCTTCCCGGTAGTTCATCACAGTAAAGTGTTTAGGATAGTCATCAAAGTCCTCCAGAGAGAAGGGTCTGTAGGGAAAAAACAAAAAAGAATGTAGACAGTGCTGCTAGCCCTTCATCGAGGTGTCTAGGTCCACAGTTAGTAACTCCGTCGAATAGTATTTTCTTGTAGTTACTCTTGGTTGACAGGTTTCAGCCCAAATATACGCATACAATCTCGATCTATGCCTATAGACCCTAAAGATACTGGTCAGGTCAGGTCAGGTTTTATTGAGGGAAATATAGGTAAATACCTTTGAACTCCCTATTGGTACAGTTTTTTCAATGCATTTGATCTGTAGAACATTTCAGATCAGTGGCGTTGCTGTATACCGCGAACAGAAATTCATTTCTAAGGAAATTAAAAAGCTGAAAAGTGCTGATATGCTCCCGCCAACCGGAACGGCAAGATAAGAGGAACGCACTTCGCCACCGTAGCACAGACGGCTAAATTTCAGGAAAGATAAACATTCGTATATTTTCAATTCATAACGCGAATCTTAACCCCTTATGTAAACTAAGTTTCCTGAATTAAAGGGAGTTCCTCCTGTCCCCACGTCTTGCCAGGGTGAGGTGCATAAGCCATCTCTACTTGGGTTTTAACAAGGTTGCTGCGTAACAAAATATAAATCTCACGCGAATGCAAACACCTATGAGTGATGAAAAAACCATACAAAATATTAGGATGCCGAACACAGAATACAGGATGGACTCGAAAAGAAATGTGCATTCCCAGAAATGCACACCACGACTACTCAGACTGGACTGCCTTCGCTAGTAAAGGTTTCGACTTGGGGTGTCTAGAGCAGTCAGCATTTCAATATAAATGTTGACCTAGCTGACTTGCAACACTTACTTGTTGGCGAAGCGCAACCAAAAAACCTTGTGCGCAAAAAGTTCCAGGGTTTGCACCGAGCGCAGAAGGACGACGTAGCGAACGTCAAATTTAACCCAATGCTTGATATCCTCACGGTAATAGAGGACAGGGTCCGTCAGGTAGCGACTGGCGATCTAAGCAAAATAAAACAGTGACGGTTAAAGAAGGCCTTGGGTGCGGCTTCTAGAATTGCAATGAATAGCGGCAGTTGCAGCGGAAAAACGGAGGAATTCAGCATCTGGGCTGAAGATATATATACAGCGATTAAATTCTTTATTCTAACCTGCGGTACAGAGTCTACAAGCCGAAGGATCTGTGAAAGGTTGTCCGTGATGAAGATACCCAGTCCACGACCGAGGTTCCATGGCTTCACAATCCAGAGGTTTGTGCTGCCTTCGGGTATGGGTGCATGACTGAGGGGGTCGGCACCCACCTTAAAATCTCCTCCGCAGATTCGCCAACACTGCGAGGAGTTGGAGCAGAAGTGCGCTTCTCCCTGCTGACTCGACTCATCGCCAGCTGACTGAAAAAAAAACAAAACTGTACCTACTTAAAATATTTAAGTAGGAATTAAAATGATCTTAAAATGTGAACTTAAGAAGCTGCGTAGATCAAAAAAGGGTACTAAGACAACGAAGAAGTTTATCGGCGACAAACACAACTTGACAGTGAGCCACGGGGCCCCACAACTGTCAAAAGGAGTAGATCTTAGGGAAAGTAGTTTATAGGTTTAAAACGCAAAGAAGCGTCCGTCACTTGGGGTTTGTCTAATCACGCGCCTCATCATTGTTGAAAGGTTTTTCACGGTAGCATCCGGAGTTCGCGACAAGCAGGACCTCTTTACTCAGTGAAAAATACGAAGACAGCACACAGACAGGAACCACCTAATCCGATAGGTGGTTGAACGTAACAGTGAAATTTGTGGTTCAAGTACAGAGTGTGGGAGTACATGAACGGCTGTGATAGATCGAATGTTACGACGCACAAAAAAGATTCTCTGAGCGCAGTGTGCATAAGGTGCATAGGTGCAAGCCAGACCTGGACATCAACCATTACGTGATGCCACATCTAAAATGCTGGGACGCCGACGACAGAAGCCCGTGCGTAGCCGTTACACAAAACCCGAAACTAATGAGCGGAATAAATGAACCCATCACATCTGCGATGCGACAGTTACTTTTAAGTGTGTTGGGACACCGCGCGTCCCATGATGAGTCAACGCACTCAACGGCCTCACGAGAGCCGCCTGCCGTGAGCCAGTTTTTTCTGCTCAATCCTGATTGGCCCGTTATCGGACGATGTCTCTCGCTTTCCCTTTAAAGTACATAGACCCTGTTTCTGACTGAACTTGCGCGGGCTTGCATAAACGCGCTGTACCTTGCTCTTGTCTGGGTAGACTCTTTGTCTGACAGACTGGTCTTTTAACTTTCTCTTTTACGGGCTCTTTGAAGTACTGGTTCGTGCTGATTAGAAGTACCAAGGCGGGTCATAACAATTTGGTGACGCAGTCTTTCACGCTACAATGGAGGAATTGTGCGCGGACTTGAAGCTGATGTTGCTACAGCAGCTGAAGCTGATGGAAACCCTCACCACCAAGATATCCACCCCCTCCACGGGCCAATCGAATTCTGCTGGTGGCTCACAATCCGTCGATTCCATCGCCAGCAGCATCACTGAATTCTTATATGACCCGCAGGGCCAGAGTACCTTTGACTCCTGGTACAAACGATATGAGGATTTATTCTCTGTCGATCTGGCTGCCCAAGAAGACGCATGGAAGTTACGACTCCTTTGCAAACTGGGTCCAGCCAAGCACGAGCGCTACACGAAGTTCATTTTGCCCAAGAATCCAAGGGAAATTTCCTTCGCGGACACGCTGAAGACGTTGTCGCAGATTTTTGGTGAAGAGGCTTCACTGTTCAACACCTGATTCCAGTGTCTCCAGCTGTGCAAACGGGAATCTGACGATTTCATCACGTATGCCGGCATTGTGAATCGCGAGTGTGGGCGTTTTAAACTCGGCTCTCTAACCTACGACCGGTTTACATGCCTTATCTTCATCTGCGGCCTACAGTCCCCCAAGGATGCTGACATCCGGACGCGTCTTCTGTCCCACGTGCAACAGAGCAGCTCAGTTACCCTCTACGAACTGGCTGCCGAGTGTCAAGCACTTATTAATCTCAACGACGATTCGGCCATGGTCCAAGGAGCTTCTACTGCTGGCTCCGTGAATGTGGTCGCAACAGCTATGCCACCTTCGGTTTCGCGGCCCAAGCCATCTCCCAATCCAGACCCCAAGGCGAAATCCCCGCCCTCTCCTTGTTGGCACTGTGGCGCGTGGCATTTCTATCGGGACTGCACGTTTCGGCAACATCGCTGCCAAAAATTTAATCAGGTGGGCAGTGTGATGGGTTTTGCCGACCCTCACCTTGTGCAAGCAAGTCTGACCCCGCCAATTCCAACTCCAAGCGCCGTTCAAACCCAAAAGGCAAGTCCAAACGTCAGTCTGCTGGCAATTCTCCGAATCTGTCCGCCGCATTACAGGCTAACGCAGTTGATCGCCGGAAGTTCGTCGACCTATCCCTCAACGGTCAGGCTGTTTGCCTACAAATGGGCACCGCTTCAAATATCACAATCATCTCTGAGACTCTCTGGCAGTCAATTGGCGCCCCCACTATGCTGCAGGCTTCTCAGTCCGCCACAAGTGCGTGCGGTGGCCTTGTCCAGCTAATGAGGCAACTGCAATGCTGTGTCTACTTCCGCGACACTAACATCACTGCTACGTGCTATATCACCAAGTCTAACCTCAATATCCTTGGTCTCAATTGGATCGAACAACTTGGCTTGGTTGATTTTCCGCTCCACCTTGTTTGCAATCAAGTGCAGACTCCGGCTATACCTGCAGGCCCCGACAACGACATTCCCCAGGCTGCCCAGATGCCTGCTCCTCAGTCGGCAGATCCGTGGCAAACTCCGGCTAGGCCTTGGTCTCGTGTGCACCTCGACCTCGCTGGCCCACTCGACGGTGGCACTTACCTACTCGTGGTCGACGCCTACTCAAATTGGCCCGAGATTGCACCGCTGCAGCCGACAACCACCTCTGCCACTATTGCCTTCTTATGGGGTATCATCAGCCAATACGGCCTACCGGATGTCATGGTGTCGGATAATGGCTCGCAATTTACCTTATCGACCTTTGAGGATTTCTGCCGCCAACACCACATCCAGCACCTGCGCTCCCCGCCCTACCATCCCCAATCCAAAGGTCAGGCTGAACGATTTGTCGACCCTTTCAAACGAGCCCTGTTGAAAGCTCGTGGGGAGGGGACTACGGACGAGATACTCTAGGCCTTCCTGTTCTCCTACAGGACCACGCCTAACGCGGCGTCTCCTGGTGGTGTCTCCCCCGCCGAATCCTTAATGGGCCGGAAAATTGGAACGAAGTTCCATGCGCTGCTGCCTACTAATCTGCCGTCCCCACAGCCACTTCCACCTGTTTCTCGTGGCAAGCTCTCCGTCGGAACACCGGTCTTTGTTCGCGACTAACGAGCAGGGTTTCCAGACTGGATTGAGGGGACGATAACAGCGCACAGAGGCAGCATGCTGTTTGACGTCTCTGTCGGTGATGACACCTGGGTTCGTCACCACAATTAGATCCGACGGCGGCAGTGCAGCAACCCAACCGAACCTAAATTAAGCGCTTCACTGCCTCTCGACATCCTGCTGGACACCTTTGCTATTCCAGCGGACCCGTCAGTCCCCGAACCGACTCCTGCAGCCTATTCGGCGGTACCACCTTCGGCACCGGCTCCTGTCTCCGCGCCGGTAGACCTGAAACCGCCCACAACACGCCGGACTAACCGTGCTCACCAAAGTCCGTAGCGCATACAGGTCGACCCACAGCAAAAGCGGTACAGACAGATTTGAAGGGGATGTGTTGGGACGCCGCGCGTCCCATGATGAGTCAACGCACTCAACGGACTCGCGAGAGCCGCCTGCCGTGAGCAAGTCTTGTCTGCTCAATTCTGATTGGCCCATTGTCAGACGATGTCTCTCGCGTTCCCTCTAAAGTGCATACACCCTGTGTCTGACTGAACTTGTGCGGGCTTGCATTAACGCGCTGTACCGTGCTCTTGTCTGAGTAGACTTTTTTCTGGCAGACTGGTCTTCTTACTGTCTCTCTTACGGGATCTTTGGGGGTACTGGCTCGTGCTGATTAGAAGTATTAAGGTGTGTCATAACAATTTGGCGACGCAGTCTTTCACGCTACAATGGAGGAATCGTGCGCTCCCAAGCGAGTTCAAGTGTTGCATGATTGGTGTGCTATACTGCTCAAAGGGTGTCGAGTATTGAGATCCCCTGCTGCTTGGCCGCGGGGTGGCAGGTTCAAGTGGCTTTTCAGAAACTGCAACTAGTTGGGCACGCGCGTGTGACCGACTGTGTGCGCACGTGTGAATATCGGTCAAGCCGTTTAAGGTCGGCGAATGGGGACATTCACCTGCAAAGACACATGACCTTGAGGTATTTCGTATTAAACAAGTCAGCATGGTTGGCTGTCGGCCACAGAAGCGACTCGCAGGGCAACGTCCAAGCGAATTGGTTAGGCTGGATCCTAACACTCTGAAGGATCAACTGATTCCCAACGAAGACATTAAATGACACAGAGTCTACAAAGGTACAGAAAGGTTTGCTTAGCACTCACCTCTTGTCGTTGGAAGTAGGCCACAAACTGGGCCAATTCATAGACCAAATTGAACGTTAGGGGATACCAGGCACAGGAGAGAGCGGTCTTTCCGTCAACGTCTACCTCGCCTGACCTACCAGCTATCTGGATGGCTTTGGGACTGGCAGACAGGGCTGCAAGCAGGTCCTTCACGGTGAGAACAGCTTCGCTAGGGAATTGGTTGACCAATCGATGCGGTGTTTCCGTGGACAGTTTTCTGACAAGGGAGGGAGGGAGGGAGGGAGGGAGGGAGGGAGGGAGGGAGGGATGGTAGTTCTGTCAGTATGCAGTTTACCAATGATAAAATAATATTTTAACGTTATATAATCAGTCTACTCGCTGTATATTAGTAGGTTGTTAATGTGCCCCTACACTGGAACCAACGGATTCACCAGGTGGGACAGAAACGAGTACTGCAAACGGTAAGTTTTGCAGAGTGGCCGACTAATAGTCTGAAAGTCAGGCTGCAATGGACCCTTCTTAGCGTGATCACTAAGGTACTCTTAGCCATGTGAGACTTGAACCATTTGTGCGAAATACCAGTACTTGTGTTTGGGGGCTCAGGTCGTGTACAAAGCACGCGTAGACAAGGACAATATGTATACATGAACAGCTACGCCCATTCCCCGCACTATTCCACTGACCGACCTGAGCGGAGGCCAGAGCCTGGGCTTAGAGAGTGGGGTTCACGGCTCAGCGCACCCTTTTAACTGCAGTAGTCATCGGCTATTAAGCCAACCTCGGGCCCAGACCAAATTGGGCTTAATAAGCGACGGGCGCACTAACCGCAGAGTCCTAGTTCTTGATTAGCAAACGCAGGATAGGCACTATAAATTACATACGTACTGTATTATGTGTAGAGTTTGGTTATGTACAAGAAAAGAATGCTGTTTGTCTGTATTTCACGTAATAACAAAAGGAAAAAACATCATTTGCGACAGGTAACCAGTTGCGCACGCAGAGACCTGAGAAATTCACTCTATCCTGTTGGCAAACTGGGCTTTGTAGCCGGCGACTGGGCTTATTGACCGGCGGATTTCGCTATGTAAAATTCCGTCCCAAGCTGACTTGAGCTTAATACGCGGCTGGGCTCATTAACCCAAGGGCTTAATAATCGCCGACTACTGTATAACCAATTTGATGTGCTTGAAACCACCGCGGTGCGATAAAAGCCGTGGCTTGGAAGGTTGCCAGCTGACGAGATAACTCGGACCGCGGATGGAGTCTAGCTGTTATAGATCCTTCCTTATGTGGCTTTTAAAGCGCGCTCACTCCGTGGGGCCCGAAGCGAGTGTGGCGGCAAGCTTAGGGGGCGGTAACGGCAATGCCAGCCAACTGCGACCTTTCCCCTGTCAGGTCTTCTTGCCGTCGTCATGACAACGGGTCCACGTTGGGGAAAAAGGAGAGAGTTCAGGAGGCGGAATGCAAGTCTACTTACACTTAAAAATAACCTCCATCCCCCGTAAGTCCCCGCGTCTGCCTTCAGCTTGCTGATGCACGCAGGGGACATTGTCGAAATCGACGGTCGAACTGTCGCTTGGTAGGATGTGTGTATAAGATGCCAACAGATATTTTATGGAGGAAACTTCATTTAAACTAAACTTCTCCAGTAACGGAAATGATTCCACATCTGGGAACCTAGAAATCTGCACGTTATGGTGAAACATCGTAGAGGTTAATAGCGATTACCGCGGCATTTGGGACTCTGTCGATCTCCGCTATTCAAGAGACTGCTCCTAGATGCCGCAATATGAAATAAGCAACCGCTGGTGACTGTGCCAGAAGGCACTCAGAAGGATTAGTCAGCATAAACTGCTAAAACATTCCGACTCACTAGACTCCTTAAAACCCATGATCAGATGTGGAGGCTGTAGCAGTTATGGCGAAAAACCTCACACAGCAGTCACAGCACAGGACATTGGTCTCCATCCTAGATGGAGTGATGTTTTAAAGTAGAATTACCGTCTTCTGTCCCGCCCTTTCCCATCTCTCTCATCAGTTCACTTTCCCTTGAATCTTGAAGTTTCGTGCTCTCTCTCTCTCTCTCCCACTGCTGTCTTTATGTTTGACCAGATAGCCTCTCCACCAACCAGCTTCTTGGAGGCCCTTCACCCTTCTGACAGATGGTTCATCTGAGCTAAAGCTTCATTCTGGCCACTGCCAGGTGAACGATAAAGGGGTTCGCTGAAATACACTAGCATACCTAACTTTGACGTCTTAGAGGTTTCCGTTTCTTGATTCGCTGAGTATTCGTCAGACCTTATCTGGTTTACTTTTCCAGTGGTTACACATACAGCGGAGGCCTGCGGATGTAGAGGAACCCCAACTGACTGGAAAGCATACAGAAACATGAAATCGTTCAACTTACCGAAAATCCTTGTAATGTTGATTCAGCCAGAGTATGTCCGCCTCATCCATCTTATCAGTCAACGCAAAGGGCTGCCTTGTGAGGTTGTCCCGAAGCAGCTGCATATCCGTGTAGACTTTCAGAACGCATGCAGACCTCGGGTCAACTTCTACCTCCAGGGGCTGCGTCTCAACGGACCGATGGCTCTAAAAATGATACAGGAGGGGATAGAAAGTTCAGGTAAAAGATGGCAGTTGCACATTTACCCCGAGTCAACAGGTTGTCTGTCGAAATCACCAATGACAATCACTGTAACGGAGTTGCCCAGACGCGCACCGAAACTATCACGTTGTCCTAGAAGTCGCAACTTGGACAGCTACATAACCCATGGTCATTAGTATCTGTGTGTATGTGAGATGAATGACTTGAGGACAGGAAGTTGAGCTCAATTGCTCATTCTTAATTTTACATCTATGGTACTCTGAAGCGTGTTAGACCCGAGCCACCTTTCCGTGAAAATCCAGTACATTCTGTGGATAACAGCCTGTGTGTGTGGTACGTGTAGACGAGTTGGTCGACGCTGCCGGCCACTGTGTCCGAACCCACCCCCGGTCATCTTGATACTGTTTTTCACAAGTGCACGATGAATTAGGGAGGAGATAGTGCGGCAGATGGTGGTGGTTAGAGTCGGACGGACAAACTAGTATTTGGGACAAATCTGTTCATTTGAGATATTTCCCGGCTTGTCAATTATGTGAGTCGTGTAATTGTCGATAACCAGATAAACTGCGTCGGGAAGATAACCACCAACAAATCGGTTGTCGGTGGACGAAGCAACATAGTCCAAAAGGATAGAAAAATTAATAATACTATCACTAGTAATAATAATACTAACAACAGATGAGTGTGGTAGGGGACAAAAGGACGAGGCGTGGCAAAATAAGGTGAAATAAAAGAACTATGAGGGCAGACTGACCGCGAAAAAGGCGTCACTGAAGATGAAGTCGTGCGCAGAGGACTGTTCGGAAAAGTCCTGTTCGACCCAGGGCAGCAGAAGATAGGGCTTGCGATCGGCATCTGTAACGTGTGCAACTTTGTCCACAGTCACAGAGTCTAAACGGGAAAAAAGGATAGGTAAGAGTTGGAGGAACATGGGAGACAGGTTTACACTGTGCTCCCGACAAAATAACTAGCTATAAGCCTACGCACGTGTGTAATACTAGCAATGCTAGAGGGGGTGAACACCGATTGGGTTGCGGGACACACTCGTCCCGCTGCGCCTTGGGGCTCACACAGCGGCTATTAGCATAGATAGAATAGCAGAAACAGAGAAGGAATCTAGTGTCCACTTAGACTGATCAACCGTCAACGGCCAGCTAGGCTTCGCAACCTTCGACGCTCGCACCCGCGACCAGTTGGTCAGAAGTCTAACGCCCTAACGTATCGAGCCACGGGCTCATTGGTTGCGAGTGGGCAGGGGGGGAGTGCTCACCAAGCTTGTTAGGGGGGGAGGCATGTATTCGGCCCGCTGGATGTCAAACCAACACATCGCAGGTTCGATTCTCAGGGCTTGCCAAACCTGGGCAGCTTCAAGAAGCCACTGGGATACTGTGCGCCCATTGTGTTGTCGGTTGCGACCAATGATGGAGGGGTGCACACCGATCAAATTCTGCAAAGTACTCGTCCCGTTGGACTTCTAAACAACACATCGCGGGTTCGAGTCAGAATCTGAAGAGCTTGTTAGCCTCGAGAAGCCAGTCTTAAAATTTCAATGAACAGCTGACTTGAGAAAGCAACCAACTTCTGCGAAATAAGCGCATAATGCCCATTCTACAAACAAGTAGCAATATTTCAAAGAAAGGCGTCCTTTGGGAAAATGAGGAGATTTATTCAGTAATTTTTGACGCTGGATCCTTAGGTCGTCGTCAGACTTGAGAAAAAATGTGCAAAGAACAAATGATATTTCAAAGTAACTGGCGCATCAAGGCTGGGACTTATCACACCGTTTCCTGGGCTGCCACTACCAAGTATGGGTTACAGAATCAACATCAATGGTACCCCTTGTCCACACTAACTCCGTACCAGCTCTTAGCTCTCAGGCACCCTTAGCCTTGTAAATTGCGATTTGTTTCCCCTGCAGTATTCTTACTCTATCTGTCGTTAGCATTACAAACAATACTAGCCGAAACCAGAGGCTCAGCAGTCGCCTCAAGCAATCCATGACAATCCTCCACTGAAAGCCACGCCCACGGACGCCAACTGGCAACGGAGCATGGGTAGTGCCTATCAGTCGATGACTGACTGGTTACCCCATCTCAGAAGGGTGTTGGCCCAGGCTTCGTGCAGGGCTGCTCTCACCCTTCTGAGATTCAATGTATGTATGCATATGCAATTCCAGACTCCGACAAACCACGGTCCCTGCGGCCTGGTAGGCGGTGACACTTCCTCTCGGTTCTGATTCCCTGTTGGTGTATGCGTTTGCGCTCCCACTGGGTTTCGGGCCCCACCTCAGGTGTCCGAGCAGCTAGGCGGTCACCAAACGGTGGGGGAGAGTGAGATAAATGCGCCTGAATCTACCACGGTGCGCTAAAAGCCGTGGCTCGGAGGGTTTGCCAACTGACGGGAAAACTGGGGCCACTTACGTTGCTGCTCCTCTTGTACGCGTCTGTGCGTATAGGAGGAGAAGGAGGACTGCGAGCCACACAATCGTGCCGGAGTTAATTTTAAAAAGGCAAACTTACTACCCCTTAGTTCTATCAAGTTAGAAGAAACGCTCTTAGCCCAGGAGCAGAATATTTGAATACATACTACTGAATGCCATTTAAGTATTTATCTTATGGAGGCAGTTGAAAAGGCATGCATTCAGAAGCCGGCCTCCTGTGGTGTTCGGAGGTTCTTCGTATAGAGCTGCACGGTAGTTAGCACTGCAATCCCATCCCGGTTTTCCTTCCTAATCGTCCATGAATTTCAGAATTTCGGTTAACTTGGCAAGAGTTTGGTCAGTGACTGAACTCCGATCGTTTAAGAACAATCGCCCCCCACCCCGAGTAGAAGACTACACAAATAAACCATGAGAAGCAGTAGTTCTGTAATTAGTGCCAAGCTCCTATCTGGCAAAGCACTAGGAGCATGGTGTTTAAAGCCTAACAAAAGTGCGACTTACCTCCCTCTCTCATGTCTCTTATTGGCCAGAACACGGAATAGCACAGACCATCCTGGGTGTACAAAATCGGAGCAATACGCACTAAAACGGAAAAATATATATGGCAGTTGCAAGTCGAAATGTCTAAATGATATGACAGTAACCAGGCATAAGAACTCCTTAGAACTGATCTAAAGATCAAAAAAGAAGTTGAAGACAACCATGAAACCTATAAAGCAGGCCTTTTAAACAATGAGGACGGGAGCGCACAATAAAAGAAACAAACCGGACATACAGACGTAACAGGATTTACAGTTACTACGCTGGTCGGAGCGCCACTGCAAGACATATGCCAAACATGTATAACCTACTAGATACTAAAATTTGCGCGATGGACTTGGGACAGGTGTGAACATGTCTGACCTCGCCGAGAGGATAGCTTAGTAATTTTTGTCCAAGTGAGGACCAATAACCGTTCGAATTACTTGTTTGCGAGAATGCGACAACAAGCAGACTTATTCAATGACGGTTCATGGCCGCCCTGCGATATTTTAAAGGGCAATCGGTGTGCCAGAATTCAGCCCTCTACACTCTGGTAGCAATAGCACCGCAAGTTAGAGACTGCCTATCTTTCAGACCGAAGAGCGTGCTTGCTTCGCATTAAACAACCTTCGCTGAAGACGGTTCCATTATCCGCCACCTGTGGACGCAGAGAATACGCCGCAGCTAAGTTTCCTGTAGTTTCTTGGGGTGGACCTTAAGCCTCGATTATTCAGTTCAATCTATTTCGGGGAAATACCGGTGCATGCTGTTGAATGCCCTATTTATATAGTGAAAAAATGGCATGAGAGGCGTCCTAAAATTACAAATGTGTACTAATGGGGGGGCATGGTAGCGCAGAATACTTGACAGGTCATAAAACGTGTTACTAAAACGTAGTCAGTAGCAGTTAAATTCAAAATTGCGAAACTACAGCCAATAGAACGGGCTTGGCAAAATCAACGGGGAGGAGAAACACACTGTGGGGTTTAAGTCTAGTCCTACCCTCATTCTTTACTGCTCTCCTGTTATTTTGACAGCTTTAATTTAAAAAAGACCTGGTCATTCTTAAACGTATCCTCCGAAAGCTCTCTTCAGCTGCCGGTGTTTCCTGTTTTTTTAGCTGACATTATAGTATAGCGAGCCCCTACTAGGCCCGAAACGATTGACATTTTGCCCAACGAGGCATTTTCTTTCCGGTACCTTGGTGTTACTCTAGCATCTAACCTCTCATCTACTCTTCATATAGAAGGTCTTTTTATTAAAATCCGTCAACTTTCATATTATATACGCCGCCCGCGTTCAAGCAATTTGCTAATCGTATCCTTAGTGAAGTCGCTCAACGGCTCCACTCTGAACTAATGGCTGCAAAGTCTTCCCGTACAATGCGCCGAGGCTTCCGTCATATGTCTTGCCGTACATCGGTATATCAGCACTATGTACTCCCATCCCTAGCAGGCTACCTCACGTCTGAAGAAGCGGAAATTGAGAAGTCGAAAGCTGACCTGTCTCCATAGTAGATGTGGATGTCGTGTAAACTTTTAATTTTTAGTATTCTATGACCTTTTACCATGACTCCCTACTTACCTTATCCCTTGCTCTCCATTAATTGAGCCATTTTTGCTGAAAATTTAGGATATTCTCTTCTAAATAAAACATTTTTCTCTCTCTACCCTGTGGGATGCGACACAAACCCACCTCCCAGTTGGATTTTTTCCGTGGTAAAGACGTCACCTCAAGGAAAATGAACGGTCTCAGAAGTTTCCTTTGTTTGGCCAAAAAAATACTTCACATACGGGCGCTTACCGTTTGGGTTGTCAGAATGCTGTATGCTGGAACCGACTTCGTCGAGAACATACCAAAAGTCCTCTCGTAAAATGGGATGACTTTCAGGGTTGTTCGCCGTTGAAAGCTGGTAGAGGTTGACGTACCTGCAAAGTACAGGCAGTTGAGCAATACGGCATAACATAAGTCAAGAAACAAATTTTAAATTAGTCTCTTGACCCAAGACGAGAGGACACACATTTACGTTTTGTTAGTGGTCAGAAAGAAGTTCGTTAAAAAGCCCGCATTTTATCGCGACTGAAATGACTTCAGAATCGACTACACGATTATCAGTATTACAACCTGAATCAGTGCCAATTAGCAAAAGAGCATCAATCTTTCGCATATTTCGGCATGTTGCACGAACTCTGGCGCGTATTGCAAAAACACAAAACATGCTTACTTCCAAATCTGCCGCAGGATAAGGGCAATTCGTTCCTCCGGACTCAAATCCTCATCTGTGACGCTGAGGATATTCAGCAGACGTGCGACCAGAGCCGGACTCGTCTGCAGCATTGCGCGTACCTCCGACAGCTGGAAGGTGCAAGCGTGGTCTACCAGATAAATGCTAAAAAAGGTTGTGTCAGCAAGAGGGCGCGAACTTACTTGGTGGGGTCAGCACAGCTCACGCCAGCAGCAGCCGACACAGTCAGATCCCAGTCCCTGTCGACAACTTCGCCGGTGTCCGGGTCAGTGTAGTTGATCTGTGCCAGTGCAAAGAAATCGCCAGCATCGAATAACTAGGAGGCCATCAATATCTGTCAGAATTCGCCAAACCTTTGTCGCCAGCTTTGCGTGCAGTGCTCCCCAGTAGATTTCTGGTACACCAGCGTGTAGCAGTTGGCTTTTGTGGTCATTCACAAATTCCATGAATGAATACGATGCCATTTGAGATCAGAATTACAGACGTCAAAGATAGGTGTCGCTGGGAAGTAGATATGAGTGCGGAATTGGGTAATTGGTCCGTCACCTGTGCGTAAACAGAAACATGTTCAGTGTACCCTCCTGATGGACGCCAAACATACTCAACCACAAATAGACAGAATCAGATATAATACACAACATAAATGGCCAAGAAAAACAGGGAGTGTGTTTCACAAGATGGAACAATTCCAAAATTTCAAGGTAGACAGATACCTATTAGAACGGAATATCAAAGTGATGAAAATAGATAGCAGTAAAGTTAAGAGAGTACGCCTTGCAGGGGAGGAGAGAGACTCTTCACTGATTGGTGAAGAATTCGCTACGAAGCGTAAACACAGGCGGTGTAGAAGTGGAGACTGTCACGACAGAAGAATCGCAACATCAGACATGCACATTATAGCAGCAGACGAGGGTTGATAATGTTGACTGTGTAGGACGCTTCGAAACGTTAACTTTTGATATCTTGAGTTAAAACATATTGATGGCGCAAACTGTTAGGATCTTGTGTACTCACCTGCGTCGCCACTTCTTATATCCCCCAGCTGTATGTTTGGAAGACAAGGCAGGCTAGATAGTAGGGAACAGTTTAATGCAACAGTCTATGGGTGTAAATCAGCTTCTGCGCGTGTGCCGTAACTTCTCGGCGCCCCTATGGGCAGCAGTCATCTCGTCTGAAGCTTGTCTTCAGGACGTTCTCTTCCGTGGGCAGCAGAATCTCGCCTCCTGTCAGCGGCAGAGTATTTAAGGACAAGCAGTCTTTGTCCCCTATGTCTCTTATTGTTCTCTGCGCGATCCGCTTATCCGTACAGCCATCGTGTGATGTTGGTGACCTCAGGACGACACAACCCGGCGGCACTGTTTCGTGTGCGCGTAACCACTTGTGCTCTCGTATGGTGTTGGCACTTGAAGGTCGCGCTTAAGCTGGCCCTTTTTGCAATGGCACTGTCGCGTGTTGTGGTCTCTCTTTTATCCTGACCCGAGGATGGCTAGTGTTGACTCATGTGCTGTGCCATCCTAACACAAACAAACATAGCCTACAAATTCTATCGAAAAAGAAGCAGGTGTGTGGCACGCGCACACGGGCTGTTTCGCCTGGCCCGCCACCACGTTCTACTCCATTAATAACCAGCCTTGAAGAACCGCCGACTTCATTCCCTTAAAACAAAATCCACGCGTTCGAACTTATCACGACATGTTAGCAGACGTTCCCTGGAAAGGTGGCAAATGATGTGATAACCTGATCCTCATGATGAGCATTTGGAGGGACTCCTTTCTAACCATGGACTTTATGGCAATTGAAGGTCTGTAAAAGGTCTTGTGTGCCACGCGTAGACAAACTATCAGCCACTGTGCCCGGTCCTCTTGACATTTTCGTGATAGCAGGAGAAGGTGGAGGAGGAAGAGGGCATGTGGTAGGTGCAGAGCAACCCTTTCTCATTAGAAATTAATACGCGCGTGAATGCCACCGATACTGGCGGATATCATCGCTCGCCACTGTCAACCTGTCATACTAAGGACAACGTCGCTAAAAATGTCAGCACAGCCGAAAAGGGCAGTATGCATGTCCCAATTATATAGTTTGCATGGCCATGGCTCAAATCACAAATATAGGCTAATAAGGCGATCGGTCGTAACAGATGGCTGCTAATGCAGTTGCCATGGTACGCAAGGGGTACGCGCATGTGCTTTCTCGTGGTGGTGGTGGTGGTGATGATGATGATGGTGATGATGATGATGATGAGGAGGAGGAGGAAGAGGAAGAGGAGGAGGATTATGGCAACGGATGGATACGGAAGAGTCCAGTGTTTGCGTAAGAACGTGATAACTTAGCTGAAAAAGTGTTTGGAGGGCCACTTCTGCGCAGTGACTTGTGTTAGCGAACAGATGAGCGCGGTGGATGCTTAAGCGCACAGCAACCGTCCATCGTTCTATCGTCTGTGCGTGAAATGGCATTACTCTGGTGGGTACTGTAACATCCATCACTCATTTCCATTCTTATATTCTGCCGAAAGCGTCGATAAAAAGCAGAACATAGATTTAGGGCGGGTCTCACGGTGAGTTCAGCCAATCCATGGCGAAACTGTTAAGTCTTCAAAATCACAATGATTCCTGATTTTCGTCTGAACCCTAGATGCTAATGGGGACAGTGTCCTTTCGATAAGGTCTTTTTCGCTGAAATGGAAGCGCTTAAGGCAAATAGAAGTCATTCTGCGGTCCGCGTGATGAGTATTTGGGGCGACTTCAATGGTTCCTTCTCAACGTGGACCCTATTGCAATTTAAGGCCGGTACATATGTGGCAAGCGTAGACGGACTATCTAGCTGTGTCAGCCACTGCATCTGAATCGAGAACTGACCTTTTTGACATGGTTATGGCATCAGAGCAAGGTCTATGAGGGAGAAGAGAGAGAGCGTGTGGCATATTCTGAGCAAGCCTGTCTCACCGGAAATTCTTGCACGCGCAACTTATCCATACTGAGCGCTCGCGGGGAATGTCGTCGGTCACCACGGTCAAACTGCCATAATAATGAGACTGTCATTGAATATACAAGAACAGCCAAGAAGGAGAGTGTGGATTCCATGGCTCAAATGACAACTATACGCTAATACGGTGAGGACAGATGGCTACTAATGCAAGCGGTGTTCGCGCAAGAAAGTGAGCACTCGGTTGGTAGAGTATTTGGCGGACCGCATCTGCGCAGTTACTTGGCCCTACGGATTGATCAGTGTGCTTAAGCGCACAGAAATCGTGCGTGAATTGAAGTGGCGTTACTCTGACGGACATTGGGACACCTGTCCATTTTTTATAAATGCTACTGAAAGCCCAGATAAAAAAGGAGAACATAAAATTAGGGCGGTGAGTTAAGTCTCCGAAATAATGATAATTATTGGTTCTCATTTGAACCTCAGATAATATTGGTGGACAGTGTCCATCTGATAAGGTATTCTTCTCCGAATGGAAGCGCTTAAGGCGAATGGAAGTCATGCTGGACTCACGTGGTACGGAAGAGTTGGCAGTGTATCTCTATCAGAGAAATATAAGAATATAATTTTAAAAAACGCCCGGATAGCCTGTGCTAGGAATGATAATAACGAGTGGGAGGGTGTTCCCTAAGACTGGAAGACGCAAGGAAGTGGGAGAAGCAGCACCGTCATAAAGTAGAAAGAAAGTAGTAAAGTCTACAGTCAAAAGTGACGATGATAGCCACTGCAAGGGACGGAGTGTCGGCCAATCAAAAAGATAAATGAGGTTACCAATCCATTAGTTGCTCAAATTTGGACGCCAGCAGCCTGAGTTTGGCATTCCGCAGAAATCTTAATCCTGTTACACCCATAAGGCCCTCGTAATCAAGCTTTTTTTTGGTTAACTCACTTCTGCCGCTGTTTTAATGCAGTTACCCACATCCAATGTGTTAGCACCTGTTCCTTTTAGGCATCACACTTGTATGGTTGTATTTAAGTAACTTAATGTCAGAGATATAAATAGATAGATGGATAGATAGATAGATAGATAGATAGATAGATAGATAGATAGATAGATAGATAGATAGATAGAGCAAGCTTAGCAGTCTACTTTCAAACAGTTCTCACGAGCTCCGTGTCGCGTAGGAGCTACGAAGACGAGGCTAGTTAGCACTATTTGAGGATAAGTCGTAAAAGCCAGATTTATGGCACCCGACGGCCTTGTTCGGTGACCTGGCGGAATCGCCTAGGAAAAATTTTCTTCCGAATAGCAAAAGTAAAAATTTATAATTTGTCGGCTGGTCGAGCTGACAAAAGGGCTTCGCTACTTTCTTCACACGCAATCACCTCTGTGTTTGTAATTCTAAGTTATTGACCGGGAACTGGGACTTCCGCACATTCACGGCGAAGCCCCGTTGTTCGATTTATTGGGAAATTTTTGTGCCTGACCTGAAAATTTAACGCCATTTGCAAACACCTGAGATCAGATTTTGTAGGCCATTTGTAAGGACAAAATTCAGCAAGGGTCTTGGCATACATTTTTAGGAACACCACTATATTGAAAGGAACTCATAAGTTCGTACCAGTCCAGGAAGCGGCACGAGGGGTCATGGGTAATAATATACACTGCCAAGGCTAACTGATCAAGAGTTAATAGTTCTACGTTAGCTAACGCTGGGCGGTCCTGTGAAGCCTGCTTGCGCGAACTATTTTTGGTAAAAGCAAGCGTACGCATCTCACCGACTGAGCCAATTGTATAGCGAGTGTGGCAGCGATCCCGCCATGCTCCGTTAATTTACTACTGTTCCTCCTTCGTATGGATAGAACCCATGTGTCTTCCCGAGGAGGTTATAGTTAAAATTAATAGTCTGTTGTTGTAAAGGGCCCGACTGCGTGAAGTCAGAGCAAAGACGCTATTTCTACAAATACTTCAAACAAACTTGGCTGCAGATAGTTGTGCCAGAACATACTTGGCCTTTTTATCTTTCAGGCACTCTACTGGTAGACTTTCGTAGATTGTTTAGCTGCATTAATCTATGCGTATTCCCTGTCATCTGTTTTCTTATGCCTTTATGTACAACCGCCTCTTCCACTTTGCTTCCCTCGAGAACTGGAAGACTGGTACATCGTGTATACCTGACTCGTTTTTTTGTCCGTCACCGCGTTTGTTGCTAGTGTTTAACCAGTTGTCTACGTGATCATATAGTTTAGCAACCTAATGCAAGACTGTAGTTTACGTACATCCCTTAAGTTGGGATGCTAACTAGTAGGTAATGACCCAAAATAATGAGAAAAAACTGTTCAAGCTGTCCTTTTAATCTTTTTCAGCCTGGCCTTATACAACGTGGCAGTGGTTTCGTAGCATATACTTCCCAATTATTCCGATAATAGTCTGCTTACCAGTGTCTTCTGTATATTGATGATATCATTGATCTTGAACTTACTATTTCTGAACATAAAATCAACCGTGAACTGGCGCTCACAGATCTTGGGGATGCTGGGGATAAATAGTAATCCAGCAAAGTTTATTTTCTTAAGGTCAGAAGTCAAAGTTAAGGGTTATTTGATCTCAAATGAACATAATCTGGCCCTCCTTAAATGGGCGCCACAAATTCAGACTGACCCAGATCCTGTGAATTAAAAATAATTAAGCATTTTTATGCCACTACTCTTATTGCAATCACTAAGAAAATAGACCTTAATTAGGCTCCAGCTTATGATAGTCCAATATTTCGTTAACACTTTCAACATATTCCTTTAAATATTTGCTCTGCTTCAGTCTAATTATCCCGCACGTTGTGGGCTGGAGGACATAGTGGACCGACTGCCTCGCAGGTCAGACTTTCAAGACTTTGGAAGTTAATGTCGTACCAGCTATGGGCACGAACGCAGTGTCGATACGTAGTTTCGTAATTGACTATGCGCACTAGAAGCTGGCAGTCCCAGCTCCAACTTCATGTTGGCCTGGTCAAACTCATGCTCCATTATGCAGCCAATTATTACACGGTTCCCTGGTGAACGATTGCGATTCAACATAAGCGGGCTCCTGTCTATCGCACCACGACGAAAGGCATGCATAAATCCTATCATTCGGAAGTAAACTGGCTACTCGAACGCACTAACTGGAAACTGCATAATCTCCGTCTTGTTCTCATGACGAGGATCGTAGACCAGATGGGTCGTCCATACACCTCTTAGAATAGCATGAATCCATACATTTTTTCTGTCGACTCTTCTATCATTCTTCCAACAAAACCCGATAATTCTGTCTGCTGTTTGATTTCCTTTGCTATTATTCTCATCATACTACACCCAACGCCGTACGGGCAACAAAACCGGAGAAAAACTTTGAAATGTGCACAATTCAACCTACAAAAAATTGTACTGCTGCTGCCCAAGCACATAAGGATGACTGCTAAACGGATAATGCGAAAATGTTTCCACTTCTGAGAAGGACATGTACAAGGTAGATTGAAAAGAGCTCACGGCTATCTCATCTTGATTTGCGGTCACTACAGAAGGCGCGGTAATGTTCTAACAAACTTCGATGACTCGGTCAAAGTAGTGACCGTGGTTAATGCACAATGTCATACATCAAACAACAACGAAAAACAGGTTCGCACAGTAGTATAATATAATAAAAAAGGGGCGAATAACGGAATGCCAGACATTCGGGTCGGCAGATGGAAGGATGGCGTGAATAATATATGGCGCTAATAGCAGTGAAAAAGAAAATGCAGTTACGCCTGAAACGGGAGGACGATCAGATGTAAGAAAAGGTGTCAGTTTTCAAGCGAAGTCGAGAGCCTAGAAGTCTACCTTGAGGAAAGAGGGTCGGGTAATTAATTGACTGCGTCTAACCCGACACTTGTGTTACAAGGTGAAATATTGTTTCACCCCTCTACAATTCAGGGGAGTTAAACACGATAGTTGAAGGTCAATGAACTTTTCTACTAGGGTTAAACAGCTACCACTTTATAAAGATTCTCAGTTTGCTTAACAACGTGCTCCAATATCCCCCTTTGCATGTTTTGGAGACTTACTATTCACTTTTAACTTTTGCGTCACTCATCGATGCATTACTGTCTCCGGCCGAAATATGGATGAGTGGGCTGTTTATGACTTGTTTTCTTCAGCGAATATATATAATTCCATTTTTTATTTATTTTTGACGATGAGCGGAATGGTAATTATCCGCCTGCCTAGTGGGTCTGTAAGTGAAGGAGTATGAACACGAGGACGGCGGATTCTGTTTGAGATAGACATCACAACAAAGATTGGAGTTCAGAAGATGAATTGTTTTCGATAATTCTCATCAGGCCTTTACATTTATACGTTAATTAAGTAAATGGACTATGCGGGTTAGTAGAAAAATAAGGATGGTTGTCAGGGGAGGGGGAATGGGGGGGTCAAAACGGGGTCAACATTTGATCAGCGTTAGGGGGAGCTGGTAGTCGGTTGAGGTGTTAAGCCGCTGGCTGTTGGATTAGCAGCTTTTGACCATGGTAACTGTGGTGCCGCGACGAAATTCTTTTGGGCGCAAAGGATGGGTTGGCGTAGCATGTTTGCGGCTGCTTCTGCCGTAGCCAAGAGACGCTGTCCAAGAAATTTTGAGTAGCTTGAGTGTACCTTGTAGATAACTCGGAAGGCCTCTTTGGCATCCACGCGATGGTCAGAATCTACCAGATGCGCTAGAATGGAACTGTTAACACCCTTTAGTTGACCCTTTCCTAACCATGCTGGGGTGTGTTCTCGGACTCTTTTGGACAAACGCCGACTCGTGCGACCAATGTATCCCGCCCCACAGGAACAGGTAAATGAATATATGCACATGGATGTGGTCTGGGCTGGCAGTTTGTCCTTGATCTCTCCGTATAGGCTGGGAGTGGTCGAGAAGAGTACGTGAGCGTTGGCTGCTGGGAAGGTGATTGCTACAGCTCGACTCAGGCACCTCCTTAGAAGTTCGCTTGGGCCGTCTCCTTGAAATGGGACCCTGATAAATATTCGCTTCTTCTCTGCTGTTAGCATAGCAGGTTTTGGTGGCCTTTCAGCCATGTGCTTAGCGATAAATCGACTGGGGTACCCATTTTGTCGAAATACACATTCAACAATCCTTAGCTCCTCTTCTATGCTATCATTCGAGCAGATCCTTTTCGCCCTTTGCGTCAAACATCGTACTAAATTACGTTTGAAGTTTAACGGTACGAAGCTAGAAAAATGGATGTATTGCCCGGACCACGTCTTCTTACGATATACCTTCCGTTGAATGCTCCCATCAGCCCTTCTACTCAGTAGTACATCAAGGAATGGGAGTGATCCAGATTTCCTACTTCTACTGTAAATTTGATAGACAGATGCGTTTGATTCACTTTATTCATTAGAGCCGAAAAGTCGGTTTGGTCTGATGCAACAGCGAATATGTCATCTACGTAACGTTTGTAGTACATCAGATTATTTATCTGGTGGCTAAGTTGCGTAGCCTCTAGTTTGCCCATGAATATATTTGCTAGAAGCGGACCCAGGAGTGAGCCCATAGCTACTCCGTCTAATTGCCTGTACATCTTGTTGTCGAAAAGGAACTGTACATTCAAGGTACATTTTAGTAGCAATTCCCTGAGTGCATTTACTGGCACTCCTATGTCCTGGTGATTTGAGCTAATGAAGTCACAGATGTAATCTACTGTTTCTGTGACCGGAACGTTTGTGAACAGGGAGGAGACATCCAGTGAAAACATAACTGTCCCATTCAGTTCGAGCTCTTTCACACCGTCTACGAATTCGAAGGTGTCTCGGAGACTGTATGGGGCTAGTTGACTCTGTATGGGTTTCAGTTTGTCAGCTAGCCATTTCGCTGTCGCATGGTATGGTGAATTTCTCATATCTAGGATGGGACGCACGGGTACGCCAGCTTTGTGAATCTTCGGTAAACCGTACAGTCGAGGTATATGCGTGCCAACGGGGCGGAGACGTTCTAAGTCGTACTCGCTTATGCTACCGTCTTTTTGAATTCTTTTCAGACAATCAGTCAGCTGCGTTTCAACTACATCAGTGATATCTTTCTCCTTTTCGGTCTTGCTAAACTTGTCTTTGTCTGAGAGAATGGATTGCATTTTTGCAATGTAGTCTGTTCTATCCATTAGAACAACGCTCGTTCCCTTATCTGGCCTTGTGATGAGTATATCTTTATTCTGCCGAAGAAGTTTCAATTTTTCCATGTGTGCGTTCGTTAGCAGACCCCGATGTTTCTGGCCACTGTTTAAATACTGATACGAACAATTAACTAGAGTAGACTTAAAGTGCTGTAAACTCTCGGTCGAAAGTGGCTGAAGGTCATGCGTTTGATTAAGCAGATTCTCGAACTGTGTTTCCAGCTCTAGTTGGTTGAGTTTCTGACGGGGACAACAAAACTTAGGACCCAGTGATAAAGCTGCTAATCCAACAGCCAGCAGCTTAACACCTCAACCGACTACCAGCTCCCCCTAACGCTGATCAAATGTTGACCCCGTTTTGACCCCCCCCCATTCCCCCTCCCCTGACAACCGTCCTTCTTTTTTCTACTAAACCGCATAGTCCATTTACTTAATTACCCTATAAATGTAAAGGCCTGATGAGAATTATCGAAAACAAACGTATGTTCGCCAATTCATCTTCTGAATTTTTCAATGGGAATTTTTGCAAATTTAAAAGATTGGAATGCTGACAGTGGTCTGAAAACAGCAAAAATCGAAATGCAGGACTGAATTTAGTGTGACTACAGGTTATGTAGCTATCAGACTATAAAGCAAATCCTTTCGATATATCACTAAATGGAAAGGCACACAATCTATATGGAATTATTTACAATATATTGGCAATGCGGAGTCAATATAAGGGTATGTTTTCGGTAATGTGTACTAGGACAGTGTTCGCGGGCCAAGTACCGGACTATCATATTCAAATTTGTAGACATCAAAATATGGCAGTTAGTGGGCTGATAAATGACCGATTGGACAGAACATGGTAAATCTGAACGGAATGCTATAATTGCACACAGTATTTCAATGAGAACGGGTAGATTGCTTAGAATGTATTTTCCTAGTGGCCAGTCGTACTCTCTTCCTCCGCTGTGTTGGACCTTTGGGGGACAACAACTAGAAAAGCATACGGCTCTTGTCAATTCTACGTTACAGGCTGGGTCATAACATAGGCCCAAGAAAACCATGCTGTGGATTGAGTTGTCAGCAAACAGCGCCAAGGCCTGCACACCAGCACCTGTTCTTAACCAGAGCCATACAGTAACGGAACGGGTGGCACACAAGAGAATTCTCTTCAAAAGTTAATTGTACCAAATAACTCCGTTCGTTGTAGGGTTTTCGAGTTAAATTTCAATCCGTAACGGCATCGGATTATTGAATTTCCCACATTGGTTAGAGTCTTTGAACTGGGACGTCGCTTCTCAAAGAAGGTGGAGAAATTAAGTTAGTGACGTGTGCGATAAGTGTTAGAATACAGTGGCCTGACTGCGCTTCAACACCTTTGTGCGAATGCTCAGTGTTTACCACAGCAAGCTCTGCATATAGACAAATAAGTGCAACCCATATTATTTGAGTTGTTTCATTTTTATCCTTTAACGTATGCGTTCTGCATCTATGAGTGCG
The DNA here is from genome assembly GCA_036362985.1 of Ligula intestinalis. Lineage (NCBI taxonomy): Eukaryota > Metazoa > Platyhelminthes > Cestoda > Diphyllobothriidea > Diphyllobothriidae > Ligula > Ligula intestinalis. Next base: position 18,466,953 of record JAYGXS010000009.1, read on the forward strand.
TATTTGACTGAAAAATATCGATCCCATATCACAACGCTCTGATTGGCCCACAATGCAGTTAATCAATCCCAGAAAAATGCATAACATCATTGCTTCTGGAGGGTTGGAATATGATCACGAAAAACCTCACTATACTTGCTGGCTTTAACAAACAAGGAATATTCTTTATTACCAGCCTGATAAAATCAGTAAATGAGTTTATCTCGGCTTCAAGATTAAGCTATACTTTTTCATTTTAGTTCATTTGCCACGAAAATTACATGGTTCTTATACCTCAATTGAGTAACGATTTACCACGGGGTCGTCCTAAGCAGAATACCTTATGCATCATTTTTCAAACCGCTTTTTTCTTCATTTTTATAATGGATTTGCCTTGGATGCTTTTCCACTGTCCTTATTTTTCTGCTGATAGCGAAGGTACATGTTCAACTCGAACTTAATCAGGCAGAATTTGAGTGAGTCAGAGCCTCGACGTTAATTTTTTTGGATATGCATCCTCTATCGCAGGTGGTTGGACATTCCTGGCGTGGTCTGTCGACTGATGTCACTAGTCGACTGTTACATCTGTTCTAAAATGTCAGCTCTTTAATTCCCTCAAAAATTAGTTGATTAGCATATTCAAGATCTACGGACAAAGACCAAAATTTGATGTTAATATTTGGACCGAAGTCCATCAGCCACTTTGGGATAACTGCGTCAAGAAACAGAGCAACACACAGGGAACGTCGAGGGTCTCATGAATGAGCTGGACCCCTCGCAGCTATGGCAAGCAGTGGTAAATTTCCGATTAAACACGTAGCTGGTCTTTGAACTATTACCTGCGCTATCAGTATGGTGAATATTTGTATAATTTTTACATGCTGTGGAGCGGTCTAGGCTCGGCTGCTAGGTGTGGCGCACAGTTCTGCAACTGCACACTAGAACAGCTAAAACCGTACCCTCTCAAATCAGATCATTCGTTTTTGCCTAATCTCGCACTTTCTGAATAGAGATACCATATCAATAAGGCTTACTTACCAGGACCTTCAAACCAGAAAACGAGAAAAGGAATGACGCACAATACACACGCCAAATTCCGGGGAGATCAGGCTTTTCTTTAGTGTTAGGGATAGGGTTATAGTTAATGCCAAATGTTGTGTTAGGGTTTAGGGTAGAGTTAGGGTTGCATTTAGAGCTACGCTTTAGGTTTACATTGGGGCTACTTTTAGGTAAGGGATACAAGACGATGTACGCATCCTGGAATTATGCGCAGATCAACCTTTATTTCTTGCGCGGTAAGTCTCTATTTCCGCGTTTTGTTTAACGGGCCAATGATACTTAAATCGTACAGGACTGGTTTGTGCAATTGCGACATTTTTCTACTGATATTCCCAATGGATTTCAGGTAGCCTTTCACCACGCAGTTAAAGCGAGACATTATTTTATTTTATTTTGAATTTAATTGTTTCGTTTGCAACTGAAATGGAAGTAGAAACTACTGCTCGCGATAATTCTACAAGGCTGCCAGCGGGGCCGGGAATCGAACCGCGGATGCCTCGGATGGAATTCGAATGGCTAACCGACGGATCTATAGAAGCCTACAGCCGTAAGGATCAGATTCAGTCATCAAATACAAGAGATCGGTCACGAAGCTTATTGAAAAGTCCTCTTGCCAAGCGAACTAAAAGTCTTAAAAGTCTAAGGGATGAAACTCATAAAGATGAAGCCTGCATATCATATTTTACCCTTCTGAACAAATTTACGAAACTTGAGTAGGTGGTTAATAGTCTTAGAGTGGCGATGGAAAGGCTGAAGAAATTTTCTCGATTTTTCCCTCACGAGGAAAAAATGGCGATGCATGAACTCGAGGGAGGGGCGTTACGTACGCAGCAGCAACATCCCTCGCCGAAGCGTCTACGCACAAAAATGATCAGGCAAGTAACATAAATGGTCAGGTTGTCCTCGACAAGGAGCACCGTGATCAAGATTCTACAGAAACATCTCTAACGGTCTGCAGGACTGATACTCTGCGCCCAATTTCAGCATATGAGGAACTTTCCGAATTAAAAAACCCGCTAACTATAGGCTAATTTTCTGGACTAAAAGTGCAAAATTTACCCAGCACATCAACCACCCCTAGTGGGTATGCTAAGGCTGCATACAAATTACAGAAGGAAACCACAAATGAAAAAGGGGGCAGCATGAAGCCTGACCTGATCAGTGCCATCCCAGCCTCCAAAAGAAGCCTATCTCTGGTGACGGTAACGGAAGTACAAAGTCCAAAACTATTCATAACAAAATCTCGGGGTCTTCCGATGGCAGTAAGACTGGAAATACATCAAGGGTTTCCCTTGACCGACAAAACTGCATAGTTGTTCAAGACGAGTCAAACGGAACTACACTTGAGGTATTACAGAAGTCCTCCATAAATCGGAAAAACAACATTATCATACAGCGCTCCTGAGTCCACGTTTGACAGAACAACGGAACGAGTTGCACATGACTTTGATGGAATACATGAATACGTCAGCGCTGTCCTAAATAATGGGGAAACCTATACCGTAAATGAAGCCTTCCGTCTGGGTAAATCAGACCTAGGCCGTGACCTACAAACAAACCCAAGGCCTCTCAAAGTTATATTGGATAACGAAGACTCGGTATAAAACTGCCGGACAAAATTCCTGCACAAGCACTTTGAGAATTAGCTAACGAACTATGCAAACCTCTGGCTGCCATCTTTCAGAAATATTATGACGAAGGCGAACTCTTAGAAGAATGGAAGTGGGCAAACGTCACCCTGATCTGTAAGAGAGGTTCACGACTTGATTGCGCAAATTATCGTCCTGTCAGTCTAACTTGCATCGCATGCAAAGTAATGGAGCGCATTATTGAGAAGCATTTAATGAATTTCCCGAAAGCTGCAAAATACTATGTAATGGACAGCACGGCTTTCGCCCAGGACGCTCTTGCCTCATGAGTGCTCTTTACTCACAGGGAAAGAGAGCTATAGCTAGTTTTCTACATTCAGTACAACTTTCACGAATTTTGGGTGCTGACTCGTTGGAATCTCTCCTTCACTCTGATGGCGTTCGTGGACTTTGAATCCCGCCAGGCTTCATGCTGAAGATAATGCTGCTGAAGCAGCATCCCGCAGTCTGCTAACCCTTCAGCCGATAGCGCGCAACTTTTGCCAAAAACTATTTAAGGAAGACTGAGAACACTGTGTTCTTGTGCCAACCCTCTCCGTTTCGAACTTATGTCCTCAAACGATATGCAACATTTTTCCTGCTGATCTGTCAATTCAGCTTACAACTGTACATACATTCCGTTCGTATCATACCTTTGAAGGCAGGTTTTTTTTCACTTGAAATAAACTCCCTATCTCGCCCAGTATTGACAAAACACAAAACCTGAAACAAAACAAATACTGGCTGCAACATAGGTAGTTTGTTTTAGGTTTTTCCGGTCTTCGAGGTTTTGGAAGGCGCCCGAGAGGTGCATTACGAACTCTTAACAATTGCTTGTAAACCGGCATGATAAACATTATAAAAGTGGACAAAGGCCGCAGATAAAGGCTATCAATTGATGTCACATTCTTCGACTTCAAAAAGGCCTTCGATAGTGTACCACATAGGCTTCTTCTGCAGAAGATTTGGGACGTGGGAATTCAAAGAAAAAGTGCATAAATGGATCTGTAATTTCTTATCCCTCAGAGAACAGAGGGTCGTTGTCGGAAACTCAACCTCAGAATGGACAAAGGACGAGAGTGGTGTACCACAAGGCTCAGTTTTGGGTCCGCTCCTATTCCTGATTCACGCAAACGACTGCCTCAATGAGCTTGATTGCGCAGCTGTCATGTTTGCGGATGACATAAAAATACGGGCTAAAATTAGGTGCGCCAACGACGCAAAGAGATTACAGTCGAACATCGATAAACTGGTTTTCTGGTCGTCCACATGGCTTCTTAACTTTAATGTATCCAAATGTCTTGTTCTACACATAAGCCCGGGGCGAAAAGTGCCGCCTAAACACAGTTATTTTATCAATGGTACCGCATTAAAACAAGTTAAGACGCACAAAGATCTTGGTATATGGACAACCACGAACTTGACGCAAACAGAGCACTGTAAAAATCCGCCCAGAAGGCAACTAGTAAATTGCACTGGATCAGACGAGCTTTCAAAATCTTTCCACCTGAACTCTTCAGAAACATATTTGGCACCTTTGTGAGACCACATCTTGAATACGGAATGCCAGTTTGGACACCGTGGTTGAAGATATGGAGCTTCTTGAACAAGTGCAACGCAGGGCGACAAAGATGGTCGATGGTTTCAGGGTCTTACCATATCAGGAGAGATTGATCAAACTTGACATTTTTCCTTTGTCTTACAGGAACGTCCAGTGCAGCCTGCTCTGGACATTCCGGATAATCCGGGGCCACATTTCCTTCCTAAAATTGGAGGATTTCTTACAATTAGCCACCACTACTCACCTGCGTGGCCATCCTTACAAGGTCACAAACGAACGCACCCGATTAGACCTCCGAAAATATTTCTTCAGTCAACGCGTGGTCCGGCCTTGGAACTTGCTACCAAGCGAGACGGTTTCCGCTGACACAATTGCGGAATTTAAAAGAAGACTCGTTGTGATTTTATTTGACAAAAGACGACTTTTACAACACAATTTCCTACTGCCAGCACTGTGAACAACTTTTCTGGCTTAAGACCGTTTTCATTCTTTTCCGTGAAAATTCACTCAAAATTCTGTCATGATATCATATGGGCTCCCGCCGACTACACATTATCTGTAATAAAAACCTTGTTTGCTTTACATTTATAGGCCCCTCAAGGGCATTTTTTGCCTGTAACCCTTAAATATACATATATATATTGATATGCCTAAAGACTCGGGGTCCAGATATGTTATTGAGTGTATCGTCTCTCAAAGAAGAGGAAGAAGAAGAAGGGGCGGGTTCGTGGACCAAATTGTATTTGGACTGACGTTTCAAAAGCACACTCGCTTCCATCGTCAGAGTATCGCGCTTACTCTGCCGCGGGCCTTGAGTGAAATCGCCTCGCTACCGATCTTGTGAAGTAACCGTGTTCCCTCCACGTGCGTTCGCCGCTGGTTGGCTCCGACTTGTTTGCTGCCGACCAATGGCGGGTCCGCGTCTCCTTTCTGCCCTGCGCCGCTATCGTGGTTGCTGCGGCGCCGTCCTCCTCTCCGCCATCTGTTCGATCGATTGGCCGTTGATATTTGGTGGCAGCTCTGCCGGCCTCAAGTTCGGGTGC
>JAYGXS010000009.1:18477939-18546312 GCA_036362985.1 Ligula intestinalis
ATATATATATATGTATATATATATATATATGCAGTACAAAGTTGTTGGGCAGTGCCTTGGCCTCCTTAACTTTTAGTTTGAAACTGTTTATGACTGACGTGAGGACTATGCTGTCAAGTGTTAATTGAACTTGGATAACTATATGTGACCGTGTTTTCCCTCAACCGTTTGAAATCGAACTAGTACCACACAAACTCCAGACAATGGTTATTTTGAAAGAATGCTACCCACAGTTTATGAATACTATTTAAAAGTGAAAATTTGAAACCTGCGTTTACAGATGTATATGGCATGTAAATAATCGGGTTTTCAAAGGCATTGTCTACTTCCCTCCCCAAATAAACCAAACTGAACTGTTTTTATCGAAATGAGCATCATTCTATAGGAAAGGTTACAAAGCTACGAGAATAGTCCAGGATTTTTGTTGTGCCGAAGAATTAACTCCGCTCAGTATTCACATAGGTTAACACTTAGTACAGTTCTTTGGGAATGAGTCGAGTTATATGGAGATTGAAGATAGTGCGCACTGATTTGCTATTAATATTATTCCCTTAAGGTCATATACTTAAATTCTTAACCTTCTAGGAATTGCTGTTAAACACTTCCTGGAGTTCGGTTTTGGATATGCATTCCTTCAGCTTTTCGTAGACACACTCGCTGGCCTTGTGTCAAAAAAACCTACGTCCTATGATTCGCTATCCACAAGAGCTGTCGGTAGCTGCACCGAGCATAAAATTTAGCAAGCCCTGTCGTCTGTCTTCCCGCTTGACCATGTATGCCATGGTGGCAGCGCATTCCCGAGCAGCTGCGCGTGTAGCGTCGGTACTGCCGTCATCGTTAGCAACTGACATTGTGCAGGACTTAAAGCGGTTTGCTGACCTTTCAATCCGCAGTATGGCCTTCACTGACCTCTGGTCTGATCCGACTTGGCGAGGGGAATTCACACGAACCGTATCCTTGCCCAAATATTTTACTCCAAAGCACCAACACGGCAGAAGGAGAGAGAGCAATCGGCCACGATGAAAAATATATTCAAAATTTGCAAGTGATGCTCGCTGAAAGCTTTGTGTGTATTTATAGCATCCCATTCAGAGTGGTAAGCATTCTGTCCAATTCGCTTGGAGAGAAAGCTATAGAAGAACTGATTAACTTATCATGGGCATGGATCGATCAGATCTGATGAGAGCACCAAGACCAGAGCCAATGCAGAAAGTTGTACAGCGCATGTTCATGACACCCAGCATGGGAAACGCGTGTGAGTACCCTTCTGTGAGACTGAATCCTCATGGGCATGGCGTCATTCCCAACAGCCTCCGACTCCCTCTGGTCACCACCTGCAACCACCAGTTGTACGGTCTGACCATTCAGCGGCTCTGAACTCACATCTGTCTCTTAAACTTCTACCAGGCTGCTTATAAGTATATTCAGCAGCCCGGTCGCCTACGAGTGCCGTAGTAAAGTCGTGGCATCAGCCACATTTAAATAACTACCCGACGCTTATTTAAATGCTTCCTATTTCTGCGTGATTTACAGTCGGCTTTAGACGACGCTTACTATCAAGATCGTTGTAGTAATTACAGTAGATTATTTGATTCATGCAGTGCCTGATGGAGCGATTAGTTTAGCGTACATTCGGCATCTTATGTAGGTCACCATATCGTACGTAGCTTTGACGCCAATGAAACGTATTAAAATGAAACATGCTTACTAGTATGAAATAAGTAGTCGGTAATGCGTCGATACAATGCCTAATCTGTTTTCATGTTCCCACTTGATAATAAGCGTAGATGGTCTAACTCATACCTTGTTGTGCATAAAATGAGGGTTAGTGGTTTAGCGTTCATTCGGCTTGTTATTATCATTTGTTGATTGGACTTTAGACTCAGAAAGCTAAGTCTTGAGGGTTTGCGTTGCGAGCTCCTTGGCAAAGCGGAACTTAATTGTTCCTTGACTAAATCGGCGAAGCACCTGCATTCATTCAGAAAGCTAAGTATTAAAGAAGACTGTATGTTCAGTCTTGTATTCTGAAAAAAAGGCAGGATCTGGGCGAAGTCGGAGTCCGCGACATGCGTCTTTGACTGAAAATCTGGTTCAAACACTTAGTGGTGGGAGCGAAATGTGCGATAGATAACAGGCAGACCGATGTTGCTGCCCGTGAAGGATTCCTGTCTCGAGCAGCCCTCAGTCTGTCTGACGAAAATCCTTACCTTCCTGCTCGCTAGATCGGGTTCATTGTCTTACTCCGGGGTTGGGACGAGATTTTTAATAGTGCTTCATGCCTTCATAACACTCATCGTTGCTTGTGCAACCAGGAGCTCAAACCAATGGTAGTCTTATCGAACTGGGACACCGACGCGAGCTTCCACTCATCGACAACGCTAAGGTTCAAAATCAGAAGTCATTCACCAACTGTCTGATTTACAAAAAGACAGCTTTTAGACGCTGTTATTATTGGAACGCTCAGACTTCGGACGTGGCTCCCTCGCGGCCGGACGCGGCTCCCTCGCGGCCGGACGCGCACTCGTCTGACAATCAACTACCTTCTACCTATTTTTCACTACGTCTGTACAGAATGAACAAGTCCTCCCGGCTGACGTCTCACATTTTCTTTTCTGTCCAGATGGAACCGGGTCAGAAGATCCCTATTAGCTTAACCCACTGAGAAATGGGTTTAGAATTAACAAACAGTGATTTAAACAACTCAAGCCTCCCTAAAACGAGCTCTGCACCTAAAAAATGAGACCCTGCGACAGAAATTGTACCAAGTAAACAAAAAGAGACCTTGGTTAAAATGTTACAGGGGCGCATGAGCTCGTTGAAATAAACCTATTTTCCGCATGACCTGCGGCACAAAGTTCATTTTCCGAAAATGAAACCTGCACAGCTGTTTGATGTTTATACAGCTGCAGGTGGTCTGTCCTCCTTTCTTCTCTCCACCCCTCCCTCCCTCCCTCTCTCCCATGTGGAGCTATTTTCAGGTTTCCGCCCGGGTTGGCTGTGTTGATCAGTCATTGCGCCAACGCTTGGTGGTGCTGATATTTTAACGGCGCGGATCGATGCCTGCCTCTCTGTGTAGGATGTGCGCAGCTGTGCAAATGTTAATAGGCTCTCTGGCTCTCCGCCCATAGCTTCTGTTGTGGGAATTTGACGCACCTGAATCTCCTTGTACTCCTGCTTTTGCCTCGGATGATAACATTGAATGAAGATCCGAAAAGTAAGGCTCAATAAAGCCCTTGTTCTGGCGGGCGTTTCTCCTTCCTCGCGACTGCTTCCTGAAACTCGCCTCTTTGATTCTAAGGGTCCTGGGGTGGTTTGTGTGAAGAGCCATTGTTCGGCATCCTAATTAACATGATCCGCTTTGTGTAAATTTTTATTAGTAGACATAACAAGCGCAGCTTACGGATACGCATCTCCAACCAGCAGATCACATTCGTGGGCTAAATTTCTATTTAATTTCCCCAAATGACCCTCTAGTGACTGTGTAAGCTATCAATCAACAAGACCACGGCTGAGTTCTCCCCATGGTGGTAGTTACACTGCTACCCTCATCGTTGCCAGCGCGGCCACTTACACATGCCGGCTTTGGTACATCAAAAAACCGTGTCGAACGTTGCGTTCATTGGTGACCGAAGCTTGTGACGCCGTGAAGCCAGTCTGAAAACGCGACAGTTACCCAAACCAGAAGCCAGGGAAGGCAAAACTAGGTTGGACCAGCTTTTTACTGAGATAAGAAGCGTTGAAGGGGGGCTCTGTGAACAGTTGTCACTTGTTGACTCTTCAGTCTGTACCCACTCTTCTGTGTCTTTGTCGCCTGTAGCCAAGTAGCGAACGACGAACGTTGATTGGTCGATAGCGAGACACTGGTGGTGGCTCCAGCAGCCAATTGGTCAGGAGCATGAGGCAGACAAGCAGATATCACAGCGGAAGGAGTGGGAAAGGACTGCCACAGGACCAGTCGGTAGTTTACTCTTCACCGATTGGCCGCAGCCGGCAAAAGTTCGGGTGCATGCAATTCGGTTGACACTTGCCTGATGACAGTTCTTGCCGCAATTGCTTGTGGTGCAGACATGTAAGCTTCCATCCCCAGTAGGGGCTTGTCTCTATAGCTGATGAGAAAAGTAATCGATGCTGCGAATCCACACTAAGAACGAGTCATGATAAGCCAAGCGCAATACCCTGGATATGACGAAATCGACTCCGTACACCGTCTAGTGAAGAATAACAAAAGGAGCAAGGTGTGCGCTGTTGATACTCGTCATTCAAACCACTTGAAGTGTAGTGGGTAACATTGGTACAAAAACGTAAACAAAAGGCGATAAATACAAGTTACAGAAGGCCGTAACAAATGGAATTAGTGTAGAAAGTCGTGTGCAAATGGGAGAACGACAAAGTTGTCAATAAAACCAAGTATGGCAAGGGGCTACCACATCTCTTCAAATGTCTTTCTTGCCCCCTGATTTCAAGTTTTTGTCCCGCGTACTTTGACAGCATCGCACGGGGGAGTATGATCTGCTTTCAACCTAAGGAAAGCAGGGAAGGAGGAAGAGAGTGATGAAACCCGCTGATCCATAAAAAAGCTAACAATTTTATACGCTTTCATGTTTAAAAAATAGTTGGTACTGTGGCCTGGGCCATTAGCTCGGTAGTCTTCTAGTGACCCGACTCCGAGTGCCAGTCCACTCGCGGCTGCTAGCAAGTGCGCACACGCGCCGGTGCCTGCCTACCGCACTCCATCGACTTCGCCACCAAATTCGATTCCATCCATTGAGAGGGCAGAAGAGTTCAACCGTCACGAAGGACAATGCCCACAAGGCGGTGGGCGGGCGGGTGGACAAAGCTAAAGGATCCGTCTACGCGTGTCACACACGACCCCACCCCCCTAAAAGGTTTGTAATGACCTAACTCCATGTGCAACGCTCAACCTCTCGCGGCTGCTAGCAAGTGCGCACACGCGCCGGTGCCTGCCTACCCCAGTTGGGTCTGTCTCATTCATGACAGCCACAACCACCCACGATGTTCATAGCATTACTGTTGGTAAGTATCTCGTTCAACTGTGAGTCGTCTATTCTGATTCTCTATTTTCACCAAAACTTCGGTCTGGGAAGGGAGCAGCCTCCTGGTCCCGTATTTGTTCCGATTAGAGCACATTTGAATGTTCCATCTCCACAATTCTTACCGTGGTTATCGATCTTTTCTGTTATTTTATCTATCCTCCTAGGCAACAACCACACCAACTGGTTCAGTGTGACCAAAAGCGGCAAGATTTTATCCTATGCATGAGTCAAGGGCTGGAGGCATAAAATTGATACTTCCTTCCAACTGTCTCAGGTTCTTTTGGAATGAACTGCCTCTGGCTCCCACGTTGGCCACAAAACCACCAACCAAACTGATACTCCGATTTCCCTGGGGGAAAATCGGGCTAGAGCTGGAATTCGCCTGCCTAAATAGAGTAGCAGGTGAGCTGTACCCTTAAAAATGTACAGTTGTGGCTAGGAAAAGGCATGCAAATGTAACCTTTTTTGTTCACCCAGTTGTCTTCCAGCCTACTTTGCTTGACCTTAGTATGACTGAACTGCTAATACAGGCGAACATGCGAGTCCCAGGAAGTAATTGAGAAGTAGAAGCCGACTCGAGCGCTGGGTTAATATGCTTATTCACTTGACGTTTCGAACTCCATCGCGGACTCATCGTCAGAGACATACTCACAGAACAGTAGCAGAAACAGTTTGTTTCTGATGATGAATCTGCGACGGATTTCGAAACGTCAGGTGAATAAACATATTTTCTCAGCGATCGAGTCGTCTTCTACTTCTCGATGACTGAATTGTCCTATTGGGAAGCCAGTGCACTTTAGAGAAGAAAAAGACGAGCATTGTTTCTCGTCCAACCGCCCCTCGTGACTTCTCCTCTTTGCGATCAGGAGTGTATGTTCTCCGGGTCAATTAGTGGTGATGAGCGGGGGCCATATGTGGCGTGCATACGTGGCCGTAAATGCCAGGACCAATAATCTTCACACTGTTTTGTCCCGAGCCTGCGTGAACAGTGGCTAAACTGGCAGACCATGGAACGATCGAATTGCTGACCTGCAGTAGATTCCCTGTCTTCTAAAATGTCCCACGAAATTCTGAAATCTGCATTTTCGATCTGGACAAATTACTAAAGTGGGGTTGTAATCTTGATTACCATGCAGTCTAATTCAAAGGTATTTCAGTCCACTTTTGAATGAGCTTCATTCTGGCCGACTGCAAAAGGTGTATTACTTAAAAAATGGCTACTTGTGCAGTATGCATTGGCTCATTACTTTTCAATGCCCGCTGGATGTGAAGTTTACTTCCCAAAAATTGCTTAAGTAATCTAATGTTTGGCCTAAGGTTTCCCAAAAAAGCATGCCATAAATTGGGAAATACAATCGTTTACTTTTAGCTTATTTTATTTTTCTGTTTAATTAAAGTTTTGCTTTTAGTTTATTATTAAGTTTTATTATTCTCAATTTTAGTTTAAATTTATTTTAGTTAAGTTGGTTTAATGTAGATTATTTTACTTTGTTGAATTATTGAGCAATGTTTTACTTTATTTTTTATTGTACTTTTAGATTCATTAGCCACATTTGGTTGCTTAACGAGTCAGCATCTGTACTAGTTTTGCTTACCTTTGTTGAAATAGTTGATGTTTATTACATTTTATATAAAATACATATTTTAATTCAGTATTTGGTTTACTTTTTATTGAATAATTATGTTTAATTATTTGTTTTAGATTACGTTTTAGTTTATTTCGTTTGGCTTGATTTAATTTACATTTCTTTATTTAGTAGACTTTAGTTTTCTTTAGTTAGTTTTTAATTTACTTAGTTTGCCTTGTTTTAGTTAAACTTACTTTGCTTAGTTCACTTTGTAGTTTGGTTTAAAATTTATTGTTGAAATGCGGTTTTTATCTTATTTTTACTTGATTTTTACTTTATTCTCGGAAATTCGTAGGTGTTGTAGATTATTATTATGTTTTATCAGTGTTCTTTAAGTTTTCGATGAGTTTTTAGTCTATTTAGTTTAGCTTATTTTACTTCAACTTCCTTTAGTTAATATAATTTGGTTTTAGTTAGTCAGTTTTTAGTTTACCTTTCGTTTACCTTTAGTTTTCGATTCATTAGTGACGTGCTGTTACTGTTTTATCTTTCACTCACCTTTACTTTATTCTCGAGAAATTCGTAGTTGTTGCCGTTGTTACCCAAATTTGAGCAGTTGCCGATATTTTCGCAGTAGCAAATTTTATTTATGGCGTTCTGTTCTTTTGTCCTAGATTGGATTATTAAAATAATTTTTCCTATTTTTTTAATTTTAGAATCTGTACTCTTTTATATACAATTTTTTCTTCTGAAATGCCCAAAATGTACCGTCTGAAATGCCGCCAGCCTCGTATTACATAACGATGGGATATTGGCCTGCTGTTCTGGGAGGAAATGTTAATTTCTACCCAATACCCTTACAAATTCCAGTATAGTTTATAGAAATCATGCACAACAATATTCTCTTTTGTACTCAATTCGTAGAAAATTACGTATTCTTCAAGTGTTATGCTTGAAGAAAATTACCCATCGGGTTTGGAGAAAGTTCTAAATTGCTCAATAAGTGTCAGCCCTACCGGCTGCTACGCATGCATTCAAGTTTTCCAAACTACCATATTCCGTACTCAACGCGTCCATAATGCTCAAACAATTTTGCAATGGGCGTAGCTCGTGTTTTTTGCTTTGTGAGCAACATTAATTAACTGATGGATACGATGTATTATCAATGAACATTTTGCAGTTCTAAAAAATATCTAATTTTTAATTTTTTTCAAAACCACAGGATATATTTTTGTTAGTCTCAAAATTTGAAAAAGGCATAATTTTCCACCTAATAAGTATAAGAAAGGATAACTTTATCCATTTTTTCCATAAAATACATTTTAATTTATACGGGCATCGAAAATACATTAGAAAAATACGTACTACTTAAGCAGTCATTTGAACAGAGTGTAGGCTTGGAAAGCGGTCGGAACGGAACTCCAGAAAGAGCCCGCATTCTGACTTGCCTGAATATAAAAGTCCAACTTGAGTAATTGGTACGAACGGAAGACGCATTTACGAACTCAGGCCTACGTTTTACGAGCTAGGGAATCTACCGTACGCAGTCAACGAATTCAGGTCTGACGCTCGTTGACGGACGCTCACCGACCGCTAACGGAACTCATTTGTTGGGCTCTGCCTTTGCTTTGAGCCATATTTCTCGGGCCCTGACAGTAACTGTAGCAGCTAGTAGTATGGGCAGATAGAATTGCCGGCAAAGACAAGAGAGACAGGAATGGCTAGTTAGCTGTCGTCAGCCAGTCATACCCAGCCCAAGTGGTGCACCACCCAAGGCTCGACGGCTTGTCAATATCTCCTGACCTAAACTGGTGAGACAACGAGATCAAGACTTAATGGTAAGCGCTTTAGACTTTGATCAAAAAGGTCATGAGTTTGAGGCTCGAGTGGAGCTAATAAGCCAAAAATGGCCATTCCAGCCTCCCTCCGTTTGACCGGCAGTACAATCTGAATTCAGATCTGTCTGCTTAACCGGACGCTTTAATTTATCTATGTGGGGCTTCTCTGCCCGGAACGTTGTGAGTTGCTCTAAGTGCTCATAAGCAGCGGATAAAAATAATGCAATGGGGGATGAGTTTAGCTTGTGAACGCGAAGGGGCATCGAATAACTTGATTAGGAGGCACCGGGTCCGCCAAGCAAATAATGCTGCCTGCAAAAAAAGTTAGAAAACAGACCAAAAAGCTGTTCCGATCCGTGAAATGACTAATTTAGCAGTCCTGAATTTTCGAACGGAAAGAACAAGTAATTGGCGGAATCAGCACAGCAAAAATCCGTTTAGGCTGTGGTGATCCGCTCTGGAGATCACCAGTGTCGTCTTCCATCTGCCTAGAACGCCTGTCAACCACTGCTTACGCGCGCGTGTAACAGTCTTCAGCCCACCGACATCGTCACTCTGATCGATATTTCTCTCAGGTACAATCTCTTATGGGTAACACCACGCCCTTAGTAACTTTGCATAACTGTCTACTTATTTCTTAATAGTAAGTGTATTTTGTTTTATTACGGAATTACACAATTCTGGGGGGTTTTGGTATTCGTAGTGCTACCTATAATAGATTGTGACCTTTCTCTCTTCATCGATTGACCGCAGCTGGACAATCTTCAGTCGCGTGCACATTGAGTTGGGACACGCTGGGTTGGTGAAAGCACTAGCTAGCCCCTTCTTGCTAAGCCATGTGCATTTTATCTAGCTGCGGTCAAGGTTATCCACTAACATCTGGCTTTTCCAACTTTTGACTGTGAAAACCTCGATTTGTCAACTCCCGCACTTCGAAAAGGCTACCTGGAAATGCTGTGGCACAGATTGGTACGCACGGAAGGGATTGCTGTGGTAACTTTAGTGTTTGAGTGTTAGTAGTCTTATAGTCCTCACTGGGTTACCAATCATCCTCGTTTTCAAGACAAATCCATGACCACTGGTACATAGGCGCTCATCAATTGATTACGAAACTCACCCTTTCCGTTGCGCCTCGGGCCCGCTCTCTCGATCCCCACCAGCAGCCGTTCAACGCAAGTCATGTATTTCTGTCTATTATACGTATGCTTGGGGTTGAGCGGCTCCTTGTGGGGATTTCGGGAGTGAATCCCGAGGCACAACGGGTCGAGTGAAGTCCGTAACTAAGTAGTGAGCATCTATGTACCATTGTGTATATTCCAGATAGAAACAGGGAAGTCAGCGGGCGCTTGACACAATAGTAAGATCTTTGGACTTGTAGCCAATAAGGTCGCTATGCCTGGAGCTGGGTACGGCTGGCTGATGGCGGTTAATGAGCCAGAATTGACCATTCCAGGCTTCCGTTTCCCGGCCATGTATCTCTGCGTATAAATTCATGAGCCTTAAGCAGTGCAGGATGCGGGGAGGGCGCAGCTCAAGCTAACTGGCCACTTTTACGCATTGCTAACTTGTAGCTTTGAAGTTTTGTCCATCGAACACCCTAGTCTCGGGATGAAACTAGTCTCCGGCTAACGTGGTCACGTGGACAAGAGAGGCAAGGCCGGCATTTAATTCTGTGACTGCGCGCATGGCCTGCGTACCCGCTGCTGCTGTTACTGCAGCTGACCGTAGCCTCATGGCCGGTCTGACTCACATCCTCACTTCTTCTGTTTACCGCGCCAGTACCGATCGCAGCTTTTTAACCGATGACTCACCTCACTGCAGGCTCCATGCTGCTGGCGGATGGGTGCTTCCTGATTGGTCGAGCCCTAATGACCCTCGCGTCAAGGCCAAACAAGCACACAGTGGACGTGAGTGCGTGCATGTGTTTGACATCGTCTTAGAAAGCCTCTTTGACCGGTCTCTGAGTCGCCTGCTCTCCCTATCTGCACCCCCTCCCTAATCTCGGCCGGTATATTTTGACCTGTTGTCTTCTGTTTTCCGTTCTAACTGGATGACCATTGCAAGCATTGACTTGCGGAGGTGTAAAAGTTGTGATTGTGTCGATAAAAGGAAGGTTTCACAAGTCAGAAGTCAGGGAGGACAGAGGATCTTGGATCAGTTCTTTACTGCAAGAAAAGAGCTTTACAAAGGGCTCTGTCACGTGTTAGCTCCCAGCTGTGTCTTCACACCAGTTTTGTCAGCCTGTGTTTGCTACTGGGATGCCTTAGCTCCGGGATGTGTCCTCCGTCGCCTACGGCCAACAAAATGAAACGGCGTGCATTGATTGGCTTCGAGCTTATGTGCGCCGCATGCGGCGAGCCAACCGGGAGCGCGGACCCCTAGCAGCGATCGACAAAGAGCCTGCGGGGAAAGTTGTCACCTACGAGTATCCGAGGGATGATGAGTCAGCGCAGTGGTGCTGTGCACGGACCGCCACAGAGGCGTGGAACCTGACCATCGCGGAACCCTGCAAGATGTGCTCGCTCTTGCTAACTCCTAAAAACTTTGAGGAAGGCTTGGGCACTATACCGCCCATGTGCCGTTTGGCGGTCGTCGAGACCTGTTTGATTTCACCGTCGACTAATTGCCGAAGACGACAACCTGGCCACCTGGCCTGCTGCATTACATTATCGCCAATAGAGATATAGAGAAAATAGTGAAACTTGGTGTTAGTAAGCGTTGTTAGCTTGGAACCCCAGGGGTTAGTCCGCTTTTATACTAGAACACTACAGCTCATCAGAAGGACTGCTCAGAACGTTGAGAGGGGAGAGTAGCCTTAAGCACGACAGTCCGTTCCCGACATCTGTATTGGTCTCTGCCGTCTGACGCCCTCCATTGCTTTTTCCGGAATCATTCTTCAAGGCCAGCTGTCTCAAGATCATTCAATACTTCAGTCAGCGCTTACAGACGCGCTGACCTGCAGAGACTTGACCTACTTCCACTCGGACACACATACGTGCGTCAGGTTCTTGCAGCTGCCCAAACACCCCTCAAACATGTCCCCTTTTTCCCACCCTCGGCCGCCAGACGTCACTTAGGACCACAGCACTCCAGCTGAATGACGTGCGCTCCGAGGTCAAAACTCTTTCCATCTATTCTTCATTCCTTTGTGTACAAAATAAACTATTCCTTATATTGGGGCCTTCCCAAGACTTCTCTTCTACTAAGTAACCACGGTCTGAAGATCGCAGTTGCTAGGGTTTAACTTATTTAACCCCTGCGATACATCTTCAGCTCTGCCGTTTTATTATGCAACCGTTCTGTCTATCTCATGCATACTCTCAATTCGCTGCTGCGACCGTGTGAGACTTGGCCCTAGCTTCACGAGGGCTGGAGGCCAATTGGTTTGCCTCATTTGTTGATTGGCTACGAGTATGCACATGCTTGACACTAAGAGTGCAGGCGGCGGACACCGCCCACTGCCCCCACATCATGCAACTTTGTAGGCACTGACCTGCAGATCCTTGACCATCTTCCATTCGCGCACACACGCGCGCACGTTCAGATATTCGCGGCTACCTAAGGGCCACTTGAACGCGCCAATTGTAGTGACTAGCTCCACACGAAGTGCACGTACAAACGCTCGTCGTGACTAGCTCAAGTCAAAGTGCCGTTTGGGGAACGCTTGCTGCTTCCGGACTCTGGAAAAACCAATCACAGGCCGACTCACAGTACCTCGTGTGATGATTGCCGAGCAGACATCACTTCATACGCCGTCCGTTGGCTTGCGGTTATGCGGTCGTCTGATAGTCAATTTCCTACTGCCTATTCTACCATTCCTTCGGTACATAATAACATCTCCCTACCCCAGTGGTTTCCCATGAATTCTCTGCTCCTAAGGAACCGAGCTAGGGTTTAACTTACTTAACCCCCTGCGATGCACTCCTCGGCCAATGTAGCACGCTACTCTATACTCCATACCACCTCGGGTAATGTCACATACCAATTGGAAACTACTTGAACTTGCTACATGCTCATGTAAAAGCAGCTGCCACTATCGCAAGGGTGTTAAGGCTACTCAGGTTCAACCCTAACGGCTGCGATCTTCCAGGCGGGGCTCCTTAGGAGATGAGAGAAGTCTTGGAAAACCAGAGCTGTAGGAAGATCGTATACTGTACAGAATAAATAGGAGAATAGTTAACAGAAGGGTTGAATCGATCTGGCGTGCCTTCAACCGTTAGAGCCGTGTGAGAGAGCAGCGGCGGCGCGTCCGCCCTTCGAGGGGGCAGAATGCCATATGAGTCTAGCGTCAGTCATCGGGGCGGCTGCCGAATCCTCGCTCAGTCTCGCGGCCTTGATGGTGATTAGTTGGACCGCACAAAGTTAGACACTGGCGTGGTAGGTGAGTGTCTCATGCACCAGTTTGCGTCTGGTCGGAGGCAGGCCGAAAAGTACATTCGCGCAAGGGCCTGCTCTGAGTGACCTTATATGTGACGTCAAGAGTTAGGTGGGTGTCGGGCAGAAAGGACCACTGCACCACCACTGCCTAGCTATTCCTCCTTGTCAGGTATGGCTGTACGCAGTCAACACCAACACTGGCTTCACCAGTGGCTACTGCCGTCTGAGACAGCAACTTGGGATTCTGTGCACAACAAACTCTGATGCGTTCTTGTTGTTCCATCAACCCGGGATTTGGCTTCGTAATTGGAGTCATCTTAATACAAACTCTGCTTAGACCCTACAACCATCGTACTTTGAAAAACCTTCCTGAAAAACGCCTTTCAGTATAGAAAGACGAGTATTTTAACATATATACGAACATTTTCCTGTTTATTTATTTTATGAACAGCGCATTTTCTTGCTGTAAGTATTCCCTAGATTACTATTATTCCTCATCACAAGTGACTTTGAACCAGAGTTCAGGTGAAGGGGCACAGATTGATGTTTGGGACACTGCTTTTTTGCCCTCTAACGTTGAACTCATCCGCGTGACAGAGATTGGAAGTGGATGCTTATCTCTTCCTCCCCTTCCTCTCTGGCCATCAAAGGGTTGATTGTCTTCTATTCCTTTTTTAAAAAATTCCACCATTTTCCCCTTTCTGTCTAATGGAGCAGTTAATATCCTGGCCATTTTTTACATCCTTCACACTCCTCGGCAAAAAATGCACATTTGTTGTCTGGCTGGGATGTCAACCTGCCTTCCTGCCTGCCTGCTGGCATTGCCTTAATCCGCCTAAATTGCCTCCTCCGATTTGACGTCCACCAACTGATTGGCGCCGGTGAGACACGCAAGTTTTGAGAGCCACAATTCAGACGGCGAAACCGACCCATTCGGGGGGGGGGGGGGAGAGGGGGAGGGGTTGAGGTAAGCAGTGTCTAACCTAGATGTCGTTTATACAAATGCGTTCAGAGTGAAACCTTCGGAGAAACAGAGCAGGGAGCTGGCACACTAGTGCAGTCATCCCAGAGCTATATTGCGAGGTATTCGAATGTGACTTAGGAACCCGCGTGATTGAGCACAGACACTGTTAAGTCATCAGAGTGACAAGTAAGAGTCTGTGTGCCAAGCTTCCTCACGTGTCTCTGGAGAGGAAACTACAGGCAGGTAACAGAGCACTCTCTGTATAGCATCCTTTCTACCCAACTTAAGTTTACAACGTGTATATAGGAGATTCTGTGCCAAACCCACAACCTATCAGACGTACAGACTTTCCTCAGTCCGTGAAGCACATGCACAAATTCAGACCGTCGCAGCAGTCTATGTCCCACATGGAAACGACATGCAGTCCTGTGAGCCCTGCAAACAACTTTCATGACAAAATTTAACTTGGTAGTTTAGCGTACATCTGGACAGGTTATTTTGATCAACTGAGTGGCTTTAATAATAAGAAGGGCTTTGGTTTGGAAAACTGCCCTCTTACTTAAAGTTATTGGGGGAAATAGGCTCTCATTTTGGCTAAATCATGAGTATGTTTACATTAAAGAAATTCCCTATGCTATAAGGAAAGACAGGATGAAACTTTCTTCAAATATACATTGTGCTGTGGAAGAAATCCATAACTATTAAAAAACGTTGGAAGTATAATCCCTTCCAGTACTGATTAATTTTGTGCGAAGTTGATCAAATGGAACTAAAGCAAATTTTAAGGAATCGCATTTATTTTCAGAAACAAGCAGCGATAGAAGTTTTTAAATTATATTTGGCTATTCTGTGAAGCTTATTTGCAAAAAATGCAGTAACAAAAGTTTTTGGTAGAACATTTTCTTCTACCGCACAGCTGGCCTTGCACATAAACAAAGTTTCCATATTTTACCGCGAAAACAACCTATAGAAGGCCTTATTGAATGTAAGTCATATAGAAATATAGCTTTTTTGTGAACAATAAGTTCCAATCAAGCGTTATTAAGAAACGGAACAGACAGAAGCATAATAAGCATTTTTTAAAAATTGTCATATATGTGGCCTGTTTTTTTTTTGCATTCGCACGCTTATTATGGATCGTGGAATTGACCCCTCTTAGTGGAAAATAATGCGTTATAAAGGAAAAAGTATGTTCTTTCCTTTGCAATCAAATTTAATCGTTTTTCTTCAGGTAACTTAAAGAAATTTTCAAAAGTTTCCAATTTTACTGTGACATTACTTTGGAAAAAGTAAATATACACAAAAGTTCGTAAGCTAAATATCCAATAAAAGCACTTTTTAAAGAAGTAACCTATTATGGAAGTTTTTCATTAATCTTAGGAATAACAATGTGCATGGTATCTAGCAGACATGTTGTATGCTCGACAATGTGGTTTGCTGTTTTGAAGCATTTCCACATTTGACCTCCATGGTCATCTTCATAGGAAATAATATCCAAAAGCTCGTTTTTTCGGTCGATGCTGTTTAGGTATATCTTATTTTAAAGGTTTCAATGTAAACGTCGAACATAAGCGCAATTCATCAACTTATCAATTAAGACACCGAAAACGAGCGAAATGAAGCGAGACTTTATTCCACGATATTCAATCATTAGTTATCCACTCATTACTATGTGTACAAAATATTTTGACGAAAGACAAGTTCTTTTTATATAAAGAATGTGGTTGCTTTAAGTTTTTTACTTAACAAAATTTTTAAATTTATTGTTCTAATTTATAGCTATTTTTGACGTCTCTAGAAACTGGGAATTATTGAGAACATTTTATTTTTCTTAACAAACACTAAGTGCTTCTTATAGTTCTTTTAAAGTACTTAATATGCCTAATGCTGCTCATTATTATTTATAGGTTTTCGTAAATGCGTTCTCGCTGGTATGGGAGAAATAATCAAACATTTACAAACTTAGGCAAGTTGCTTTTAGATCTCGCAATACTGTACCTCAGCTAATGCAATGCAGACCACGTGGATTCAAAACTCTTGAACTCACCCTGTAGTGTCTAGCTCGCGCCCAAAAATGAACTTTCCTGAAGTCCCGTAGCGACATCTGGGAACAGCCAATCACAGTTGGCGTAAAGTTGCTTTCTGGCCCGGCGACGAATTGCAAGCCTGCATGCGTGAGTGCTTTCCCTGTCCGCTGGTCTGACTGCTGTCAAACTGGCACTTGGAACCCACCCGGCCTCCTGGCTGGTCGTATGCTCCCAAGTCAGATTTCTTTCATCTATCCTCCGTTCCTCTGTGTACACAATAAGCTATTTCTAATACTCTGGCCTTCCCAAGACTTCTACTTTACTTAGGAACCATAGTCTGAAGATCGCAGTTGCTAGGGTTTAACTTATTAACCCCCGGCGCTAGCCCATCCAGCTCAATAAAAGCATGCGTTTACTTTTGACTAAATTGTTGTCAGACCGGTAAGGTTTTTAGGGAGACTCCCGCGCCCCTGCGCTCTCGCCCCCTCCCTTACCTCCACGTGACTTTTCATAACCCCGCCTGTCTATTACTATCTTCCCCCCTCCCCGCCTAAATTCCCCCAGTTCACCCATTTGCTAAGACGAATTTTGAACGATTTCTCGAATTATCAACACGTTCTACTCGAATCTGTTCCTTTATCAACTCGCCAACTAGATTTTGGCATCTTTCTATGGAAATGTTTTCATTTCAATGAAAACAGTCGCTGCCATATGCACTTCAGGTCGGGGTCACCTATAACGTAAATAAGACTGTTCTGACGAACGATATCTTTTTAACCGAATGCATAAAGAATATTAAGAAAAACCAGCAGGTCGAAGAATTTACTATTCACATGTCCAATGACTTGCCTTTAGAGCACGCGAGAGACGCGGGATGGGCCTGCAATGCGTTGTGCCCACCAGGTTAAAGCAAGCAGTACAGTAAATGAAAAGTAAAAAGATTTTCAATGGGCAGTTAGTCTGTGGGAGTCCGTGCGCCCAGCGCCACCGCGCTGACTCATTCTTCTTTCGCTGTGCTAGGGCATGCACCCACGCGTAATCATTTACTCCGCGCACGCGTTGTCGTCCTTTCCCACGCTCTTCGTCGACCCACTGCTTGATACGAACTCGAGGCCAATCGATACGCCCCGCCTCATTTGATTGGCTGCAGGAGCAGCAGCGGACAGATGCTCATGGAACTGGCTCGAGGACGCAGCGCTTACGTTCGTTTGGCAATGAATGCTGCAAAGCTGTTTTTAACACTTCTGTCTTATTTGACCTGCGATTTGGACAATCTTCTTGTCGAAACATCTACGCGCCACAGGTTTACTGGATTCTTAGTTCGTTCTCACGCTTCTTGTCGCTGTTACTTCTCCTTATTGTCTGCCCCACGCTTCCGCGCTCGAGGCAGTCCGCTCGCGTGCTCGCCAGTGCAAACGCTCACTCCTGCCTCCCGGTCCACATCAAGCAATTGGTCGACTCGCTGCTGGAGCGCCTTTGCTTTGGCCTTGGCCAATCAACATTCCTCATAAAATGATTGGCTATAGGCGACGAAGGTACCTACAAGCGTGCAAGACTAAGAGTGGACACCGACTGATGCAACTTGCCTGAAGCAGTCAGCTAGTGATGACTGTTTATAGCGCCTTTTGTAAACTTCTTGTTTGAGAAAAGAGGCAGTCCACCCTTCTCCGTCTTCCCTGAATTCTTATTTGGGAAGCCTTCCTGTTGTCGACACTCTACAGTTTCACCGTCGGTTTCGACGATGCCCCCGTGTCTTCCACAGCAGGATGGCGCAGGAAAGGTGGCTTGCGCGCGAATTAGTTTTAGTGGGCTTGCGCAGCATCTACCGCACTCTCCCTTCCCTCACCTACATTTGCTCGGTCTCAAGGCATAGTCAAGAATGTGAGGGCCCGGCTTAAGTTCGTTGTACGCCGCCCTGACGTGTCGTTCCCACGGCAAATGATCGGTTCGCTCACACACAAAGCGCACGTGATGACGCCGCGCAGCTGCAGCTGGGCGCCGAACTCTAACGCGCCAGCTGCATGAGTCACAAAGCCAATGAAGTCGCCCTTTCTTGAGCGCACAACCTGATTAGTCCGATTGGCCATGGCTTGTACACGCGTTCGCTTGCCTTAAATTATGCTCTACTTGGCTTGTTCAAAGACTACTCATTTTGCGTTCTTGTTGTGTTCGTCCTTAGGAATTCACGCAAGTCAGGTAATTAGACGGCGATTTCGCAGCTTTGGCCACATTTACACAAAAAGAAGAAGACCAGAGTCGGGATCGAGCGCAGGTGGCTAGCGCGGCCGAAGCCTCCGTGCGCGAGCCAATATGCCCCCTCCTCCCTGTTCGGTATTTTTTATCGGCGCGCAACGCCTGTCCTAACCTGATCTGGTTCCGTTTTGGGGCCAGATCAGAGTTGTCAACACTACTACTACTTCGAAAGCCAACGGAACACGCTTCCACCGAGCTTGAATTTGACAGTGTTGCAGGGGGTTAAGTCAGGTAAACCGTAGCAACTGCAATCTTCAGGCCCCGGGTCCGTAGGAGAAGAGAAGTCATGGGAGGCCAGAGTGGTAGGAACAGTTTATTCTGTACAGAAGGAATTGAGAATAGATCAGAGGAATTTGACTGTCAGACGAGTGATCACCCACCGGCCACAGCTCCGCGTGTGAAGTGAGGTGACCGTAGAAATCGCCACAGCATCCGGAGCGGCCTTTGCGTGAGTCAGCCTGGACAGGGGATTGGTCAGATGGATTGGCTAGATGGACGGACGTAGATGGCCAGTGTGTGTGTGTACTCGTTGGTGGCGGTGGGCCTTGGTTCATGCTTGCCTGCGTGTGTCGCAACTAGTAGTGTCGACAAACAGGTTCCCCCAAATCACAAGTCAAGGAAGACGGTTTTGGTGGACAAAAATTTACTGCCAGAAAATAGACAGTACAGAGGCTGTGTAGGGCGCCGACCGCCAAAACTTCTGCTCTGCAGCTGTGTCTGCGAAGTTGTGTGCTTGCTGCAATCAGGCCTTGCCTGCCGGGCCGTCTGCCGCCAATCAGACGATGCGGAATTATCGATTACCTATGAGTGTATGCGCGTATGAAGCGGTGAGCTGGTCGATAACACGTGGGGTAGAGGACTAAGCACGTGTGTAAGCCCTGACAGGGCGAATGCAGAGTCAGTGCGGCAAGTCCCCACACGCGCTCTCATCGAGCAGCAGATGTCGCGCACGAACTCTTGGTGCAGACGGAGCAACAGATGAGAGCAGATGAGCGGTCTGGTTTTCCTTACCACATACTGAACGCTGACTGCCGCTGTCAGGTCAGAAAAAAAATATCCGAACAGGAACCAGCGGTGGGTGCGGGAGTGTGGCCGGCTAATTTAGAGTTTCACCCGGAAGGCAGGCCATGAACGTAACCCCACGGGCAGAACGTGATGGAGTGGGTCGCAGCAAGAGAGAACAAGCGCTGCTGGAGGCCTGAACGACAGCTCCGCGAGCTATATAGAGAGAAAAATACACGCTTTATTTGGAGCCTCATTCCTTTATTCGCCGTGAACATGAAAACAATGAACCTATGGCGAGGAGATAGTAAGTGGGTTTACACACTACTGCTCAACCATTATGGGGGGGGGGGGCAATTGAATCATTGTTTTCCCAAAACATGACAAAGGCAACGAGATTCGCGGGATTAAACGACGTCATAGAATTTCTTGACCTTTTATTCAACTGAATGCGGTAATGGCCTATTCAGTTGGTCGACCACCTTAGATACCCCTAGTCCTGTGGTTACTTTTACTTTTATTAGTTTAACTTTATTTTTAGTTTATCTTGTTTGGATACCGATAAAATTAGTTAAATATACTAAATAACTGGTATATGCTACAGTAAACTAACCTAAACTTAACAAAACCAACCTATATTAAAAACAAAATTAAACAACTAAAACAAATAATAAGCTGAAAACTAAACTAATACCGGCAGGTAGCAAAATATAAAATTTATTTATTTATTGATTACCGGCAAAGACATGGGAGACTGGGATGACCATTTCTGACTTATTAGCTGTCGTCGTCAGCCCGTCATGCCCGGACCCAAGTGATGCCCCACTGGAGACTCCAACTTGGGACTTTTTTGATAGGAAATTTGAAACATTGTTTTCCCGGAATAAATTTGAACCAGGCAAAGATCACAACACTAGCAGAATTTATTGACGCCATATAATTTCGCGACCTCTTATTCAACTGCAAAACGGTCATTGCCCGTTAACAAGATCAATTAACTGACCTAAAAGGGTGAAACTTGATGAGTAAAAAGAGCGGGAGCTACTAGTCTGAGATGGAGGTGCATGGAGAGGGGGTAGAAGAGGGGGAGGTAGTTATAACAGCGAGGCCGTTCGTGTTACATTGAGAGCCCGAAAAGTGTGATTAAAGGAGGGGGACACAGGATAGGGCGGCAGTCGGTCATAAGGGGGAGGGAGGAGGCGTGAGAGGGAATGAGTTTATCGATCGTTACCACGGCATGCGAGGCTGATCACATGACTCAGCTGCTTGCAGCGTTCTGGTTTTCTCCGCATTGCAGCGGCCGCCGCAAACCGTAGAAGACGACTGGTTGTCGCCGAAAGTCTGTTGGTTGACCTTACGGCCAGTGTCTACTAGGCGCTTCGTGATCGAACTTTTGGGTATTTAATTTTTTGCCCTGAGCAACCACTTCCGTATATGTTCAGCTTACCGCGTTGCCAACTGCCTTTTAGTGCACCCGATGTATTTGCATCCGCAAGCACATGTAAACTGGAAAACGCAGTTTGATGTGGCGTGCATAGGCAGAATGTCTTTAGTTGGTCCAACTGGAATAGCCGTTTTTTGCTTGTGTACAACAATTTAGAGGTGGTTTGGGGGTATGGGGTGTTCAGCTGGGGTTGAATGTGAAGGTCGTGGCAGATCGCGTCATCTTCCTAGCGTAGGTGGTGGCTACGCCTAGCGTCCTTAGCTGGCATCCAGCTCTCACTTGTGGCTCCCCGTAGCTAGGCTCTGCCTGGTGGCTACCCCCCGGCTCCCCGCCTCGATCAGCGGGCCGAACCAAGTGAGGGTCTCCGGTGTGTGTGTCCCCACGCCCTGTATGTCCCCGGGCTGCAGCGGTATGCATCCTAGTAGACGTAGTTGGTGAAAGGTCGCTACTTACTGTATACGGTACCATTGTCTGTTTGTACTTTACTGTTTGTACTGTTTGTACTTTACTCTTTACTGAACTGCTCGTACTTTACTGTTTACTTTCCTCACTTGTTTACACTCTTGCTACACTTGCTATCTCCAGTTGCTTTTATCATTATTACCACAACGGCGAATATTGCTTACCTCACTAGCTTCAGCATTTCAGTACTCTCGTAACGGTGCCTTATCTGCGTAATCTACTCGATAACCCCGTAGTCTTAAAATTGCATCCATTGTTCTTTATGCGTATGTATGCCTGATTCCACATCTATTTTATCTTATTACTTTTCTGTTTGATATTTGTTATCTGTTATTTTGCCTGATATTTCTAGTGTTGTCTCTACTACCATACCTTTACCATTCCATCACCATACTGTTACAGTGACCTTATTCCACTGTAGAGATGCCTACTCAAATAGTCGTCCTACCGCCATGACTAGCACTGTTCGTCCTCGCAGAGTTTGCCTCCTCAGTAGCATCAATAACACCTAACTCGTAGCAGCAATTCCACCCACAGTCAGATGCCGTAGCACTAGAACGCCTATCATTTTACGTAAGACAGCCCTTTTCACCGCTACTGCTACTAGGACAATTACAGCTGCTCCCACCCCCTACTTCCCAAATTCTCCCCCCCCCCCCCCCAAAGCCCTCAGCTGCCCGACAGCAAAGCTGTAGGCAGGCTCACAACCAAGTGGTCGTTCGGCACCAAAACACTCGTGGCCCATGGTGCAGTTCGGCAGCAGTTGTGAGTGACCGGCAGTCCCTTTGTGGAGTAGCGCTGCTGCCCCTCGCGAGAGGGTTGATGGACCTAGAAAAAGTGGTTACCAAACACGCTGGGTCGCGATATCTGCCAGTTGACCGTGGCTGACAGATTGCACATACGCGGTCGAAACACTACAAACGCAAATCAAAACTTATCTCTTCCCCACCCTCCCTCTAACCCGTTTGCTTCCCGCAGGACAGCTCTCAGAGCTCACAGGACGATAGCTCAGGAAGCTCAGGTAAGTCCTATAACCTTCGGTGCTTGGAATGTTCGTTCCCTTTTAGATAACCCGAGGAGCATTCGACCGGAACGGAGAACAGCGCTCAGCGCCCGGGAACTGGTGCGCTTCAAGGTGGACATCACCGCACTCAGCGAAACCCGCTTCTCCGGTGAAGGTTCCATAGAAGAAGTAGGTGCCGGCTACACCTTCTTCTATGTGGGCCGTCCGACGGCAGAGTGACGCAAAGCTGGCGTCACCTTTGCCATCCGGAAGGACATCGTGGGACGATTACCCTGTACGCCGCAGGGCTTCAACGAACGCCTGATGAGCCTCCGCCTGCCTCTCTGGGGTGGCAAATTCGTCACCATCGTTAGTGTCTACGCTCCTCCGATGACCAGCTCTGAGGAGACAAAGAACAAGTTCTACGAGGATCTGCACGCCCTCCTGGCCTCTGTGCCGAAAGTGGACAAGTTGATAGTCCTTGGTGACTTCAATGTCCGCGTTGGAACAGACCACGCCGCCTGGAGGGGAGTGCTCGGACCCCACGGCCTCCGAGGACTCAACGACAATGGCCTACTCCTCCTTCGCACCTGCGCGGTGCACCGTCTCATACTGACCAACACCTACTTCAGCCAACCGCTGCAGCACAAGGCGACCTGGATGCACCCCAGGTCTCGTCAGTGGCATCTTCTGGATTATGTCCTCGTGCGGCGACGTGACCAGCAGGACGTGTTGGTGACAAAGGCAATGCCGGGTGCCGATGGTGATACCGATCATCGTCTCATTATCTCCAAAATGCGGATCCGCCTTCAACCATGCAGGAGACCTCAAGGTAAGCGAACCCCAGGTAAGTTGAATACTGATCTGTTAAACTTGCCTGCCAAACGTTTGCGTTTCAGCAACGAGTTGACCCATCAGCTCGCTAACCTCCCAATCGCAGAAGAGAGCACCTCCGTGGAGACTCGATGGTGTCAACTACGGGACGCTGTTCAATCCACTGCCAAACGCATCCTTGGGCCCGCGCCCCGCCCACATCAAGACTGGTTTGACGAAAACGATGCAGCCATCAATACTCTCATCTCTGAGAAGAATCGCCTCCGCAACGAATATGTCGTTCGCCCTGCCGACGCCACGAAAGCAGCCTACTACCAAAGTCGCCGTCTTGTACAGCAGCGGCTGCGGGAAATGCAGGACGCTTGGATGGCTCGTAAGGGTGAGGAAATCCAAGGCTACGCGGCTCGCAATGAATGGAAGAATTTATTCGCTGCGCTCAAAGCAGTCTACGGCCCCGAAGTGAGAGGCACAGCCCCGCTTCTCAGCGCGGACGGTACCACCCTCATCACTGAGAAGACCCAACTTCTGAGCCGCTGGGCAGAGCACTTCCAAAGTGTACTCAAATGGCCCTCTACCACCTCTGAGGCTGCCATTAAGCGGTTGCCGCAAGTCGGCATTAATGCTGACCTCGACCTCCCACCCACCCCAGAGGAGACCCTCAAGGCTGTGCAGCAACTGTGCAGCGGGAAGGCACCCGGGCCCGACGGGATCCCGGCGGAGATTTATAAATATGGTGGTCACCAACTCATAACTCAGCTAACCACCCTGTTCCAAGAGATGTGGCGACAGGGGCAAGTTCCTCAGGATTTCAAAGACGCCACCATCGTCCACCTCTACAAGTGAAAGGGGAATCGTCAAGTCTGCGACAACCACCGCGGCATCTTGCTGCTCAATATTGCCGGTAAAATCTTCGCACGCATTCTCCTCAATCGCCTGAATAGCCACCTGGAACAACGGCTTCTGCCTGAAAGTCAATGTGGTTTTCGACGTCACCGCGGCACCACTGACATGATATTTGCCGCGCGTCAGCTACAGGAGAAATGTCAAGAGATGCGGACTCACCTCTACACTACGTTCGTAGATCTCACAAAAGCCTTCGACACGGTGAACCAGCCCAGACTTTGGAAGTTTATGCAGAAGATTGGCTGTCCGGAACACTTCACTCACATGGTTCGACAACTCCATGATGGGATGATGGCACGCGTCACGGACTACGGAACGCTGTCTGAAGCCTTCGCAGTGACCAATGGAGTGAAGCAGGGCTGTGTCCTCGCGCCCACCCTCTTCAGTCTCATGTTCTCTGCCATGCTGATGGATGCCTACCGTCGATTTCGATGACGGGCACCACGCGCTCCAACATGCCGCAGCAAACGCTGAAGCAAGCCGCAGCATACATAGAGGCAAGCTGGGCAAGCAACACGAAAGCGACAGCAAGTGGGAGCAACGCAGAGAACTGGCACGAGAGAAAACAGGAGTGTAGGCAGACTTGCGCAGTATCTACCCACTCGCTCGCCACTCCCACCTCAGTATCCGGTGTAAAGGCAAAGTCAATAAGACCGTGGGTGATGGCTGGTGCGATAAACACTCAGCACGCGCACACTTGACACAGCCATCTCGCTAGGTATACTCCCGACTGCGCGGGAGCGCCATAAAAGCCACATTAAGAGGGAGCCATTGCAGCCTGACTCTCAGTCCTCCCTCTCCTCCCGTACGCACACACAGAAGGAGCAGCTACGTAGGGACCCGAGTTTGCCCGTCAGTTGGCAGACCCTCCAAGCCACGGCTTTTAGCGCACCGTGATAGATTCAGACGCATTCAGATTTATTATAGTGAGGGAAGAATCGCGCCGAGGTCGACCTCACTCTCTCCCCCACCGCATAGTGACCGCCTAGCTTTTCGGGCACCCGCAGTGGGGCCTGAAACCCAGTGGGAGCGCGAGCGCAGTCACCAACTGGGAATCAGGAGTGAGAGAAAGTGCCAGCGCCTTCCAGGCCGCAGGGACCGTGGTTGGCTGAAGACTGGCATTGCATGTGCATACAGACCATTGGATCTCAGAAGGGTGAGAGCAGCCCTGCATGAAGCCTGGGCCAACACCCTCCTGAGAGGGGTAACCAGTCAGTCAAAGACTGAAAGGCACTACCCATGCTCCGTCGTCGGTTGGCGTCCGTGGGCGGGGCTGAAAGGAGAGCAAGAGACAACTGGTGAACTTTGCAATTGTGGACGTGCAGAAGAAGAAAAAAGAAGAAGAAGAAGAAGAAGAAGAAGAAGAAGAAGAAGAAAAAGACGAGGAAGAGGAAGAAGGAGGGTAAAAGACGAAGTAGAAGAATAGAAAAAGGGATAGGAAGAAGAAGAGAGTGAAAGAGGGAGAAAGGGAAAGGAGGCGAGGGGAGGAACGCAGACAGGCCAAGAGAGAGGACTGGAAATGAAGTATAGAAAAGAACAATGAGAGCAAAATCTCAGCTTACCTAGCAGCAGAGAATCTTCAGTAGCTTCTGAGGCTGACGTTTGTGCTAAAGACGAAGCTGTAGGCGCGGCTATGTTGGGTGTAAGTGTGGGAATGTAGCAAGTTATATAACTACAGTATGGTGGAAATACGGCAAAGAGAAGCAATCGAATAGAGTCAACAGGCCTAGTGTTAACTTGACTGATGCGGCCGACGTAGAGAGTCAAGTCTAGTCAAGTCAAATTTATTGAAGGAAATATAGGCAAACGCCTTTGAACTCCCTCTTGGTGCATAGGATTTAAGAAATGCATCGACATAGCCGAACATTCCAAAGAAGTCGTTGACACAATTTCAGACGATTACTCGCTTGTTTCAAGTTGCTAATCTTTTCAGTGCGCATGCACTCTAAGGGCGCTTCAGTACGATTCAGTCCAGGTGGCCTTACCCCCTAAACGAGGGTGCCATGAGTCACTATGTTTAGCCGCCCCCCCCCCCCTATCTCATAAACCCATGGCGCGAGCTAGTGATGTAATTTCATTAAAATCGATTATCTGATTTCCCATGCCGTCGTATGAGATGCGAGCTGTCGGGGACGTCCGACAGCGTGCTTATTCGCCTGGGATTTGATAGTAATCGGCTGCACTTAACGCGAATATGCCAGTGCTAAGTTGACGGCGCAGTTGAATACGGAAGAAGGAGAGTACTTCAGGAAAGGAAACGGTACCCAATGCGGTTAGGGCCCGGAGTCCGACGCTAAGTTGGGTGACGACATACATGTCCTGTGAGAAACGACACTGCCACTTAACCAAGCTTATTAATTTTTAGACCGGAGCTATTATGGGGTAGTAAAAGGCAAGACAGTATTCGACGAATTCAGCAAGAACGGCCTCCACTTACCTGAGGGAGGAGGCACTCACCTGGGTTCCTGACAAACTTGACGACGCAGTCGTGACGCGAGTCGACTAGTGAGTGGGGCTGAGGCTGGTTGTGGGGATGTGTGAGGTGCTGGGTGTGCCGACATCACGGTCAGTGCCGCTGTCGTGAATGCGTATGTGACCTAGTTCTGCTTGTATATCGTCCTTGTCTTCTGTGTGTCCATCAGCAACGTGTCTTCTGTTGTCCGTCTCGTCTTGTCGTGTGTCCCCAGCAGCAGAATGTTGGGTTTTCGGTAGCGCGCTTCGGCAACAGAGTGCGCCTCCTGTCCGTGGCGTCGTAGTTAAGGACCGGCAGCTTTTGTTCCCTATTGGCTCCCCCGCTAGCGGCCCATGCGAGGAGCCATCGTGTCCTCATCGTGACGCTCGGCGCGCGCGCTTTGCCCCTGGCCAGGCATGACCACAAGGATGGCAGATCCCGGCCTTGTTTTCGTATCCTCAGGATGGCCCGAGTTATGATTTGGCCGTTCTAACAGGCGGTGTTCTGGCCTTTATCGGGGAGAGCGGCCTACGCCTGATCCCGTTCGGTAATCTCGACTCTGTCCTATCACCGGTTCAAGTTGGTTGAGGGGGAAGAATGAGATAGATAGCTGCACGTCTATTGCACTCGAATCTCGTGTCTGACTCCAGTCACCCTCCCTGCTTCTGAGCACACGGAAGACTTCAACGAAATTGATGGTCAAACTATCATTATATCAACTAAAACACACATTTAACAGACCGGTAACAGAAAACAGTATTCAAAAGATGCGTTTTCAAATGAGGGGTTTGGCAGACTGCAGTAATTTATTTGACCCCATTGCGCAAAACTTGGCGGTCTCTGTGGAATTCAAACCCAATCCAGCAAGGGAAGGGTTCAGTGCATCCTTGTACAGCGGGAGAAATAGTTGATGGACAATAAAGGAGGGCAGAAAAAGATGTAACTGACTAATTAAATGAAAAAGTGTGCGAACTTTAGTCAGGAGGTTGGTAATATGAAGGACTTGTCTCTTGTTTGCCATTTATTCTGTTCTACACTAGGGGCGCGTTAACCATGATACAAGCGATTCGCCGCCTACGCAATTGTCACCTCTCGAAAGAATTTCGGCCTCATCGAATTGTACTCGTTGAACAAGCCTCGCTGTTGCTACTGCTGCTGCTGCGTGCTCAGCAATCTATCTATTTGCCACGTGCTCGGGAATTTATAGGTAATGGTTGCTGCCTTTCGAGGATACTCGCAGTCAGCCGCCATTTTTGGATGACTGCCGGACCTCGCCTGTGTGAAGACTTTGGTTGGCAATAAAGCACAACATGACCCCGGCAATAAGAGCAAAAATGCGGGTCCCAAAAAGTATTTGAGAAGAAGAAGTAGATTCGGTTGTCGTGAATAGCTCGGGTTGAAACGAACTTTGTCAAAGCCCACTGCTGCTGTTCTCCATTTCGAGGAACAGCCAATTGCAGATGCCGCAAAGCTGGTCCCTGATCCGGCAACATATCACAAGCCTGCACGCGTACGCAGACCTAGCCAATGGCCGCTGGCATACCTGCTGCTAAACCGGGACTTAAGACTCAGCTGGATTCCTGGCTGGTCGTGCGCTCCGAAGTCAAACTTCTTCCTGCTTATTCTCCGTTCCTCTGAACACATAGTTAACTATTCCTACTATTCTGGCCTCCACCGACTGTTTCTCTCCTAAGGAACCATAATCTCAAGATCGCAGTTGCTAGGGTTTGACTTACTTAACCCCCTGCGATACGATCGTTGGAACAAGAAAATTTATTCGCCTCGGGTTGAGTTGCTTAAGTCAGGGTTTACGGACCCCTAGCCGATCAGTGAGTGCCCAAGCCGTCTTCGGAGCTGAAGCTCAATTTGGCTGAGGTCACTCGGGGAGCGCACAGGCGAACGCATCTTCTAATCCCGGCGCCAGGGGGCCAGATGGCCGAGCAGTCATCACGCCCTAGTCCAGCGCGGATCAGCAGGGGGTCACAGCCCGCACGCCGGTCCTCAAACCATTAGCGTGCAAGTGGGCAATTATCCCCGATAAAGTGGAGTGGTATGCAGTTGCATAGCGACTATAACTCCCTGTGTAAAGGAATTACTCGTTTCTGCTATTGTTACCCATGATGTATCCACAACGGATTTCGACACGTCAGGCGGGGGAAGTTCTTGGCCAAGCGATCGCATCTGCTTCTGCTCATGACTCAGGCAAGCAATTTCGGACGTTAAGCCGACTAACAGACTAAAATCGATCAGGTGGGGGTCTGAATGCAGAAGGCAGGACCATCCAGACTGGTAGGCTATATTTATGGGGCGTGGGGGGGGGGGGCTTGTAGTGGTCCTTTCTGCACGATGCCCACCTAACTCTTGACGTCACAGACAAGGACACTCAGAGCAGGACCTTGGGCGAATGTACTTTTCGGCCTGCCTTTGACCAGGCACAAACTGGTGCGCGAGACACAGACCACCCACGTCAGTGTCTATCTTCGTGCGGTTCAACCAATCACCACCAAGGCCGCGAGACAGAGAGAGGATTCGGCGGCCGCCCCCGATTACTGACGCCAGAACTCACTTGGCATTCTGCCCCCTCGCGGAGCGGACGCGCTGCCGCTGCTCTTTCACACGGCTCTTACGGTCGAAAGCACGCCAGACCGAGTCAACCTTTCTATGAACTACTCTCCAACTCATTCTTTAAACAATATATTGTTCCTACTCCTCTGGCTTTCCAAGAACTCTCTCATCGCCTAAGGAGCTGGGCCTGGAAGATCGCAGCCGTTAGGGTTAAACCTGAGTAGTATTAACACCTTGCGATAAGCTAACATCGATTACAGTAGATAATAATATTAGCAGATATGTGTAGAACGATCTGTCGGAGGACCCACTCGTCCGTCCATGTTGCCATTAGAGCTCTCACTCGAGCCTCCACCGCGAGTTGGCTAGGATATAGGCAGAAGGACATTACCAGCAAAGACATGGGAAACTAGGAAGGCCTTTTCTGCCTCATTAGGTGTCATCGGTTAGTGATACCCAACTCCAGTGTTGTCGCTGAAATTGCTGCCACACTCGATTTTTGAACTCGGGTGACCGGAGAGACCCGAGTTAAAAAATTGAGTGTGGCAGCGATTTCAGCGACAACACTGCAGTTGGGTATAACTAGCTGATGAAGGCAAATGAGGCAGAAAAGGCCTTCCTAGTTTCCCATGTCTTTGCTGGTAATGTCCTCCTGTCTATAATAATACTTTTATTGATATAGCACCTCTTGGAACACGGGCAAAAACCTGAACCAAAGTGCAAAGAAGCTGATGGCCCCATCACTGCAGTCAGTAGTTTTGTTTTAATTTAAGGCTATGTGAATACTATACGAACTATAGAGTTTGTATTCCACAATAAAAGAAAAAAAACTGCCGTCAAAGTTATGGTAACAGCAAAATATGCATTAAAATAGCTGTACAATATAGGTATTAATGTTTCATAGTGAGGATATGTTGGGTCGAGAATAAGCAGGTTATCATTCATCAACTAGTGTCAATATCCCCTCACCTAAACAGGCGAGACAATGAGCTCGTAGCTCAATGGTTAGTGCATTTGGCTCTGATCAAAGAAAGGTCGTGATTTTGAGGCTCGAGTAGTGCACCAGTTGGGGCTGGGTATGACTGGCTGACGACAGCTAATAAGCCAGAAATGGCCATTCCAGTCTGTCGTGGCCCAAGGCAGAGCGGGACAGATGGGTCCCGTTGGCGGTCAGGTGAGCATTCATCAACGAGCGAGACTAAGCAAAACATTCATGATTTTTCGCTTACTCATTCGACAGAGGTGGAGTCGGCCGCGGTCAGTTCGAAGGACAAGCACATCCCAGCAGATGCCAGCGCATCCATTGGGTGTGTGGTTTGGCCAATTTATCGAGGGCTAGTTGCTGTCTCGACACCAGCAGGATCCCGAAATCACAAGTCTGGGAAGACGGAATTAATTGGAACAACTTTACAGAGCTTAAGTACCTTTACAGTAGCTGCTGCAAGCACCGCGTACAGAAGACAGTCGTGTCGGTGTGAAAAGTGTCTGTGCCCGCGGGTTTAGGGACGCCTGACCAGTCACCAGCCAATTAGTAAAGGGTGCAGGTGTTGGCATCAGAGCTCGCGAGGAATTTATTAGCTTCGGGCGAAGTCGCGTTGACAGCGGGAGGTACAAAAGTGCAAGAGAGCGCAGAGGTAAGAGGATGGTCAGCGCTGGGCGCGTGGGTAGACAATGGTTTGGAGGATGAGAAGAAAGTGAATACGCGCAGCACTACCGAATTCAGGCTGCCACAGATTACAGACGAATAGTTTGGCGAGAACACGTATATTTTTGATAAATTCTCGTCAGGCCTTGCATTTATATGGAAACTGGGTGCAAGCTCAAACGTGTTCATCTTTTCGGACAAGTAAGTCGTGGGAATGGGGGTAATGTCGATAAGCGAAGGCTGGTTGTGGGGATAGGATTCGATGGAGCAGTCTGGAGGAGGGGGGAGGGAAACAAACGGAGCATGGATGACTGTGGGCCAAGCCAGCTGTGGAGCTTTTAGGAAGTTATTTTTGTGCATACAACGCGGGCTTCGTCGACCTGGCAGCAGTCGCTTCTGCTGTTGCTAGCAGGCGCTGATCCAGAGACTGGATAATTTGGTGGGACCTTTTAGATCAGTCGGAAAGCCTCGTTGGGGTCCACCCGATGCCCCAAATCGACCACGTGCGCCAGAAAATAGCTGTTTATGCTCCTGATTTCACTTTTTTCAGCCATGCCGGGAGGTGGATAGGTGGCGGCTCGTGCGACGGTGACTTAGTAGAGCGATTGGAATCGTAGACTGAAAGTTTCAGTTGTCTGAAGGGGGTCAAAACAGACGAGCGTGGCTAATGAAACACCCTCGCCATTCAACAGCGAAGGCAGAAGGCACCTAGGTGTCAAGCTTGTCGTCCATTCAAACTAGGTAGGTTATACTAATTACAGATAACCTTACTCCTGCTGTATCGTGAGTGAACACACCATTGAGAAACAACCCCTACGATTTGACACGCGCTGCCATACATCAAGGAAGGGTCTAAAGCGACCGAACGCATTGCCGCGGGACTAGGCGTCGGAATTGCTCACCGTCCCAAGGCTACAATATGCAGCCTTGTCATGAGAATCAAGGGTCGATTGAATACCAGTGAGGATTCGGACGTAGTGTATCACATACTATGTCTAAGCTGTCCTATGAATTACACGGGACATACTGGACGCAAGCTGGGTTCGCGCATACACGAACATAAGCTGGCTGTTCGACGGAGTGACACATTATCGCAATTGGTGGCCCACACCTACGAGATGGGTCATAAGTTCAACTTCGCGGCCGCGAAGGTAACTGCCCACGCTGGCAGCAAGACGGGCTGAGAACAAATTGAAGCCTGGACATTGAATGACACCTCAGTTAAACGATGTATTGAGCTGGCGCCCGCATATGTTGCTCTGCGCAGGTATCGCCAGACTCACGGCACTGGTGGTTAATTGGTCCTCTCCCCCTCCCCTATGACTTTTAATTGACCCTTTCCCTATAAATGTTGCTTGTTTTCGTTGACGATTTTATTTCGGTAAATATTCCCACTCAACACGCCGATCTCGCCTACTTGCACAGACAGACATACTCCACAGGGGTCAGTTAGTTTCCACACCATACAATTATTTATTTTCTACACGTCCAGACTTTATTTGTTTTGTACACACGCCACAACTGCCCCCCCCATGTTTTGCTATTTCCCATCTTTGACGATGGACTCCTGCAAGAGTTCAAAAGCTCAGAGCAATAAAACCATGATTTCGGTGTTCAACAAAGCTTCTTCTCAAACTATAAGTTTGAGTAATTCAGCGTACATTTGGCCCTGTTATTTTGAGTCACCGAGTGGATTGAGACTGAAAAAACGCTTTACGGCAGAACATTGCATTTCCAATCTTGTTTATTGAAGATTTGGACAAGATTTGGGAAAATTGCGGTTTTCATGATATCCATGAAAGCTCCTATGCTATTTAATATCACAGAACAAAACCTCCTTGATGAACGTTCACGGGCCGCTAGCAGAACTCATCCGTCCGTCTCTGCCTTGGGCTTCGACAGAGGCCCTGACAGAGGGTCTGGCTATGACTGGCTGACGACTACTAATCAGCCAGAAATTGCTGTTTCAGCCTCTCTTGTCTTTGCCGGCAATACTCTCTGTGTCTGTACTACCAGTACAAAACCTCCTGCTTTTATGTGTTATGCTATAAAAGGACATTAATATGAGCAGGAAAGGTTTTGAATAAATCCCTTTTGGAACCGGAAAACCAAATCGTAAGTCAAGTAATATCAGGTGAATGCAAATGTTCAGAATCACAATCTTTTTTTAATAACAATGAACAAATTCGACTTTCAATCTTTATTTGCAAATATCTGAAGTTTTTTGCAACAGAACGTGGTAATAAACTTTTTTTGACCATATTTTTTACCAGACCACTAATTGGGGCTGTAGAAAACCGTGTTTATGGACGCGGCCTAAAAGTAAACAAAAGTAGCGGAAAACGCTGAAGTATAAAGATTAAAGTGAGTCCTTCCATTTTCAGGCGATATTTTATCACACATTTTAAGGCAGTCAAACAACGGCAACCATGGAAAAAGATGAAGGGACAGACCCTTGTCAGATGAATATCTAATAAAAACACTAGTCTCAGAAGTTACGTATTGTTTATTTTTTTATTTTAGGTACATTGAATGTTAATTTTTGTTGTCGACGTGTACTTTTTGCGCCAATGAGTCTTATTGAGGGGTTGAGTAAAAATATGACTCAAATAGCCTTCTGCATTAGAAAAAAAATACACAGGAGACTCAGTTTTTAGTAAATACTTTTTTTAATGTATACTATTTTAACATTAAGTGTAAACACCTATAACAGCATACAAATGCAAGGCCAATAGCTTGCACATCCGGAAAGTCGTGAGGTATTCGCCAGTAGTTCAGAAACTACCTGAGAGTAACTTTAGTTTCATACCAGGAGTACCTATGAAGAAATTTGGCCAACGGAAATTTCCGGTAATGTACCCAAAATGACATGTTTACCATTTCACCTGAAAATTCTATTTACTTGACGCATTTTATTCACCGAAGAAATTTGAACAAGGCAGAGCTTTGCAGGTTTTATTGACGTCATACAATTTCGCGACTTCATGTTCAACTGCATAGGGTTATTGGCGTGGTACCGATGGCCAAAGGATATAAACTTCTTCCCTCTCAACCCCCCCCCCCCCCCCCCCCCCCCTCCTCCCGCTTCAGCGCATGACTGGCTGCTGCCCTGCTCTTTTCACTTTTGATCACGTTTGACAGGTTGTCGCTGTAATTTTAACTGCCTCGCTTCGTCTCCATCTTCTTCGCCTTCGTCATGCCCACCCGCATCTGAGATCAACGTGCTCTATTAACCTATCAATTTTTAGTCTTATAGCTCGATACTTACTTCGACAGCTTGTTTTATCTTATTAATTCTACTTAAATTTACTAGTCACAGTAACAGCGCGTTTTTTTCCACGTTTTGGTATTTCCAAAAAACACCATTACTTAGGTGTTTTGAATTCATTTAAGTGTGAAGATTGCCTATGCAGCAGAATGTAATGGAACCACGAATTTTGTGAGTGCTCATCAGCTGCGTCCTCTCGCTGCATAAAGTGAGTAACGAATGACAGAATAAAGCCACTGAATTCATACAGAAGAGGTCATAGAAACAGGTCAGGAAGGGGAATTAGTAATCTGGGCTAATTAGTTTAAGTAGTAACGTGAGCAAGTGAAGCACTGTGGACAGTGCTTTACCGTTTTAAACGGTAAAGCACTGTCCACAGTGCTTCACTTGCTCACGTTACTACTTAAACTAATTAGCCCAGATTACTAATTCCCCTTCCTGACCTGTTTCTATGACCTCTTCTGTATGAATTCAGTGGTTTTATTCTGTCATTCTTTACTCACTTTATGCATCGAGAGGACGCAGCTGATGAGCATTCGCGAAATTTATGGTTCCATTAAATTCTGCTGTATACGCAATCTTCAAATTTGCACCTGGGAAAAAGATGCTTAAAAGTTCATTGAAGGTTATTCATTATTATTTAAAATGTGGGGTAGGCTTGAGCACCAATAAGAGGACGCACGACGAGTTGGCTTGAGGTTAAAACCTTTTCAGCTTATTCGGGTAGATCGAATGAATGAAATGGAGAAAGGAGCGCTTGTTACTTATGTTGGGGGAATGTTCCGTGTGGCCACGTTAGACTGCCAGTTGATGATCAGCTCGAAATGGGAAGCAAAGGAATTGAAGGACGAATTTCATTTAAGCGACGGACGACTGTTCTAGCGATGCATGTGTGCATGTAAAGTGCCGAATAAACGCCCTAAGTTCTTGCGTCAGTGGATGTTTGTGACGGTGGAAGCAGTGGCCATACGGCTGACTAACCCAAACTTTTGCGCACAGAAGGCGTCTAGACTCCACTGGTCGAAAACGAACTCAGCATGTTCGCACCACCTGCTACCTCACGCTACCGTGTCGAAGCAGAAACATAGTTGGAACACTCATTTCCCCCCCCCCTCCTCCAGCCCCTGATAAGACTAGACTGTAACCCCTGACCTCCGAACGCTTTTAACACTCCCTATACTTACTGTTTATTGAATGTTTAAATTGGAATCCCAGGCTTCAATAAATTTGCGGCCTGTCTAAGTGACTGAGAAGTTAGATATGTGGCCCGTTTCGTAGGCATGGGCAGCCACTTCTGATAACTTGTCACCCGGTAAAACAGCCGACTTACTTTCTTGTATGCGCAATCCAAACATGCCTTCAGCCTGACCCATGTAGTTACAATGACAGTTTAGGCACGGGATGCAATAAACTACACCCGACTCCTTATTAGGATTTAATTAGTCCTTGATTTTTATGACCATGCTGTGCATGTTAGCAACTGCAATCTTCAGGTTCGGTTCCTTAGGCGGAGAGAAGACACGGAGGGCCAGAATGGTAAAAACAGTTTATTCTGTGTAGCGAAAGAAGTGGAGCATAGGCAGGATTAATTTGACTGTCAGACCAGCGAGCAACCACCGTACCTAGCTCTGCGCCTGAAGTAATGGGAGCGTATGCTTTGTTCCCACAGCCAAACAAGAAATGGTGCACTCTGGTTAGCTTGAGTTCTCACGGGGGCTAATGCCAAGACTCGCGGTAAGGGGTCGACCCTGAGATGGGGGTAGGTGGCCGGTGCAAATGCACTGGTTGGCAGTGGTGAACCTTTGCGCGAGGCCGTATTCGCGGAGTAAGTCAGAACACCCTCAGTCACCTCTAACACGTCCTTGATGGATGATAGTACATGTCTTACTGTAGGTGCTGTCTCTTGCTGAATTCTCCGGAGGACGAACACGGAGGCAGAGGCTTATGAACCTCCCTCGGGTAGCTATGTACTTCTATTTTCATGCTGAAGGAAAATTGGGTGGTTGGTTGCTGGAACCACTGGTGTAACTGCTTGAGATTGCGAATCTTCGCAGTGGTGCATCATTAAAGCCAGTGAAGCAACGTTTATGATGGCCTACCGGGGTGTCCTTGAACGGTCACGGGAGCACGAATTTGATGTGGACAACACAATATATGGCAGAAAAGATACAAGTCTTTCGCTCTCCAACTTCATATTGACAACCTCTTTACTCTAACCTTCGTAAACTTATCTATTTACCTAATCGATTTTATCCCTTTTCACATACCACAACGTCTTAATCTGGAACTGCATAATCTTTTGCATTATTTCTGTCCTCCTTTATTATTCACCTTCTATTTTTTCCGCTTTCTTTGGATGAACTGAAGCCTCCCCCAGGGGCCGCCGAGTTTTTCACAAGTGGGTCAAAGTAATTAGTCCAGTCTCAAATTTGAAAAAGTCAGAATTCCAGGAAAAGGATAAAGGTTCATCTTCCTCTCACTGAAGTAAATTTGTAGATTTGCTGAAGTTTCGGACAGCTGAGGTGGCTGTCCTCTGTCGAAGCAAATAGTAACTTCATCAATCAGCAAGTTTAAAGCTGCGGCTGCACGCTTTGACCTTGAGCTGATCGATTTTTCTTCATTCGCTGTTTGCCCATGCATGTGGATTTCGGCTTA
Organism: Ligula intestinalis; assembly: GCA_036362985.1. Lineage (NCBI taxonomy): Eukaryota > Metazoa > Platyhelminthes > Cestoda > Diphyllobothriidea > Diphyllobothriidae > Ligula > Ligula intestinalis. Next base: position 18,514,254 of record JAYGXS010000009.1, read on the forward strand.
GCGTGACGGCAGTTGGTGTTCTGTTTCGTCCTCACGGTAGGGAATGCTGGCAATCCTGCTCCCTCTTCTGGTGGTTTCGTCACAGGGCCGTCTTTGTCTGCAGGTCCTGACTTCGGTTTGACCGTGTCCTGCCCTCTACTTACGTAATAGCATAGGACTCTGTAGGCCGCAGGGAGATCCAGATGCCTGTTAACAGAGTTGGCATCCGAGTAACATGCCTCAAGCGTCAATCTTTCAGCTTTTGAGGCTCCTCGGCCTACGATAGTCGTTCCTGGAATCTCGACGTCGTGGCAAGTCCCTCCAATATGTGTTGCAAACTGTGAGTTAGGGTATAGTTTCCGGGCCGCCGCTTTGTGTTTATCTGCCAAACTCCTAATCAATATATACTCACCTATAAACGTATCCTTCGAATACTGTATTCCGCCGCAGGTCTGTTCAATGTATGTTTTAGTTAATATAATAATAATAATATTAATAATAATAATAATAATAATAATAATAATAATAATAATAATAATAATAATAATAATAATACTTCTATAACCCAAGGTTACCACGGTAAGGAGCAATGAAGGAGTAATCCCATTCCCTCCTCCGTCCTCTCGCACTCCCTCCTTTCCAGGTGTGACCAACTCCTGCGCTGCCTTTTGCCCCCTTTTAATCACGCTTGATGGGTTTTCATTGTAACCCCGATAATTGCCCCCCCCCCCCCAACGTTGAGGGAATGGCTCCTGACAGCTGAGAACACGCAAACGGCTAGTAATGGCCGCGGACGGGGACGAGTTACTGGTGTGAGCGGGAGAGATGTGAAAGTTATGCTACCGATTAGTCAGAGGAGCGGGATCAAGGGCAACATTAATGGGGGCAGTGGGCGCGGCTTGGTGGGCGAGGCGGCCTGACCTGACGCACCAAGGTAGGGGGTGGGGGAGGGGGATGATCAGCTGTCTCAGCTGGCATTGATCGTACGCATGATGGTGGCCACGTGACCTGACGTGGGCGGTATTGGCGCGACCGACCACGAACGGCGCCTGAATTTTGTGACGGCCTGTTCGAATAAAGTCAACTGCCTCGTGGATTGGATCTGTCACGCACGATGAAGCGACAGTATCGACAGTGTCAGGCCAGGCGAACAGGCTGTAATTGAAAACTTTCATTAGAACCGTCCGGGCAAGTGAATCCAAGCGCAACCAATGGATAATTTTCATGTGTACGTGTGCTCCTATTGATGTTTAAATGTGAGATAGGCCTGGGCACCACTATGAGGGCGCACGAGGAGTCAACTTAAGGTTGAAACCTGAGCACAACCCGGCTTTATTTTCAGCTTATTCGGACGGATTGAATTACTGAAATGGAGAGAGAAGCGCTTGTTACTGATGTTGGGGGTATGTTCCGTGTGGCCACATGAGACTGCCAATTGACGATCAGCTCGAAATGGGAAGCAAAGGAATTGAAGGACGAGTTCCAGATAAGTGAGGGACGACAATTATCTCGGTGCAAACTACGACACCGACCGCTTTCCCAACGCTGCATCAGCTGTATGGCAGTAGCACGGAAGTCAATTAGTTTTTAGTTAAGCAAACTTTTGCAGCATCCACGGCACTCACTTCTGCTAGTGTTTTCTGCGAATGTCTCTGATGATGAATCCGCGCCAGATGTCGAAACGTCAGGCGAAAAAAAGTATTGTCCCAGTGATCGAGTCGTCTTCTTCTCACTCACTTTTCCCTCGGCTCGCTGTTCCGACGGCAAGACAAGAGGCGAATCCGGACGCAGTGACTGACAAACCCAGGCAGTCCTGTGGCAGCCTTAATTCGGTAGTGGTGCGCGTATTCACCTCCTCCTCCTCCTCCTCATCTTCCAAATCTTTGTCTGGCCGCGCACCTGGCGCTGACTCATCCTCTTACTTCTGCGCGCTCTTGTAATTTTGCACCCCCCCCCCGCTGTCAACGAGCCTTCGCCCGCAGCTAATCGGTTCCTTACGAGCTGTGATGCCATCATCTGCACCCTTTCCTCATTGGCTGAGGAATGGACAAACTTGGTTAAACCCACGCGCATAGACGCTTTTACACCGACTCGACTGGCTTCTGTACGCGATGCTTGCAGCAGCTACTGTAAAGCCTCTTGAGCAATAAAGTTGTCCGAATTCATTCAGTCTTCCCAGACTTGTGATTTGGGGACCCTTCTGGCGTCGAGACAGCAACTAGCCTTCAATAGTCCGTTTACGCATGTCACGCATGATGTGATCATCACGGTAGCCACCAGACTTCCATGAGAATACTCAGCGTTTACATAATTGAGGATGTCATAAAAACCATAAAAAGAAGGAGCAATTGGAACCAACCTTTCGTGAGTCATGATAATTTAAAGCACGTCAGGCTTACTGTCGTGAGGAATTTTCTGGTTTGTTTTGGCATTTGCTACTATAGCATCGGTCTCTTTCTTTCTTTCTCTCTCTCTCTCTCTCTCTCTCTCTCTCTCTCTCTCTCTCTCTCTCTCTCTCTCTCGTTCACTCGCTTCTTTCTCACACGCACCAGGAAACTACCTGAATGCCAGTTGCCCGTTGTGAAGGCCAAAAGTCACCCCCAAAAGAGGAATTTTGGGACTGGAGCACTGTCACGCCTGAGCCTCGTCATCGGAGTTGCATGCAGCAAGAACGGTTTTGGCCACCACTCAAACGCACTCCGAGGCTTTTACCGTATGGAAGTTTGACTCGCCATTAGAACTACGTTTCTTAGCTCTGACTGAAGTGGCTAGTGGTGAAAATGGGCCTGCCTGCTGGCTAATCGAGTTTGGAGACGCCGATATTGAATGAGGTTGGTGGGCTTTGGCTCTGGTAGATGCGCTGGACCCACACTGGGCGAGATGATGACATGGAAGGCCTCATTCGGGTTGCGTTCCCACAACAAATACCGAACATGGGTAGGGCTATCGGTGGCAGGCGCAGATGGCAACAACACCTAGCTCTTATTGCTTCCCCACGCCGTGGGAACTGAGACAGAACAAGGCGGCTCCGGTCTCATTGATTTTGTCGCGACTCCGGGCTCGGGCGGATAAGTGCAGATAAAGTGCGGTAAATCATTCATGCGAAAGACATAGTCCCTGAACTGTCACGCTGTTGAGCACATTGTGGGTTTCGTCAGAATGGACGGTCGATCTGTGGGCCAGTTAAATGTTCCAGAGATACACTACCCGACTATTCAGGGGGCACAGAGTCAATCCAGTGATAATGCTTAGGCCTTCGATATGTATCATATTTTTTCCAAAATGAAAGGCTGTAGCTGACCGTTCTCACGGTCGCTGTCACCTTCAGTCACCTTAACGCGCGTGAAAGGCGGTACGCTGTACGCATGGTCTGAAGATCACAGTTGCACGGTTTAAGTCACTTAACCCCCTGTGATACGTCTGCGATCTTCTTGATACCGGGTTCGGATGAGTGAGGAAAGAGAATGTGCGGTAGATGCAACGCAAGTCTACAATCACTTAAAACTCATCCCACGCGTAACGCACCACGTCCATCTTGGTGAAGTACGTGGTAGAACTCGTCGAAATCGAAGGTCCATTACTGTTGAACTGCAATAGTTTCATGTGTTGGCGGTTTTTTCAAATGCTGCAGTTGCCCGGCTGTAAACCGACGCACAAGGACACCGAGTAAAGCGAGCTGGCTCTTTGTTTCAGGTTACACCGGAACTGCATAAACGGGCCAACTAAATTCAGTAAGATGCTCAGTGTCAAAAGTTTTGCCAATGAGGAAATTGCCATCGGCATAACGATAGGTGGGGGGGGGGGGGGGGGGCGTAAGCCCATTGGAGTGTCTTTAATTTGTCCCTCAAAGATGAGCTTGAACTTAAGCCAGTGTTGTAAAAGCTCAAGCAGATAATCAAGCTTCATAGAGTTAATTCTGCAGTCGTTTCACAATACCAATCACTAGTTACTGCGTGTGAAGCGACGTCAGAGGATACCATATATGTCCCCAGCTCTAACATAGAGTGCTTTAGCCGTTCAAGGGGGGAATTTAAAATGGCTAAACATCCGTTTTACCGGAACGTAGCTAGGAGCGCAACTAAGAGAGACACACGATGGTTCTACGCGGTTTGTTTACATTTGACAGACTGTCAGATCACGCCGCGTGGCTGTGTCGGTGAATTTCATGCAAAAAACATACGCTGCATGTGCGATTGCACCGTTTGCTCCGAATGTTGCCAGAAATTTTTATGGGAGTATGCCACTGTTTTTTTAATCAGACTGGCTGGACATAGTTTATCTGATTGCGGGTAGACCAAGCAACACCAGGTTTCAGTCGTCGGCGTTACGCATTCAATTTTGGAGAAAAAAGCGGACGACTGCACGTCTGATGAGAACGCAGACAAAAGATCGCTGCCATCATCTGTGAAGAATTAGATGGAATCACTTAAACAAACAATGCACATTGCCGATGAAGACAAGAGAGACTAAAATGGCTATTTCTGGCTTATTAGCCGTTATCGGCCAGTCATACCCCAACCCCAGGGTTAGCGACCGCCGACCTGTTGAGCAGAAGTCCATCGCCCTGACTCACGGGCTTGTGGTTCGTAGCTCACTGTGATTAAATTTATCGCGTGAGGTGGGGCGTTTGTAGCTCCGGCAAAGGCCTTCTCTACTACGCGGGTTCAAATTCCGCCGAACGCCTCGAGTTTTTTTCACAATTGGGTCAACTCAAGGTATCATTTCAACAGGACGTCTGACAGTGCCAGTGCTGCTGCCGCCTTGATCTGTGAAGAGTAAGTAGGGGTTGTAGGAGCCTGCCCCCCCCCCCCCAGTGCTACCATGATCACTCATATGCCTGCTCTGTCAACGTGGCTAGTCAATCGATTTTTGGCGCATCGCTGATTACTGGTTCACACCGGACTCGCCTCGCCACTTGTGATGCCTGATCTACTAAGCGTGAATTGGCAGTCAAATCAGTTAATCGATGTTTGCGTACCGCTGATGACTGGTATGCGCCGGATTAGTGGTCAGCGCTGGCAGAAACACACTTCGCACTAAGCCCATTCAACAGGCAAGACGGAACTCAATCGGCCTTCGCCCCGGTGCGCCCCCGACGCGAGGCTGCGGCGCTCTCCCTCTCGCTCCTCATGGCCGAACTCCACCTCAGGCCGAGTCAACCCTTCTGTCAATTCTTCTCTTACTTATGCTCTACAGAATGCAATCTCCTTCTACCTTGGCTTCTACGACTTTTAAGGAACCGGCCTGGAAGATCGCAGTAGTTAGGGTATAACCGGCTTAGCCTTAATTCCTTTGCGATAGGGTCACTTAAACTGACAGGCAATGGCGATCCGCGACCAAGTGAGCAACTTCGGTTACAAAAATTCCCATCAGAGAATTCAGACGAGCAGTTGGCGAGCACAAGGAAGCTTTCGGTACATTCTGATCAGGCCAGTACATGCATATGGGAACAGGGCGCAAGTTAAAAAATGCGGTCAGTAATGTCGCTGTTTACATGCCGGTGAATGGGGGTAATAAGGGAGAGGAGTAAATAAGAGAAGGTTGATTACGCGGGGTACAGGGGAAGACGGATAGAGAGAACGCGGAAGAGTACAGACAGTTGGTCATGCCAGGCGCGGAGATTGCGTGAGGTACTTTTGTACACACAAGACCGCTTTCCTCAACCTAATAGCGGTGGCTTCTCCTGCTGCTAGCAGGCACTAACCAAAGGACTTTTAGATAGCTCGGTAAGACCTGATAAATCACCCGAAATCAACAATGCGCATGAGAATGATGCTGTTTATTGTCCTGAATTCACCCCTACCCCCCCCCCACACCGATTCCCATGATTCAAAGGGAGTTAGAGATTTTTTTGATGATGAGAACTTTATTTTGATGATAATATCAAACTTTCGGAAAAAAATGGCTCCATTCACGGAGAGCAAGAAATCAAGTGATTTAAAGGGTCCAAAAACTCAAGAGTAAACGATCAAAGATCACAGAAAACTCAAAGAATTCGACACGGTTACCACATCAGTTATGGAGTCAGGTCGGCCTTCAGCTTTTCAATTTCCGTTTCTTCACACGTGAGGAAGCGTGCTAAGAATGGGAGTATCGAGTTCTGGTAGGCTGATGTACGACATGTCATGTCGGAAGTTTCGGCGCGTCGTACGAAAAGACTTCGCAGCCATCAGTTCGGCGTGGAGAGGGTGAGTGTCATCACTAAGAATACAGTCCACGAAATTCTTGACCGATTTGAACTGTCGCTGAATTATAAGGTCAGCTAAAAAAGCATAGGTTTAGCCGGCAGCTGAAGAGAGCATGCGGAGAATACGTTTAATAATAATAAAGCCTTTTTTGAGTAGTGCTGGAAAGGTTACTGGAGAGCAGTAAAGAATGAGAGGGAGGATACAAGCGTCTATAAAACGCCAGATAAGGGCTTGCGGGGTGCGATAAGAACGTAAGCGGGGGATATAATATAAAAGTTTGCGGATTGTAATAAAAAGGTCTTCAATATGAAGAGAAAATAAGAGGTTGGAAGCTATTGTTACACCAAGGTATCGGAAGGAGGATACCTTGTTGGGCAGAAAGTCGATGGTTTCAGGACTGGAGGAGGGTCGCAGCCTGAAGATACTCTGGACTGACTTCCGCTCATTAAGTAAAAGGCCATTTTCTGACGACCATGCTGTGACATGGTCCAATCCATCCTTCAGTGTTCGAAGATGGGTCTGGCTTTTGAGAGGATGGCCGACAACAATGTCGTCAGCATATTTGACAAACAAACATGAGTTTGGAGATCGTAGGTCATCAGTATGGAGGGAACAAAGATGAGGGGATAATATCGACCCCTGCAAAACTCCACAATTGTTGGGAAGGATCGTGGATTTTCGCTTCCCGCTCTGAACGAATTGGGTGCGGGAAGTAAAATAATCCCCAAGCCAAGAGACGGCCCAGCCAGGAGAGCCGCGTGCAGAGGTTTTATTAAGAAAATTTCGCGGGATCGTGTTGAAGGCTGAGGAGTAGTCAAGAAAGGCACATGCATATGAACAAAATCGCTTGTCCAAGTCTCTAAGAGCAGAGTGGACTACCAGAGCAACAGCATCTACTGTACTACGCCTAGACTTATACGCAAACTGCAAGGGATCAGAAAAATTGGATGAAAAAGGCTTATTGATGTCCAAAGCTGCTCGTTCTGTAATTTTGAGGAGTGCAGAAGAGCAGGCAATTGGGCGAAAGGATTTGGGACCCGTTTAAATGTTTTTTTTCGGCATAGGAGTGATTTTGACCGAACGCCAGCCGTCAGGAATTCTGGACTCCATGAAAGATAAATTAATAAGATGTGCCAAGACAGGAGCTAATTGAAAAGAGCAAGATTTAAGGAGAAATGGGGAGACGCCATCGGGGCCGGCCACATGTTTTAACTTGTACCCCGTTCCCACATAAATGTACCGGCACGAAGAGAACTTATAGAAAGCTTACGTACACTCGATAACTGCTCTTCCGACTCCAGTTCTCTCTCCCTTTCCTCTTCTTATTCTCTTGTACAGCCTGCTTTACAACGCTCACCCCCAGCTTGTTTTCCTTTTGGAACACTGCCAACAGACGCATCTACCAGACACACCATAAGCGGAGTGTGTATTGCGTATGAAGCGGCCGATGAGTGACACTGGGAGTCAGGGGGCGCCAGCTTCTGGTCACGTTTACCCTGACGTGCGTGTGTCAAGCGGACCAGGCCATGCTAGGGTGTGCGCAGACGGGTTCACCGGCAGTGTCAGCTACTGCGCCCGTCCCACCTCAGGCGACCGATCAGCTGGGCGGTAGGGCAAAGTGAGGTCGATCTTCAGCGCATTTTCTTCTGACGCGCTCGAAGCTATCACGGCTTGGAGGGTTGCCAATAGACGGGATAACTTGAACACCGCAGTCAAACCAGTGTGTGTCTTGTTGTGTGGGGTGGCTGACCGAGAGTCAGGCTGCGATGGCTCCTTTTCAATGTGACCTTTATGGCACCCCCGCGTATGCGGGAGCCTACCTAACAAGGTGTTGCTGTAGCGCATATTGGAGTGATTGTCGCGCCAGCCGCCTGCGCCGCTTTCCATCTCCAGTCTTCTCAACCTTTTTATTGACATCGGGTACAGCTGTGTGAGTGGTGAGAAAGTGAGGTAGATTCCACGCCGCTATAGGCTCAGTTAAATCCTGCGTTGAGTCTCCGCATCTGCCTTCAGCATACTGAAGCTCGCGGTGGACATAGTCCAGACCGACGGTTTCCCCAAAGAAAGCGTCGCCGACAGCCAACGCTCGTCGTGGTGACACGAACATGTGACCCACTTCAGATTTAAAGTCGAAAAAGGATACCGTAGGGAAGAAGAATATGATTTTTTGTGACCTTCCATAGTAGCATGATCGCGAAGGTAGAAAAATGGAAAGGAGCGTTACACAATAAAAGGTGGTGGTGGTGGTGATAAAAGATGTACAAATAAAAAGTTCGAGCGCGAACGTGCGCGACAAAACGTGACTTTCTGAGTTTTGGAGGAGGAGGGCAGACGTGAAAAGAATTGGAAGAACACGGGAGAGGGGGGGGAGAGATATCAAGCGATCGGACACGTAAGCGTGGAAGGATGGGGTTCCCTCAGGCTTCTGAGTATCAGGTCACAAAATTCAGCAGTGTATCTAAAAGCAGAGGAAGGTCTTTTAGAAAAAAAAGGAGATCAAACAGCTGATAAGTAATAAATAATCAGTCAAAAGCTTGAATCTATTTTATACTTGGCGCTTACTAAGAAGCTGAACAACTTTAAAGGACAACCATTTTTTGCTGTGACCAGTTGGCGACTGAATTTGAGAGCATGTAAGCTCTTAAAGTGCGATGCATTTCCCTTTATACCTAGACCACGATGATGCACCTATATGGAGACTCGGGCGAGCATAGTGGCCCGGAAGCCGTCATCCCATTTTTCAAGTTCAATAGTGCTAGACATATAAATGTTACAACAGCAATCACAAAAGGCAATTGCCCAAGAGTTTTAAAAAAACTCGGCTAACAAGTCGGTTGAAACTGCGGTAAATCGAGTTACCGGTTAGTCGCGTCAGTCGAGTATTTGAGTCAATTTCCTACAACTAGATCGCATATACTTATGTTAATTTACTCGGTTCTTGGCTGTCTTAAGTCGGGGATAAGGAGGTGGTGTTTCAGTGGGGCAGATTAGGCAAGTGCTCCAAAAAGCATTCAGCTAGTGCGCACGTGATAGTGATCGGGAGACATCATGCAGCTAGATTGTCGGTTGTCTGACGTCAACGAAAGCAGTTGGTGGACAGCCCTGCGACGGTCGCTTGAGGCAACTGGAGGAAGAGGAGCGAGAGCTCTGGCGCTCACCGATTGGTTGGCTCAAAGTAACATTGGTCTGACTACGTATTCACGTCACTAGATCGCGCGCGCACAAGGAAGCTGCTAAGGAGATTCGACGTTAGTTTAGTAGGAATCAAAAGTGCCAAAAAGGCCTTTAAAACACTCTTTGTTAGTCAAGCAGTGTTGTGTTCAAGATGCAACAGGTGAGAAAGATGTCTATATAAACCGGCAAGACAACGAGCACGTGGCTCAATGGTTAGAGCTTTAGACTGATGAAAAATGGTTGCGAGTTCGAGTCTCCGGTGGTGCACCGCTTGGGGTTGGACATAGCTGGCTGATTACGGCTAATGAGCCAAGAATGGCTACATACCAGGCCGTACGGTCTTTGCAGTTTATGCCATCTGCCTTGACTACTAGCCGCTGTGACAATGTTGTCAGTTTCTCCGCCTAGCCGTATGTCCGTCCATCGCGTGTCCTCAAATTATTAGTCCTCGCTAGACATTATCTTCCTCTCTACGAGGACTGAACTAGAACAAAAGTCCAGAGTACAATTCCCTTTACTGTCTTATAGGAGTTTTATGTTTACTGCCTCTTTTCTCAGTTCACCATATTTGCTACATATTGTTGACTATTGTTTTAAATGACTGCCCGTTGTGAATCGGATATGACTTATAGCATTTATGTTGTTCATACAGGTGCTACAACGCCGCTGTCATTACCAACTTTGTATTTATTTTTACCACAGCCCTGATTTTGTAACGACGGGGCTCCTGGGCTTCAAAATCTACAGTTCATGGCCAAGTGTCGACCAGCACAGGTGAATGCTATTCTCAGTCCGCTGCGGTAAAACCAGCGAGGAAGGCTGCGTAGTAGAGGTACCTTTGTTTGGCGTAGAGAAGATCCTCACATTGTCGGTCCAGTCTACGCTTCTCCGCCTCAATATCAGAGAAGTTGGTACTGACAGCGGGAACCGGCGGCGGCGGTGCAAAGACAACGCACTTTGAAGTGAGTGGAAGCGAGTGTCGAGCACCAGAACGACGAGCACGCCGACGACCAGAACCGGTTGCAGTTCGTGTGGCTGTGGGAGGCCCCTTCTCCGCCGCCTCGTCGCTGGTATTCAGCAGCTGGTCAATCTGGTGCTTGGTTGCATTCAGACAATCACGCAGCTCCACCAGGCGGGCACGTAACTGTGCCTTCTGCCTACTCTGTTTGGCCAGCTCTCGCTCACGGTAGCACATGTCCTGGGCATAGGAGGAGAGGGAGCGGGCCAGGTCATCGATCGCCAGGGCTCTCCGATGAACCCGCTTCGCATTCCGACTGTGAGGGAAGAACAGGAGAAAGAGGAAAGATCAGCAACACACAAAACACGCTGCACGTCAATCGGCTCCACTGTGTGGTTAAGCCGACTGAGACAGAAGAACAGCAGGAGAAATCAGGGTAAGTATAGTTTATAAGTATAAACATAGCATAACTGTAGGATCCGCCAGGAGAAAAGAAAGGCGACCTTGTTTGAATCTTTGTGCGCCAGCAGTTCGAGGTTGACAAAGGATGATGTAAGTGGTGCCCTGGCAGGCAGTTTTTATATTGGTTGTCCCTTCCCTGGTGGCGGTCTCTAGCCCCACCCTCCCCTGTAGACAGTTTTGAGTAACAGGTGACCTTCCTGCGAAGGCCCCACGGAATGTTTTCCTTCCCCAGTGGTAGCCTCCAGCTCCACCTTAGCAGGACTGTCTTAGTAAAAAGGTTGTGTATTATGATTATCCAATCGTTGACTGTTTCCTACATCTTTGTATGCTATCGAATACACCAGATTGTCAACTTGTCCAATGACTATTACGGGGTGGATACAAACAGGAGACAGTGGACACAGACGAATAACCGAGTGGCGCGGCCTAACGAGAAGAAAGTCGCGCTAACAAGAACCCACTCGGACTGTTAGAATAATAATCACAGAATTGGAAAGTGTCCGCTTGTATTGGTAATCCCAGAATTCTGTAATACGCAAAGGCTAGTAACGCAGAAAGTCTTTCTTTTGCATGTAGCGATACCAAATAAAAATAACTATATAATCTACTGTAAAACAGTCCTTACAACTACTTCAAAAAAAACAAGTTAAATGATACTACCTGAACAGTTGATACACCGGTATTTAAAACCATAGAAATATAGTATTATTAAGGTAGCTTTTCATTACTACTAAGGTTTGGTTTCGGTTAAAATATTTGGTTTAATGGACCTAGAAAAAACGAAAGTAGGTCGACCAGAGAGATTCATAGTATCCCCTGTCTAGCCAATCATATTGCGCGCCTGTGTGACAGAGATGAAAGTTAGTTTTTTGTCTGTTTCGCTTGTTCTTGCTGCTTACGAAAGACTCGACGGTCCCGCTGTGACTTTGCCGCGGCGATGTGATGCGGACGCGCGAGACTGCCAGCAGCGGCGCCATGGGTACACTGCGCGCGCGCGAATTAGTCACCGAGGCAGCGCAGAAAATGGACACGCGTGAGTCATATGACGAAGGCTAGCAGACCAATCAGACTAGGAGGAGGAAGCGAAAAGAGCGCGGGCCTCGCGACGATGGCGCAGAAGATGAAACAGTCAGCCAAACTCTCTCTAAAATGCCAGGGGCATTGCTATAGCCCCCTCTGCCTAGTCATCGTAAATTTTAAATATTTCCTAACTGGATATTTTATTACATTTTCCGTTAAGAAGAAAGGCTGTTGAAAAGGTTAGTGCGCAAATTTAACATTTGGTAGCTTTATGGACGCTGCTCCTCTGCCTTGAATAGTTTATAACTATCACCATAGGATCACATAACCCCAGAATGCTAGAATACGCGAACAATCGAAATGTGGAAATAATTTTTTGGCATGTAGCGATAGTAAACAAAAAAAAGCATTTAGTATACTAGGAACCGGCCGTCACAACTATTGAAAGCCGAGGTAAATGAGCACATCTGCACACTAGATATACATAGATACAAAAGAAATATAGTAATAATAGATAAGCTTCTCACTAGTTGTAAATCCTGGTTCCTGTTGAAATACGTAGTTCAATGGATATGCTATCGAAAGCAAAAGTATTCATTTTATCACCTGTGCCGTAAAATAGAACTCTGGGGTTTTGTTGATACCTATAAGCTATCGTTACCCAGCAGTACTTGCCACCGAAGTCCGTGTTTACATGATCTCCTCCAAACGCAAAAGGTACGAAGTCTGCAGCAAAAAACCGGTGGAAGTAATTATCAGTTTAAAAGAAGATTAAACAAGACGTTTATTAGTCCGACGTTTCGGACACCCCCACTCGAACCCACCACCAGATACGGTAACAGGAAATATGCATGGGGGCAGCACAAGTAGTGCGTTTTCCAACATGCCTACAATAACTAGTAGCAGTCGCATTCGTAGCTATAGGGCTGTATTTTATGTGTTGGCTGCTTGTCTGTCCGTGATCGTGATTTTCTTAACGCACTGCCACCATAACGGAACTGCGTTCGGAACGCACGTATTCGCTTCTACCTGTAACGACCTGATGATAAATTACCGAAAACATATGTTTGTCGACGAATTTTTAAATCGTTAGAGAACTGTCCACCTTCTCGGATAAGCTTTACAGGTACCTAAAATGGCTACCCCTGTGAAAAAGCCCAACCTTTCGTCCTGCATCCAGAACAATGTTGTTTCTTAGATAAAAAGGCTAGGGAGACCGGGGGACCGTTTCTGGCTCACCAGGTTTGGGATGCGATCTCAGATTCATGCGTCAAGTCCAACACTCACAGTCCCGCTATCCTGTTGGTCGCGGGAAGGACGTTCACCGATAAGGCTTAGGGAAAAATGCGTGCTGCTGGGCGGTGTCAGATGTCGAACATCTCCCGCATCCTAATCGGCTCACGCCTTTCAAACGCTGTCAGTAACTGAGAGGGTGAAAGTGTGCATGTAATGTGAGAGAAATGAAAGAGGAAGAACGTAAATTGAGTCAACCTACTATAAAGCGAATGATGCGTGCATTCTTGAGATTGCCTATATAAGACGCCCGCCTTCTCGACTGCTTAAAGGCACATATTGGGGACCGAAAACGAGCATAACCATTCTGACCCGATGGCTCAGCTGTCTGTCCAGACAGCTTCAGCTAACAGCAGAGTCACCTAGACGATGCCCGCCACAAGCATCGGTCCCAAACAGCATCTTCCACGGAGCAGGCCCCACCAAAGTAGCCGCAAAGTTTGCGGGAAGCCCTCCACACGCTGGACTCTGTTCGCGATGTGAAAACGGCAGCTTTATATTACTGACAGCACGGCCAAGGAAGAAGTTCGTTAACTGCAGGGCTTACCGAAAGTTGGAGACGTCGCAGGACAACACGGGGCAAGTGGAGTGCTCTGCTGCACTCGAGGCCTCATGGTCCGCACAGCCCCAAAAGACCTCGTCAGGATAACCACCGTCGCAGCTCTCCGAGCAGGAAGAAATGTCCGAGAGCGAGGTGGGACGAGTTGCAACGGAAGCACCGACGTCAGCGTCCACCTCCTCTCCGCGCGACGGCTCCGTCCTGGAGTAGTGTCCGGCTGCTGCCTCCGCCCCCTCTGTGATGCCCTCGCTGGGGCCGTCAAAAGAGAAGCTGGAGGGCGCCGTAGTTCGCGAGGTGTTTTCACTACCATCATCACAGGAAGACAGATCGAAGGACTGCGTAGCAGCCCTCGTCCGGCCACCAGTCTTCTTCGTCTTCAAACAGCCTGGCTTTGGGACGAACGGCGGCTGGAGAGCGTTGGCTCGGGTTGAATCTGTACCGCTGCGGCGATGACGGTCGGCGCCCGTGGCGGCGTCGTCGTCCTCGCTGCCGTAACCACTGGGTGGTTCCTGCTGTTGTTGCCGCGGCAGGGCCGAAGAGGTGGTGGTGTGAAGAGAGGTGCAGCTTCTGCCTGTGAGATCACCGCCGTCTAGGTCGTCGTCGGCTTTGTTATCATCGTCGGGGCCAAGGGGGGAGGATTTGAGTGAACCGATGCCTGAGGTAGCGCCACCACCGGTGTCAGTGGGTGCGGGGCCTACGGTCTCGTTCTTGGTAGTTTGTGGGGATGGCTAAAGGTAAGACAAACGAGTAATTAAGTGGAACCTGATACGCCTGACAGCCGAGTATACGAACAGCAACAATAGCAATCAACTGTCGGTTTACAATTAAACGCCTCATTCTGCTAACTGGATCCACTAAACGCCTAGTATATGTCCATGAAGTCACCATTAAGTCAAACTGTTTTAAGCTGTTGGCCCATTAACACTAAACCACTAGCGGGGTGCTTAGAGTAAAGTGCAGAAAATGTGAATTTAGGAAGGTAAAAAAGGGCTACTACTGTTACTCATCATGGTCCGAGTCGCTGCCCGAAACCAATCTAGTCGCGCCGCTAAGTTTAACTATCTGTATGCCAGAGATGCCAGGGAGAAGCCCAGTCATTCTTCTATCGCCTGCAATCAGGCAGTCTGGAAAGCAAGTGCCTGGCGCGGTCTCTGCAAATTGCGAAGTGGCCGGCGGTTTGCAGGGCACGCAGTGGCACACTTTTTCATCGCTAGTGTGGCCGACCGACCGAGCGGGTTCACCTGTGCGTCATAGATACAACAACTGCCTACGGGGGCCAAAGATAGAAACCATCCTTCCGCGCGTGCGTGCGTGCACGACTTTTTACGAGCAGCACTACCCCGTACCTATACTACTGCCAAAAATGGTAAATTAAGTACTTGGGTTATACTACCGACCGCCAGCCTGCTGACAGCTTGGGAATATTACGCGGGGCTTGGTAGTTTGCGGGGATGCTTGAAGGTAAGACAAAGCAAGCAATTAGGTGGGTCATGATACTCCTAACAGCTAAGTATACATACAGCAACGATATAGATTAACTGTGGGTTTCCAATGAAACACCTCATTCTGTTAACTGAAAGCCTTCAATATGCCAAAGGACTTTCCGTTAAAGCAACGTTTCCCAGCTGCCTCCAGGTAGCGTAAGGTACGAGTTGTTCTTGCCCGAAAAAGTACTCGGAAAGAAGTTTTGGGGTCAACAGAATGGCCCGTTTCTAGCAGACTTTCAGTAATCGATGAACGACAATTCTGTTTTATTGTTTCAATAACCAGCTAGGTAAATGCTCCTTAGCTCTGGTGGCCAATTGCCGTTACGTTCGCCCTCTGTACTTGCATCCGCAAGTGCATGTAAATTCGTAAACACAGTTTGAAGTAGCGTACAACGGCAAGGCATCCTTCGAATAAGGAATTGGTAAGGGCTTCGTTAGATTGCAAATTATGAGTTCGGCAGCATAATAATTCCTTTAACTTGCGTTGAGAAGGCGTCTCTTGATGATATTCAGAATGTTATAGCCTTTAAAAGAGCGAGGAAATGAAAAAAGGCTTTTTAGGCGCTAACTGCTGAGTCATTTTAGTTCGTAGGGGTTTACTATACTTGCATATAAACTGAGTTGGATATCCCAGCTTGTATAAGGTACATTTGCAGCTGGCTAATTCAGCATCCAATGTATCCGTAGAACAGATTTTTCTGGTCCTCTGGAAAAGAGTACATACCAAGTTGCGTTTCGATTGAATGGGAACAAAACTCAGATAATGCAAATACTGACCTTTCCAGGTATCCTTATGGAAGACCGTTCGTGTAATGGAGCCATATCTCCTCGACGTTCACATGTCCAGACAGAAAGATTAGCCTCTTAGCCATTTTTTATGACCTTGCTGTTTAGATCGATTTTTCTGTATGAACTCAATTTTTATGTTCTCTTATGTGATTCACGTTATGCAATGAGAGGCAGCAACTGAAGAGCCCTCTCGAAATGTCATGGATCCAATAAACCTTGCTGTTTTTGCCATCTTTAAATTTGCCGTTAGGTCAAATTCCCATTTCGAAAAAAAACTGGTTAAACTTGTTGGCCCACTCACGCTTAAATGATGGCGGGCGCCCGAAGTAAAAGTGCAGAAGATGCAAATTAAGAAAGGGGGGAGAGAGAAAGAGGAGCATGACTGTTACTCATAACAGTCAGAGGGTCAGTGCTTTTGTGTCTAATCGGTGCCCAAAACCAGTCTAGCTGCGTTGCCAAGTTGAACTGTTTGTATGTCAGAGACGATGGGAGAAGGCCCAGTTCTTTTTCTATCAGAAGGTCTGGAAAAAGTGCTTGGCATGGTCCGTTCAAAGTGAACAGCGGTTTGCAATGGCGCACTTGTTCACCGATGGCCGAACCAGTTCACATGCGCGAGATGTACGACAACTGTCTAGAGGCCAAAGATAGAAACCATTCGCGCATGTGCGCATTTTACGGACATAACTAGCTGGTACCTAGGCTGCCAGTGAGGTAAATAATAACGTAGGAAGAAATCTGTAAGAAACTGGATCACGAGATCAGCCCCGTATTGCTGTAGTACAGATTAAAAGTGAATGTAAAGGTGAGCTTCTTAATTTCCTTATAAATTATTTCATTTTCGGCATATACCGAAATTGTGAGTACATATTTGGATTGAAACCCGTCAAGCACTGCGTAATATGCACCTGCTGCCAACGAACGGTAGTAGTATATATTGATGTTGTAACTTAACATTCTAACAGCCCAGGTACTCGCTAAGAGGTCCAGACACGTGTTTCGCCGGTATTTTTGTGCTGCTGCTTGACCCGGCTGTGAGTTCGACTCAGCAGTGGGTCCCTCAGCTTTCGTAAACCTATTCCCTTTCACACCCCCTTACTTCTCCGTATGGCCGACTGCTGCCCGGCCCTGCCCCTTTAATCACGCCCTGCTTCGATAACTAACTCCCCTTTCCCCTTCACCATGCACACCTGTAGGAGCCTACCTCCCCCCCCCCTTCAGCGCTGCCTGCTCTGTCAACGTGGCCAGTGAATCGATTTTTGGCGCATCGCTGATTACTGGTCCACACTGGACTTGCCTCGCCACTTGTGATGATTGATCTACGAAGCGTGAATTGGCAGTCAAGTCACTCAATCAGTTAATCGATTTTGTGTACCGCTGATTACTGATATGCGCCGGATTCGTTGTCAGCGCTGGCAGAAACACACTTCACACTAAGCCTATTCACTCGGCCTTTCGCCCCGGTGCGCCCCGGACGCGAGGCTGCGGCGCTCTCCCTCTCGCTCCTCAGGGTCGAACTCCACCCCAGGCCGAGTCAACCCTTCGGTTAATTCTTCTTGTACTTATTCTGTACAGAATACAATCTCTTTCTACCTTGGCTTCCACGACTTCTACCTTCTTCTTCTTCTAAGAAACCGGGCCTGGAAGATCGCAGTAGTTAGGGTTTAACCGGCTTAGTCTTAACCACATTGTGATACAACCGCATCTAAGATTAACGGCTCATGCGCTATTTACCTATCAAGCTTCAGTCCTCTAGACCGATACTTAATAAGCAATGATTGTTTGCAGTCCACTAGGCGCTTACGCAATTGCATGACGTCATTAAATCCTCGAAAGCTAGTTGCCTTTGCGTTGTTAGCATTTCTTCCTGCAAAACAATGGTTCATTTTAATTTCTGAGGAAATTAGAAAGCTACTAGCAATAAGGGAAGGTTATAATGCAAAAAAGGCCTCACCAGCTTGTCCTGTCCTTCGGGGACTGAGAAGGAGTCATCACCACGAGGACTGGACCGAAGGCCGGAATCGGTGGATTGGAGCATACACAAGTGCATAGGGGAGGGTGGCGTAACAGGAGGCTTCGGAGAACACGAGGATCTGCAAAGCACACGATGGAGTTACACTACAAGCCCAACGCCGAAGCCTCAAACAACCTAATAAGTATGGTTTGTAAGTCTTTGGGACAAACCATATAGCCTTGGGGAATTGTGCCCCAGGGCTTAAGCCGCCCAAACGCCTGTTTACTAAGGAAACTTTGGTCGTTCCGTTCACGAAGATATTTATTTTTGAAAAAATAATGAGATGTTCATCATTAAGTCGGAAAATGTTCTGGTCTCGTTCCAATGAATAAAAGTGTCAAAGTTTCCAGGATCAAATCAATCCTTGTATCGTTGTCCATTTCTGCCAAATAACCATTAAAAAGGGGTTTTGTAAACATGCATTTCGGGTCTTTCCTTACGACCGAGCTTTCCACACCTTCCTCTTCGGTCGCTAAATAACTGCAGCATTCACCTGCGTAAATATTTTCTTTTTTTTCAAAATTGTAATTATTAGTGGGAGGCTGTTCATCTGCGCCTCCAAAGTTATGTTTAGCTCACAAAGTAGAGGCAGACTCACGCAACAATCTCTACGTGATCCTCCTTTTCCCTCGGTGTTGCGGGCGGCGATGTGGCAAACAGAGAAGCGACTCCAGACGGCCAGACTTGATAGCCGCCAGCGTCAGCGCAATTAATCGGGGTACCGCCAACGGAGCAGCGGTCTTCCATCACCTTATGGCAGTCATCACCGTAGGGTGAGGGTGTCTGGGTCTTTGCACGAAGGACAGACTCCACGCGTGTTGGGGGTGGTGGGGGAAGACAAGCGCGTGTGGAGCTGCGAGGCATCTCCGGCGAACAGACTGGAGAAACGGGCGCACAAGAAACCAAAAGTCAGATTCATAAAAGAATCCACAGTGGGAAGAGATACCTTCAAGTGATAGAATATACAATGTCAAGAGGTCGAGAGACACGACCGGAGCGGTCTTCAGCTTATTTGCCACCTCAGATGACCAATCACTACACAGCGTAAGGCCTCAGTTGACATGATAAGCTGTGCTGGTTGCTTGTCTGTCCACCTTTCAGTAAATTACTGTCTCCCATAGTTCAAAGTGTATGCATCTAGTGTAGGTACAAACGCTTAGACGGGTGCCTTTACGACATCCAACGCCAGTGCAGTAGCCACAGCGTAACGAACCACATTAGGTTAGTTACACCGCAAGGTCGACAATGACACACAAATAGCGGCAAAGACACAAGCTTCAGATTCTTATTGAAGCAAAGAATATCAGTCGCCGGAACTGTGCAGTGTACTTATAATGGCACTTTTGCAAACACAGAGGAGCCCAGTTTCTTAATTTAAATAAATCATGAGCTCCTCTATCGACATTTGCATAAGTTAAGTACAAGGTTTTTCTACAATGGAAGTTGGGTTGACAGAACATACAAGTGCAAACAGGACGGTTAAACTTGGCCTCTGGCCACCACTCGCTCGCCCCCGCATTACGCTCATTTACCCACAGCCATCATTCGAAAAATACAAGCACGAAACGACTAAACTGGTCGACAATGTTTGCTCGACTGGCGGGTTCCGCCACAGGAAGAGTGCAAAACTCCTTGGCACACAGCAAGACTGTCCTTTGTAAACGATTATCGCATGGGGGAGGGAGAAATAATAACGAAATGCTACCTGGACATGCAGTTGCCGCCGAGCTTCACACACAGGCCAAAAACAGACCACGCCGGACCATTAAAAGGGAAGCCTGTGCGTGCTTGCGCGCGGCGAGATGGTCGGTTGGCAAACGTGGGAGTTGTGACCGGCAGAATGCTGCGTCGGCGGCCGTTAGCCAATCAAAAATCGGGCAAGCGTAACTGGATCGGTTCAGAACGCGGCATTCGAGATTTAGCGAGAACAGCAACAGTAGCAGCAGCTGCTGCGGTATCGGCGCGTCAGCGAATGCTGACAAAAAGAGCAGCATGGCGAAGGGTGGGCGAAATCGATTGGGCTTGATTCACTAGCCGACGATGATCGCGGGTGTGTAAAGGTCACCGAATTCGGTGTAAACACAATTATCGCGATTAGAGTACGCCGTGCTCATCACCGCTGAATTCAAACAGGCACGAACGTGTGTTTGTACAGCACAGGTACTGCTGTGTGGCGATAAAGGTGCCGGAGCACTTAAAGCCTAATTGGTGTAAGGGTAGCTGTGAAGGACCTGACCCTTGTACCCAACACTCGTCAGCAAATAATGCCCACCCGATGGTTTAAGCCTCAATCGTTCAAGATGCCAGAGGCCGTGGCACATCAGCCAACTATATTTTTGGGGCATTAAGGTAAACAACGAAGCGGAATCGTCGAGACCTCGTCTAACGCGTGTCATCAGGGTCCTACTAAGAGTGTCCCTAAACAGGTCGGGTGGTAGAAGCGGTGGAGCAACATGGGTGCTAGATCAGGTCACGACAGGCGTTATTCGGACTGCCCTCCGATAACACATATTTCGCACATATGGGAGGGGCGGAGCGTTGGCATAGGTGCAGGCTCCAGCCACCTTTATAGAAAGCCCCCTGTGGTATCTGAGTCAAAATTAGCGATTCGGGTTCCCTGCATATGATCCCGGCTACGGTATTCTTGGCGTTGTCATGACACTGGGGTCGGGTGAGTGAGGGGATAGTGCGGTAAACGCAGCGTAAAAGTACTACTCCTGAAAACTAATCCACGTTAAAGTCACCACCCTGCACCACCAAGCTGTGCAGTACACGGTAGATATTATCGTAATCGACGGTAAAAATGAGTTAGTGCGCCCGGATGCTCATCCCTCAGGACCGTATTAACTGGTCCGCTGGCCGCCTTACATAACACAATGTTTAGCTTGAGAGACTCAATATGGTGAGGAACGTGTCAATTCTCTCTTCCGCCCTCTTACGTGCATCTGTGACCTCTTCGAGCCTGTAAGCTGGCCGATGACGCCACTGACGTGGATTGAGCTGCTGCTTACCGCTTGTTTTGAGTGCGCCCACACAAACAAACAGAAGTTTGTCCGTCAGCGATGCCTGAAGAATAGGGAGCCCTAATAGTTGCGCATATGACAGGGAAAATCTATGTGTTGACTGTGTGTGTGGTGGAGCGGTGTGAGCCTAGGCGAGTGTTGTGTCCCCCCCCCCCCAAACGAGTCGCACGGTAGATGCGCTGGACGAACACAGGGCCAGATGAGGCTACGGCAGGCGTTATTCGGGTTAAACACCGATAAAAAATGACGGAAATGGAGGAGGGCATGGTGGCACGCACAGGGGCGGCTCTGATTGCGCCATCCACCTGCGCCAGATTCAGCCTACGATCCTCTTATCTCCGGGCACATGTGGGCGAGGGGACAGAGACTGCGGCGGGTGCATCGAAAGTTTACCATCATTTAAAACTAATTCACACGCAAGTCACCGCTCCTGCACCACGTTGTTGTGGACATCGTCGGCCAAACTGCCACTTGTTGTCGTGCTCGCGCGTATGGCCCATACAGTAGTAGTTGCGTAGGCAAGGTAGACTTCAGTGGTGTATGTTGTACGGGGCTGCAGAAATTGCCGCGCACTGAGATGTATCCACAGGGGGCAAAACAGACTGGCGCGTCATCGGAATATAGGGTGGTAATGTGAAAAGAAATAAGCATTCGGAACTGGTGTTGCGAAGGATGCTGGTTGATGTCTTTCGGTTGTTCTAGTGCGTATCCCACATTACCTCGGAATCAAAAAGGGCATTTGAGAGAGCGCGGGGAAGCGCACTTAAGCCATGTAAAATGATATGCATAAAGGCAGAAAGCATAATCGAACTACAAGGGACGGTGAGAGGTAAATAAATACAACAGAAAAGCTGTACAGTATTAAGCAAAGTAGACGCAGCATTTACCGTCTCCCCTGGAAAAAAATTTAGGCCTTACGACTAGTTGCTTTGTATGCGCAAAAAGGGTTTTGAAATCGAAAGGGATATTTTTTGACCTTGATTTAAGTGCATTGCGGATCCCATTCATTAAATGGCGTCAAACAATGAGATCACAGTCACCAGTTTGTTTACTGAGCTTTCCTACATTGTGATCAAATAATATAAGAGCAACTGACCACATTATATGACAAGGTGTCAAAATATTAGCATGAATGCTTGCGCGGACACCAGAATGAATTTAAGTGTATAAAAACTTAAGGTTGAAGGCAAACAGCACTTTTAATAGTCCTCTGACACCGAGGCAGTCGATATAAGCACAAAGAAGGCGTCCATGTGGTGTTGGCAAATAGGTTGGTGTTATATTTTTCGACAGTGAAAAAGTAAACGGCTAAGAGTTTTTATAGATTTCTGGATATGAGTGTCTGTCCTGGGTGAAGTTTTTTTTAATCATTTACAACAAAGATGCTGCCATTAAAAAAAACTACTAAAAAGGACAATACACGAGTTTCGAATTATTTTGCTGTGAAAATAATAGTCGTGCACGGCCGTCTGGACCACCCTTGAAGTAAACGAGGTTTCTAACCTGAAGGAAAATTGCTTTTTGGTAGACTTGCTTCCTCTCATGCTGAAGCCTGAAACAAGCCTTTAATTCATGACATTTCTTAGATAAATAACCACAGCTGTGCATATTCATTTGTGGTAAATCATAATAAATTAACAAAGAAGTTGTAAGTTTGTGAACTGATACCAGTAGCAGCAGCCTCAGCGATAATAAAATGCAAATGAACACTGTGGTCTGGTGAGATTGGGAAGCTGGAAAAACGACAATCGGATGACAACGCAATAACTGTCCACCGTCCCAGAAGCACTCCAGTTGCCGTATGCTGACCCCGCCCCAAACGAGATGGACTAACGTTGATGCAGCAACCCGTTCATTGGAGAATAAAGAGTAACTGGACACAACCTCAAATGGCAAATGAATGGCCTAGACATCACACCTAGCAGTCAATCCTACCCAACACGGAAAACCTAAAAGCGTACTGAAATGTTGGGGTACCAGAGCCTTTCTGGCATGCAACGGGTTGCACAAAACAGACTCGTAATTTAGTTGACGGTAATAATAATACGGAAAGGGACGAACAATTCACACTGTTGGGAATTGGGTGATGTTGCGAATTGCGATAGATACAGACTTCAAATAGGCAATAATGACGAGAAAATATACCAGGACTTGTTTGGATATGTTGAGCAGCCTGATCATGAAACGAAATCGGGGACCGTTTTCCGAGTTTAGGCTATCCAAAAATAAAGACCACTGAAGTTCAACATACTTGATTAAAAATTGAAAGCAGCGCAGTTCAGAAACTCATATTTAGCCTGTTAGTGGGAGTTTTGTGAGATTGTCAGGATGTTCTGTGATTCTGCTACCGATTACGCAGCCAGACCCGTGCATTTACCTTACCAAACTGCAGATAACTGGCAGATACTTGATAACAAAAAGCCGACAAATAACGCGGTTAACCAATTATAAAGGTAACTGAAGGTGTATTCCTAACAGCAGTAACGCGACGACTACGCCGAGTCGACATTTTTATGGCTCGTAGTGATATAGGATTACAATTAACTCCTAGTCGACAGTTTTAGTCTACGCTTGAGTAAAACCATCTCTTGCGATGATTCCAAAAAACCTTGCCCTCAAAGACAATACTAAATAGGCTTACTTCCAAACGGTAACATCCACAATATGCACTAACTTACCTAATGGTGGCGAATTTGAAAGTAGCTCGGAGTTTCCGTTTATTAAATCATGTTTCGGAAACACCCATAGAGCAATCATGGCGGCGATTATTTCGAGGAGGTAGAAAATTGAAGTTGTATCGCCTTGAATAAGTGAGTGGACTTTTATGTGATCGAGGTCTTCTTTTAATACCGAACACAGTTCATCGCGTATGTAGCGGATACGATCAGACATATCATCAAGAGAATGAAACGGGTCAATGGAATCTAAGGAGATCAATTTTTACAAAAGGAATACCATCATCAATTGCATAAAGATGTTTATAAACCATAACAATGTACATTGCGTCAACCTCGCCGGCACTTTTGATAATCGTAGGGATGTTTAGACATCGGCAGCAGAAGTTTGCAAGATCAACCAGCGATTCTACAAGTTCGAACTAAGCAGATCTTCATACCTGTCGACGGATCGGCAACGCCACGGACGGAGAGCATTTTCAGTGACAATCCAAACTCACACAACCCGCCACTTTCAGAAATAATTTTTCTAGGTGTCTGCGGTGTAATAAAACAAACACTGCGTTCCCCTATTGGAAACACCTTGGTGAACAAAATATTTTAATTCTCCAGAAGGCTTGTGGTTTTTTCTTCTAGGATATTGCCATTGTGCAAAGAGAGCAGGGCGCCCAAGTCCAGGCAATACGAAATTGTCACAGAAAATAAATTTATGGCGGAATACTTTTGTAGGGCTTCAGAAGACGCAAACGTGATGGCTAGGCCAAGTAGTATAATTAGCTGGTCAAAATTTCTGAGTAAGCGAAAATGTCACATATTATATATTTTTCTTTGCAGAATCTACTTCGAGTTCATACTTTATCCCCTTCTCTTTTCAACACTTACTGCGAAATTTTGACGACCTTGTTGGGTTCCCCTGTTTTGCAAACCTGACGATAGTTTCCTCGATCAAAAATGAATCTTCATACTCAGACGATGGTCTTCGCGATCTCTCCCAACTGACTCTATGTGAACAGCAAGGAGCTCGTCAGCCACCGTACACTGTGTTTATAGTGTACGCGTTCCCTTGATATTCTCCTTTATGTCGACATGCAGTTTTTCGTCCGACAGATTTTTAGAGGTGAGGGATCCTGAGTTTTAACCGTCCCTACAACCTTAGAAACTCTGCACTTATTATACCTCCTCCTGCATTCTCTTCTTCTAAACACTCTTCGTTTATCGGTTCCAGATAAATTTTTCTCTAAAATTACTTGCCAATTGAAATAAGGTCGTTAACTAGACTGCCTACTTTCAAAAGAAGACTGCACATTTATCTTAACACTGATTCTATTAATCTTTTTTTTCGTCATCTTTACCGAGCAGCTTTCTACATGACTCAGAGAAAGGACCATCAAAAGTTTAGGAGATCCCCTTGAAACTATTTTTCGCTGCGTCGTGTCCCCTGGGAACCTAGATGTCTCCATAAACCACCGGTCATTCAAACTATGGAAGCCATATGGACTTTTGGGAGCCTGCCTCGCTGACTCACGCTGGCTTGGCTGCCAAAGCCGTGCAATTTCGCTGTGTACGCGCGCCGGCTCAACGCCTACACACTGTGGCTCCCAACAGCTACGAGAGGTCCCACGTTGCCCTTTTTCTCCAATTCTTCCCGATTGTCGCTGCTCAGTGCTTCAGCCAATAGATGCTTGTATCTCCACCAGGCTGAGTGCAAAGCCGTCTCTGGTCCACTGCACTAAACACACATCGGTGTACCGACTCGGCGTGCACAACTCCACATGTGTAGTTTCGATTTTCTGGCAGTAAAGCTTCTGTCCTCATACACCGTCTAGCTTGACTGGTGATTTGGTAAAACCTTCTGTTTGTCGACATCACAACTTGCGACATTGGTGACTCCATCTGAACAACCTTTCCTTCAAAATCCACGATATGGTCAGGTTTTGACAATGACAGAAATTCAACGCATGTTAGCGCCTGCTACTGACGCTCTCACTGCCGCTGAACGTTTTCTTCTGGGCGAACAATTGATGGAGAGGCACGGCTTTGTCAAACCATCACCTGTCCCACTCCCAGCTCCTGCTATTTCGTCTAAAGATATCTCACAACTTCACCCTACAATATCACAATCGACATTTTCCACGCTCCTCCTAGGACAGTTTTGCATTGATATCCCCCGTCATTTTCGGCCTGGGAAATTGTGGCTGAAAATTTATGCGTGGAATATTTTTCTGCGTCTCTGGAGTTATTTTTGGGCGTGGAAAATCGTTTGAAGTCAGAATTTAAGAAGATTATGTTTTCTAACCAATTTCTACTAAAACGCAACTTCTTCAAACCAACAGATTCACAAAGAAGTCGCGGCCTAGTACTTGATCTGCGTTGCTTTACGTTTTTTCAGCCACTACCGTCTTGCCATACGCAAATGGACTTATTGTGGGCGTTAGCGCCACTGTAAGAACACGTGATAACTGATTCAACACGCCAAGGCTGCAGTCACGCTGACTGCCCGTACCCTGTTACTCGCTTGCTCAATGTCTGGCATGACCTACTAACAAGCCCAATCTCGCCTGCGCTCACACCACACTCTGCAGAATACGCTATTCCTAACAATCTGGCTTTCCCACCGTCTTCTCTTCCCACCTATAGGAACCATAGGCCTGGAAGATCGTAGCTGTTAGGGTTTACTGTCTTAGCCTTAACTTACGCGATATATCTGTCTCGTGCTTCACGATGAACATCGCTACAATACAACATATTTTTCCTGTCAGTAGCATGCATTAAGTGAACAAAATTTGGATCCTGAAAGCTACTTCATATATTTTTTTGCAGACATGCGTTTCCTTTTTCCCTCATCATTTAACAATTTGCCTCCCTGGTTAAACACAAAATTTAACACTTGGACAACCGAAGCCTGTGTAAATGTGAGATCGGTAAATCAAATACCTTTACAATCTGAACGTTGGAGAACAATGTACATCATTAATTCCACAATGGATGAATGCAGAGTTATAAGTGAACGAATAATAAATCATCTCGACTGCGTTGGAAGGAGGAGGGATCCCGTTGGTAGAAGAAGCAGGATCAGAGTTTGGAAAGGAGGTCTGGGCGCTGGCACTCATAGTGGTAACTGCTACGCGGAATGGGGAAGTAAGTGTAGTGGACTCTAACAGCCACTGGGAACCCAAGATCGGCCGCTGACGCCTGACGTCTTTGGCCTGCAAGGCCGGCGCGTGCACGCCAGCATTCGCCCATCTCAAGGTCGCGCACTACCGCTATTCTAGACATAAGCCACGTAGTTGGCTACTGTAACAAAGCATACGCCGGCCATCCGGCTATTCCCGATGCTGGCTTCACTCCGGACCCGATCTGACTAGAGAACGGATGCATTCATCTGCGATTCAAAACTCTTTCTATCTATCCCTCTATCCTTCTGCAGAATACACTATTCCTAACACTCTAGCTTTCCGACCGTCTCCTCTCATTTCCTGAAGGAACCGGGCCTTGAAGATCGTAGCTGTTAAGGTTAACTGTCTTAGCCTTAACACCTATAGAACCATTGCCCGGGGTCGATGGCCTGTGACAGGGTGAGGATCTTCGTACCGCTTCATGACAGAATCTCGGTAATGAAATCCCACATTTCGCAGCCAAATAAAATGGCACAAGAACAATTCAATTGAAAACCAAGGAGGCTCGATGCTAATTGATCTCGGTTTCATCAGAAGTTGAGAGTTCATCGCATGTCATGGGTCACCAGTGATCAAGGGTATACGTCGGGAAGTCACCAGTTATCGCGAAGTAGGTGTGTAGGCAAATTAGGTTTAAACCTAATGGCTGCGACCTTCCAGGCCTGGTGCCTTAGGAGAGGCGAAAAGTCTTGGGAAATCCAGATTATTAGGAAGAAAAGCAGATAGCCGATGAGGCTCACTTCGCTGAAAATCCTTCTCTAAATGTTTCGAAACTCTTTTCGCGTACAGTAAAAGCGCAGAGGAAAACGCAACATCACATACTTCAAGATGCTTTAGGAAACCCCATAGCGGACGCTAAGTTGACCACCGATAGCTTCAATGCGTTCCTATCCAAAACGTTTAGTGAAAGCTCGTTCGCTGTCCCCTCCGGTTATCCAGGCTTGGACGGGTGCCATACTCGAAACCATAAGTTTTACCGTCTGGGATTTGACGGAAGCCATTCGTTTCTATCGTCAATCCTATAGTCCAGGACCAGATGGCGTCCAAGTTAGCCTTCTAACAGCTGAAGCGAATTACATCTTTCCGTCTATTCTTTGTAAGGTATTTAAGCTTGCTCTTAGGAGCAAAACCTTTCCTTCGTTATGGAAGGAATCGCACATAATGCCTATTTGCAAGCATGGCCGATCGACGTCATTCGACAACTTTAGGCCAATAAATACACTTCCCGCAGTCTCGAAGATCTTAGAGACCTTAATCAAAGAAAAGATGATGAGTCACTTGACAGAGAACAACCTGCTCAATACAGCTCAACATGGCTTTTTTGAGAAACGATCTTGTGACACCTGTCAGCTCTCTTTCTTTGATTATGTGCTGCAATCTAGCGACAGCGGTTTTGCCATTTATAGCGCCTATTCTGATTTTACCAAGGCCTTTGATCGGGTCGATCATAACCTCCTCCTTCTGAAACTAGCCTCCTTCGGCATAGGTAGCAAGACTCTGAACTTCATATCTTCCTATTTGGATGCTCGCACACAACGAGTAAAAATTTTCAATGTTATATCCAACCCCACGCATGTGAGGAGTGGAGTTATACAGGGTAGTGTACTGGGTCCGCTCCTATTTTGCCTGTTTGTCAATGACGTTTCAGATTGTTTTCAGTATGGCAGACCCTTCATGTACGCTGATTATTTGAAAGTCGCTTATCGATATAAACCGGCAGATCGCAACATCGTGCTCGAGCTGATAAAAAGGATCTTCAGGCCTTCGCCCAGTGGTGTTGCACATGGCGCCTCACCCTTTCATGGCACAAATGTTCCGTTATGGTTGTTGGCGACGATCATCAACCGGAATTAAGCATTGACGGCAACGAACTAAATGTCCCAGGAGTTATCAAGGATTTGGGCATATCCTTCACCAATCGCCTCAATTTGTCAGAGCACTGTGTCCTGATAGCCTCGAAAGGAAGCCGAACCACCGGATTTATCCTTAGAAATTTTAAAACTATCAAGGTTAGAACTATCCTTTATAATATGTAAGTGAGACCTAGTCTTGAATACTGCTCGCCCCTATTCAGTCTTCTGCGCACTAGTGAACGGAAGAAAATAGAATCGGTGCAGCACTTCTTCACTAGAAGAGTTTTCACTACAGAACACCGTAACTTAACCTACCAACAAAGGTGCGAACTTATAAAGCTGGATCCCTTATGCTTTCGTCGATTGCAGAAGGGTCTTTTTTACTGTTTAAACTTTTGAATGGTCTAGCCTTTAATCCTCTTAGTACAATATGGCAGCTTGAGCACTCTTGACGCGCCAGTCATCGAGACGTATTCTTATTTCTTCCTATGGCACGTAGAGTTAAGTACCGGCAATTCTTTTTAGTAAATGCCATATCAATCTGGAATAAGCTGCCCAAAAGTATTTAAACCCAGCAAAGCTACCCTATGTTTAATAGAGCTATAACTAGTTTTCTACATTCAGGACAACTTTCACGAGTTTTGGGTGCTGACTCGGTGGAATCTCTCTTTCACTCTGATGGCGTTCGTGGAGTTTGAACCCCGACAGGCTTCATGCTGAAGATAATGCTGCTGAAGCAGCAGCCCGCAGTCTGCTAACCCTTCAGCCGATAGCTCGCAACTTTTGCCGACAACCATTGAAGAAAGACTGAGAACACTGTGTTCTTGTGCCAACCCTCTCCGTCTGAAACTAATGTTTTTAAACGATATGAAACAGTTCTCCTGTTGATGAGTCTACTCAGCTTACAACTGTACATATATTCCGTTTGTATCATACCTTTGAAGGCAGGTTTTTTTTTCACTTATAACAAACTCCCTATCTCGCCCAGTATTGACAAAATAAAAAACCTGAAACAAATCCAATACTGGCTGCAACATACGGAGTTTGTTTTAGGTTTTCTCCGGTCTTCGAGGTGTTGGAAGGCGCCCAATAGTTGCATTACCAACTCTTTACAATTGCCTGTAAACTCGCATAATAAACATATTATTATTTTATATTTAAATGGCAATGGCCCTAGCAGGCACGTCGCATATCACAACCTGAAGGCGTATGCGAGAAGTCTACATCACATCCTGGCTTAATATTCCACAATCTTGCAAGGAAGCTAACTTACCTACAGATAGCCTACAGAAGGCTTGAATATTAGCAGGCTTGCTGCCTCCATAATAAACGCATACCGGAAAAACATCACTGAGGAAGGGTCGCACCACACTTCCTAAAATAGCAACACATGTGTGTTAGATTTCTTAAAAAAAGGCAGGCCATTAATTGAAAACTGTAGATTAACTTCGCTAAAAACCTGATCGGTATTATTACGTAGAAATTGGAGCAGTTCTCGTTCCAAACCAGCATGAACGTACTACCCACCACCAGCACTTGGGGCTACCCCTAAGTTGTACGATGCCCATAACAGCGTTCCTGGTTGGGCTAGTACTTTAGGTATGGCTGGCCGAATGGTATCCAGCGGTTCGCGCAAATGCGTACGTGTAGGTGTTAACGATATGCAGGTTAACCCTAACAGCTAGATCTTCCAGGCTCGGTTCCTTAGGAGATGGGAGAAGTCTTGAGAAGGCCAGCGTAGAAGGAACAATTTATTGCGAACACAACCGTTAGGAGAAAGTGACCAGTCGGTCCGGCTTCCCGCGCGTCCCGCTCGGAGCGATTTCCCAAGTGTCAGTCGGTGCAGGAATTTGACTGAGGACTAAATAGCACTTTATGAAGCTGATTGGTCACGAGCGCTTCAGGACCCTGATATATCAACCAGTTTGGGGTGCGTCTTTGTGCCAGGGTCATGCGAGGGCAAGCATCGTGAGTCGGTGCGGATATGCGCCATCGCGCTGGGAAAGGCGCGACTTGGCCACCAAGATTTACACTTCGAGAACACGTCAATGGCCTCTCGAGTTTGAAGGAGATGGGCTGTTGAACCGCTTCATGTGCACTACGCTGCTTCGCAAGGCCCATTCACGTCATGACTGAGCTACGTTCTTCGGCGCATATTGTGAGCTATCTACCCTCCTCGTTACTTCGTCCTCCTCCATATCTCCTGTAAGAACCTACTAACCATCAATTTCGGTGGACGACGACTCCCAATTTTAATCACTTGATGCAGAGAGCATTGTGCTCCCATATCCTGCATCTTGCGCCAAATTCTCGGCTTCGTGTCTTCTCTTGATGGCCTCTTCAACCACCCGGCATTCATCGTCCACAAACCTTTTAATATGGCGTCTTCGTGTCCTCCCCGATTACTACTTAAATACTGTTAGCAAAAGCAGTACAATGGGAGATATTATAGGCAATACGAATAGAAATTCAGAACAGCATTTGGTGAGTGCACACGTTCGGTGAATTCTCATCAGGCCATACATTTACATTGGAGTTTTAAATTGAAACAATCGATCACCCGTTATTCCTTAAAAGCTGGAGTCAACCAGAGCGCGGATGAGGGCATATGCTTAGTGACTTTGGGCCACGCCAGATGTGGAGTTTGCACAAAATTATTCTGCGTGCATAAAACCGGTTTACTCAACTGGATCGCCGTTGCTTCTCTTGTTGCTAGCAGACGTTGACGTAGGGACCAGATGAAGGCGCGTTACCTGGGAAAGGAGGGTTACCCGTTAGTCAAGCTGCTTGCTACCTGGCGCGTCCACGGGTGGCGGATAGTGGCGCGGCCTTCAGTGAAGGTAAGCTGCAAAATAAGCAGGCTCCCCGGTCTGGCGAATAAGCAGTCGCGGACGCAGCAGCGACCGTGTTACCAGGGCGCGGTGGGCTGAGGTCTGGCGCACCGACTGCCTTATAAAATACCACAAGGCTCAATGACGACACTGTGACATGGCGAGCGTGAACCGCCATTAAATAGGTTTGCTTGCCACCAACACCACTGCCTTGTGGTTAGGTTCTTGAGCCAAAGTGCTAGAGGAGACAACCTCGAACCAAGAATCCGAGCGGCCGTTGGGGACCCGCCTGTATTCAAAATTCCCAAAAAGCCTCATGAACATGTCAACTTACGATTTTACGACCCATGCTACGCCTTCCGCGGGAACCGACGCGCTCCACAACCCTTGTCCGTTGGTGCGGGCGAATAATGTGCAAGCTGGACTGCTAAACAAAAAACGGATTCTTGGTATTGAATGCTGGAATGTGCGAACATTTCTGGAACCTGCTACTCAAAGTCTGACAGTGCACAGTCTCCATGAATATTATTATTAATGGCGTTCGTGGACTTTGAACCCCGCCAGGCTTCACTGCTGAAGAT
>JAYGXS010000009.1:18556312-18578315 GCA_036362985.1 Ligula intestinalis
TACAGGCCTACTAGGTGTGGCCGGCGTCAGTGCAAACATTCAGACACTTTTTTACTTGGTGAGTTATGGCCCAAAGAACAAAACCAGACATAATCGATAAGTCCGTCGTCTACATCCGTGGGTGCGTGTGTGCGTGCGTGCGTGCGCACTCACTCACTCCCGAACCTTCGTATCGATTATGTTTGGCTTTGCTTTCGGGCCACAGCTCACCTAGTAGTAACGTGTCTGAATGCTCGCACTGAAGCCGATGACTGACAGGGGACCCGAGCTTGGCCACTGACGTAAAGTATCATGGTAGGAAGGGGCGAACAATGGCCACAGTGGTTGGGCCACCGCGCTAGACCCATATGCAAGTTAGTAGACCTAGCAATAATAACTTGTAAAAAGGGCTTTTTTTAAAAGTAGGCGTTCTCATTCATGAGAGCCAGCAAGGCACTCACCAATGCGTATATGGCTATACCTACTTTCGTAGCATGACTGTATTTCAATTGCCTCATACTAATGTAAGCAGCATGACACTTATTTTAGCTATCTCTTGCGATTTATGGAATTAGTTAATTTTTTTAACGTTTAACACATTTTGTGGGCACTTACCTCACGTCAATGTAACTAATTAAATAGCATGACGTTAAATTAAATTACTTTGTAAGATTTATGCAAGTACATAAATTCTTATAACCTTTAGGACATCTCGTGTGGCCGCGAAATGGAGAATTTAATTACTGACACCCTGTCATGAAGCGTGAGGGAGATGCTCAATCCCTTACAACCCACCGTCTTCTCTCCTCATCTAAAGGAACCATGGGCCTACAAGATCATAGCTGTTAGAGTTAACCTTCTAAGCCTTAACACACGTCAATATGACTGATGCTTATGAGCCGTTCTAAAGCTCTTAAAATGGGAAACTTTAGGGATGAAGGAAGCAAGGTTGAGAAGAAAATCCAGACAGCCCGTACCAGTCCTTACTATGCTTGGTTCTACTAACTGAAGAAATATATTCTGCCATACTGTTATCAAGAAGAAGGTGAACGAGTTTTCTTGGTTGAAACTTATCACCCACGGAGAAGCCACTAATTGGATATCCCACCTATAACCTCGCCAAATTCCTTTGCAGGCAACTAAAGCACCTGAGTGATGGATCGCAATACAGCATCAAAAACTCACAGGCATTCCTGCATAGAATTCAAGGACTTCAAGTAAGTCCTGACGAATGTATTCTGTAATTCGACGTTGTTACCCTGTTTTCTTCTATACCGCACGATTTAACCATTGATAGTATAGAGCGGCGCTTAGATGAAAATGCTATTGATATGCCAAAACAACACGTGCTGGACATGCTTAAGCTCTGTCTCAAGAACTATTGCCAATTTGATGGCAAGTACTATCAGCAAGTGAAGGGCACCCCGATGGGCTCGCCATTATCGGGCTACTGGCCGAAATAGTCCTATAGAGGCTATAAGAGGCAGCTTTTCGAGCTGTAAAACTAAAAATGTGGCTCTGCTACGTAGACGACACATTCGTCATCATAAAGACTTGCGACTTCGAACGGCTGCACCAGAGTCTAAATGAGATCTTCTCAGAAATACACTTTACCCGCGAAGAGGCAAAATAAGATACCCACCCATTCCTTGAAGTGAGAATACAAAGACTCACGGATGGCGAACTCGCAACAAGCATCTACCAAAAAGGACTCCACTGCAGAAATCATCGTTAACTATAGGAGTAATCAACCTGCTGCCCATAAAACAAGCTGTGTTCGTTCTATTTTCCAGCGGGCCCACCGTTATTGCAGCAATTATGGTTTGCTCAAGAGAACTAGCGTCTTTGTACAAATTCTTCTGGGCCAACGGATATCCGACAAGCTTTGTCAAAAATTGCCTTAGACGCCGGGTTCAAGCACAAAACCTCCCTCCTAATGAAGAGATAGTGCCACGGAAATTTTATTCTCCACCCTATATGAATGGAATATCTGAAACCATCTATCGGCAACTAAGTTGTTTTGGCGTTGCGTTCGCCCACAAGCCCGCATTCTCACTGCGCGCAGGCCTATGTCGAGTAAAGGACCCCCTTCCCCGTGGAACAACTAAGTAACGTCATTTACCGTATACCGTGCGCCGGTTGCCCTTGTGTTTACATTGGCCAAACAGGCCGATGCCTTAAGACTCGCATTAAGAAACATAAGCCAGCCGTTCACTGACGGGACCGTTTATCACTCGTATTTGCGCACTCCCTTGGTTGTTATCACCGATAAAATTGGGATGCCACCAAGTTGATCGCCATGGCTAACACGAGGCAAGCGAGATAGCTCATCGAAGCGTGGCACTCGAGCCCGGCTAGTATTAACAGACACGTTGAGCTTGACGCACACTATACCGGTTTTTGCGCATGGCCTCCTAATCTGGACGCAGCCTGAAACAACACCAGGTTGTCCGTGCTCGGTCGAGTAGAATTTCACTGACTCTTAACCAGCCCCCCTCCCTTGAACATGTGGCTCACAGTCCAAACGTTAACACCTCTCTCCCCTCACCAGCACAAACTATCGCCGCGGGAGTCCCGTCACCTTAACCCGCCCACCCAACCCTATCCCAGCTCGTTGTAAACTCTGCCTCCAAAACCTCTAGTGCGACATTCCCAGCCCTCACTTTTCATTTAGTCTGACGACGAACAAGTGACACTTGTTCGAAAATTCACGAGTACAACTCCATTTTCCGAAGATCTTCTTTCTTTTTATATACTGCAAATGTCACACAGGTCAGTATTACGTCGAGATAAACAGAAAAGATATACTGGAAATCGGCACCTTACCCTGTGAGGTGCTCTAGTCTCGCGACACTTTGATTTCGACCTTTTTACCCGACCGTATGCAGCTGCTAAGACAGTGGAGGCGACAGGCGATGCGTTCAGTCACCAAAACGAAGCTGCGCCTGTGAGCTTGACACATTGTCTTCCACATTGATCTCAACTTTTTGACCCCACCAACTGATCGATGACGGATTGAAGAAGAGAGGATTGCTTCTACGGACGCAGAGACGCGTTGTTTTTACGCATTCTCACTCTCTACGCATGAGAAGCAGTCGACATTTCAGGGCGCCATGCGCCCGAACTGATTGCCGCAATCCCGTCATAAAACGTTACCCATCATGATTCTCCTATTTCCTTTTCCCCAATTGACAGTCATTGGTTACATCTAATACATGCGTGCCAGCGCTCTTCAGTCAGGGTCCCCTGCGATTGTCCGGCGCATTCTTATCTGGCATTTGTTCTCGTTCCAAATTTCCTTTCCGTACTGGCGCAGCCGGATTTAAGGCCCATCTTCTAGTTTCACCTGTTGTGCCGGTCTTTATCGCGTCAGACATACTGTTGCTGATATTTAAACGAAGAACGCTCCAAACAGTCCTCGTTGAATCACGAGGCAAGTACCAGTGCGTCGATTGATATCTTACAGAAGAAGGTATACTATAGTAGCATGTGACTTTATTCACATTTGAGCATGACAAGTGTCAGCAAGCAGTCGTATACGTATAGGTGTTAAGGCTATCACGGTTAACCCTAACAGCTACAATCTTCCAGGCCCGGTTCCGTAGGAGATAGGAGAAGTCTTGGCAAGGCCAGAGTAGAAGGAAGAATGTATTGTGCACAACTGTTAGGAGAAAGCGGCCAAAAGGTTTTGCAAGGCGTCCGCCCGTGAGGCCGGTGCAAGCGGGCAGCGTCGCCGACCGCGACGCGCCTAGGCGAAATACCAAGTGTCCTCCCACGGCAGTCATCCCGGGCAGCCACCTAATACTCACTTTGTCTCGATAGGCTGGTGGTGATTGGTTGCACAGCGCAAGGTGGGCACAGGCGAGACTGGGTGTGTTCGAAAGTGGCTCAGAAAATTGAGGGAGAACAGACAGGGTATCGGCAATTAGCGCCTGACCGCAAGCGGCATTAGGCGCGCAGGCCAAAGTCGTCATGCGTCAGGTCTCGGGTTCTAAATGGCTGCTTGGACCACTACATACATAATCAAAAAACATCAATCTAAAAAAGTTAATGATTTACATGAACGCTACTTTAGTAGTGACTAGAGTAGGGTTAGTGGCCGCAAGCAATCCTGAAGGTTATACGAATTTATGTACTTACATATATCTTAAAAAGTACAGAAGTCGCCGGTTATTAAGCCCACGGCTAGTAAGCCCAAACACGTATAAAGCCCAGGTCAGCTTGGGACGGAATTTTACACAGCATAATCCGCCGGCTAATAAGCCCAGTCGCCGGCTACAAAGCCCAGTTTTCCAACAGGATAGAATGAGATTCTCATCTCTCTAAGTGCGCAACTGGTTACTTGTAGCAAATAATTTTTCTTTGCTTTTGTTATTACGTAAAATACAGACAAACAGCATTTTTTTCTTGTACGTAACCAAGCTCTACACATAATAGAGTGCGTATGTAATGTATAGTGCCTATCCTGCGTTTGCTAATCAAGAACTAGGACTCTCCGCTTAAGGCGCCCGCCACTTATTAAGCCCAATTTGGTCTGGGCCCGACGTGGGCTTAACAGCCGGCGACTACTGTACTTAAATTAAACGTCCTGCCAGCTAAAATAAATTTCATGCTGTTTACATTCGTGTGAAGCAACCGGAATACAGTCATTCTATGAAAGTACGTATAGCCGTATACGCATAGGTGAGTGCCTTGCTGCCTCTCATGAGTGAGAACGCTTACTTTTAAAAAGCCCATCTTACAAATTATTATTAGTAGGTCTATTTACTTGCATATGCGCGTAGTGCGGTGGCTCAACCACTGTGGCCATTCCCTAATAGCAATGTTCCGGTACCAAATAATAGAATGGTTGCAGTCGGACCAAAGGATAGAGGCGAATAGGCCCATGTAGACTTTGGTACTGATACGCCGTGATTGCGTATATGGGCGGTATTCCGTGTGTTGACTGGGGGAGGTTACAAGCCATCGTGTGTGTGTGTGTGTCGCAGCCCGTAGTTGGATCAGGAATCCCCGCCGGAATCCAAACTGGGAGAAGTTGGGAGACGAAGAAAAGCCGCGACCTCGACCGGTTTGAGCCACAGGTCCGCGGGAGTGAGGTGGGTGCCTGGCCGAGAACTGCAGGCGAACAGATGCTGACGCCGCAGTCAGGACAGCAGTCGGATATAGATGGGTCGAGCCGGTGTTGGTACTGGCGAAGGAGCATGCAGTAGCCAACAAGCCATCGTCGAAATCTATGGTCGAACACACACAGACAAGCCCCCCCCCCACCTAAGAAAAACCCTACGCGCAAGCACGCCTCCTACGATTGCTCCTGCCCCCACCCCCTTAAAAAATACGACACCTGGATCAATGTCTTGCTTGGCAACTTTCGCCGGCATATGCCTAGGGCGAAGACCCCAGATCACACTAAATGCGTTCAAATGGGGGTCGGCGGGGGCCAGGGTGTAGAGGGGGAAGGGGGCGACTACGTGCACTCTGAGCAGGCTCGGTTAAGCCAAATGTGTAGACGTAGACGTAAACGTAGTTTTTTTACTTGCTGTCCAACTACCTTCTCAAACGGCCTGGAGAGTAAAGCCCTCGCGGCACTAGGAGAGGGCTGGCTACCTTAAACATTCGGCTGAACCGAGCCTGCTCAGAGTGCACTTGATACACGAAGTCGCCTCCTCCCCCTCTACCCACCACCCCTATTAGAACGCATTTAGTGTGAGCTGAACACGGGTTTTTCGCCCTAGGCATATGCCGGCAAAATGGACCAAAGCGAGACATTGATCCAGGCGCCATATTTTTTGAATGGGGGGGGGAGGAGAAAACGT
This sequence comes from Ligula intestinalis, assembly GCA_036362985.1. Classification (NCBI taxonomy): domain Eukaryota; kingdom Metazoa; phylum Platyhelminthes; class Cestoda; order Diphyllobothriidea; family Diphyllobothriidae; genus Ligula; species Ligula intestinalis. Next base: position 18,562,105 of record JAYGXS010000009.1, read on the forward strand.
AGGAGGCGTGCATGTGCATAGGGTTTTTCTTAGGTGGGGGGGGGGGGGGCTTGTCTGTGTGCGTGTTCGACCATCGATTTCGATGACGGCTTATAACCTGCCCCAGTCAACGCACGGAATACCGCCCATATACACAATCACGGCGCATTAGTACCAAAGGATATAGGGGCCTATTCGCCTCTATCCTTTGGTCCGACTGGAACCATTCTACCCTTTGGTACCGGAACATTGCTATTAAGGTTGTTCGCCCCCTTCGTAGGATGACATTTTACGTCAGGATCAGATCTCTCCTCAGCCCCCGGCTTCAGTGCGAACATTCAGACACCTTAATGCTGGGTGAGCTGTGGCCCGAAAGCAAAGCCAGACATAGTCGATACGAGGGGTCAGGGGGGGGGGGGGGGGTGCGAGTGAGCAAGCGAATGCACGCACGTTCATGGACACCGACGGCAGCCGTATCGATTGTCTGGTTTTGGGCCATGACTCCCCCAGTACTAAGGTGTCTGAATGTTTGCACTGACGCCGGCCACACCTAGTAGGCCTGTACAGTCCGTTGTCTGACTTGTTAAATAGACTTAGCCGGAAAATGGTGCATTAAGGACAGTACATAGGATGGCACTTGCCGTGTCCTCGACTTTCAGTAGTTCTAGAAAGCCTGCTTGGACAATATCGGCATTTTGACGTTTTCTGCGAACCACACCATTAAGCCATTCGATTCCGGTTGTATAAATAGTTTGTGGGGCAACATTGCGCAACTTGAGATCTTGTCGGATGGCCTCTCCACGTCAGGGAAATAATTTAAACCTATCACTGAACATCCGATAAAGTGGGCTTGAGATAAACGGTAGATTTTTCGTAGATCCGGTCCCTGTAAATTTGAGACAGGATGGTGGCCCTTATCTGCTCATGACTCCGACTTTCCTACGATAACCTATGATCAAGGATTCTTGACAGAATTCGAAACGTCAGGAAAAAACTCCTGTTCCAGTGATCGCATCTTCGTCTTCTGAACTGCTTCTTGGAACTGGCATATTCTCCTTTTTCGGTGGTCATAGCATTGCTGAGAGGAAGCTTCGAATAACATCCTTCTCGTCCAGGCCGTCTACCTTTACTAAGTAGTTTACATCTAAGTGGAAGTGGATTTGAACCCAATCAGTCCCTGTCTGATTTGAAGTGATCGAGGAAATGGTTCAAAGTCTCCTGTGAACACAGTGGCAGACGACCTGCTGATACCATTTTGCATGCCGGCAATGAATGTCAGCTGTCAACGACAGCAGCAACATATTGCTGAGCAGCACTCCGCTCGCCAGCAAGGGTATTAATTCGTTTATCAACTTTTGTACTATGGTAACCTATGTGAAGGGAGGAAAGTAGCCTTGGTGTAGCCAATCAGAATCCTTTCGGTAGAAAGCCTCACAGTAATCTAGTCTTCTACTCAGAGGAATTGAATGCGCGTTATTTAGCGGTCTTACCTCATATTTTCCTGGCTATACCTACTAGGTTCAGAACTTTGTCTTAGTATGGCCTCTTAGGCTGACTCATGTCCTGTTAGTGAATGATACTTATACATTAGTCGCCGGTTATTAAGCCCACCTCAGGCCCAGACCAAATTAGGCTTAAAAAGCGGTGCGCGCACTAACCGGAGAGTCCTAGTTCGTGATTAGCAAACGCAGGATAGGCACTTTACATTACCTACGTGCTGCATTATGTGTAAAGCTTGGTTATGAAGAAGAAAAGAATGCGGCTTGTCTGTATTTTACATTAAAAAAAAACACAAAAAAACGATTTGCTACGCGTTTAAAAAAAGCGGTCTGGTGTCAGTTTTTCTGGAGGAAACTTCACTCGCAAGTGCTCTTTGATGTCCTTCTCTAGGCACCAAAAATCGTCAAATTTTGTAAAATCTGATGCTTGTAGACCGCGTTGCAGAGTGTAGAGAGATTAGAATCGCACTCTATCCTGTTGGCGAACTGGGCTTTGCAGCCGGCGACTGGGCTTATTGGCCGGCGGATATTGCTATGTAAAATTCCGTCTCAAGCTGATTTGGGCTTAATACGCGGCTGGGCCTATTAACCGTGGGCTTAATAACTGGCGACTACTGTACTGTTATTGCCTATAATATCTCCCATTGTACTGTTTTTGCTAACAGTGCTCAAAGAGTAATCGGGGAGGACACGAAGACGCCATATAAAGAGGTTTGTGGACGAGGAATGCCGGACGGTTGCGGAGCCCATCAAGAGAAGACACGAAGCCGAGAATTTGGCGCATGATGCAGGATATGGGAGCACAATGCTCTCTAAATCAAGTGATTAGCATTGGGAGTCGTCGTCCACCGAAATTGACGTTGAGTGGGTTCTTACAGGAGATATGGAGTAGGACGAAGTAACGAGGAGGACAGATAGCTCACAATCTAAGCCGAAGAACGTGGCTCAGTCGCGACGTGAATGGGCCTTGCGAAGCAGCGTAGTGCACACATATTTGCGCAAACCGCTGGATTTCATTCTGCCAGCCATACCTGAAGTATTTGCTCACTGAAGAACGCTGTTGAGGGCATCGTACAACATAGAGGTAGCGCCACTGGGTAGTGGTTGTGAGTATTTGGTAGTTGAGAAAGGCAATCAATGATGTGATCCCGCGCTAAGAACACGTCAAGCCAAGCCATGTCGTATACCCTATATATGCGAAAACAACTACGTACCCAGTCTAGTGAAGAACACCAATAGGTAAGCAATGTCCGCTATTGAATCAACATACAAACGAGTTAAAATGTAACGGGAAACGGTAGTACGCTAATTTCAACAAAAGGTTATAAATGCAAGTTACAGAAATGCGTGATGGCAAGAGTTAGTCTATCAAGTTATGTAAAAATGAAAATATGGCCAAGTTGTGAATGCATATAAGTTTGGCAAAGGGCTACCACAAGTACAGTCATGTAGGTTTATCGCAAAGTGTTAAGGTTATTAAGGTTTAAGCCTAAAGTCTGCAATCGGCCAGGCCCGGTTCCTTAAGAGATGAGAGAAGTCTTGGGAGAGGCAGAGTGTTAGGAATAGTTTATTCTGCAGAAGGACAGAAGAATAGTTAGGACAAAGATTGATTCGGTCTGGCGTTGCGTTCGCCGTGAGGACAGTGAGAGCGTGGCAGCGTCGAGGCATCCACCCCTGGGCGGGGCGGAATGCCGAGTGAGTTCTAGCGTCAGTAATCAGGGGTGGCCGCCGAATCCTATTTCTGTCTCGCGGCCGTGATGGTGATTGGTTGGACCGCACGAAGGAAGACACTGACGTGGGCAGTCCATGTCTTGAGCGCCAGTTTGCGTCTGGTTGGAGGCAGGCAGAAAAGAACCTTCGTGCAAGGGCCTGCTCTGAGTGACCTTATATGTGACGTTAAGAGTTAGGTGAGCGTCAGGCAGAAAGGACCACTACACCATAACCGCAGTATACTAAGCGTAATTCGCCCCTTAATTTAACCACGAGAAAACCACTTACTTAGGAAATTAAGCAGGGTGATTTCCACAACCTTCCCAGTTTTATACTTCGTTACCATTTTTTCTAGTTGCTGTTGTTGGTTCTACTAGAAAATGTACCTCTGTAGTGGCCCTATCAGCCAGTTGGAACCCAAGATCTGAGAGACGGCGCCTTTTCCCTGCGCGCTATAATGCCTCCTGTGGACAGGCGCTAAGTCCCGGCATCCCCTGTCAGTTCTCGCTCAATGGTCTGAGCCACTTACGAACACACCCAGTCTCGCCTTGCCAACCTTGCGCTGTGCAACCAATCACCACCAATCTACCGAGACAAAGCGAGTATTCGGCGGCCACCCGGGATGACTGCGGTCAGAGGACACTTGGAATTGCGCTTCGCGCGTCGCGGTCGCGGCAGCGCTGGCCTCTCCGACTGGCCTAACGGTCGGACGCCTAGCAAGAACAATTGGCAACTTTCCCCTAACTCTGTAAAAAATATAATGTTTCGTCTACTCTGCTTTCCCAAGAATTCTCCTATCTCCTATGGAACCAGGGTCTGGATGACTGTAAGTGTTAGGGTTAACCGTCTAAGCCTTTACTCCTTTACCGTAATGACCTCGCCTGAGGTCAGTATACACTCTTCCTACATACACGCGTTCGCCGTTGTTCGGATGGGTGTAAGATATGATATGAAGACCTATTTCAGCGTCTTCGCCCAAGATTTGCATACGCGACCCAACTTGTCCTCGTAACTTTCTAATTTTACAGAAATATTGCCATCTTATTTGTTCCCCGTCCTGTCCCCTAAAATAAGGTGCCCATGAGGCTGAGGGGTGCACTTCACACGTTCTGCGGGCGGCCCTACAAGAAATTCCTACCATATCTTGGTAAGTACCGCCTTTACTGCATATAACTTTTCTTCTTTTGCTCAATTTCTTTCATCAACCAACTACGGTCTAGGAAGATAGCACTTGTATTGACTAGCTCCAGCTACTTGAACAGCTTATCACAGGCTCACTCACACAGGACCTCATGTGACGACTTTCGAGCAGACCTCACTTCAAATGCCATCCGCTGACTTGCGGTTGTGTGGTCGTCTGTGAGTTAATTTTACTACTGCCTATTCTCCTGTTCAGCCCGTACAGAATATTCTCTCCCTAACAATCTGGCTTCCCCAAGACTTCTCTCCTCTCCTTAGAAACCGGTAAAAAATCGCAGCCGTAAGATGTAACCTTATTAATCTTAACACACCTTGATAGTCATGATAACGATTTTGAGCCAACATCTATTTGAGGAAAGTAACAAAGCTGTATACCTCGTCACTAAGACGATCATTGAGATTTCTATTAAAAGTGGGCTATCAATCTTTGCCGTACACCATTAATGATAAAATTAAATGGTTCTGCTTCAGGGTACCTCGTGCTTTGTGTCATAATTTTGACGAAGATTTTTATTTATTTTTTGTTCACTTATCACTCTGCATTCATTCATTGCTAGGGTTCAACATGCTTTACCCCTGCGATAGGCTTTCCGAATGCGACAAAGAGCATAATGCTTCAAGCGTAAACACCGGACGCTGGAACGCATTGCGGCTTTATAAGTTTAGTACTTACTTTTATGGCACAACACTTAGCTGATTTGCAAAATGGAATCTTTTGCACATAATTTGGTCTCCTTTTCCGAGAATAATGCGCTATCTCATACTTGCACTTACCCTATTCTCATGAACGCAAAACGAAATTGTCTGTTTTATAAACACATCATTCAAAATTTTCTGGTCTTTATTGATGTTCTTTTGTAGTTAAACACGGAAGAAGGAGTCCTTTTCCGCATCGTTTGTTAGTGTAGGAAATTCCTTGGATATTAACAAACGTCGAATTTGGCCCTACTCCACCCACTTTTGTGCCTACTTTATTGATCTGAACGGAACTTTTTTCTGGCTAAATTCAATTCAATGAACAGAATAAACAACTTCAAAGTTGTTTTAAATCACCTATTCAAATGTTGACCTTCACATTTCCTCATACTGTAGGAGTGTTAGCGTGTTTCGCCCAGTCGATGGGCCAGGGGGTTTTATGGAATCACGTTTCAAACGTAGCGGTACCTATAGTGAGAACCGTTTGCCAATTCTGCATCTGACACACTAGTCCTCCGCTATTAGTAGCATTAGTGATGATTTCCGATAATGAACGATGGGAGGCCAACGAAGCCTTCCGGGTCCCACCAAACTACCTCAAATCCCTGGGGACGGGCCAGCTGCCAACATCAGGTGTAACTGGTATGAATCCTGGCATTGTCCCTATTGATTTTTGTCATGTTCCGCTACTTTTCACACCCCTTGCCGTCCACCATAGCTTAAACTGTTTTCAATAAGAACTAATAATTTCCACTTAATCTAATTTGTTTGGTTTTTTTCAATCTCTCTTTTCATAGACAACGCAGCATACTGTGGGAGCCTACCTCGCTGACTCATGCCGGCTTCGTTGCCAAAAGCCGCGAAAGTGCAGTGGCTACGCGCGCCGACTAAACTCCTACGCGCTGTGTCTGCCTTTGTTTGCCGCGCACTCGGCAACCATCGCGCGAGACAGGGACCCCCCACTGGTGTCTGTTCTTGGCGTTCACCAATCACCATAAAGGCCATCAGACAGACAAAAGTCTTCGGCGACTGACGTTGGAGTCACTCGGCCTTCCGCCTCGGCTGGATACGGATGCGACCCGGCAGTGCTATCTCGTGGTGCTGATGGTCGAACTAAACGCCAGGCCGAGTCAACCACCTTTCTACTCTCTATTCTTCTACTTATTCTGTACAGAATATAACCTCCTACTCTGCTTCTCCAAGACTCCTCTATCATCTCCTAAGGAACCGGGCCTGGAAGATCGCAGTCGTTAGGGTTAACCGGTGTAGCCATAACAACAACCTTTTGCGATACTACTTAACTGTGACATTAGCCAGTCACGATAACTTTCGGGCTGCAGCTCAATCGACGGGACTCGGCCACATTTTCAGGTTTAACGAGGCCGAAATCCTCGCAAGATGTGAGGACTGCGCGAGCCACGAGCTGCTCGAGTCATAGTTCTCAGGGCCACAGTAATTTAGCAAGCGCAACGAATTGACGTTCCCATACTCCACACTGAGACATTGGCTGAGGAGGAGTATCAGTTACGTGGGAAGGGCCGGACACAGCAACAATTATGATGACAACGGGCATAATTTTTGCGCAAATATGAGGCCCGCATGCCACATGGACAACGAAATCGCGGTCATTAATGACTCAAAAGTGAACTGTCGAACCATCGCTGCACCAATCATGGCGCCATAAGCACACTGTTTAAAATGATTAGCTACATCGAGCGCTCGGTAATCTTATAAACTTTTATGTTTGTCACTTGACTTCCTCAAATAATTAACGCATAATTCATTGCATGGCATAATCTGCTGAACCTGTGCCTAACTGTAAGGTGTTTCCCCTATTGAAAATTTGCGGTTCGGAAACCACGATGGCATATGCGTTTGCGATCGGTGATTGGCTGGGCTACGCACTCTTTGGCCTCAGGCTGATTGGCTGCCGCGATGCATTGGGCAGTCGAACGCATCGCTATCCACAAGCCGTGGCTGCAGATGAGGGCGAGCCTGGAATATGGAAGGAACAGTAACTTTGTATACTGTTTCCTCTTATTCATTTTCTGGGAATTTTATAGGCCTGTTTAAGTTACAGTAACTGAGCATCTTAAATATTTGCGACGGAGTTAAGCTCATCAATCCAACCTTTCCTTTAGCAGTGCGCAATAAAAAAGTGATTTCAGAATGTCCTATTTTCTTTCCTCCGGGCTTTAATAAAATGGGCAACTAATTTTAATTCACCATTTTATTCTGTTTGTTTGAACTCGCTGTCTTTGAGTCTATCAAGCAGCAAAATGCCGAAATTAGACGTATTTTAGCTACGTTCATTCGTTTATTACATCTAACTCTCATGTGACTGGGGCTTTATTACCAAGCAAGCTAGCGTTTCTATCTGCGTAAATAAGCGATTACAAGAAGTAGAATAGCATAGTGGGCGACAGGCTAAGGTTACTCATATTATTACGGACACGTTACGTTTTCTGCGTTGAAACACATAAAACATAGATGATTGTTATATTAAACGTTGACTTTATTATTCTGTCAACAGTACTCGTTTCTACAGCAGTTCTAGTTTTCATCGGTCGGCTTGGTTAGGAGTTGCATGGTAGATACTCAAAGATAGACAAGGCACCACCTTGCATACAGCAAACATCTTGCTTAAAATAGTAATCAGATGCACCTTTAAATTGCCATGAGAAAACAAACCACTGTGTCATCAGGTTTGCCGAACGACTGGCTTAAGGTCAGACTGGAATGGATCTGCTCAAATAAAAAATGTGTGAAGACGGCCCTTGTTAAATACTTCGATACCCATCTTGTGTCCTAGTAGGCATTAAATCGATCGTGGCACAAGTGGGATTTACAGCCACCATCGTTTACTACCGTGGACAAGAGTATAAGCAATACTGCAATGTCTGACCAGTTTATCATAACTTGACTGATGCAGGCAGACAGAATGAAGAAGCTGCCGTGAAAAGTTCTTCTGCCACTACCTTTAGCCGAGCATACCACGATCGCTTTATTAGAAAGGAGACCCTGCGCGTTTTTGTCGATGACTATCTTCATTTCAACGCCGGTGCTGCTCTTAAAATAAAGAAGATAGAAACCAATGATATCAAAATTTATCAAACCTTTTAAACGCACCTGATATGTTTGCTGCTCTTGATGTTTTGCCTACTCTTCAATACTAGTTAACTAGTGAGATTTTCTTCTTTTTTGTCTATCGCCATATTCATTCATCAGGTCTTGCTATTGTGTGAATCTTCAGGACTTGTAGCCTCATCTTAGATTCGGTCCGCGCACTGTGTTCGATATTGAAGTCACAGCAACCGCAATTGTTATTAAATATTTACATAGTAAAAGTGCAAGAATTGTTTCCCTATACTTACAGAACGTCAATTTGCCCTACGCCTTTCTTTTAGATTTAAAATGAGGTATGCAAGTTCGTCGGAGAGCCAGCTAAACGCTGTCTATTGTCGTGGTTGAAAGTTTGGTTGATCCTATTTTTTCTGTCAGGCAGCTAGCTGGGCTGCTGCCGCCATCGACTTTGGCGGCGACTCTCGATTTCCTCATCACTCCGGAGCCGACCCGAATAAGGAACGGACGCGCTACTCCGCGAGTCAACATTCTCTCCATCTATTCTCCGTTCCATTGTGTGCACAATAAACACTTCCGTCTACTCTGGCCTTCCCAAGACTTCTTCTATCTCCTAAGGAACCGGGCCTCGAAGATTGTAGGTGTTAGGGTTAACCAACTTAGCCTTAACTCCCATAGTCCTTTCTCGAGAAGATTACCCTCTAAGTCTGCATATTGCCTTGAAGAACAAACAAACACACATTGTTATTGTGACTTTTCGGGTCAAACACGGGAAGGGAAAAGAGTAAGAATAGGGCCGCTCGCGTGGAACCTAACAGAATAATAAGTAAGCAGTGTCACTTAAGTTTTTGCAAATATTAAGACGTCGGATAATTTCTTTTCAAATGCATATTCGGAAAAAATATATCAGCAGTACTCAACATCATTGATTGCTTAATTATTTATTTTATAACATGTGTTATCCATAGTTTTCTAGTGTTTTCATCATCCACCAAAGAAGACGAAGAAGGTACAAGGACATGGACCGAGTAATTTTGAGACTGACGTTTTGGACACCCGCGTGTTTCCATCGTCAGAGTAACGCGGTGGTTGTTTCTGTTGGCCGGGAGTGTTTCAGCCTTGCTGCATGCCGTGTATTATATTCGTGATCGACGCATGAACTTTGACCTGCTTGTTCGTTGCTGCCTGTCCGTGAGATTGGCTGCTCGGGGGGAGGGGGGAGCTAGTGTGACCTTCATCCCCTTGCATCGCTGTCTTGACGTGGTATGTTGTTCTGTCGAGGGCTGCTGGTCTTTGTGCCTCTTGATCTGCTGCCTGGTGGCTGGTTCCGGCTTGTGGGCCACATTGGTCCCGAATGTCTTCAGGAGTCTTGCACTCGCCTCGGATACGTTCTTCACATAAGGGGAATTGCCAGCCAAAACTTGGAGCCTTCTCCTTTTGACCGCTCATGGTGGGGCTTCCCAAGACACTTACGTGTAAAGGACTTTGGATAACCCTTGGCTTCAAAGAGACCATGCAAGTATTTAACCTCCTCCTTCTTCCCAGTGTCGTCGCTTAAGTGTGTCTGAAGGACCACGAGGTTAACGTGAGGGCAAGCGGACATTAGAAAGTGAATTTTCCCTATACTTACGGAACGTCAGTTTGCCCTTCGCCTTTCTTTTACATTTGAAATAAGGTTGACAAGGAGGTTGGACAGGCACATAAACGCTGCCTACTGTCGTGATTAAAAGTTTGGTCTATCCTATTTTCTCCGTCAGCCAGTCAGCTAGCTAGGCTGACACATACGCATGCACAAAGTGTGTATGCACCTCTGTTTTTTCCTCTGAATGGCACTGAACCAAAGCCAAGTGTTGGTACTCAACTCTGCAAACCGGTATGCGCCACTTCGAGGTGACATGGCATCTGCCCGGTGGTCGCTCTATTCACCGATCTTGAACACCGAGCGGCGTCTAAGCAGTGAATGTGCACTCAGGGTACCCCAATCATTGAGGCAAACCCTACGAATTGAAGGAAATGAGATAGAAGGCCTCTGTGGGAGGGAGCTTAAGTTCGATATCATGAGTTGTTGGGGTTTCGCAATGATGGAGCTAGTGAGATTATGGTATTATTTCCTTTGTGTGTTTCAGAAAGCAATCTAACCTGTTATATAATGTATGTTTGCTAAATTAACCGAGAGGTTGTATGAATTGTGTCTTGTATCGGTCAGTGACATAACAGATAATGTCTTTAATCAAGGCCTGAACGGTTTTGGCTGTCGGCACGCGTCAGCTCTAACTGAGTTTGGTAAATGGACGCGGGATTGAGTACTGCATGGATTAGGCCAGGGCTGCTTTTTGTCGGAGGCCTTATTTGATAGGAATGGCTTACTCCGAAATTGTCCACATGCAGAGGCAATTAAGGTGGTCGTTAAATGATGGTGGTTGTTTAAGTTGTATTGAAGTCAACATAGTGATTTCTGCCTAGCCTATATTTCGAAATCGGCACCGTCTGATATTCTATTCCCTGATTGAAAACCAAGTAGGTAAGTTTGAAGCGGCCCTAGCTTACGTTTGTGTAAGCTCAGTGTGCTTACATCGAAAGTGTACGTGAATTGATATACAAATTTGGGTCCTGTGTCCGGCTTTTTGGAAGGCTTTTGGTAGGATAGCTGAAGCTGCCTTGGACATCCTTTCCGCGTTACAGCGTTACCGTCGCCTAATAGTATTTGAAATATCACCTTTAAGGGGGATAAGGATATGATAACAGGCATTTTCAGAGCCGACTGGTCCAAGAATATTGCCCGTAAAGAGTTGCTGCACTTCTGAATAACGTGCACAGAATAGCCACGGTTGAATCTGGGTTGCCTTGAAGCGGCAATTTATGTGACTAAGTTCTCACTACAGCAAGTATTCTTTCGCCTTCTGTTCGAAGTATTCATCGACTCAAATTAAAAAAACTCAGGCCTCACGAGAGAATGTACATTTTTTTATTATAGTGCGGGTGCCATAATAAGAGGCCTGCTTATCGGCATAGCAACGATGCTGTTCATTGCCGCTGGCCTGCGGTATACCCACATTGGCCAGACACTGCGCTTCGGGGTCGGTGGACACCGACCGCACCGTAAAGTGCGTTCGGAGAACGCAGTCCAACAGGCAGGTCGACTGAAAGCACCAGAACAAGCATCACTTGGAGATGGTAAGTGTCCTTTAAAATCTCTTGAAAATATTTTGTTTACACAGCTGCTGTAATTGCCTGAATTGGTCCAATTACGGAGTACTTATCGCGTTGTGTTGAGGCTAAGGAGGTTAACCCTAACAGCTGCGGTCTTCCAGGCCCGGTCCCTTAGGAGAGGAGAGGATCCTTGGGAAGGCTAGAGTAGCACGAAGAATATATTCTTTACAGAATGAATTGGAGAATGTCTAGGAGAACGAAATCTAGATTACCGGAACGCATGTGTAGCCGCGAGGCGGCAGCCACGGCCTTCATGTCTGTCCGGAGAGATTGAGGTCAGTCTGGGAACGCGGAAATCTCCTTTGACGGATGGCGGTCACAATGGGAAGGCAAGGCACGCTCCCTTGCGCCTGCTCCCAAAGGCACGCCATCATCAGCAGTGGGACCCGATGAGTCAGGGATCACGGGTTCCCATAGTGGTGCTTACGCCCACTACAATTATGCTACCAGTACGTTGTGAATTCAAATGATAGAATGGGGCCTAAGGGAAAAGAAGTATATTTACAACTGCTCCCGTATGCGCAAAAAGCGAATTCTTTCGTTTTCAGCGGAAGATTGATTCCTAAAACATAGAGAAGTCGAAAAACGGTCACAAGTTTCCATTTTTATCTTGATTTAGTCTTAGAAAAATATGAATTATGCCGTTACTTGACGCCAAAATATCATTTAAAAGCGCTATTTCAAGAAATAACTTGATATAGAGAGCTTTTCAATTGTCCTTACGCATATCGATATCTGAGTTTTGTTGCTGCGTTCATTCTTCTCGACAATGGGTTGACATTGTTAGGTTATTATTATACCACGACCGAAAGATACAGCCGCAGTCTACAGTCTACTTGCGCTGTTTTATTCACTCGTTTTTGGCATAAACAGTCGCCCTGTCCACGTTTTTGGAATTTTCCGTTATTCTATAAATGTCAGTATTCATAAACAACGTAAAATTCCTTGAGAAACCGCAATATGCCTAACGGTGAGTACTTTAGACCATAAGACTTTTAGGGACGCGAGGTGAGTTGCGTTTGAGTAAGACGGTTTTTTTTAAAAAGTCTTAAATTCAATGACTTAGAGCAGGCACTATATGCAGTATTTTTACCCGGTTTTGCTAATGACTGGCTATACGTTGTGCGCAGACTCCGTTCTATTTTCTCGTCGTCTGACGAGCCTGTACCAATTGCACTTTCAGGCAGCGGGGCTCTTCTCTTGCCCGCATGTCAGTGTGAGTCACGCCTACACGCATCGGACCGACTGAGAATGAACCGCGAAAAAAAGCTCGATAGTGGTCCGATGCCTGAAAGTACAATCAATAGAGGTGGACGGCGCTATGTCGTGGGCGGGGGACAGCGAGAGAGACAATGAGCTGCGCTGCTATTGGACGGTTCCTCTCGATTCGCAGCTCTCCTGCGATTGGCTGAGAAACTCTGTCTGTAAGCTGAGCTAACTCTTGGTTATCATTTCTTGTAGAGTTTGGATTGGGTGCGCGCACCCAGCCCCAAGTTACCGCTGAACCTGCTCTCTCCAGCCGGTTCGATATTATTTGCAGCGAGGCAGATTTCTTGCTGTTCATGCGGCCGTCATCCTGTAGGGCACATTCTTCGGCAAAGTTGGCAGTCCCGAATACTAGCCTCGTCTATCCGGCATTTGTTTCCCAGTCTGATTGGAAAAAGCGTGCGTCGAGCTTGTTGTTAAAAGCAAAGGTACCGCTTTTTAACGATAGCAATTAAAGGGTAGATGGAGTTTTGAGTTTCGACCAGAGCAACTACATCCATACTCTGCGGAACGTATTTAGCTGCCAAAATAAAGTTCTGGGATGTCTGCAAGAGCGTAAAATTCAAGGTCGGAAACGAGTTATGGAAGCGTACACTTGGCGAAAAGAGCCACGGATGGCTGCCGGCCCCCAAGCCCTCTTTGGAACGTTCGTGTAAATCATGACACTTGGTAAGGCATTTTACTTATGCGTAAACCATAATGTTCTATACAGAGGTCTCTCAAGACTGGAATGCCGATCAATGGCCAGCCGCATGAGGAGAAATTAGAAGAGTTCCTCAAGAATTTGCTTTCAAGACGGCGCACGACATCCTACAGAAGAGAATGCAGGAGACCTCAGCCAAAATCTGAACGGTAAGGCTGTACTTAAAAATATTTTACTCAAAATTTGCTATGCTTATAAGCATTACAGTACGATATTCAATTTTCAATTTCTTCTCTTAGATGTCCGAAATGCAGACAATCTTGGCTTCGTGTGTCAGCTCGACAGGGATACACAGGACCTGCAGCCCTAAGAACGATGTCAACTAGGCTCAGCTATTCGTTCTTCACTCGCCTTTACTTTTCGTGAGTCCCCTTCGGCTGCTTATACTGAGTTTGTTTGGCCTAGTTCGTTGTGCAATGACGTTGGGTCTCATTGGTTATTTTTCTTTGTCTCTCTCACCTAGCAGCAAGTGTAAACAGACTGGGTGGTTATTAGCTGTTGTAACCGTGTGTGTTCCTGTGTCAACACCGGTTATGTCCCCCCAGTAACGTGTTAGGAATAGAAGGCAGAACAGCATAACAAACAGTACTTTACTATCAGTTGTACTAGTACATCAGCTCTGCTACCTGTGTGCCCAGCAGCTTGTCTTCTGTGGCAGGTCTCGTCTCGTCCACGTTCTGCTCGCAGCCTCGCTATTTAATGGCAGTAGTCATTGCTCCCCATTGCCTCTCCATGAGTGGCCGTGCGCGCGCTTTGCCCCTGGCTAGGCGTGACCTCACGGATGATAGACTCCGGCCGCGGTTGTCCTTTCGTGCTCGCGTGTCGTCACCTGAAGTTCACTCTCTTTGCCTTAACATTTGCGAACCCGGTTTTATCAAGCATCGGATATGTGTGTGTGGAGGAGAGTAGTTTGGCGGACGAAATATTTGGTGTAGATTGTGAAGTGAACTTCTTCGTCCACCTTTCTGGGACCTCACTTTGGGGGTCCCACATCGGCGACGGACAGGCTACTCTCGTGCATGTGGCTTAACAGACGCACATGAATGTGAATGCGAGTGCCACGCTTGTGTGATGGGTCCCGAGGCACTGGTGCACCAATCATTGTGGGAAAGATTTCCAAGTAAATCTATCGAACGACGACAGTTCCCCATCGATTTCGACTATGGGCACCGCATGGTCTAACAGCCGCAGCAAACGCTGAAGCAAGCAGCAACAGACACTGAGGCAAGCTGGGCAAGCAACACGAAGGCTACAGCAGGCAGAAGCAACGCAGTGAACTACCGCAAAAGAAAACAGGAATTTAACCAGACTTGCGGAGAATCTGCCCATTCGCTCGCCACTCCCACCTCCGTTTCCAATGTATAGACAAAGTTAATAAGACCGGGGATGAGGAAAGGTGTAGGTGGCTGGCGCTCATTTGACTCAATCAACTCACTAGGTATGCTCCCGCGTGCGCGAAGGCGCTATTAGGGCCACATTAAGGAGGAGCCATTGCAGCCTGACTCTCAGTCCTCTTTCTCCTCCCATACGGACACACAAACACGCGTACACAAGGAGCAGCAACATAAGTGGCCCAAGTTTTACCATCAGTTGGCAAACCCTCCAAGCCACGGCTTTTAGCGCACCGTGATAGATTCAAGCGCCTTCTGATTTAGTAAAGTGAGGGGAGAAACGCGCCGAGGGTCGATCTCACTCTCTCACCCACCGTCTAGCGACCGCCTAGCTGCTCCGGCGGCTGAGGTGGGGCCTGAAACCCAGTGGGAGCGCGAACGCATGCACCGACAGCGAATCAGAACACACCTGTCTGGCGATTACTTCGGAAGTTACCCATATGTAAGACAGGGAATAGGATGTTCGCGTCGTAATTTCTCCGTTAAGGTTGGAGGCTTGCATTTGAGGCAGTTCTTTATGAAACTGATGGGATATCTGTTAGATCGAAACAGCCGATTGAGGTTATCAAGATGCAATCACTTAGATCTGACCAGAGCATCGTTGTAGTCGTTCCTGCCGACAAAGCTGGCGGTACAGTCATCATGGACAGAGGGGATTACATCAAAAAGTTCCTCATTGTTGCAATAACGATAGGTTCGATGGAGTAGAGTTTGGACGCAGCTTCTTTTGTGAGCGGCGGGGGGTTCGCCACCATAATTAAGGATAATCTCCGCATCGGATCCTTTTCTATAGACACTTGTGGTTAGATTTCCATCACTCAGTTTTTGCGTTGTCTCATTAAGAAAAGGCAGCGTGTATTCTAATGCACCTTCACGAGTAAACTCTACAACTGGGACAACCTCATTCAGTCTATGGTGGACCACTTCTATATCGTTGTTCTTTATTGTGACAAATGTGTCATCTACATAACAGAGCCACATTGTGGGCTTAAGGGTTTGAAAAGAACATTTTCCTCCTAAGATTGGTGAGCCCAGTACGGTTCCCTTTACTTTCTGGTAGTACTTATTGTCTTATTGACAGTAGTTCCTAAGGCAGAGATTGAACAGTTTTATAATGTACCGTGTCGGGATATCGGCAGGATTAGCCTGTACACCTTGGGCTGCGCAGGTAATTTCCAAGTCGTGTGGTATGCATGAAAAGAAAGGCAAACACGTCAAAAGGTAGGAGACATTGGTCATTTCGTACTCAGTGGTCTTAGATCCTTAGATGGGTAAGATTATATCGTGGGGTCGTATGGAAAGAGTGTGAAGCGCGCCCCACGGGCTAACGTTTACCTGATTTTCGGGCAAGGGACGGCCGGAGCATGTCAGGGAACAAATTAGATTCCAATGATTTTGGTAAATAAAAAAGTTGCGAGGGCAAGTTGTGTCGCGCACTCAAACCTTTGGAGAAGACACTGAATGAGCTTTAATACC
>JAYGXS010000009.1:18620437-18634811 GCA_036362985.1 Ligula intestinalis
TGTGTGTGTGTGTGCTTACGGAGATGGTTCGTGCCCACATACTCACTCGTGGAGGGTTGCACTAGCAAAAGGAGGGAGGGAAAACTCCCCCCCTCACCCTCCCCCTTCCCCCAGATTCCCTGTGGTCAGACTGAGTGCAGTATTGCTGTCAAATCAGCAATAAACTTTTCATTTTCACCTTTCTCTCTCTCTCTCTCTCTTAGCGAGCTCGGAAAGCGCGGGGAGGAGGGCGTTGTGGGGAGGAGGATAGATCTTGTTCCTTTCACGCGCGCACACCCTTCCCCCTCCTGCCATCTACGCTGCCGTTCCATTAGGGGAGCCGGCATGGACGCACGTAGCCCTCCCCACCCCGCCGGCAGCAGAGACACGGCCACCCCCCCCCCTCCACCCCCAGCACACACCTTGTTTGCTCCACCACGCGCAACTAAGAGTAGCCATTGGCGACGACGACGACGACGGTGACGACAACAGTGGTCTTTTGTATAAGGGCGAAGGTCCGCGCGCGTGCGCACACATGCACGCACACACACGTGGGGTGAGTAGCTGTCAGATGGCCATGAGTTCTGCTCACTAGCCCGTGGAGACGCGGGGGGAGGACGGAGAAAGGAACAGGAAAAACACACCAACACGCCGCCCTCTTGAGCAGGTGCGTACATGAGCACCTGCGCACGCTGTGCGCGCTGCGCCGCGCACACGGCCGCCCAATTTGAGTTGAAGTGGTGTTCAGTGGGTGAAGGTGATTGGTCAGACGCCGTGGGGGCAGGGAGCTGGTGCGTCGCCAGCAGGACACGCAACGGGTGACACACGTACGTCGCTGTGCGGGGAGAGGCCTACTACTTAAGGGGTCGACGACTGTGGGTGCGGCGACGTCAACGGCACGGCTGCTGTGAGTCGCCGCTGCTGCAGCGACAGCCTGGGGCTGCCGCAGCCCCGGGGTCAGAGGTCTATCCTGGATTGGGATCAGGGCCAAGGTGTTGCTCTACCTCGACGATCGGTGAGTTGAGAAGCAGTTCTATTTCTGGCCTTAACCCTTTCTTACCTGCATGCAGTTGTGAGCCTTTATGACGATGACGAAGAACTTTTCTTGAATGTATTTTCGCTCCCTTTACGTACGCCGATAAAGTCGGGTTTTGGGGGATTAGAGGGTTTAAGTGTGAGTATGTAGAAGACACAAATTTAAAGCGCCATCTGTGAGGCAATCGCACACCCATTTTTTGGTTTTAAGTCGCGTGTAGTGGCTGGTTGTACAATTGGCTGGCTGAGGAAGGCTTTAGTAGGTCCGAAACGACTGAACTGTTGTGAGTCGGATGTCCAACGTGGCCCCGTGAATAATTTTAAGGTAGCATGCAAATAGTTTCTTTGTTTGGAGTGAGCTTATGCTGGTCATTAGTAGAATTGAGCTTTGACCGCTAAGTTTCATTGCCAGCTCACACTGGCATATTCGCGTAGAGGAACGCCTGTAAAATGAGTCACGAGTAAGTTTTCGCAGTCAGGCAGGTGAGAAGCATTAGTTCTCCATTTCTGGGCTTAACTCTTTCTTACCTGCATACAGTTGTGAGCCTTTATGACGACGACCTTGTTGTTAATCTATGTTTGGGCATTCTACGCAGGCGTAGTACCCGAGGTGTTGGAGACTTATCGAGGGTAGTAGGGGGTTCAGTATGACAATTCAGCAGGCGTAGAGTTAAAACATCCTCTCTGTGAGACAACCGCACACCTATTTAGTGTTTTCAACCGAGGATAATGGTTGGCTGACGAAGGATTAAGTAAGTGCGAAAAGACTTCAGTATTATGTTACTTGTCTCGAACGATAGCGCAGACGCTGATCCCCACCTAGAATGTGAAGGAAACAAATTTGCTACTTTAATACTCAAGTGCCTAGGCTAAAACATCAACCAAATGAAAATCCTCTATAGACCTATTTCGATCAAATGACCTTTCGCCTAGTTACTTATGAATGTTTTCTTTGTTTGGGGCGAGTTCAGTTGAGTTGGCTGAGTTGAGAAGCATTGGTCATCACCAGTGGGTTTATCATTTTCTTAGCTTTCAACCCGACATACCCATATAAATTTGTGAGCGTTTATGACGAACCTTTATTTAACGTATTTTTGGTTATTCCAAGTAATACCCTGAAAAAGCCGGGGGTTGATGGGAGCTTTAGTGTGACAATATAGAAGGCACAAAGTTAAAACGCCATCTGTGTGAGACACGCGCACACTTGATTGATATTTTCAGCTGGTGCTACAACTGGCTAGCTGACGATGGCTTTAGTAAGTCCGAAACGACTGAAGTGTTTTGAATCCTGTCCCAGATGAAAATTTCGATACTGACCCTCGTGGATTTTGGAAACCCACTTTTTTCTTTAATACTCAAGCGCCTAGGCGAGGATGCAAGCAAGGTAAAGAAGCTAAGATCCTTTATAAGCCCGCATAAATTAAAACATAGTTCGCCAACCTAATTATGAATAATTTCTTTGTTTGTTTGGGGCAAGCTCATGTCGGCTTTGGTAGGCTTGAGATTTGACCGGTAGGCTTTACTGCTAGCTCACACTGGCACATTCATGTTGCAAGACCCCTGTATAACGAGTCACGTGTGAGGGATCTCAGACAGGCAGGTGGCACACCGTTGGTCGAGGCCAGTTTGTCTTCCCATCATAATTATCGTCTTTCTCCTCCTCCTCTTCTTTTCCCCCTCCGTTCTCCCTACAATCATCATCAGCATCAACAGTGATTGTCAAACAATCTTTACTGCATGGTAGGCCATGCACCGGTTTTAGAGTTAGTGGTCCGTTTACTCTTAGTCTGCACTAATGGTACTTGTCCGGAGGACTGTAAATGGATGCCACCGTTTTGGCATAAGCATTAGGTCTCCCACTGGCACATGTGCTGAAGACCCAGTCTTTTCATGGATTCTTTTCGCATCCGCTTAGTACCCCTGTTTTGCAGTTGAAATTGTGTTTGCACAAATCGTGGCAACAGCAACGTCAATAGAATTGCCTTTTTGTAGCGTTACTTTCACTGTGCCCTCTTTATCGCCAATAGACCGGTGGCGAACAGAGACATGATGCCGAATAGGCCTCATCGTTACCTTACCCGTCACCCCTATGCCGTATCCGACTCTCCCGCCTGAAAGTTTTTGAAATGAATTTAGCATATCTGTTGCTCTCTGTTAATGCTATTAACTACATAGAGACATTTTCTCAGTCCCAACCATTGATCAATTGTAGTTTTCGATTGGAGCTCATCGTACAAGACACAGAAATGTGCCATGCTTATTTGTGCCTCTACCAGGTCCTCGATACCACCTGCTATCGTCCAACAAATTCAGACACTTCGTTAGCTTTTCTGGACATCGCAGTACGTCTGGCCATTATGTGGCATCTCGTTAAAAAATGTAACATGACAGTAGTTATCCTTCGGCGGCTCTTAGAAGTCCCTTTTTTATTTGTTTCCCTGTTCATTTATGCACTACAGATTTAAGTGTGTTTGCTTGATTTGAAACTTTAAGTCTGAGGGTGGGAGACCCCGAAACTTGCTGTATGATAACTAAAATATGTAGTTTGAAAAAGTTGACATTGAGGACTAATTAACCAATCACGGTGTAGCTTGCTTCACACACAATCCTATTGGTTGTTTTCTCCAGACCAGAGCCTTAGGAAGTGTGGGGGGTAGAGTGCTGGACCCCCACGCTATCACATTATCAGGCTTCTGATGACCTGACCACATACTTTCCTCTTAACGCCGATCCATTCTGCTGCTGGTAGATCTTTCGTTCGATCGATAGTCCCCCTTTTCATTCCGGTAAGAAGTCAGCCAATCGAAATGTGAGTAAATAGGATCACAGTATAGTAAGTGCAAGGAACACCACTGCGTAAGCTCGTCCAGAAAACGCAGCGCCTCAGTAAATTGTAATTACCAATAAAGATTGATTAAATATCGTCGTGAAAATGAGGTTACTTTTGGTCTCTTTCAGAGCAGAACGCCAAAAGTCTTTACGCCTGATCCGAATCGTTCTCTAGGTACACACTAAATATATTGGCATGCACAAACATGTGAGACGCACACGACCTCGACATTTCCCCTCCCGGTTCCCCCCGCCAAACTGAAGGCAGGAGGACGCCTATCGATGGCGGGAAATTAGTTTACGGTAGACTTTCACAGAATTCACCAGCCTTTGCTTATCCTCATTAACTTGGGCCCGGTTTGATGACAAAGTCCCGAAGATCAGACGGCTTGGAAATCGCATCGGTGAGGATTCCTTTTGAGTAACACCGTAATTTACAATGCATAACTAACTACTCACTTCGTTTTAGTTTATTTTTGAATTATGTTTAATGGTAGTTGATTTGTTGATTATTCGGTTTCATTAATTTTCGCTTTGTTTAGTTTTTAGTTTAGTTAATTGTGTTATAGTAAACTACGGTGTTGCTTATAAGGAACTCTTACCTGCGTTTGTTTCAATCGAGCTAGCATAATGTCAAACTGAAAGAAGGGGGCGCCTACCAAAGGCGGGAAAATAGTCTACAGTGATAGGTAGACCTGCACGGCATCTATCTCACTCTCTCCTCCTCACCCTGATTGGGCCCGGTGTCACGACCAATTCAAGAGAACAAGAGGCAGAAGACGACTATGGTGGCTGGCGTTGCGTGAACCCGTAGGCGTACTATCACATCCGATGTGTGGAATGTGTTATTTGTCTGTATCCTGATCTAGCTTCCATGTTGGTCCAACACATCTACCGCGTGGGAAGTTCCCAGTGCTCGAGCAGTCTTCCCTGCTACTCTGTGGTCACAAGTCCAGGACTTTGAATCCTCACTGGGGGGCCAAAAGCCTCCCTGTCAGTAAGTGTAGGGAGTATTACAATTGCCAAGGTCATGGGTATACCTTACTATCCACGAGCCCCAGGCCAAGATAGTGGTAATAGTAGTAGTTGTTGTTGTTATAGTCACTAACTTGGACCGTCCCCGCACCCCTCGGCCCCACGTAGCAACCGGGGTTTCTGCAGCTCTCTGACTGTAGACAATTTCCACTGACAGAACAGGTTCAGTGCCCCTCCCTATCGAATGAAATTCTACCTGTTGGTGGAAGATCTTAGGTAGTTACGATAAATGTCAGAGTCATTCGTCCTCAGTGATCTCACGCGGACACAGTTGCGACTCGTCTGTTGGGGAAAACTCATTTTAGCCTCTCTGAGATTGAGCTATGCTGGTAGCTTTTTGAGCTCACTTGTAAAAAGGATGGCAATGCCTGCCTGCTGGCCGCGAACTAAAATATAAAAATCTAATGACTTTTTGCTAGCGAAACCAATGGAATTGCATTTGTTTACCTCATCGTTTCTCAGACCACTTCATCAAACATCTGCCAGTGTTTTCGAAGAGCTGATTCTCCTCGCAAGTCACGCCCAGGGGTCTAGAAGAGGTGTTTTGTTTTAAGTATTAATCACTCTAATTTTAGCTAAGCCCCGTGACCACGGTAGATTGAAGAATTTTTGCCCAACGAGATGGAATTTGTGGGGGGTAAGTTAATTCAAGTCGGCTAAGCTAACTGGACAAAAAGCGTAAGAGCACTGAGACCCATAGAAAGAGCAACAAATGGCGGCTTGCAGTCTTAAAATAATTTAGTCGGCGCGTGTAACATTCTATAGCAGACTTTGGAAAATCGGTTAATTAGCAGAGGACAAGAGACTGGCGACTTTATCGTTAGTGTTCTATTAACTTAGGCCACTACTATATTGATGACCCCGACGTGATCGGAACACGCAACCTTTTGATGTGGCCCAGCTGAATTACCAGAAAACCGCTACACCAGCGTCCATTGTTACCGCGGACAGCAAATCAGGGTTCTGAGCACAAGGAATCCCTCCTTCTGGTTACTTCTGTATTCTACAACGTCCGGGTTTCGATCTCATTAGTATAGGGTCCAGAATATTGGCACTGCTTTGACACTGCAGAGTATAGTTAGGCTGAAGGTTATAGGCAAGACCAAGGGCAACGGCAGGCTATGTAAGCCCCCTTAGCCAACACTTACTCCAGAATTGTATAAAATTGCCCTTATTATTTGAAATCACAGAATGCCCAATTTGTCTGACGTGTTGATAGAAGGTGAGACTAATAGAAGATAAAGACTAAGAAGAATAGGTAGATAGTGCGTTACATGAATGTATGTGCATCAGAAACTCGCTTTTTATTGGAGATGATGATTCAGTTTGAAATGCTTTAATCCATTCCCACTTAAGGCTCCGGGTTCATACAGATGCTGGAATTGAATTGTAAAAAAACTTGACAGAAAACCGTTGTTTTTACCACCACCAAACTAGCAGTAGTATGTGATGTACACATTAAATTGTTTCGCCCTACTCAAAGCGTAGCTTGTTATAAATTACGTAATTATTTACCCTACCGGCAGAATAGCTAAATACCCAGACCCACTTGTGTCGTCGGCATTCTGTCGCTGTATGACACAGTTTCGAGGAGTTCGGTTCACCAATGAGTCCCTTAGCATATCCCTTGAGCTTTTTGTTAGATATTTCGGTTCAGTAAGTAATCACTTATTTGCAGTAGGTCATTACATTTGACGATCTGTAGGCTTAAGATCGAAATCTGCTAAGAATATTTGGGTCGAAGTTCAGCAATCAAGGTGAGATAACTGCCTTGCATTCATTAAACTCGCATGGATAGCAGTTACGGGAAAGGAGAGTTGAAACTTGTCTGAACCAGGGGTATTCAGAGTTTGGTTCGGTTAAGGATATCTAAAAGAACATGCTCTGCATTTATTTTGGCTGGGGCACCCACTGATGTTAATAAAATGCACTTATACCAGAGTGGCTGGTAGATATCAGTTCTAATGGACATGCAGAAGTGTATCCGTCATGTTAAAACAAACAGTTCAGACAAGGAACCGTGGCGAGCTTGTCAAAGGTGATTTATTCTGGTAGCTCGGCACACTTCCCCACACTGTTCACCAGGACCGCATGCCAACTGTCCTTCCATCCGGGTAAAGCTGCAGCCTTTGCATTAACAGCGAAATAAGAGAAGCCGCCAATTGTATTTTGGGTTCTACTAAGGTTTCCGGTAAGGAAAGATCGTTTAACCAGTATGCCCTACGGACAAGTGAAAAACGCATCTCACTGAATATTTAAGCTGAGCTGCTAACCGGGGGGTGAGAGGGCTATCTCCTTCAAAAAGCGCTAGTATAGTCGTCGTCGAATGAGTTAGTGTGAAGGAAGCAAGTACGAAATGCCAACAGATATATGTGGGGCCGAATTCCGTACCGTACTCCCAACGGGGACCTTAACAGTTAGCACTGCAATACATTTCAGAAGGGGCCCATACTTCCGTGTCTTTGAACCCAGCTTTAACCCAAACCAAAGTCTTAAACATAACCCTAACAACAAACCGAATTCTTGTGAAATTGAGCGCAACGATACCTGTACCAAGGGAAGCTCCTATTCGACTGTCCTGTCTAGATGACCATATAAAACGTAATCTATCAACGTCGGAAGTTATTTACGGGACGACCCGGGCAATAATTGCTTCAAGGCGAAAAATTGCACTGAAGAATTGGTTAACATGAATGTTGATTTGATTGCAGAGATCCTCTGAGTGTTGCGGGTGATCTAAATAATCCGGTATGCTGTTGCTTTTCAATTTCCTCATAAATTTGAGTATAAGTTGGAGTATATCAGTATATTCGTGCGGTTACAGGAGCAGACTGAAGTTATTAACGAGACGACGTGGGCAATTATTGTTAAAAGGAGAAAAAATGACACTTACCGAATTGGTTAACACGAAGGTTGGCTCGAGCTCATAAATTGTCTCTGAGCGTTACGAGTGACGTAAGTAGGGTCGGCATGCTTGTTGCTTTTTAATTTCCTCATTAATTAATTTTCAGCTTGGAGTAGATCAGAAGATTCAGAGGGTTTATAGCAGCAGATGGGAATTTTAAATAAATATTTGGACTGAAGTCTATCGGCTACTGCTGGACAACCGCTGCCTACATGCAGTCAGTGGTAAAACTTACAAGTTCCAAATTAAGTTCTGAAGAAATCAGCAAAAAGCTGCAATTTCAAACTGGAGAATATATCAGAAAGCACATAGAGCACACTGAGGAATCAACTAATAGGAAGTCGAATAACTGTGGGTAAGCACGAATGGTGATTCGAGTTCAAAAGTTATGTGAATATTGCGCATGATGTACATAATTCTTAAGGTTAGGGACTTGGCAGAAAACTGCGCAAAAGCCTTCCTGCTGTGTGGATTCGACTCCCATTGAGGCCGCGAATTTTTCACAGCTGCCTCAAATGGATACACTATTTAATGGTGGATACCATGCAAGCAGTAAGTTGGGCGGGTAAAATCAATCCAAGTGGGATTAAATTCACGGAGTACGGTGAGCCTCGTAGTTCAATGGTAAAGTGTTGGCTGCGCAAAAGCATTCTCTGCTGTGAGTGGGTTCGACTCCAGCCGAGGCCGCGGATTTTTCACAATTGGGTCCACTGAATTGAGGCTTCACTCGATGCCCCCTCTCGGCTTTCACAACTTCAGACTTCGAGTCGAGGCGATTTCATTTAGTGCCTCTCAGGCCTGTCAGCGTAATGTTCAAACTATGATGATGATGATGCGCTGCTTAATTTCCATGCAGTAGATGACTTGACTCAGGCAAAATACCGAAACTTGAGAAAGACTAAAAAGCACTAATAAAAAAGCGGCATTGATGCATGCATGAAAACTTTGAAATAATAATAATGAGGAAGTCAAGTTAAGTGAACGAACGTTTTCGATTAATTCATCATCAGCTTCGTCTGAACGCTGCAATCGCGCGTACATATCCAGCAGCAAAGTTAAGATTATTGTTCTCAAGCACTCCACTTCTTCGCCTTGAAGGCAAGGATAGACTGCCGTTCCAGACCACATCAATGTGTATCTACAACTTTACATGCTCCTGTGGGGCAACTTACATTGGTCGAACGATTAGACGTCTATCCAAGCGCATGAGAGAGCATCACCCTGCGTGGCTAAACAGAGGCGAAACTAAGTCAATATCAAGCGCAATTCTGGCTCACGTGGTAGACAGCGGTCATCGGGTAGACGTCAACCAAGAATTTAGAGTCATCTATAAAGTTCCGGCTAAACACTCTAAGTTCCTGCGTCAGCGGATACTTGCGACGGCAGAAGCAGTCGCCATTCGCCTCACAAACCCAATTTTATGTGTGCAGAAAGCATTTGTAGCGGCCCTAAGGCTCCCGTGGCCAAAAGCCTTTTCAAAATCTGCCCTCACGCCTCTTACTACGCCGTGAAACAATGATGAGACAGCGGCATCAAGCATCCAAAGGCCACCGACACAGTCTCAAGACTTTGACACCTTGCGTCCTCACACAACCCAAAAAAAACCCGAGACGAGGACCACTGGATGACATTAACTAATTGTCTGACACCTTCCCCTTCCCCTCTCCCCCCACCCCATTTCTCTGTCCCCAATTAAGACTAGAATCTGATCCCCTTGATCCCCCTTGATCCTTTTACACCTCTCCCCCCTCTCTCCCCCTTGTTACTACTGATTGGTTTGCCTAAAACTTTCGTTAACTCTACCATCCCTTATATTACTGTATTGCCTGATGATGAATTAATCGAAAACGTTCGTTCGCTTAACTTGACTTCCTCAATGCTTACATCGCTGAACTTAAATAATAATAATGAACTAGCTTAAGCGAAGAGAAAAATCAAAGGGAAAATACAAATGGTAATGCTGCTTTGTTTTCAAGTACCAACTTTTTAAACAAGCCTCAAATTCAGACAATGAAAAAATAACTGCTCATCTTCTGACCAATGTGACCAAGAGCGAATAGTGAAATCACAACCATAGAAGTAAGTGCACATTGAATTAACTCTCCTTTCTTCAAAGTGCTCTAGAAATATTTCAGATATTGGATGAGAAATATTTTTAGCTAGCCCTTGAAACTATGGTAAATACTTCATGATTTTTTTCTATTTTCAACCATTTTTATAGTAAATGTAGGTTTTGTTCTATGTGTTCATTAAATCCTTCACAGTAAGCTTTTACATGAAAGTATGTTCTAAAAAAGTAAGTTTTCTGAAGTTCATAGTTTTGAGGAAGGCCGTCTAGGTCTTATATATAGACTCACGCGAACAGGAAAATTCTGCCAAGAAAAGTGCATCTCCATAACAAAAGTCCGATGTAAGATGAATAATAAAAAAACTTTCTATAAACTTTCTTTAAACGTACCTTAATTAGCTATTTAACTGAGGAATACCACATGAATTATCTTTTTTCAAGGAACCGTCAACCAATGGGGAACTTTGACCGGTTTTTTTATTTTCTGCTGAAAATGAAAAAAACGCACTCTCCTCTATATATTGAGGTGTTTTTTCTATATTTATTTTACCCTAAGGACCCTTTCTGTAATGAAAAATGGTTAACTGCGTGGCCGAATATATCCCAAGAGCGTCAGCGAAACCTGTTAACATTTTACGGTTCCGTTTCTAAATTAAACATAAGCTATAACTATTTTATACAATACGTATCTTTTCTCAGACTTTAAATTCAGTATAGCTTTAGAAGGAAACATTTCATAATCAGTTCCCTAATTAAAAAGCAATTTCGTTAGATATTTTGCGAACGAATATCTGCATAACATACCTGTTTTCGAGGTCATATCCAAGTAAAATGGGACAAGTTTGACTGAGTTTCTGCGGTTTTCTTATAAGTTTGTGATAAATATCTGCTAAAAATTACAAAACACACTTTTTTGTTTTTCCAATTAGATAATGTTTTGCTTTTTAGTTTTATTCTGTATTATATGTAACTGGATCTCCCTGCTTGTCTTTTTTTATATTTAAAAGCAGCGCCCCTCAGAGTCTTTCAACTACTACAATGGATACCTACATCCTGCGTCCTGCTAGTAGCTTAGGCTCACACCTTCTATTCGGCATGCTGAAGATTTTCCGTCTTTATCTTCGATCCTTTGCGTCACAGCGCTGTGAATTTGTACATACAGTGATAATGCATCCACTTCCCTTTTTATCCTAAATGCAATCGGAAGAAAAAAGAAAAGAATTCATTCAACAAAACTGAGCCCTTCAGAATTCCGTCCAGGCTATACAAATTTGTTTAAATTATGAAAATGCGAAACGGCAGAAGCATTCGCCGTTTTATATTTATATAATATAGAAAATAAAACCAAATTTCCTTATAAGTTGATTGCAGAAAACTTGCCCTCTCCCTGTCTGCTCCTTTCCAATTACAAAACACCACAGTCTTTACCCGGCAACATATCAAATGTACAAATCGCTTCTGACTTGTGTTCCGTTGTTTTGGCCTCTATATTTCTGCGATGATGTTATGCATAAAAAAGTGTACTGTCGAATTTCGAGTTTGTAGTAGAAAAGCCCTAAAGCAGTCTCCTGGTCTTTTTATTTATATTCGGTCTGTATCATTAGCGGCTACTGCTGCTGGCGGGGCCTGAGTGTGAGCCAAAGGTCACAACTTCCGATTAAAAAGCCGGCAAAACAACAAGCGCGTGGCCCAGGGGGTTAGAGCATTGAACTTCGAACTAACAAGGTTGCAAGTCCGAACCTCAGTGAGGGGCACCACTTGGGGTTGGATATGGCCTACCGGTAATAGCTCCTCAACCAAAAATGGTCGTTCCAGTTTCCTCTGCCTCTGTTAGTAATGTTCCTCTGTCTTTACTATGAACCACTGAGCAGCTGCTGACGAGGTCCGAAACTGACGGAACGAAATGATTAAGTCTTATCACCGACCGATGGGGGTCCATCGACTAGAGTAGAGGTCGGGAACCTGTTTGACTAATAGAGCACAAAAAAAGCAAACATTTCAAAATATATTTCAGTGAGCGCCACATAAAATGGCTTAAGATTGAATGTGAGGATTCTTGAAGAAACCAAAATCCCAAAAGCTGAAGTTTCTAATTCCGATTTTATCTTAGAGGTCCAGATACAATCATCAAAAGAGCCACACCTAGCTCGCAAGCCATAGGTTCCTGACCCCTGCACTAGAGAGTGCTTGTTTGTTCTTGTGCCAAACCTTGTCCCGTGATCCGAATGTGGAGGGAGGTCAACCGTGGGGACGAAACAGAACACTAACTGCCGTCGCGTCAAGCCAAAATCCACACACATGGCCAAACAGTGACCGGAGAAAAATCGATCAAGTCAAGGCCAGCATGCGCAGCCGTAACTTTAAACTTGCTGATCGATAAAGTCAGTATTAACTTTAACAATGCGAGAGAATACTCGTATTCCAGGAATTTCTATGGGTAAAGGAGACATATGGTCGAACACTGCCTGAGCTTTCGAGCTCTTACAAGAGCCCATCGTCAGAGGTGGAGAAACAGCAACAAATGTGGAGCTACTTGGTGCGTGTGTACAATAACTTAAATTTTGAACGTGTAGAAAATCAATAATTGTGTGTGCTGCCGACTTGCCACTGAGGGCTGTGCTAGCCAGTGCCAGTAGGCAAGACCGACAAGTTGTGTGGAAATATTTACAGAAATAGAATCGTCAACAAAACAAGTAATAGTTATGGTGGGAGGGATGAGAAATTAAAAAGTCATAGGAGAAGGGAAGGAGGATGAGAAGCGAGGGATTATGTAGGCTTGGGCGCCAAATGGCCACGTCAGCATCGGTCTCGCCTACTGGCACTGGCTAGCACAGCCCTCAGTGGCAAGTCGGCAGCACACACAATTATTGATTTTCTACACGTTCAAAATTTAAGTTATTGTACACACGCACCAAGTAGCTCCACATTTGTTGCTGTTTCTCCACCTCTGACGATGGGCTCTTGTATGAGCTCGAAAGCTCAGGCAAAAATAAATTTTGTTCCAGTGTTCGACCATATGTCTCCTTTACCCAGTATTAACTTTGCCATAGGACAGCATGCCCAGCTGTCCGAAACGTCGGCAAATCTGCAAATTTATTCTGGTGAGCAAAAAAATAAAATCTTATTCTTATCCCGGAATGCTGACTTTTTCAAATTTGAACATAAGACCCAGTTATCCTTTCCATCGTGGGACGGCTATACCCAACTGGCTATGAGTCACTGATAAGCTGAAGTAATTGTACCGAAGATTCAACGATTAAAGCATTGAGAATCAGAGCTCCAAAGGCCGATTTCTCAAAACTACCACCGCCTTCAAAGGGTTGCATTATTCTGGACAAAAAAGACGGAACGTGTTTCGAACATGTTTGGGGAAAAAGGCTTAATTTTCGATATCCCCGAATACTGCTTCAGATTTTTCGATCAGGAAATAAGTAAAATTGCTCACCTAGTGAAGATTACTTACATAATATCCCTACTTTTAACACCTACCCTAATCCAAAAATGAACCCTCAATGCAAATATAACCCAAAATTTCAACGTCACCACAAACCTAGTCTTAACCTAATTTCCGAGGAGTTTGGCGCAAATTCACCTGTATTGCGGACGGATCCTGTTCTTATGTTTTGCTTAGGGGGCCATATAAGTACAGTACATGCCGAAATTTGCAAAATATTGATACTCACTCGCTAATGGGTATTGAGTAAGGTTGTGCGACTGATTATCGTGCAGCCTATTCTCAAGTCATTTCAGTCACGACAAAATGCCGCCTTTTTAACGAGTTTCCTTCTGACCGCTGACAAAAGGTATGTGCTGAAAAAAATGACTACTTAAGTGGTGAGCATTTTTATCATTTATTTGGACTGTTTTCATAAATTCAAATATATTTTGTGCAAAACATACTCGAAAAAAATCCTCCTTGTATTCGTTTGGTAGCACATTACGCCTTCTTTAAATTTTCTTCTTAACGAAGGGCCGCCTTTTGGCTTTAGAACATTTCTAATTACAATTGTGAGGTGTTTATTCGTAAGACATCGTGTCAGTCAATTAATTAATGCTGCCTATAATGTGTGCAGTATGCTCTACATCTGTTGCAATATTTTAAGAGAACTATATGACTTCTTCACACCGTTGGCAAGAACGTTCTTGACATCCGGCAGGCGAATAGTCACCACGCTCTGACGATGTATGCGAGAGTGCTTTTGAAACGTCAGCATAAATAAAAGTTGGTCTCAGATGATGAAAGCAATATTATAAGTGGACCTCGAATATTTTCACATACTAAAAGTGCCATACCAAACACTTAGCAAAGAACTAAACTGGTTGTGGCAGCACCAGCTATCTGATAATAGTCCTTAAAGGTAGCAGTAGCAGCAGTAACCAAACGTTATTGTTTCTGCAGGCCTCCAAACAATTGTTACAGTTACACAAAGCCAGACAGGGCATTTTTCAACGAACGCAGTTTCCTCTCCTGGCTGACAAATAAAGGAGACAAGGAAATGTGGGAACACTGTACGAGAACAATG
>JAYGXS010000009.1:18634911-18648360 GCA_036362985.1 Ligula intestinalis
CCACTACTCACGCCAGGACAGAAGCTGGTTGGCCCGATGGACATCCTATTACACGCGTTTGTTTCCCTTAATATGTTGTACTAGTTACACTCAAAGACTTCTGCTTTTGTCTCCTTCTTGTCGTGTTCTTCCTTAGGGGGTTCACACGAGGAGTAATAAGGCAGTGATATCTCGTCTTTGGCTACCGTTAAAACATCTACCTCATCCGGTCTTCTCCCCCTTTCTACGCCCGGGGGTGTGACAGAGGCAAGAATTCCAGAGACGGTGTCAGATGCAGGTGGTTGGCACAACCTAAGTCCCGCCTATGTGTGCCACCTCACCTCCAGGTATAACGTACTTTACGGGGATGTCTAGTGACTAGATCCACACGAAGTGTATTCATGAACGCTTGTTGTGACTAGCTCAAGTTGAAATGCATGTCTCTTCCGGCCTCTGGAACTGCGAATCACAGGCCAACTCACACAGGATCTCAAGCGATGATTGCCAAAGAGACGTCATTTCAGACGCCGTCAGCTGGCTTGCGTTACTCCTGCGATCGTCTGACTGCCTATTTTCTCATTCCTTCCGTACAGAACAAACTCTTCCTACCACTCTGGCCTCCCATGACTTCTCTTGTCTCAAGGAACCGGGCATGAAGATCGCAGTTGCCAGGGTTTACTTTACTTAAGCCACTGCGATATATGCATTCCCAGTAAAGTCTGTCCCGCTCTGACCTAGTCTTCCTGTTGGTCCAGCTCATCTATCGCGCGGCCCGTCAAGCCATAACAGCAGACAGAAGATCGTTAAATTGGTCTACTTATTAATTAACGGTTGGGCGTTCAGCCTACCCCCTCCTCTCTCTTTCTCAGATTCAAAATTGACTCAGGACGAGTGGATGCAGCGTCTAATCGGACAATCAGCTCCTCAAGGCAATCTTATTTCTCCCTGTCCACCCCCGGCCGCCAAAACAGAGTTCACATTCAGTTAGCTTTGGCTCCCAGAGAAAGTCAGGTGGACTATCCATTAACGGCTTTTACGGCGCCGTGAACTTTTATCAGCCCAGCTCTGGCTCTACAATGCCAGGGGCAGGATAAGGGTGAAACAGCCTCTTACTGAGCCATCCGGCGATCTTATCTGCCGGTCGGTTGACGTAAAATAAGTCGCCGAGACGGTCAGTCCGTTGATCGGCTCATAGTGTCACCAGTGGCAGGCAATGCGGGCATGCTGCAGCGGGAACAGATCAGTGAGCGCTGATAGCGAGACGGATCCGCTATGCGAGAGCAGGAGTTAAGCCCACTTGATCTTCAAGAGTGACTGATTTAAGCAAAGCAGCGTGGTACAGGCCGGGTGGAATCTAATTGCTATTGGTGTAATTAAAGGCCCAGTTAAGAAGTGTTTGAGGTGTAGGGAGTAAGAGTGTGATATCCACTAACAACCACTATCTAAAAGCCCAGCAGGAGAGCTTATCCCAGCCGTAAATGTTAATTACCACAGAAAACAGAACTAATTAGAAGCTTGTGCTGGTTTGGCCACGTCCTGCGCAACCCATCGATGGACCTCTGCAGATCGGTCGTGAACTCCGCTCATAGTGCAAACTGGAGATACCGACAAGGCAGTCAACTGAAAACATGGCTCAGCACCGTCAAGTCGGACGTTGAACTGATGGGACTCGTAACCGTTTACAGATTACGACATTGGAAAAAACAATGGGTTAACATATGTGAAGAGCTTACTTCCGATCGTCGCCAATGGGCCGCCGCTATCCGTGACATCCGTGAAGCCGATTCATTCAACGACAGGAGTTAATCGGATCAAGTACAAGTATGTGCTGGTGGGTCTGTTAGTTAGATGTAGACCCCGAGCGCATTCGAGCAGCTGTTACCTTATTGCAATGGCTCAATTTAATAGACAAAGCCCTTGTCGCTGCGATCTTCAGGTCCGGTTCCGTGTGGGAAGAGAAACAATCAGACGCCAGGGTGAGGGAATAGTATATTCTGTACAGAACGAGTGGTGAATAGGTAAAAATAAATTGATGGTCGGACGAGTACAGAAACATCCATGAGGGAGCTGCGTCGTCCAAATTGTGTGAGGGTGGTAGTTGTCACGGTGAGGTCCCATGTGAGTCAGCGATGAAGGTGATTGGCCAGTTCGGATTTTGTTAGGCAGGTACTGGCGCACATGTGCTACGAGTCACAACAGGTGAAAGGTTCAGCGTTGTATGTACATGGACTTGGGTCACTTCATATATTTTTTCGTCTTGGAGATCAACTGAAGGTACTACAACTCATACTGGAGCCAGTTATGCTTGTTCAGTTCTTTCTGAGAAAAGCTAAGGTAGCGAGAAACAAGACCCGTTAATCTTTCGGTCAGTGACGAAAAAGTCCAGGTTTAAACAGCTGGTTATCAAGATCCCATGTTGCGTCTGACTGAAGATGGTTATTAAGTCAGAAATGGGCAGTCCAGCTTCACTTTTCTTGTTCGGTACTCCATTTTGCGAAAACCTAAGACGCAAGGTTGTGCAGACATGCCAACGACCGTAAAGATGGTTCAGATGGGCCAGCATTGTAGTAACGCTCCATTTAAAGGATCCCATCAACTCAGAGGAATTGAAGAATTGGTGGGAGGAAGTTGACAGTCGAGGGAGTGCACAACCACCCGCGAGGGGGCCGGTGTCCTAAGTGTGTGAGCGTGGCAGTCGTCTTTAGGGTGATTGGTCAGACCGGGTTCAGCGGACCCAAGTGCCCGCGCACTTGATAGCAGCCGTGCGAGGCAACCGGGGTGGAGTCATTACAAATTGACCAATCCGTAAGCGGCGGTAGTACTCACTCCGAGGAAATCAATCCTCCTGGTCCGCAGAATGACCAGTATCAAGCAGGTCTTTCGTAATGGGAAAACGCAGGATGCTATCAGTGATGTCATGCAGCGACAGGATGCAGCTGATGAGCAGTCGCGCGATTTTTTGGATCCAATCAATCCTACATTCTTTGACCAACTTTCACCTGACTGCTAACGAAACTCATCTGTCCCGCTCTGGCTAGGGCCTCGACGGAGGCCCTGACAGCCGTACCAACTAGTAGTAGTAGGCAGATAATATTTCTGGCAAAGACAAGGTGGACTGAAATGGCCATTTCGGGCTTATTAGTTTTCGTCAGCCAGTCACCCAGATCCAAGTGGTGTCCCACCCGATCCTCGATCTCGTGACCTTTGTGATCAGAGTCAACCCCCCTAACCATTGAGCTACGAGCTCATTGCCTAGCTGGTTTATATTAGGGAATATTGACACTCGTTTATTAACGTTAACATTAACGCTAACAGGAGTCATCTGACCAGCTCTGCCTCGAATCTTCTTTTGTGTAAAGGTCAGTTTTACCTGTAGGCTTGGGTTTGGGTGCATGGTTAAGGTTAGGGTTAAGATTAGGGTGACAGTCTGAGCGTATATTAGGGTAACTGTTAGGGTTACGGCATGAGAATATTTATCCATCTTGTAACTATGCGCTAGGCTGCTCCTAGTACTTGGGTCAGGGTTTTGTATTCTCGTGTCCTGTTTAGGCCGCCATCTACGTCATCCTTACTCTTCAAAATGACAGCATTCAGTGTCGATGTGAACCCCCTTCCCCATTAAGAATACAAATTCAGAGGCTTAGCGGCCAGTTTTTATGTTTGCCTAAGAATTACTTAAGCTATGAAGGCACACCGAAGCTTTGAATTTAATCACATTTTAAGTCGATTTACCCACCCAGCTTACTGCAACTTATGGAATCCACCATTACGGATACAGTGGGCTGACTGCCTAGACAAGATTTCTTAAGCAAATATCTAGAATTTATCAGAATTACTACTAGGCTTACTTAAATTTTAGAAAAAGGAGGTAGGGTTAGCAGATTTGAATAATTCAGTTGAGCCGACTGTGAAAATGTGCTTAGGGGTGGTTATCTGTCCATCCAACGGGGCCGGGATCGCAAATCAATGACATACAATAATGCTTGCTGGTTCCCAGCCATTGAGCCCTGACTAACAGGAGGTAAGTTCCTGTTTACAGCACAGGTGACAGCCAACAATTCTGTCTGGCTTTTCCGTTAAATGTGCACTGCTGCCTCAACGTAATGCAACCTCGCAGGCAGCTGTTTCCAACTCGCTGACCTACAGGCCGACTCCCACCCGCACACAGAAGCACATCCAGATAGTCGCAGCTGCCTAGGGGCAACTGGAACATGCCATCCTCTCAACCGGCACAGCAAGACACTTCCGCGCGTAAGGCGACGCACCAATTGTACACCTCTTGAACCTGCTCCACAATCATCTAGAAAAAAGCTGCCACCACTGTCTCACTTGCTCTCAGGCCTGGCTGGACGCAATCAACAGTAGCCCTGGCTTCACCAGTGGCCACTCTTGTTTGAGACAGCCATACAGGATTCTGTGCACAGAAGGGTCTTCATTCTGGCGTTTTCTGTCTTTAACCTACAACTCTGGATTTGACCTGATGATGGTAGTCATCTGAGTTCAACCATTTCTTATAGCCTGCAAACATAAAAAATATACGCAGCCCTAATGGTGAGCCACTGCTCGCCGCCGAAATTTCAGATGACCACGGTAATTCTACCACTGACTGACTTCTCTTTTGTCCTACATACTAAATCTGGAGTTCACTCATTTGCCTCCATTCAAATTAACTGCTTTTATCGTTTTCCGCATTATGCAAAGGAACATGGACAACACCGGTACGTATTTTTTTCATTTCGCCCTCTAGTTGTTCGTCTATCATAAATGCAGTGCGGTAAATACCGGCATTTTCAAAATCAGCACTGTAACTGGGGGGTATTAGGCGAGAGTATACGCTTATAACGCAGTCAGAAAATCGGATGTCCAACAGACTGGCAACACTGTCAGTGCTAGTGGGAGTGATTCCTACACCTTCCAGAATACAAAACGGATTTCCTCTTTGGAACAAGAGATGTCAGTTCACACATGCATTTTCACTGGTCCACTTGCGGACGTCCGGATGCGTTGGTTCTCATAGCAACTATAGCAAGACTACACATCCACATCTCGCAAGATGTCGCGGAGATGCGGTTTCCGACCTGCCTGTCGATGAAACTCCTACTTTAACGTCATGGCGTTAAGTAAGGTCATATACAAGGACTGAAAACCTAAGCCATGTTTTATACCCTTTTGTTTTATAGCCTCTAAGCAATTCTTGTACTCGGAGCACTACAACCATCAAGTTGAATCCCGTGTTGTAGGTAAAAAAAGGTGGAGGGCACTTGCGGACGGGATTTTTTGTGTACAGGAATCCTCTTAGATCGTTTTATTCGATTTACTCCGGTTCTACTGTTAGCCATACCAGTAGATTGCATGTTGGATCACGTCGGGGTCACCATGCTGTAGTGGCTAAGTAGTGGATGTTCACAGAGCACTACAATCACCAGGCCAAATCCCAGGTTGTGGGTAAAGGACAGAAGTCGCCAGAATTAAGGGGATTTATTGCGCAAGGATGCTAAGTTGCTCTCTTAGGTGGAAGTGACGACGCCGGGGCTCGCGTTGACTGCCTGAGGTGGCACAAGACAGCAGTGTCAGTTAGTGGAGGAAGTTTATCTACTGTCCAACTGGTTTGTTGCCTTACCCGCGCGGGACTGTTGTGTATAGTGGCCCTTGGTGCGCCCGTTGAGGGGATTGTGCATTCCTTAGTTGTCCTTAGGCAGCCGCGACTATCAGAATGTGCGTGTGTATAGAAGCCCATGCTGTGCTGGTCGAGGGGGGGGAGGGGGGCTGTTAAAGCGGCCTTTAGGCAGCCGCGACTATTTGGGTACGTGAGTGGAAGTCGGTCAAGTGCCTGTAGGTCAGCGAGTCGGAAACAATTGCCTGCGAAGTTGCATGACCCTGTAACGACCCTTTATTCTTAGCCATGCTTTCCTCGGATGCCGCGGTGACAAGCCTTTCAAGGTCACTCTCTGTCTGGCTCACGGACTCCGGTCCGGTCTCAAAACAAGAAATGATGACAAACATCCATAGCGTCTAATTAGTGTTTGCGCTTAGGGTGGTAAAATCATCAGGCCGAATCTCGGGTTGTTTGAAAATACAGAAGGCAAGTGAATGAGGGATGTACCTTGCATTACTGTCTCGGGCGTCGACTGCGTCCAATGAGGCCCGAGAGAGAGAGAGTGATGGCAACTACTTTTATATGATTATGCAGCAAGTTCAAGTGGTGTTCACTCCATGTGCTGCATTGCCCGAGGGGGTGTCGCGTAAAGTGGCCCATGCTGCGTCGGCCGGGAGTGGCGTGTTCGAGCTGCCTTGGGCAGCAGCAATAATTTGGACGCACGTGTGTGCACGGGTGAATATCGGTGAAGAGCCTGTAGGTCAGCGAGTCGGAGACAACTGCCTGCGAAGTTGCAGGACCTTGTAATGACCCCTTATTCTTAGCCATACTTTCCTCGGACGCCGCGGTGACAAGCCTTTCAAGGTCACTCTCTGTCTGGCTCACGGACTCCGGCCTCACTAGCGAATCACTTCTCAAGGCGAGACCAGTGCACAAGATGCGGGGACTTGTTTACGCTCAGTCACTCTCAGAACCGATGACCTACTGTTCGGTTGTGTTTGTCCGGACCCGGTGATCTACTTGCCGGACTGCACTTCTGGACTCCGGCCCATTCACGGCTGGACTGCACTTGTCTAGGAGTCCCTTACCCATTTCTCATATTCTACTCCTTCTAACCTTATTACATCATTCATAACAATCTGGCCTTCCACGCCTTATCATATCCACTAGTTTATATTCAATTGGGACACGTTCATCTTCTACTACCCGGTCGGACCAAATCGTGACCCACAACTCTAAGACAGTGTGCATTGAAGGAGTCAGTCAGACAGCAATATTGTCTATCCGCTCCATACCTTCGTCTGTTAACGCACCTTGAATCAAATGACCTGAGCACAGTGAAGTTGCAGCCTTGTTCTATCGGATAATATAGTATTGGCAACCTGCAAAACGTTAGGTCACAAGGTCGCAGACTTCAAAAATAGTCCTTTCGCAATTTTCCTATTTTTTTTCTCAGGAATTTTCGTTGAAAGTTTTTGATACTTGCATTCTTCGTTTAATAAAAGCGAAAACGGAACATGTATAATGGTGTCTAAAGACGTCCACGTGCTGGAACAGTGTTCGCAAGCACGAACGAATTAGGTAGAACTTCACAGCATTCCTATGCTCTGAGTTCATATTTACACGTAAATCTCTGATCGGAATGCTTACGAATAACCTACCCAGAGTAACTACAGTATCTATATCACTGTTTTGAGAGTATCCGTCTGGCTTTCGGTAAATATGGATTCTTATCTTACATGTTTCACGCAGTATTTGGCTTTTCGCTAAATCTCCTTAGTTGCCTACTGATTGAGGCAAACTACTAATTTAGCTGACCCAATTGCGAAAAAACTCGCGGCCTTCGTGAGAGTCAAACCCACCCAGCAGGGAAGGCTTTTGGATAGTCAACGCTCTACCATTGAGCTATGAGGCTCAACGTGCGCCGCGAATATAATCCCTTAAGTAGCCGTGACTATTTGGGTACGCGCGTGTGCGCGAGTGGAAGTCGGTCAAGCGCCTGCATTACGTTGTAGTAGTGGCCACTGGACGAGGAAGTCGGACAGCAAGATTAACTATCGAGTAAAGCTCCCCGCCAGACACAGAACGAATTTAATGCATCGATATTGAGGCAAATGGTGCCCCACTCGAGTCTCCATCTCGCAACTTTCCTGGTCAGAGTCAAACACCCTGGCCGTTGAGCCACGAGCTCGTCGTCGAAAATGTTGCGAGCTTGAGGCTCGAGTGGGATATCGCTTGGGTCTGCGTATGAGGGGCTGACAACGGCTTATAAGTCAGAAATGGCCATTCCAGGCTCCCTTGACTTTGCCGGCAATACTAACTGCCTATACTACCAGCTGCTGTAGTTGTTAGGGCCTCTGTCGAGACCCAAGGCGGAGCGGGACAGCCAAGTTCCGTTAGGGGTCGTGTGAACGTACATCAATGAGTGAGGCAAATGCTAAAGTCTGACATCAGTTTTAGCTGTCCGTCACAGTTTGAGGACTTATTTGCAGGTCACCGATTTGCCAGATTGGGAAATAGCTGTTCATGTAGATACTAACACATTACCCATTTCGTGATTGTTTAATCAACAGGGCACAGGCACCTTCTTATTTTGCGGCTAGCTCTCGCTAAAGGTTAGTCTACTATGCAGTACTTTAGCCAGCACCTAGACTAACAGACATTCTCCCCCTTTTGGCAGTTCTCTGGAATAACTGCTTAACTGCGTAAGGTATACTGAAAAAGGCTTTAGCTTAGCGTTGCCCTCCAAAGCACGTGCAGTTAAATGTTTGTTATAACAGCTACTAAGTAATTAAAAGTAGACGTTATACAATGCATTGCAATGCAATTTTATTCAGGAGCAAAGGTACATAATGCTAGTAGGTGAGATAATCCCCTCTCATAAAAATGCAGGGTTTACGGAAACTCGTACATTCATGAGAGAAAAAGGACCACATCATAAAACGCATATCACCCACATTTTATAAGTAATACAATATTATTTATATGCATCTGCTTTTTCTTGCATCGACATTTTCCGCCATAAATATTGAAGATATTTATCTCAACCTTTGATGAAAGTTAGCTGATTGTTAACGGAACTGAATCGTCCCGTTGAGATCATTCTTGAGCCCCGCCAGCAGCCATGCAGCGGCTAGTATTCTGGGCAGATAGTATCACCCACGTAGACAAGGGAGACGTGAATGACCATTTCTGGCTTATTAGCCGTCTTCAACCGATCGTAACTGTTGGTACGGCCCGGACGCGAGTTATCACTTGGGCAGTCCTGAGGGTACCAGAACAAAGGGACCTTACTGACGACCAGTAAATGCAGTTACGAGTGACCTTAAGAGGGTGGTCATTAGGCCAGGACGAAGGAGGCGCGCGCAAGCGAGACTGTCCCGGGGCTGGGTTGCGGCTCTCGGGTGGTCACGCTAAGGACGCGATGGCAGGAGGCATGACGGCTGCCTGTAGAGACCACTCGTGGAGAGCCAATAGGGAGCAATGACTACTGGCCCTTAAATATGCTGCCACTGCTGAAGGTGGCATTTCTGGTGCTGGAGACGCTGCCGACGACCCGAGATTCTGCTGCTGCTGATGTACTAGTAGAACTAACAGTAAAATACTATCGGCTATCCTGTTCTACCTTCTCTTCCTAACTCTTACCTGGTGGATATAACCTGTGTTGACACAGCAACACACTCAGTTAAAGCAGTACCCAACCCCAACCGGTGCTTTAGTCGAGGCTTTTACCCGCGACCATTTTGACAAGCGTATAACTCTCTAACCATTGAGCTCACGAGTCTGAGCATGTCATTTAAAAAAGGAGGCCATACCGATCAACAATCGAAGCAAAATGAACATACTGATTACATGGGGGTACATAAATCAGTATGGCAATTAATGTCAGGAGTAAAGCATTTATCTAAGGAATAAGGCGACGTTTTTTAAAAAACTTTTGGCAAGGGTTAATCGTACAAATACAAAAGTCGGGCTGCTTCTCCCCTTCGCTGATACCATTCAAATTTTTAAAAAATTATGAAAATGGGAAATCATAGAGGATCAATTCGCTTAAATACATGGAGTCTCTGCCCCGTTAGATCCCTTTGACTTCTTTACTGCAATCATTATAAAATACTTAAGATAGTAAAGCATTAATTACTACGTCAAATATGATCTGAAAGTCGCCGTGGTCCAACACCCGAAATCCATTTAAAGAAATTTGATGGAATAAAAGCTCTCTTAAAAAATACAAAATGGTAAGTTTACGATTGCACATGAAAATTTCATTGAAGTTTATAAGTTGCTAACCGCCTGTCGGCATGTAAGTTTATGGGATATTTTATCCCCTTAACGTCGGTGAAATTAGGCGAAAAACTACCTGCTTTTTTCAAGCGCATCTCAAGCAACGTATGGATAGAAAAATAAGAAAACTTCCAATTCACAGGAATATATGCTTAGGCTGTTTGTGAACGCCCATACTTTTCAATTCACGTAATGTGGAAGACTTATTTTCAAACGTCGTTCAATATGTGCTACTCTGTTCATTTAACTTCTTATCTGGACAAGCTTCCTGTATATTTGAAACTTGCCTTCACTTAGTTGCACCGATTTTTAACATTTTGCAATTTTTGGTTTTCTTAACAAAATAACCTTAATTTATAAATCACAGTATGCATTCTTTTTTGTAGCAATCTCGGTCCTTTAGTGCTGTAAGGCTATGAGAGACGTAACGTGATCTAGTTTTGCGCGACATGGTTTTCTTGCAAAATTCATTATTAAGGCAATTTGCTGAAGGTATTATTTATTTGTAAACAAGGAACACTAGTGCTGCAGCAATCACCCAATTGTAAATAAAGTCGAAAAAAGACCGGGACACTGATTATTATCTTCAAAACCCTCCAAACGTATACGTGAAAGTTCAGCCATCTACAGACTGCCAACAGGGCTTCCTGATTAATGCAGGTGTCCTTAAACGTCGCCATTACTACAGTCTTCCGGAAGACGTAGATTGCTCATGAAAATGTAAACAGCTAGCTTCCTCTTGCTCCATCGTTACCTTTACAGGCTACTTCGGAAAGTACTTTGGACTCAAATATTCACCCATAAACATTAACGTTTGATTTTTTAAAAAGGATTTTGCAGACATCAAAATGCTTTTATTAGGAAAGGTAAAAAACAATGATCATTCCCGAGGCAGCATGGACTATCCAAGACTCAAACGTCGAGTTGGTTAGTGTTTTCCCTCCAGTTTGGAACGAATCCAAGCACCATCGCAGTAAAGCTTGTCATCACCCAGGAAATAGATCGTTCGTTTGAAAAAATGGTAGTACAATATCGACCCTGAATTTTTTTAAGACAAATTTAAATAAGGTCAAAGTTTAAAGAGTTTAGAATGTATTTAAAAAACGTTAATGCACTGACCATCAGACAGTAAAAGCTTCCACAGAGAGCGATAGTTTCGTAAAAAAGAACGTAAAACACTTCTACCGCAGTAGTCTTAACAGGTTTATGCTGTTAAAGCATTGCCTGTAAAGACAGAGAAGCCTGAAATGGCCATTAATAGTTCATTAGCCGTCATCAGCCACTCATACCCAGCCCCAAGGTGTGCTCCACCCGAGGCTCAAACCCACGACCTTTTGCTCAGAAGTATAATGGCCTAAGCACTGAGCCACGGATGTGTTTCTTGCTTGCAAAAACAGAGAGGCATCAGTTTGTTCCCCTGCTCCCAGTTTCAATATACATTTAACACCGGGCACAGATGGCAGGCGCAGAGTGAGCCTGAACATACGCGTTCCACTTCAGCTCTCCTCTCTAGGTCTGGCATTTGTTATGGCAGACCCACCCGAATAACGCCCCTGATCTAGCCCCAGTTTTGGTCTAGCGCATTTATGAAGCAGCCCGTTTATGGTGGGGGGGGGGGGGCACACGCGCACATAATTAAGTTGCGCTCGAGTGCATGCTTCTCATGAACGTCATCATTATAGCTTCTGTTAGTGTGTCGGAGGTGTGGAACCTAGTATCTTGCATTTTATGGGATTTCGAGGAAGTTGTGTTAGTAAGCCAAGGTCTGCAACGTTTTAAAACGAACTTTCATAAAGGCACGCATAGCCTAGTAGTCCCAAGTTCTCGGGCGCGCAGGCAAGTCAGTAGCTTCTGACCCTGATTCCCAAGTCTTAGTGCGATGAAGTCACAAGTGGTGGATCAGGTCGATGCGGAATGCTAGTGTTTAGGGTAGTAAAACAGGATTAAAATGTCGATTGTGCTCTTGCAACTTGGTGATACTATAATATTGTAATTCATTTACCATATACTTTTGATGGTGATGGCGTTGATAGTGCTGATCAGAGCATTATAATAACATTACTCTAAATGCTACAGTTAAAGATGTGCATGTGACCATTGAGAACCAGGTGGTGTCTGAAGGTCCTATAAATCTAGCTACCCCTTACATTGCCATAACTGACATGGTAAACATATTTTTAAACAGCATTCCATAAGTTAATGATAGTCTCAATGCCTAATTAGGCACTGATTCTAACTTACCCACCTAAATGCAGCTCCATTCCTAGTATGACGAACCTAATTCGTCTTTTAGTATTCTGGCTACTTTTGGTTAGTGAAGGTTTATGCATGAAAGTCGTGGGAACATTTTAACCTAAACTTACGTCAAAATTCTACGAAGCAATGAATCCGGCAAAAATGGAAGTACACAGAATTTTATGAATCCCCCTATCGCTGTAAACATTTTGATAGAAAACATAGTTTGAAGCGATGGAGAGACACTTAAAGGCACTAATTTACCGTTGCGTGCTTAAGCGACTGCATTCCAGATTTGCAAGCAATACAACGTACTCCAGATATTACTTTAACGCCTAATTATGACTCTTTAACCCCACAGCTCCCGCCACAAGAGCGACAGATTCTCTCCTAAAAATCCCTTACGACTTTTTTCACTGTTTGCTAATTTGTTTAAAACAACTATGTACCACCTCATGACTC
The DNA here is from genome assembly GCA_036362985.1 of Ligula intestinalis. Taxonomy (NCBI): domain Eukaryota; kingdom Metazoa; phylum Platyhelminthes; class Cestoda; order Diphyllobothriidea; family Diphyllobothriidae; genus Ligula; species Ligula intestinalis. The sequence goes on from JAYGXS010000009.1 coordinate 18,647,468, forward strand.
AGGACAATTGGCCTCGCCAGTGAAGTGAGATACCATTTTTCTGACACAACGACACACATGTACAAATAGGGAAATCAAAAGCAATCTGCGTACATAACCGTCAGGAAATTGATAGTGATGCTGAAAGTAACGTTGCTACGTGGTCAGAATTCTGAAATTTCCGTTTTCAACAAACAGAAAAGGGAGCGGTTATTTCGTAGTTGAGCTGACATACATTCAATGTAAGCTCATGCTTAGTAATATAATAAAATATCTGCTGATCTTGCTGCCTCCATCACCTATTTCGAAAGATAGACCGATCAAGTAGGATAGCTGAATGGCACTGGCAAGCTTACCATTACTACTGGATAAATGACTGAAATGATCGAGCCGTGCAAAGCAGATATATTTAAACAAGTAAATACTGAGTTTTCTGGATGCTTTCATCGCAATTACAGCATTAACTTGTACATGAATGGAACAAAAGATTAATTGATTGAACAATTTTTTCGAGCAAAAAAAACATATTTTACAAGAATGCAAAAGGATTTACATGTGCGCTGGCTGGCGACGAGAGCAAGGTAACCTGCGTTCGAGATCAACTGATTCGTGTCGTTCCATCTCAAAATCTGTGTTAAATATGTATTTTGAAAGGCACTAAGCCAACTTACCAAACCCCATGAATGCGCTGCTATACAAAGAGCAAAGTATATAAAAACAACCAGAAAGGTCTCCTTCAACTGCGTAAATAGTAGTCGCAAGAAGCCTGCTTGAAATAGGTATGTATTAAAAAGTTGTAGGGTGATGACAATGACGGCGAATATTACAAGCACGTCTTGAAGACTAAAAATATTAGATACCCATAAGGACATTTACATGTAAATAACAAGTAGACGGACATTAAGCGAACCCAG
>JAYGXS010000009.1:18652730-18675500 GCA_036362985.1 Ligula intestinalis
TTCTAACGGGACTTATGATGTGGACCCCGGTTTCAGCTGTGGTAAAGATTAATTCGAAGTCTGCCGAGTCGATTTTCCCTGGTTCACGGTTATGATGGAACAGGGAGTTAGCAACAGTGGATCGCCACAGTTCTTAAATAAAATCCTCTAGTTGCTCACATTATTGTTGAACCATCTCTAAGGTGGGATCAACATAATCCCAAAGGGATGTGGCGTTAAAGCACAGTTAAAGGTTTGCTTACAGTTTCTCCCCTTTGGTTGAAATAAGGGGTTCCAGCGTGCTGACGCAAGACGTCCACGAGAAGGGGATTCTTTGAAGTCATGAAATATCCAGTGTAGTATCCTTCTTCAGCCTTGTTGACAAAGCGAAGAGAGTATGGATCAGGTCATTCAGATCGCTCCTTCCGTCGCTTGCGGGCAGTCTATTAATGTGTTTTATGCGACTGAAAACAGAGCCGATGAGGACAACGGAACGTAGGAGATGGAATATAATGTCCAGGAATGTGCCGGTGGAAGGCACCGAGAACGACACCTGTTTGCACGATGACTGCTTCCGGTTTCACAGTGGCGTGACCCCAGTGCTATGATAAAGTACATCAAGGGCTATTCGACGGTCTCTGGTGAACCTGCGTCTTAGCTGGTTTGCATGCAGTTAACTTATCCCCGTTGCAGTTTCTACCTCGACGACAACACTCGACTTCCTGACAATGCCTTCTATCCACAGTGGCCTGCAGATTTCGTAATTTTGACAAAGACCTTGCCCCTTGACTCAATGAGGAGTTGGATGTTGTCTCATATATACTCTGATAACCTCCTCTTCCTTGCATCCTAAGTTTCTTTTTTCGAACAGATTTATCCCATTCCAGGAGTGCTTATATTTCTCACCAGGTACTTGTTTCCTACGGCGGCTCTAACCGGCACCCCGGTGTTGGTTGCGTGCCTTTGTTTTTCTTTGCTTGTTTTTTTGTAATAGTGCCTGCCTACCGCCTGGCTTCTTCTAACAACACAACTGGTCGAAATATTCGGGAGTGACACGAATGGCCGTCACCCCCTCGTTCTCCTCTGTCTTTCGGCCTTCGTCCAATGGCGGCGTTTCTACTTTCCCTGTACCTGACCCCAGTCACCTGCTCTCGGGCAAATGGCGGACATCATCGCTTGCGATGGTCGAACACCTTTTTACTCAGCCAAACTTCGATTTGAGTGATGGCCGTTTCCAACTCCTTTGTCTTTCGTCCTTCGTCCAATGTTGCCGTGAGTGTTTCTTTCATTGAATGTATGTCGCTCACAAATCTGTGTCTGCACGTCGTAATTTTGCCCTGTTCTTGTTAACTCTTGATCCTGAATCACTACCTAGCAAGCCATTTGTGGCGGTAGGTTCTGCTGTGAAAATTATTGAGTCAACCACTTGCCATTTGGGCTATTTGACAGTGTTTTATGGCAGTGGGCGTCTGTGTGCAGTCCTTTGCGAGTTTGTAGTCTTAGTCCTGAGGTGTACTCCCTTTTTTTCAATTTTCACATGCTGCTGTTCCTTAATCAGCGCGTTCTTGCTTCCGTTTACAGGTTTTCGTGAACTCTTGCCTCGCAGAAGGGTAGCTGCAGCCCGTCCTCTCAAGCGCCAGTCGACGGGGGGCATCGTTGGATCGTTCCATGCACACTAGTTCAAATTCGGAGCTCTGTCTCATGCCTCCTCAAGGTAGGTACCTTACCTGTCAAATGCATTTAACGTTTTGGACGTTAACTCTGCCGCCTCTACCTTTGTGAATGCCGCTGTGCCTCTGTAGTGCAATGCTCGGCTCTCTGTGTGTCCAATCAACACGATTTCTAGTTGGGCCCTGACAGCTTGACTCAAAATGTGTCATTCAACCACCCGATCTCACGATTGACCTGAGGCACCCTGATAATGAGCAGGAGTATTCGTCCGTACACTAAAAGCTGTTGTTGGCAATCTAACTCATCTACCGGACGTTAGCGCTCGCCCGGGTGTCTTAAAAATCAGCTTCGAACAAGGCGTAGATCACTAGTTGAGCAAAATTTATTGACGTCATAAAATTTCGTGATCTCTAATTCATTTGCAAACAGTCACTGCCTGTTAATATAGTAATTCAGCTGTCCAATTAAAAGGGTGAAGCTTAAAGGTAAATATGGTGGGAAGCATAAGTAAAACATGTGGGTGCATAGTGAGGGTTAGAGAAGGGGGCAGATAATTATCACAGAAAGGCAGTTCAGGTTACAGTGAAAGGCTGTTAAGTGTAATTAAAGGGGGCGGGGGGAAGCACAGAGCAGCAGTCGGTCACGACGGGGGTAGGGAGAAGGCGTGAGAGAGACTGAGGTGATCGAGCGTTACCACAGCAATGCGAGGTTGATAACATGGTCCAGCTGCTTACAGCATTCTGGTTTTCCTCTGCGTATTGCAGCGGTCTCGGCAAATCGTAGAAGACGTCCGGTCGCCGGCCGAAGTACGACCTTAAACACGGTCTTTTGGTCAACTGTATGGCCAGTATCCACTAAGGGCTTGGTGATTAAATTTTTCAGTTATTTTATTTTCCGCCCTGAGTAACCACTTTCGCCTATGGTCACCTGATCGTGTTGCCAACTGCCTTTGCGTGCGCCCGATGTATTTGCATCCGCAACTTCATGTTTGCAGATGAATTAGAGGTCATGAAATTTTATGACGTCAATACAGTAGTCGCCGGTTATTAAGCCCACAGTTTTTGCTATGTAAAATTCTGTCCCAAGTTGACTTGGGCTTAATACAGTAGTCGCCGGTTATTTAGCCCACGCTTAATAGGCCCAGCCGCGTATTAAGCCCAAATCAGCTTGGGACGGAATTTTACGTAGCAAAAACCGTGGGCTCGATAACCGGCGACTACTGTAAATTCTGTTCAACTCGTGATCTTCGCCTATTTCAAATTTCTTCCCATTTTTATGCTTGTAGCGGTGGCATATTACCTCTGGCAGCAGTACTCCAGCCTAAAATTAGTTACATATTTAACAACTTTTGGTGGACAGAGGTGAGAGGGCGGAAACCAAGGACAGCCCTGGTGTGCTCCGGGCACCAAACATACAGTTCTGCAAGTCCTGCAAGCAACTTACCTAAATTTTTAAATGTTTGATTATTTCTCCCATTTATGAAAACTCATAAATAGTAATGAGCAGCATTTGGCATATTAAGTACTTAGAAGAACTATGAGAAGTTCTAAGTGTTTGTTAAGAAAAATAAAATTTTCTCGATGATTCCCAGCTTGTGGAGACGTCAAAAATAGCTATAAATTAGAACAATAGATTTAAATAGCTTGTTAAGTATAAAACTTAAAGCAACCACTTTCTTTATACAAACAGATCATGACTTTAGTCAAAATATTTTGTATATGTGGTAATGAGTGGATACGTAGTTGCTGAATATCGCGGAATATAGTCTCTTGATTTCGCTAGTTGTCAGTTTATTCATTGATAAGTTGACTAATTGGCCGTTTGTTCGACGTTTACATCCAACCCTTTTGAATTAAGATATAACTAAACAGCATCTACCGAAAAACGAGCTTTTGGATATTATGTTCTATGCAGATGCCTATGTTGGTCAAATGTGAAAATGCTTCAAAACAGCAAACCAAATTTTTGAGCATAAAACATGTCTGCTAGATACCACGCACATTGTTATGCCTAAGATTAATCAAAACAAGTTTCCATAATAGGTTACCTCTTCAAAAAGTGTTTTTATTGGATATTTTGCTGACGAACTTCTGCGTATATTAACTTTCTCCAAGGTAATTTCATTGGGAAATCGGGGACTATTGACACTTTCTGCATTTTATCTGAAGAAGAACGATTAAATTTGACTGGAGATGAAAGAACATACCTTTCTCTTTATAACGGATTATTTTTAGCTCAAGGAGATTAATTCCAAGATCCGTAATAAGCGTGCGAATGCAGAAAAGTCAGGCCACATATATGACCATTTTTGAGATACTTGTTATTCTTCTGTCTGTTCCGTTTCTAAAAAACGCTTGATTGGAACGTATTGTTTACAAAAAACTATATGTATACACGAATTACATTCAATGAGGCCTTCTTTAGACTGTCTTTGCGGTAACATGTAGAAGCTTTGTTGACGCGCATGACCAGCTGTGCGGTTAAAAAATGCTCTACCAAGAACTTTCTTGTTACTGCATTTTTTGCAAAGAAATTAACAGAATAGCTTCATATAATTTTTAAAACCTTTATCGCTGCTTGTTTCTGAAAAAACATGCGATTCCTTAAAATTTGCTTTAATTCTATTTGATCAACTTCGTACAAAATTAATCAGTACTGGCAGGGATTATTGTTCCAACGTTTTTTAATAGTTATGGATTTCTTCCACAGCACAATGTATATTAGAAGAAAGTTTCATCCTGTCTTTACTTATAGCATAGGGAATTTCTTTAATAAAAACATACTCATGATTAAGCCAAAATGAGAGCCTATTTTCCCAAATAACTTTAAATAAGAGGGCAGTTTTCCAGACCAAAGCCCTTCTTATTATTAAATCCACTCAGTTGATCAAAATAACTTGTCCAGATATAGGCTTAACTACTAAGTTAAATGTCCCGAAAGTTGTTTGCTGGATTCGCAGAACTCTATGGTTACTCGGAATAGCAAAAACCCATATTCACACTCCCTGCTGGGGTCGAGGGGATATGAGTAGACGTTCTGTAAAGTCCAAGCTACAGCTATATACTGTGGTAGGCCTATAGGTAGTCGATGGACGGCAAACTTTACGACCGAAGGGCATGGTAGACGTATGCTTTTATTTAATAATGTTTTATTTAACCCAGAAGCTAATCACTTTACCTCATATAGATTGGGGGTTCATACTGGATGCCGACTTCTCAAAAAGGACACAGGCCGTATAGTATTATACCATTTTCTGGTCTTAGTAATCACGTACTTCTAGCAGCAGTGTCCTTGTCCGAACTATTTGTTGAGGTCAAGGGGATATGAGTCCCAGCGATGGCTTTAATCTGCGTCACTTCCGAGAAATGTTAGCGTCAGTGTTAGTATCAGTTCTACTAACGCACAGTTACATTTCTAGATAGAATTAGAAGTAGGAGTAGCCGTGTCTGTCTCGGCCTTATTGAGTCTGTCATTGACACCTACTGAAGGTGAATGAGGGTAGCTAGTGCGGTAGTAACCCCGCCAAGTCCACTGTCACTTAACACTCATTCAGGCGGTATTTTCTGGTTTGCATTGGATAAGACAGCCAACGTCGGATTCCATCTGGTCTCCTTGACCCACGGTGAAGGTGAAGAGTGCCGTTGGCGCTAACTACGTTTAGTACCATTTTAATCTATCCCCTGAAGCCAGTCACCGTCACTGTACCCACCTGTCAGTGCATATGGTGGACTTCCTCCAAATCGATGGTCGAGTTATCACTTTATTTGGTAAGAAGTAAATTTTCGGTCATGATTACTTTGCATTACTTTTGCGTCGGCCAGAATTACGCACTGGCAGCTCCTATTGCGTTTTCGGATTTTTAGCGTCCTAATCGCCGCACACACCGCTTCCAGTCTCCCTTGCCGGCTCTACCCACCACACACAGAGGAGGCGGCAAGGTCCGTTCTCCCCTCCAGTTCCCCTGGCCGGCACACCCAACAAATCTCGCTCTATTGGAAACTCCGATTCCTACAATTTCAAATCCTCCAATTGTCTACAATCCGGTCAGAACCGTCTTTAGGGACTGAAGCCGTTACGCCCGCGGCCGGCTTCCAAATGTATTTACCCCTTTTCGTGTTTGATGCAAAAAAGCAGTGACTGAGCATCTCCGTACCCACTGGAACCACGTTCGAACCCGCTCTCTACACAGATTATTACCATGCGGCCATCCCGCCTCCACATTTCTGACATAAGTGCAATTATTTAGGGAATTCTGGCTTCTCTCAGCTGAGGGGCCGTGCACTCGCCGTAGCACTGAGGGGTCACAGTTGGCACGTGTCCCGAGCGTATACCGGTGGTTTCACTGTTGTTGACCTGCATCGGCTAGCCCTTCCCCACCCTGACATGTCGTCGGGATTCCAGTGATTTTGGGTTAAAGCCTGTGAAACCGTCTATGTCGGCAACGCTTCGTTTTCGTCTTTGCATGGCGCGGCCGCCCACTCTCTGCCATTTGCCTCTCCTATGTGAGAGGAAGATAGAAGACGTATTTCGCCACTGTGTGTCCGCCTGTAGATTGCTACTTTAGAGTCAAATTAATGTCCGTTAGCTGCTTGAGGCTCAGAATCCCCTAAAAATTGCACTTTTGTCTTCGTGGAGGTGTCAAAGCCAGCACATTGCGTTTCTAGTCTGGCAGTTTTCTGTTTTCACAACCAGACCATCCTGTTAACTGCCCTCTCTCTTCTCCAGTTGATCGCTGATGATGTTCTGTCCGAAGAATTGAATTTTGATGAGCTCTTTTTCAACACTTATGATTATCTGTCTAATAAATGAACTTCCTATTGATTGGGTTTATAATAGTCTCTGCGACTTATTTTGTCTGTGAACGTATCTGGTCGTCTCGGTCTTCATTACTTCGCTTGGTGAAACTGTACCTGTAGAGCGGGAGGGGGACATTGTTTCGGCATCGAAATTGACCTGCTCATCGCTTGAAAGGAAGTAGAACTGCACCCTTCGCTTTTATCGACAAGTAGACCGTCACCCACCCGCCTCGAAACTCAGTTTGTCCTGGCTGCTGTGTGTGTAACGTATAAAATTCGAATCAGCGGTTAAGTCCGGCTATGTGAAGGGGATATTTGCATGGGGATGTCAGATGCCTTTGCTGAGATCTAAGTTGGCTTCTCCGTCATGTACTAAATCGACGGATGAATCGGATGGCAAGGAGTGGTGACCTGGACTATGCCTCAAGAGGGAGTAGGCAATGATTATTATGACGATAAGCCGTCTACTCGTGTAGCTTTAGTAGTATCTTAATTGTAGCAGTGAATTGAAAAGGTGGGGAGGGGGATAGTCCACGTAAGAAGTTGAGAGATGTTTAAGCGGTATTGATGGGGGGGGGGGGGATAACAATACAATCCTGTTCATTCGAGCATTTCTTTGTAGTTGGGGATAAATGCATAGATTGTGCTTAGATGTCCATCACGCTGTGACGGGTGCAGGCTTCAGTAAGTTCTTAATTTGTCTTGCTTTCAGTGTGGTGCGTTTGTTATTGTCGTGACCTGGTTCGTAAGTAAGGACAGCCCTGTTACGTTGAGCGGTTATGCTCGTGCATGCGTGAGCCGAGTCGACCTGTCTTATTGCAAGGACATTTTAGGATATGGGTAAAATGCATCCGACTATTCTCTCAGATTTAATCACTCCGTTTCATGACCTTGCTGCGCCTGGCAATTTTTGGGTCGGTGGACGATTCCGACACCCAATGTTTGAGAAATCTATTGGGTCGCCTCCGAAACGTCCTTGATTTCTGTTGAAACATGTCGTGTCGTTGCTGACAGTTCCAGTTATGACGTATGAATAACTACGAATCTCTAGCCCGCCTGTGACCGCGTTCTGCCATGTGCTGTCTGAGAAGGTGTTCAGATGGTTCCTGCGCTGACGCCTGAGTCCAAAAACGGGGTCAGGCTCTTCGTGGAAAGGTAGTAGGGCCCACGCACTGTGATGAACCCTCAATTTATTTGTCTTAAGAACCAAGGGTACTCGGCGGGCCCTGATGCGCGCGCGTACACGCTTGAGTTCTCTTGCCAAGCAAATATTGACTAGGTCTTCCAGTCAGATATTTAGCAACTGCTCAACTTTAATTAACCAAGTTATATCCTCCTAAATTCACTAGTTAAACTAGCAATTATCGGCCGACTTTGTAAATATCTCAGTATTGTAGGAAATAACTCAAAATTCGGAGCCTTCCCTTTACTGGCTTTCAGGCAATTCAGAACAGAATTTGGGCGAGCGGACGCTTTCTGTGACTTCTCATCAGGCTAAACAGTTACAAAGGAAGTTTAAATTTAAAAATCGATAGTTTGTCTTTCTTTATATGCAGGGTCCAATCAGAGCGCGGAACTTTGCAGCCAGTTAGGTAATCGTTGGCCATGCCAAGTTGGGGGCTTGCACGAGATTCTTTTGTGCACACAAAACCGGTTTTCTCAATCGGATTGCGGTTGCTTCTGCTGTTGCCAGCAGGCGTTAACCCAAGGACTTTGGGTAGTTTGGTGGGACCTTGTAAATTACCTTAAAGGCTTCGTTTGGGTCCACACGATGTCCGTTGTCAACCATGTGTGAGGATAGAACTGCTTACGCTTTTGGTTTCGACTTTGGCTAGCCATGCCGGGAGGTGTTCCCGTATTCTTTAAGATAAGCGCCTACTCGTGCAACCGATATAACCTGATCTACAGGAGCAAGGAAATGAGTAGATACACAAAGAAGTGGTCTGGGTTGGCAGTTTATCCTTACCCTCACCGTGCAGTATGGGTTGGTTGAAAATAACACCTGAATTCTTGCTGCTGGGAAGGTTTGTGTTACGGCTTGCTTGAGACGTCTGTTAAGAGTTCGCTTGCTGCATCCCCTTGAAAGGGGACTTTGAGGAATAGCGTCTTCTGTTCCACCGTGGGTGTGGTGGGCTTGGTTCCTTTCTCCATCATATTCTTTATGATGAATCTTTCCGGATATCCGTTCTGTTGAAGCACGTCCTGAAGTTTCTGGAGCTCCATTTCAATAGTGTCAGCTAAGCAGATTTTTCTGGCTCTTTGCGTTAAGCAGCAGACTAAGTTACGCTTCTGTTGGATAGGTACAAAATTGTTAAAATTTGTATACTGTCCGGATCAGGTTTTCTTTCGGTAAACGCTCCTTCTGATACTACTGTCAGGTCTTCGACTTAGGAGGACATCCAGGAAAGGAAGCGAACCTGCCATCTCTACCTCATAGGTGAACCTAATGGAGGAGTGTGCTTGATTAGCAGTATGTAGAAGTGCATTTACATCAGTATCTGCTGAGGCGATGGTAAAGATATCATCGACATATCGGCCATAGTGTTTTAACTCATGGATTTGCTTGTTGGGTTGAAATTTTTCCAGTTTGCCCATGAACATGTTGGCCAAGAGAGGCCCGAGAGGCGACCCCATAGCGACGCCGTCTATTTGTCTGTATAGTTGGTAGTCAAAGAGGAATTGCAATTCCGGGGAATTTCAGGCAATTTTTATCGACTGAATCTTCATTTGGGATATCAGGGGCACTATTTGCTGTGTTTTGCGGTTTCTGCGGTATGTTGATAGAATCTGCTTGCACTTGCAGCTTTATCAGTGGGAATTTGCTGTTACCAGGCATTACATTTTTTGTAGAAGTCACTATCTTATTCCTCAAGTGGATTGTTTAAGATATGGAGATAGGTTATTGCAACACAAAAATGTGCATTCTTATTGAATGATTGGTCACTGCATCCATACGCGCAATTCATTATCCCCACAATTGTGAGAGCTATCGGGTGAAGTTTTTTAACAACTATTCCATCAAAAGATAGCCTTTTGTCGCATGTATTTCTGGGATGCAAATCCTGTGTGCTGTGTCTAAGTTTAGTTGAGCAATCCTCTTGTATTAATCGGAGAGCTGCAATTTGTGCAAAATTACCTTCAATATAGTTATTTAGGCATGGACATCAGTTTAAATCCTATTGTTATCAGGTGAGTAATTAATGGTTATTCAATCGTCACTATTTTATTGGCTATATGATTACAAAATCGATCATCCGACTAAAGACCGTGCTATTTCTGTATTCATCAGTGTGAACCGAAAAAAAGGTTGCCTCCTCGGATGTATCTTGGCTTTAGTTCTGTGGTTTCTTTTATTTGTAATGGCTTTTGTTAAGTTTACTTGTACAATTATTATTTAGTTCATTAATTTGCTTTTAGGTGCGATATTACCCGTTAACATTTACACGTAGTGGGCACCTGCGTCTCCACAAACATACGAGGTAGTGAATAGGCCAGACATATGACATATCAATACGAAATTCCTCGTACTGCTCATATTCAAGTCTGCTTTTTGCCGTGGTTGTGCTCTCATCACTACAATCATCAGGCCAAATCCCAGGTTAGAAGTTAAAAGGCAAGAGTCACCAGAATGAGAGGTTTATTGCATACAGAAGTCCCATTTGCAGTCTCAGGTGGCAGTGGCCCCTGGCTAAGCCAGGGCTGGTCCTGACTGTGTCCAGCCAGGCCTGACTGTGCGTTGTGTGGGGTGACGACAGTTGCTGAAGTAGGATTTTGAAGCAAGTTCAAGTGCTATGTTATTGGTGTGTTGCAAGTTGCCCCCTGCTGCGTGGCCGCGGCTTGTCATGTTCGAGTGGCACGGAGACAGGTGTGCTTATTTGGACGCGTGTGTATGCGCGGATGTTGATGTGACTGAACAAGCTGAGGTCAACCGTGGGGGCCGCCGGAAAGCCGAAGAACAGGGGACACTGGCGCAGCTGTTGTCGGTTAGCCAGAAGCAGCTGCGAGGTCAAGCCTCGGGGGACGGGGGCGCCAGTGAGGGAAAGCATTGGAATAATTTTTTATGACGACACTAAGATGGGATAGCGAGCCTTGGAGAACGAATGGGGGGGGAACAGGCATTGTGGCTGTCCACCACAGGCTCCCGTTTTTAATGAGACTGTGGGTCAGGTCACGAGGAAGGGCAACACAACCCATCGTTGACGCCAACGTGAAAAGACATCCGCATAGAGCACTTGCTTTTAATTGTCTAAGTATTAACGAAATAGTAGGTTGCTCCTGACGACTAAAAGAAAGCTTTCGGTGTTGACTTACACGACAATTTGTGCACAATGACGCCCAAATATGAGAAAACCGCCTCGACCACTCCCGCCATCCAAACGCAGCAAGGAATACAATGACCAGAGATGGACCTGGTCGTACGGATGGTGAACTGCAAACCGAAACACCTGTGTAATCCATTTTCCGGTCTGCTCTGTGACAACACAAAATGGATAAGATCATGTATTTCATGTTTGCCAGCTCGTCATGATAGTTCTCCTGTGTGTTGCTCCTTTAAAGTGATGACCTAAGCACAGAAACCTGACTATATCAATTTAAACTCCTCTTCCTTCATAGTACTGTCCCACGGCGACTTTGGCCACACAAACGGACTTAACGTGTCGGTCTCGCACCGTAACGTGCTTGAGATACAAATGTCAACCTCCGAGAAGAATATCGCGGAAAAGTTGGGGCAACTTAAGATGCCACCTCTGGCGTACTAACCGTCTTCAGCCAGTCATAGTTAACCCAAGTTGGTGTAGGATCCGGAGCTATTCCGTGAACAGCATGGGAAACCTAAAATACGGACCTGTCATTTTACATGTCAAAGCGATGGGTTCACTGGCATAAGGAGTAAACTGATTTCACTGGTACAGCTCCGAATTCGAAGTTTTCTGCACCATTATCTGTGTGCACCATGAGAATGATGGCATCTCGGCATTTCGAACTTCCTAACCCATCTCGTAGAAAGCTTGTAGTGGGCCGTTGCCTGTCTATGTCTAGCCTCCGGTCATGGCCTCAATCTGTCTGGAGCTCAAGGTCGTTGTGGTCGCCAAACGTCCTGGTGCGAGACACAGGCCACCAACGTTGGCCAACAACGGTGTCTAAACATACGCTATCCACCCACACACTGGCCACCCACACGGTGTCCAACCAATCACAGGCTGACCTAGCCAGTGAACGCACTCGCTCTCTGTCTCCTAGCCTGACTACTCTCAAACAGTCACTTGGGACCCGGTCAATCTTATGAGCGGACGTGTTCTCCCAAGTCAGACCTAATCCATCTATTCTCCGGTCCTTTGTGTACCCAATACACGATTCCTGTTACTCTGGCCTTTAACGACTTCTCTCCTGCACTAAGTAGCCATGGTCTGAAGATCGCAGTTGCTGAGTTTGACTCACTTAACCCCCTGTGATAGGCTTTCCGCTTTCATTAGAGCACGACATTTCAGTTCGCATTAGTGCAGCCCAATGAATCAATTGAAGAAACAGGAGGCAGATAGAGCCTGTACTGACCCAACTTCGAGTGCACGCGCACTCGTGGTTGCCAGCAGGCGCACAATCACCAGTGCTAGCCCTCCCCAGTCTGGGCAATCACCTTCTTTTGGTTAACCGCGCTATAACCACTGTGGTGAATCCCGCGGGCTCACTGCGCTAGGTCTGCCTCATCTCGCAAATGAATCCTCGGTGATGGTTGATAACACCCTTGATTTCTGCCAAGCAGACACCATAACATCTAACTCCTCATTTAATGTAGACAGTCTATCTTAAGGATGTCCGTCACAAAGAAGATGAAAAAATGCAGTGGCACACCGCAATCCGCTAGAACCATTGACAAACATTCACTGTGCGTTGCAAGGTTGGTCAGCCAGTGCACGCGGGAGTGATAGCGTGCTTCGTGCGATATGTGTAGTTGGGCAAGTGGCACTGACCTTTTAGGGGAACACATATCGATAGGTAGAGCTAAATACAGGGCCTGTCTCAGGATACTACGTGACAGCCAGACACCCAGTTTTGCATTTGACACACACACGGGTTCCAAGATTGTCAATGACAAAACACGGGAGATCCCTCAGTTTTAATTCTCGATTTATGCATGCTTATTATTCAGCGCAGGCATCAGGCCCTGTAACGGTCCCAGTCATTTTGCAGCAAGTTTTCACGACTGCATTTAGAGAACGTTCCACGACTGTCGCTAGCTAACTACAGTAGACTTCGACCTTTGCTTCGACACTCCGCCAAGCCAACAATCGGACAATGCCTTCTAGAGCGAACTCACGACATCTGACAGTTCGGTAGGTCTGAATGAGGTCACCGCGTAGTCGCCTGTAATCGAGAGGAAACAAATATAGTTCAGTCGATCTGTCTGCGCAGGGCAGATGACCAAAAAAATAATAAAAAGGACCCCAAAGTACAGCAAATCACTGGCCACTGCAATTGTGCAGTCATGAGATTCTCGTTTTGACTCCTTTCAGTCCAGCACCACAACGGTTAAATAATAGCGAGGAGATAGAGAGAGGCAAAAGCATAGACTTTGCTCTCTTTTTGGACAGTGATCCCAAGTGGGAGTATTAGCAGTGGTGGTAGTAGTGTAGTAGTAGCAGTAGTAATAGTGGTAGAAGTAGTAATAGTAGTAGAAGCACAAGACATCTACTCACTTTCATAGTGCTGAATCAGATCGTGTATGATGGGACAGGTGAGATGGTTTCTTATGAAGTAGCAGCAAAGGAAAGCATTCAGGACCCAAAGTCTGCGACCACCGGAAGGCTGCTTAACGACCAATTGTCCAACTGATGGCCACCAAAGCGGAACGTGTACTACCGTGCGTCAAATCCCAGCGGGACGACATCCAGGCTGTACGAGCCAATGCCCCGCTTCAAGCTACCAAGCAGCACCAGCTGTGGTTGCGCGCTTGCGTCATATTACCTTGATCGAAAATAGGTCTGTCACCAATTAATTTTCTTCAGCTGTGCTCCTCTTTGTGATGATAAATTGTCACATGCATTACACCCAGAAGTTTTTGAAAACTTTTAGTGATTATTTGCCAGCTGGCACTACCAGAAATGCAAGCGGCAGTGACTTTCCAAATCTCGAAAACCATTAATATCTTGTTGACCATTCTTGTTGACGGTCTGTGGGATACGATGTGGTCCGGCCAGATAATCGACGATGAAACGTATCCCAACAAGTATCAGCTAATGAATATAGTAAGGCGTGAAAGGCCAGAGTGTTATGAATGATTTAATATGGTTAGAAGGAGTAGAATCTGAGTAAAATGCAAGTGACTGCCAGACAAGTGCAGTCCAGCCACGAATGGGCCAGAGTACAGAGGCGTAGTCCGGCAAGTAGATCACCGGGTCCGGGAGTGTCTGAGAATTGGAAGTCGCCTTGGGAGGTTGTTGGCCAGTTAGCCAGACAGGTCTGTGACCTTAATCGGAGATTTGACCGTCTAGCGCACACGGACCGGTAGGCAAGAAACCTAGACACTCGGGTCATGCCCCACAGGCATGTGAGCGAAGCATGGCTTAGAATAAGAGGTCGCTACAGGTCTCTCACTGAGCCTGCACCATGTCCTTTCTATGAGTATGTAGGTAGCATCCTCCTCATATACGTCACCGTCGCATACGCAAGTAAACACTTACTTTTCTGATCCACACCACATAACTATATCATTTGTATATGGTGAATCATCAACACCACACATGGAAAAAGGGTCTTCGCAGTAGTCTCAGTTCTGAAAGTCGGCGTTTAGTCGACAGAAAATGCATGGATGTATTGACAGGAGGTTAAAGCTAAGAAGGTTAAATCCTGACCGCTAGGATCTTCCAGGCCCGGTTCCTAAGGAGATTGGAGAGAAGACGGTAGGAAGGCCAGATTTTTAGGAATAGTGTATTCTTCAGAAGGATAGGAAAATAGATGAAAAGAGTTTTGACACTCGAATGCTCGTTGTCCGGCTGCCAGAGCGTCAATTGCGGAGGGACGAGAGCCCCAGGAAACGCTGGCACATGCTTTGTTACAGCAGCCAATCGTGCGGCTAATGTCTAGACTAACGGCGTTGAGCGACTTTATAATGGGCGAAGGCTGGCTAGCGTGAGCGCGTGGTCACGCTGAGGCGTATGTGTGCGTCGGTCAAGGACAGTTAGCGCCTAGCCCCAGGAGGCAGTGGGCGCGCAGGCAGGCTAAAGGCGCCATGCGTCAGCGGCTGATCTTGCGGTCCAAGTGGCTGCAAGAGGCCACAAAAGATGGATCCTCACGGATCCGGTGACGATTGCCTGCTCTTTTTACGAGCCTGCGCAGAGCAGTGTCCCTTCCTGACAAGCACCTGCTTTTGCCTTCCGCTGCAGCACAAGGTGACCTGGACGTATCTCCGGTCCCGGCAGTGTCTTCCCCTCGACTATATCCTCGTCCGGTGGCGTGACCAGCAGAACGTGCTGATGACGAAGATGATCCCAAAACGATCCCGATCCGCTGACTGACCCTCACCCAAAATAAGGATATGAATCCTAACACGCAGGTGATTTCGAGGTCGGTGGCCCCACCCCAGGTTCATTGGTGTTTCCTGCTATTCATATTTTGTACAGGTACTACTAAGTATGATTACTGGTGTTAGCATCACTAGTATTGGCATTGTTACGCCCGAGCGCCATGTTGTCCTTTGGTAGCGTGTCTTCTTCCTGATTATGGCCGGTACTCATTCGTTCGTCTACGTCCGTTATCTTCTGGCTGTGTCCACGCACTGTAATTCCACTAGAATGCTCGATCACAGGAACAGTCACTCATAGCGACGATAAGCCGAGGCCAAGTGTTGAAACACACGTATTTATTACGACTACAGTAGAATAATAATGATAATAAACTGTCATACAGGCGATCACACGTAACCAAAGAAGATAATCGGGGAAAGATGGAGCTGGAGGCTACAACTGGGGAAGGAAAACATTCCGTGGGGCCCTCGCAGGAAGGTCAACTGTTATTCAGAACTGTCAACAAGGGAGAGTGAGGCTGGAGACCGCCACCAGGCAGGGGACAACCAATACACCTCCTAACCTGCGAGAGCACACCACCTACAGCATCCTGGACCAGACTCAAAGTAACCACGCCGATTTAATTAAAACAAGCATTAATCGCATTGTCCTGCTGGATACTACAACCTATTATTGATGTCAGAAGTAACTTGGTTTTGACTCTTTACCCATGTCGATCTTTTTATTTGCTACATTTATTCATTTGTAGTATTATTAGCGATAGTATTACTAGTGTTGCTAGCCACAGTCATAATTGCAACAGTCGCACTTTCAGCTTAGCTTTGGGTACCAGCACAAGCTGTTCCAGCGAAAGCTTTTAGCCTTCCTGAGGGAACCTGCACCGAAAGGTAAGTTGTGTTCACATTTGGTGACGCGTATATCCTAACAGTGATGTACGGTTTGACACGATGGCTGAAGGCATCCTCTATGTCGGGCACCTCGGCAGAAAATATCGCCACGGTTTCCCGAATCGCTGATATTTCCTCTCCAATATGAAATCTCATTCACAACTCAGACGCAAATCACCCCGTAACGTAAGCTATTCTATTGATCAACCTGTCGTAAGCATGAGGAAACTTGATCCCGATGCTTTGGACAATTTTAGTAGGTTTTGTTACCAATATGGGTGTCTGTTTACGGTCCATGGTGCCATCTTTGATGGAAAGGTATCTACGCTCACTTCTCAGAAATGTGAGAAACTAGAGTCTTCCGCCAATATGGTGTCAACCGAGACCTCTGACCGGCAAAACTGAAATTTTGATTTTCTTTTGAAAATTTTCCCAAAGGATAAACAACCCATAGACGTCGCCTTTCGATTTCTTTACTTTTGTGGCTTTAAATTTAAATAAGCAGAAGCTTAAAGATTCTCATCTCGGAGTAAAAACCCGCCGATTCTCGTCAAACATTTTTCGGCAATCTAAGTAGATTTTGAGTTAACCCAAGTGTGAAAAACTCTAGGCGTTTGGCGGGATTTAAACCCGCACATCAGCGAAAGCCTTTGCCGGAGGCTAATGCTCTAACACTAAGCTACAAATGCCCGCGTCATGCCATGAGTTAAATCACACTTGGATCTATATTACCCGCTCAACTTTTCGCTCAAATGGAATCCACCAATACGGGAGAAATTTGACTGCCCAAGCAGCATTACCTAAGCAATCATCTAGAATCCACTAGAATGACTGCTAGGCTGACTTAATTATTAAGTTGGTTTGGCATATTTGCTTAATTTGAGTTGACCCAAGTGTGAAAAACTCTAGGCGTTTGGTGGGATTTAAACCCGCACATAAGAGAAAGCCTTTGCCGGAGGCCGGCGGGCGTTTGTAGCTTAGCGGTAGAGAATTAGCCTCCGGCAAAGGCTTTCTCTGATTTGCGGGTTCAAATCCCGCCAAACGCCTAGAGTTTTTTACACTTGGGTCAACTCAAATTAAGCAAATATGCCAAACCAACTTAATAATCTAAGGAGACATTATTTTTCTCAGCATGAGCGCTCCGCTTAATATGTAAAGGAGAACAAACTCTACATATGCAGAGATAAAACTCCAATGGAACGTCGGGTTTTACCGAAATTAGCAAATGAGGACTCTAGTTCTACATCAACAATACCAAAATGTGTCTCTGAGGCCGGCCCTCCCGCTCAGGTAAGCCCACGTCCCTTTGGATCAATGCCAATTTCTCCTGAATCTGCACTCATTCACCTCACTCCTGATTCGAGTGAAATCGTAACAGCGCCAAGTCGTTCTCCTTTTAAGCCGACCACACTTGCGAAAGCTTTAAAATCGGGTAAACCTAAGGACACCCCTAGTCAATCTTAGTCAGTTGTCAAATGCGGCAATTTGTTTACTGCTAGCACCTCAGCGTCTAAAACAGGTGCAAACACTCAAGCTAGCACTTTTCCTAACCCCAAAACTCTCAAAATTCCCAAATAATTAAATCAGCTTATAATGTTAACAGTTTTTTTAAACCATTCATGTCATTTTCAAATGCAAATTTTCCAGCAAGTTATGCTAAAATGCCTCAAAATCGTGTTTTTTCCATGCCACAATCTAGCCTTCCTTTCCATGGTTCCTGTTATGGGGGCGAGAAGTGCACGCTATCTGAATCACGGCCGCAAGCCGTTTGCGCGCGCTGAGAGCTCATGTGACGCGCGCCCGCGCGTGCACTGCATTGTTCCAGGCGTCCCGCAGCGTTGGAAACCACGCCAGAACTACCCCTCTCGTCCGATAGGCCAGGAACAGTCTAGAAGGACCAGCGCCTTATAAAAGGCTATACTGAACACGCTAATTCATACCGTTGTCTCTGTACCGTCTGGAATAAAGCCTTCCTATCAGAACCGCTCTCTTGGCTTCTTCTGCCTATTAGTCGGGTCCGAATAAACTGGGCTATAACAGTTCCCGTAAATATGCGTTTATAGAATATACATAGTTCATTTAACAATAAATACTCGACAAATTGTAGACATGGATCATTTTGTTTACCACCACTTGTTGCTCCCCTGCAGTCTTCCATTCCGCCAACAAGTTTTCCTTTTTTATAAATACTGATGAGCGTAATCTGCATCTCAGGCTCAGTAAAGTCTCACTCAATGTGAGATCAGTTGTAAGTAGGATGACACAACTTAAAACAGTAGCATTCGAGCTTGATCCACATGTGTTCTGTGTCCCCGAATCTTGGGCTCACTCTCTTATTTCTGACTCGCTAGAGATAATTTTACTTTGTACCGACAAGACCACATTGAAAAGCACGGCAGTGGTTGCCTTCTTTATATTAAATAATCTTTTGTACATTTTCCGTTTCACCTGAGCATTTCGTCATTTTCTGGAAATTTTGCTGTATTTCAGTCATCCTCCCGCACAAGAAAAAAGCGGGAATTGGCTGTGTCGATAATCCTCCATGTAAATCAGGCAATGAAAGTCAGCTCTGTGAAAGGTTTGAAAAATTTGCAGAGACTCAGTTTGATGTAGGTGATTTTAATCTGCCAGACATTGACTGACATGCAACTTCCTGTCTGCCAAAACTTCAGTAATTGACCAATACTATTAACTTTTCAAGCATGTCACAACTTGTCAGTTCAGTGACTAGAAATGATAACATATTAAGTTTAATTTTTAACAATGACGTCCACCCTCTTTTTATGAATTTCCATTGTGCTCTTTACAAAAGTGTTCACGCAATAATTCACTGATATTTTCCAGTCTCCCTTTCTAAAAAGCCTGAGGTAAATTGCAAAGACCTTGACTTTTCTGAAGTGTACTATAAATTAATAAATTATTCCGTAAGCCCGACTGGACACAACCTTAATCTCTGCTCTCAAACGTAGACTATTTGGATTCTGATACCATTTCGCCAGTACTGTTTTGGATATTATCGCTTCAATTGTATGTGCAAAAGTACTTTCTGCAACTCGTGAAATTTGTTATTGTGTCGTACTTCATCAGAAAACGGAATCAAATTGGAATTTGTTCTTCACGTCATTGAACTGGATTTGCAGCCTACAACCAAAGCAAGTGAAAACAGCCTGAAAAAACCACCAGTGACAAGATCAGCAGTTATTCAGGACCTCGAAGATCTACAAACGGCTGAGTCGTTCCTGAATATCCTGCATATTGTTTATACACATTTGAAAGTGCTTCTAAGTAATTAAGCGTATTGTTTACTCAGTCTGCTAGAAATATTTGCAATACTTTACACACCATCAGAAGATTTTCGTTATTTTGAATACCAGTCAACACACTACCTCATAGTCGCATTTTGAATTTAGTCGTTTCGTTTGCAAATGGAAGTAACAAATATTACCTTCGATAATTCTACTAAACTGTCAACGGGGCCAGGAATCCAACCGCGGACGCCTCGGGTGGAAGTAGAACGGCTAGACGATGGGGCTATAGAAGAGTACAGTAGTGAGGATCAAATTAGATTATCAACTACAAAAGAGCGGTCTCGAAGTTTACTGAAAAGTCCTCCCGGCAAACGGACGAAAAGTCTCAGAAGTTTAAGAGGTGCAACTTATAAAGATGAGGCTTGCACATCCTGTCTTACGCTTCTGCACAAATTTGCAGACCACGATAAGGAGCTCCATGATCTGAAAATGGAGATGGAGGAATTGAAGAAATCTCTTCGCTTCCTCCTTAAAAAGGACAACATTATCGTACCTGAAGTTGAGAATAGCCAGCAGAGAAGAGTATTTGCAGAATCTCGGGGCGGAGCATCCACTGAGAAAGATGAACAGACACCGGCAAACAAAGCGGCGAAATTGGTAGCTTCCACCTCAAATCCTCTCGATACTGCGCGAAACAAAACACCCACCAAACAACACGCTTCAATCGGAGAAGGAGATTGTACAACTCCACTTTCTTGTAAAGTCGGTTCGGGCACAGAAAGCCAGCATAAAAAAGATAGTGGGTATGCTAAGGCTGCATACAGATCACTGAAAAAAACCACAAATGCGGAAGGGGGGCAGCACGAAGACAGCTCTGAACAAAGCTATCCCGGCTTCCACTAGCCCGTTATTCGTTATTCATGGCAACAAACCCCACCGGCAAGATTTATGCTTCCATGGTATAGAGGCTATTTGGCTGACAATTAAGGCACGGGGGTCGCAGCCCCTGGAAGCCGTGACTGTCTACCGACCACCGCGGACAAACAGTGATGCAGATGCGCGTTTGCTGGGGTGCATAAAGGAGATAGGAAGTCGACCTGATGTTGTACTCATGGGTGACTTCAATGCGCCCAGCATATGTTGGAACAATTTGCGGGCCAATTGTTCTAAAAACACCTTTGGTCACCATCTGCTAAAAACAACACTTGAGGCACTTTTCACACAACACGTCCTAGTTTCAACTAGAGCACGTGGAGGGCAACAAGCAAGTTGTTTAGATCTAGTCTTCACGAAGCATCCCGACACTATAGACGAGGTATGCTGCCTACCTCCACTAGGTCGAAGTGATCATGCCGTACTTTTATGGGATTATGGTCTTTACTCGTTACCCCCTACAGCAGACGAACCAAGGTCAAATATATGGCGAGGTGACTTCTCACAAATGAGAGTAGAGGCATCACAAATAGACTGGGGTCTTCTTTTCTCTGGGGATGTCACTGAGGACTGGAATACATTTAAGGAGTGGTTGTTGCAGCTAATGCGCAGTCATTGTCCACTTTCAGTGCCCAAGGTATCTAGCCAACCTCCATGGCTGAACAGAGCTATCAAAAGAGAGATCAATAAAAAAAGAAAGCTTTGGAAGAAGTTTTGCAACACAAGCTGCAACGAAGATTTTGAACAGTACAAAATCCAGCGGAACAAGGTAAAAAAAATGGTTTTCAAAGCACGACGGGACTTTGAGAGCGATCTACTGCGTCGAGCTGTCAATAATCCAAAGTTGCTATACAATTATTTACGGAAAAGCACACGTAACAGGAACCCGATTCCTGTTATGCAAACTGATGATGGTCACGAAATCTCCGACTGTAAAAACAAAGCAGAACATTTTGCTGAGTTCTTTCAGTCTGTCTTCACCATAGAACCTCCCTTCGTCGCAACTGTTGACGAGGTCGTGGAAGCACCAAATATTGGGGATATTTTGTTTGAAGAAGAGGCGATTTTTCAAGAACTAAAAAGCTTGAAGGAATGTAAATCTCCGGGTCCTGATGAAATTCCTGCCAAATTGCTCAAGGAACTTGCTAGAGAACTAGCTAAACCCCTTTCACTAGTGTGCCAGAAATCGTTTGATACTGGAATACTTCCTCCGGACTGGAAATTAGCGCATATTACACCGCTTTACAAAAGCGGTGGTCGTGCATCTGCGAATAACTACAGACCCGTGAGTCTGACCTCCATATGCTGCAAAGTAATGGAGAAGATCATCAAGAAGCAATTGATGATATATTGTGAAACTCACAATATATTGTCGAATGCGCAATTTGGATTCCGTAGGGGAAGGTCATGTGTAACAAACTTGCTTTATACGATGCAAAGCTGGACAAGGGCAATTGATGCAAAAGAAACTGTACATGCAGCCTACATTGATTTCCGGAAGGCCTTTGACAGTGTTCCACACCAACGTCTCCTGCATAAGTTGAGACTGATGGGTATCGGAGGCAGACTTCTTACGTGGATTGAGAATTTCCTATCTGGTCGTTCCCAAACGGTGTGTGTAGGACGACAACAATCAAGGCCGACAGTCATCGAGAGTGGAGTCCCTCAAGGTTCAGTACTCGGACCCACCCTCTTTCTCTTGTTCGTTAATGATTGTGTACAGGAATTGGACTGCGAGTGCGCCATGTTTGCAGATGATGTAAAAATATGGAGGGTCATCAGGTGCGCTGCCGATGAAGATAACTTCCAGGAAAATCTTTGTCGATTAAACGAGTGGTCGCATAGATGGCTGCTGTCCTTCAATTCTAACAAATGCACTCTGCTGCGCCTGGGAAATCGAAATGCGGTGCCTTATGCGCGACCCTACCATCTGAACGGAATCCCTCTGCAAGAAACAGAAATACAGAAGGATCTCGGCATCTTGATGACAGACAATCTCAAACCTTCTACACAATGTTGTAAGGCGGCTAAAACTGCAACTTCAATGTTGTACGCCATCAAGCGGGCATTCACGGTTTTTGATGAAGATTGTTTCTCGAAAATCTTCGGTACCTTCATAAGGCCACATCTTGAATACGCGATTCAAGCCTGGAGACCGTGGATGCGGCAGGATTATAACGTACTTGAGAGGGTGCAGCGGCGAGCAACAAAATTAGTAAGAGGCCAAGGTTCACTACCATATGAGATCCGCCTAAATAACCTTAATCTCTATCCTTTGAGTTATAGGCAGTTACGCGGAGATTTGATACAAACCTTCCGTATCGTGCGTGGCTTTGACTGCGATCTCATGTGTGACGACTTCTTCCAACTCGCCACTACAACTAATCTCCGGGGGCATCCCTTCAAACTCTATGTGCCCCAAGGACGATTGGATGTACGGAAGAATTTTTTCTCTAATCGTGTCGTGGACCCGTGGAATAACCTTCCCGAGGCCATTGTTATGTCCCAATCTGTGGAGATATTCAAACACCGACTTGATATACACATGCTACAACACAACGTGAACTATGTGACAAATTAACCTTGAAACACCACTGCGCCATGTGACTGTCTATATTTTCCTGACTGAAAACTTGTTAACATTGTTTATAATTCTTGAGATTTCGATGTGAAAAATAGGGAGTTCAAAGGCGCAAGCCTATTTTTCCCTCAAATATACTGACTGACTGACTGA
>JAYGXS010000009.1:18675600-18694667 GCA_036362985.1 Ligula intestinalis
TTACTTACCTACCTGAGGTGAACGCTCGCCCGGATGTCTTAAAAATCAGCCCAGATGAAGTGTAGGACGCGCATAAGCTCATATTCCCATGTGTTACGTTCAATGCAATAATAGGATTCATTTCAGCCATTGATGCAATTATGAGTATATTACTAGAATAGAAGAAGACGTTCTCTGGGACCAGGGGTTTATTTGTCCGACGTTTCGAACCTTCCCGCGAGCTCATTGTCAAGGAGTGAAAAATGTACAGCTCACAGTGTATTTATCTCGGTTCTGCCGGGAGTGACCTCCGTCCTTGACCTCTACTATTCGCTGGTCTTAGTAAGTATGATTACTAAAATTAGCACTCTTTGCAGCGGCATATTACTTCTAACATCAATATCCTAGGCCAAACTAAGTAAAATATGACAGTTTTGGTGAACAGAGGTGACAGGGCAGAAACCCTGCTGTGCTGCGGACTTTAAACAGAATAGCATAATCTGAGGTGCGCAATTTTTGTTGAGATTGAGGGGATATGAGCCCAGTGTTGATTTAAATTAGCGCCACTTCTGGCTAATGGCAGTGTTATTACCAGTACTACTAACTCGCAGCTACGCTGCTAACCAGTAGTAGTAGAAATATGAGTAGCCATATCCGTATCCGTCTCTGCCTCCTTGAGTCTATCTTGACACCTACTGAAGGTGAGTGAGAGTAGATAGTGCGGTAGTATCTGCGCAAAGTCTACTGTCACTTAACACTAAATTACGCGGTGTTTTCTGGCTTGCATCGGAGAAGGCGACCAATGACGCATCCAATCTGGCCTTCTTGACCTATGGTAAAGTGGCGCTAACTACGTCTGCTATCACTTTAAATTACCCCCGATAGCCAGTCACCATCACTGGTGTTTATGGTGGACTTCATCGAAATGGACGGCCGAACTAACACGGTAGTAAAATTACAAGCAGTAACAAAAAGGACAGCGATTGTAGCACAAAAAGAGTAATTGTAAAAGAAAGTCTCTACTCTTTACTCACCCGTTGCATCGCCTCAAACAGGGGTGAAACTATGAGAAGTAAAAGGACATGTGCAACCAGGTTTTTGTCAATAGCCTCCAGGTCCTAGCAAACAGGCAAATTAAGTAGAAGCGGCGCGGAATGAGGACCTACAAGTATGAACCATGCCTTCAGTTTTGGCAGCCACCAAACGGTTCTGTAGAGATTGAGGTATTGCAGGAGCATGGCAACCAGACAGAAAGTTAGCCTGAAAAAGTGAAAGTTGATGCATCCAGTGTAGGGAACGGGTGGAATGGTGATATGCTTCACTGGGTCCAACTGCTTTGCCTCCGCCGACCTGAAATTTCAAAATAACGCAATATGAAGTGGTGGAACACAAAGCGTCTATACCGCAGGCATAGGAGGGCGACAGTGATGCCTTTACCGATGCTCTTCCAATTTTGTTGACGAAACCTTTTGTGTCAGTCCCACAACAGACAGTGCTCTGGGATGACAACAAATGCAAACTCGGCCGCCCTACAGAAGTCACCGAAGGCCGACATTTTTGCACACTAAGGGCTTCTTGAACCAAATAACTTTTGGATAGAATAAAGTCTGTCTTTCGGTTGATTCAGGTCATGCGAAAGTACAGTTGCAACAACCAAATATACACAGGTACTGAGAACTTCTCCAGTCGGTCCTCCTCTATGATTGTGAATGCTGGGTTCTGCACGAGATAAACAGGCTAAAACTGTAGGTTCTCGATTACCGCTGCTTGAGAACGATCCCTTGAATGGATTATACCGAAGCAATCAACATCCACCGCAGCAGTATCAAGAGGATGTCTCCAGTCGCCCGGGAATTATGACTACGGTTGGTTAGACACCTCCTCCATTAATACCGCTTAGTAAGACATGGTCAAGAGATCGGCTTAGAAGCTGACTTCGCAAAGTTCGTCACGATACACAGTTGATTTTTAAAGGCTTTTTATATTTTGCCTCCGGTGTTGGAAACGAAAGAGTTTCAAGCTCTCTGAACTCGCTATCTGTGATCATCGAGTATAAAAAGGTGTTTATCTGTTGCATCGCAGATGCCGGCTAGCGAAGCAAGTAGAGGTGGGTACTCGGTAGACGCCCAACAAGGGAACTGCGCTAAAGCACGTACGTGGACAACGCGGTGAGTAAATGCAGTAGGGAGTAGCGAGCACCGGAATTTGAGACCGGGTCCCTAAGACCCTACTAATGTACGAAAAAAATACGACGGAGCGAAAAAGCCACCATAGTACAGCCGTCAAACGTTTTCTAGACAAAACTCGCTTACTTGTGTAAGTGTTACTGTGCAAAGAAAGAGGTCCGAACGTAAATGACATAGTCAAGCAAGCTCTGAAATAACTTAGATAATTAAATGTGAAAAAAGATTCAGATTAACTGACAAAATAGGCTGGTAGGACAGTGATGACTTACGTGTTGATGGGTTCATAGATAAGAATACTGAAACGGCATCTACTTCAGCATCCATTCCCACACCCAGAAAAGGTCAGGACGACTAGATATTATGTGGCTGTAGTGACTACTCAAGCCAAACTAACGTGTTAATACTTACGCACATAGGAAGGACTTTAAACAAACGGCTTCGAGTATTTCATCGAAGGCTTATAATAACTACCAGACCTAGAAGCTTCCCATGCAGTCTGGCCCTAAGTCCGGTGACTGATGGAGTTATCAAACCGGATGGTAACTTTAAAATTCACAAGTGAGGGTGCTTTGTCATAGTTCCAATGGTGGTAGGTTAAGTGCAAGGGAAAAAGTAGACCGAAGAAAACTGTTCCTCCCATCTTCTATAAAAAGAGGACAGGCCCGCGTCTAGCCGACTTCATCGGTCGGATGCAGAGGCTAAGGTGGCCCATATTTGTTATTAATGCAAAATAGATACTGCCAGTTGATTTGGTCTATAGTAGGTTACATATCTGATGAAAGGTTGGAGATTGGAGGATTAAACGCACAGTTGAGGTTGTTTATTTCGTTTATTGGGTTGACTTGAGGTGCAAAATGTTGTTTACTAGAAATTAATTCCTTTCAGATCAGAATACTGGGAGAAAATAGAGGCGAAAATGGGTGAAATCCAGCGTTTGTTGATATCCGAGGAATTTCCTACGCTATTAAACGCTGCGAAAAAGAACTTTCTGTTTATGCATGTTGCACTATAAAGAACATTCATGAAGAGCAGAAACTCTTTAGTTATATCCGTTCAAAAAACGAAAAATTTGTTTTGTCTCCATGAAATTTAGGTTAGTGTAATTAGGAGATAGCGCATTAATTTTAGGAAAAGAAGAGCGAAGTAAGTTGAAAAAATTATATTGTGCAAAGCTGCCAAGTTTTGTGCCATAAAGTTGAGTAATAAACTTTTAAGGTTGTTCTTTGCTATACTAAATATTAAATTTTTATTTGAAGGGTTACAGGCAAGGAATGCGTTTGAGAACTTTATTAGTATATGGCAACCAAATTAATTGTACAATCGATATGAAGGTGGAGACAGCTAACATAACAAACATTTGACAGAGTTGTCACGGGAAATTGCGAAACAGTTTTTTTTTAAATTGCCGTTGATATTATTGCCACTCTGCTTTTTATTTGTTATTGTAGAACTTAGTCTAGAAATAACCAAATATGCTGAAAACTGTTCCGTTTAGGATCAAACACTTAGCTATTTTATTTATAACAGAAGCGATATCCCTAATTGTTAGGCAAATCAATCCACTGGCCAAAATTTCCCATTCTGATCTTGACTTCATCATCAAAAAAATTAAGGTACGCAGACATCAGACGTTAAACTATATAAGTAAAGCCTTTTTTCGAGGAATAACTTTTTGTCGAATTTTTCTAAATCAATGTTAAGCATATTCATTCGCGAATTTTGTATTGGACGTTCTCGGCAATGGGTTCACATGATTGGGTGGTTCTGAAACTATGACACACAAAGACAGCTGTATAAGAAAAAATGTTTAAAAGCTGGTTATTTACGTAAAAGCTTTAAAGATATATCTTATTTTGAAGGTTTGGGTAAGTACATAGAATAAAATTATTATTTATGGTGAATCGGCTGAAGCCAGTGACAATTGTTAAGTCTTAATTAGAATTTCGAGGAAGATCTGAACCTCTTCGTGATAGAAATATCAAAATAATTACAAAAAATATGGCAGAAGACAATAACTCTTAGTGTACAAAAAATGGTACGTTTACAGTTGTACCTGACAAGTCGATTTAAATTTATTATTCACTGACCGGCATGTCCGCAAGTGAGCTGAAAAAATATATTACTCCATTGATCTCCCAATGGGGCATATCAAGCGAAAACTTGATTGCCTTAGTCCAACATAAGTCGAGCGATGCATAAACGTAAGAAACAACTAGCAGTTCTTGCGAAAAATTGTTAGAATACATACTCGAAATTTAGGCTTTTCGGTAACAGCCATACATTATATTGCACGTAAGATGGAAGCATATGCATTCAAAAACTTGACAAAACGATTATTTTCCAACGTGATTTTATTCGTGCTGCTTTATTTACTCAGTAGTTTTGCATGAGCGGGCTTCCTCTACATGTAAAACTTAAGTTTACCTAGTACGCCCGATTTCCACTTTTTCGGAATTTTCCACTTTGTTAAAAAAGCTGGTGTTTCTATAAGACGTTATATTCCTTCATAAATCACAATATGCCCTATTGTGAAGAATGACCACTACTTTGTTGCTGTAAGACTTTGATGGCCACAGCTTGGGCTGTGTTTGAGTAAGAAGGAGTTATTTGAAAAAATCGTTGGATTTCATGAGATAGTGCACCTACTGTACATTATGCTCTAAGAACAACACAGCCCGCTTTTAGGAGCTGAGGATAAACAAATAATGACTATGAGTACTCAAGGTTCTAACTGGCAAGTGTCTCGATCTCGATCTCGATCTCCAGTTACTTTTCCAGCACTACTCAAGAAAGACTTGCTTATTATTAAACGTATTCTCCGCATGCTCTCTTCAGCTGCCGGTTATTCCTATGTTTTTTTAGCTGACCTCATCATACAGCGACATTTTAAATCAGTCAAGAATTTCGTGGACCGTATTCTAAGTGAGGTCGCTCACCCTCTCCATTCTGAATTAATGGCTGCGAAATCTTCTCGTACCATGCGCCGAAGCTTCTGTCATATGACCTGCCGTACATCGGCCTACCAGTACTCGGTACTCCCATTCTTAGCACGATTCCTCACGTGTGAAGAAATGGAAATTGAGAAGCTGAAGGCAGACCTGTCTCCATAACAGATGTGGCAACCGTGTCGACTTCTTACTTTGAGCATTTTGTTATCTTTGACCGTTTACTCTTGAGCGTTTTGGACCCCATAATTGATCTTATTTTTACTCTCCGTGAATGGAGCCACTTTTTTGCTGAAAATTTTGATATTATCATCAAAATATAGTTCTCTATCTATCTATCTATCATCTATCATTCATATGTACAAGGAAGGAGGAATAATTTACGCCCAAGAAATACTTGAAGATAAAACATTACATATGTAGATGCTACTCACTTCTTTACAGTAACACATTTTATGTTGGATATATTATGTACACAAGAGACTATCTATCTATCTATCTACTGTTATAAGTAATCAATTCCGTCCAGCATAATTAATGACTTTTGCTCACTTAAAATGAACCAGTGGTCGACGTAGGCGAATGTGAATTGAAAGCATTTCCAGATAAACTGTGCCAAGCGCGTGGACCGTATAATGGAGATTTTGTTACTATGGCAGTTAAGTCAACTAGGGCGGATTCGCATAGTGCATGTCCATAGCCAGCGGACTGCCAACTTTATTTCGTTATTTTAAACTATTCGGCTGGTTTTCGGTCCTTTTATTGAGTAATTCGCACCTGCTAGGTTCTCGAAAACACCTTCCAATCACATTTTAGACGATTTTCAATATTCTGCGAAGGCTTCTCGCGTACGATTTTGCTGTAGTGCCAGGTCTCGTGTGCTCTTCCGAGTACCCGATGCGGCATTAACGGCCTGTTGCCAACTAGTTTCCTCTTATGGTTGTGAGCTCCCGACGGACAAGTTTGAAATACATCATAGGTTACTCATAAGCATCTGTTAATATCTGTTAACATCATAAGAATTCTATTAGTTAAGACCCGCCTTTCTCGGCCCAATCAAACCTAACGCTTTGTCTATTTAACCTGTGATGTTTGATGTCTCATGTGAAAACAAAAAATGAGACGGCAATATCGAAATGTCGATAATGTTGCAGATAGCTGTGAACATGAGAAGTTGGTCCACGGAATAATGTGTCTGGGGATGTAGCTACGGAACCTTAATGTTTACTCTTGGGGAATAAACGTACTTTACTTCGATTAATTCTGACGTGGTATAAACAGATACTAATCTTATTACTGATGTGGCCTAACGCTGACAAGAGCTGATAGTCTATTAGCTAGATATTAGCAAATATAATATTTCAATTTCAATATATTTCAGACAAGAGGCCCAAGGCCCGGAGGAGTCTCTTCAAAGATAGTTCAAGACAGAAAAATAAAATCAAACAGGACGGCGGTCCTCGAAAGGAAGTGGGAACCGCTGACTGGTTGAGTAGATGTCGTTATACACGGCCATTTGAAAAAAAGGCATCAAGGCGTCTTTCGAAACTGGGAACCGACATTGCTTGGACAATATCCTCACTCAGGGAGTTCCAGTCTTTGATTACCCGACGGGAAAACCGGTAATTCCGAGGCAGATGGTCTGAACGTTGCTGGACTAGGCGAAAAGAGTGGCCTTGGGTGCGAGCGCCGTAATTTCGAATAATTATCCAATCTAACTCTGGGTAGTGTTTGAGCACAACCAAGTGGAACAGAAAAATTAGATCCCCTCGACGTCGTCGATACTCCAAGGAAAACAATTTTAAACTGCGAAGACGTGCTTCATAAGGAAGTCCGCGGAGTTGTGGGACCATCCTAGAACCCAGTCGTTGCACCGATTCAAGTGCGAGCATTTCTCCTGCGTAGCAAGGAAATTAGGCCGGGCCCGCGAACTCGATGACAAGCCGAACATAGATGGAGAACAGCTTTTTAAATATGGCGGGAGAACACAAAGAGAAAGTCTTTCTCAACATCCATAAGCACCGAAGCCCGGCCGCACGAATTTTGGCTGTGACAGTTTGTTTTCAAATTGTCTTGTATCATGACTCCAAGGTCGCGGTATTCCGTGACTTGTCGGAGTGGGACACCATGGAGCGAGTATGGTGAGACGACCTCAGTAGATCCAATTGTCATGAACGCCGATTTCGCAGCATTGACCGGCAATTGGTTACTTGAAGCCCTTGGTGCTAACTGGATAAGGCCCTGTTGCAGGGCGATTATTTCGTTGGCATCTGTGACATCACGCCATATTTTCAGGTCATCGGCGTACAATACGAACGGAGAGGAAAGGCGTTGTTGCAGGTCCTGAACGTAGATGGAGAACAAGGTGGGGCCAAGAATGGATCCTTGAGGAACCCCAGGTGATGCGACCTCGGCAGGAGACACTACACCTCCGACACTGACACTCCAAGTCCTATCACTCAAATATGACCGGATCCAGTTCATAATGTTGCCACCAATACCAAGGGTTGCTAACTTGTTTACGATCAGTTGGTGAGAAACCCGGTCAAACGCTTTCCTGAAGTCGATAAATACCACATGCGTTGGGCAACCCCTA
Organism: Ligula intestinalis; assembly: GCA_036362985.1. Classification (NCBI taxonomy): domain Eukaryota; kingdom Metazoa; phylum Platyhelminthes; class Cestoda; order Diphyllobothriidea; family Diphyllobothriidae; genus Ligula; species Ligula intestinalis. Next base: position 18,683,307 of record JAYGXS010000009.1, read on the forward strand.
TCTTTCGATTCAGCCCAAGACTCACGGGCAAATAACAGGTTTGTGGCACAAGATTTTCCGCGTGTGAAACCGTTTTGCTCTTGAATCCAACCATTGATTTGGTCCAGGAAATTGTCGATCTCTTGTTTTATGAGAGTTTCGAGAACCTTCACTAAAACCGAGGTGAGAGTTACTAGCCTATAATTGGAGGAAAGCGATTTATCACCGGATTTATAAAATAGCTTCACGACGCCAAACTTCCAATCTTGAGGAAGAGTGCTCGTACTGATGGACGTTTGAAACATATCCATAACAAGTGGAGCAATGATGTCTGCCAGATGCTTCAGTATAAGTGGGTGCAAATTGTCGGGTCCAGGTGAGGTCGAGAATTTAAGTGCAGTCAAAATACGGATAACTTTTTTCTACCGAGAACTCAATGTCCGTTAAAATCTCAGGGCTCTGAAATGGGAGGGACAATGGTGTTATTGTTTGCTGCTGGTTAGCATAAACACCCCGGTATTGTGATGCCAAGGCCGGCGCTTTCTCCCCGTCCGATAGCATGCGCTGACCATCCGCTACAATTAGCTCTGGGATTCCAGGTTGAGCTCTGCGACGACGGTTGATATAGGCGTGGAAACGCTTTGGCTGCGAGTCGGAGACTTCCAGTATGATATCTTCGTAATCCCTTTTATCTTGCCTTATAACGGCATGGCATGCATTACGCACTCGTTTATAGCGGTCAAATGCAGATGGCGTACCGAGTAAACGAAACGCTTATCATGCTCGGTCGTGCCTTCGCAATAAGCCTTGAGCTGTTCGGCCGATCTAGGGTGGAAATAGCCGGGACGAGCCAGGGACAGACATTTGAGTAAACTCCGCGACAAGTGCAGTAACGTTAGATTTCAACAGTGCCCATTTTTACTCTACAGAGGCAGCGGTAGGCACCTCCCATAGTAAAAGTGGAGCAGCTTGACACATGCCGTTAAAGTCCGTAAGCCAAACATTTGGCCGTGGTGGCCTCCGGGGTCTAACTGTTGGTCGTGAAAGCAGATAGTGCGCGGAAACCATGCAATGATCACCAGTGACCAGTGGGTTCGAGAGGGTGACATTCGAAATTTCATCATGCTGGTTGGTTAAGATTAAATCAAAACACGACGACGAATAAGCTGATACCCGCGTAGACGACAGGACATGTTGCACAAGACCAGTGACCGAAACAACATCAAGAAAGGCGTTGTTTAGACAGTTTGGAGATGTGGATAATGGGGTGCCATAGACCAATTAAACGAAGGTTAAAGTCGCCCAAAATGCAAACATGAGAAGATTATGCTGATTCAGCGAACATGTCGAGCCAGGCCAGAGACGTAGTGCTAGAACTCCTGTACACAACACCCACCATTACAAGTGATTCGCGGGAGCTGGAGACTGACGCCCAGAGTTGCTCAACGAGGCCTTCACCTCTAAGGCTTCGGATAACCTTGCTTTGGAGGTCCTGGCTCACGTACAATGCGACCCCGCCATACGCAGGACCGGCTTTATCAGTTCGGTAAACGTTGTAGCCAGGAATGTGAACTTCAGCGTCACCAATATCAGGATGGAGCCAAGTTTCCAAAATTCCAAAGAAGAACGGCCTTTGGTTTTTAACCAAATGGGAGAGCTCGGCGAGCTTGTGAAGCAAGCTTCTGGCATTGATAAAACCGATTGGGGAGGTTATTCGACTGAGTTGTCTAACAACCTCACGATCAATGGTGCAGTGAAGAGACGGCGTCTCCTCATAACCCGAAAATTTCGGATTATCAGGTCCGTTTCGCCGATGAGTGTCCGCCGCTTTAGCTCTTGGACGGCCGTGCGGCGTTTTTTCCCGTTCTTCGGGTGAGAGGTCGGGTTTTACTGATACTGGTAGGCTCTACAGCTAATCAGAAACTAAGTCCTTCGCCAAATTATCGGCTACTTGAAAGCCGGGATAGAAAGGAACATGTAAATGAAATTGTGCTGCATAAAAGTTGCAAGATTTAGGGGTAAATTCACACTGTAACAGAAAGTGTTTCCTGTGAGTAACTTCGTTCCGGAATATCTTATATATCCCTCACTTGTGTAATGGAATATAACATTATATGTGTATAATAAAACAGTAAAAATACAGAAACAAAAAATTAAGTAGGAATGTAACATACTTCTGTCGGAACTGAGCTGTCCCTCGATGAGACGGGCGTCTAGGTCCACCCATGAGGACTTTGACAGATTAGCATACATAAGCACATGCTATCAGTGGATTGTCAAAGTCAAAAAATCAAGAAGCTCTAAAACTTATTCATGATCCCAGATTGCAATCAAAATGCGTTACCGATTGGCATTTTCCTGTGAGTCTTGAGCGTGAAGGCAGCATTATTGCAGGAGCTGAAAACTCTTGAACCATTAACTGCTTGAGTCTTGGCTCTGCATCCAGCAGCCGATTATTAGGCCTTATGCGCCTTTGACGCGCGCATGCTAGTACCACGATCACTTCGTCGGCACGCGTTCTCGGTTACCTGTGCATGTCGGTCGCTACGTTGCTTCCTCATTCTACCGTACGCGTGAGGATTCAAGTGACGCCCGACGTGAAATGCTGCTGTGAATACGCCACGGGGGTGGGGTGGGGAAGGGGTCGTCGCTTCCAGTTCGTCGGGGCCGCTTGAAAGGTCACCCTCCACCAATGAAGCAGGGGCTATAACCGTGTTTGCACAGCTGCCTCAAATTCACTCACCGTAAACCAAGCATCCAAACGACACCAACACCGTTTCAAGAGTTCGACACCTTGCGTCCACAAACCTCCAAACAAAACTTGAGACGATAACCACGAGACGACATTAATTGTCGGACTCATTCCCCTCTCACCCCCTCCCCCACCCCCATTTCGCTGGTCCCCAATTATGACTAGAATCTGATGCCCATGATCCCTTTACACGCCTCTCTTCCTCTTACCCCTTGTTTACTACTGAATGGGTTGAGCGTAAACCCCTTGATCTACTATCACTTTGACCTCCTCCTTTACTTACGCGTAAGTTGTCGCAGCCGGTTGAAAGACCGCCACCCCCCACTCCCTCCACAGCGATGCGGCTAGCTCTTAGGTTAGGTTGAATGGCCTACCACATAAATACCCTCTCTTTCAATCAAACCCTTACAAACTATCATTATGGACAACAGTGATGAGCTCAGGCATGTTCTGAACACAAACAACTCGACAAACGATAATGGGCTGGTGACTGAAGGTAACATTTTAAACTTACTTCTGTTCTACCTTATGTTATTCTGTTCAAAATAATAACCTATTTTTAGGTTCTACCTCATTAGGTAGAAAAGGAATTAGAGCAGCCGCGAGAATGCAAGTTCAAACGAAGGAACAGAAGAGACTTGTCAATGTTAATAGACGTTCGCAAGAAACAGAGGCAGAGAGACAGCTTCGCCTGGAGATTAATGCCATACGTCAGCGATATCGACGCTCCCAAGAAACCGAAGATCAAATGCTGCAAGGAAGATGCGAAGACGCGATTTGCCATCAAATTAACTTCTCCCAAGAAACCGAGGTTCAAACCCTGCAAATGAGAGAGCTGGGTAGGTTAAGAGATTCGCAACTTCGGCAAAAGGAATTACCCAGACGTAGAAGTGCACGTCTGACTATGCAAGCATCACAGAGAGCGGATCAACGCCTAATCGATGCTGAAAACTCCAGTTTGCAACCAATTCCTATACGTTTTGGTGACTCTGGCCCGTCGGTGGCTTCCATAAATGCTCAAATGTGGGACAAAGTCTCACTCACTTACAACCCATGTCTTGGTTATGCGGAAGATATAAATGTTTCCATTGGGAAGTTGGTAGAAGGTTGCGGACATTATCAGCCAAAAAATAGACTGGTGAGTCGATCGGCATGTGCTGTTTCAATGGCAAAGTTCTACTGAATAACTTCCCCCCTCCACCAGAAATACTTCAAACATTGCTTGCTGGTAATACCGACGACTCGAAGAATTTTCTTTCATATCATAGAAAATACAACGGTGCGTTTCAAACGACCTCCTTTGGTGCCACCGTTCTTCGTGAGGTTGGATTTATGCCTACCTTTAAGGTGGAAGGCCAGGTTTGCCCCCGGATTGGATCGTTACTACCTCCTCCTGATGGCGAGCCGAAATTGCTACAAATATATTACGTAGAAGACATAAACCTACAGTCTCAAATCCGATCCCGGGTGTACCCAGGCTTAATGTTTCATATAATACTGTCCCTTCAAGACATGCTACACCAGCGCAACAGCTACGTTAACAGTTTCAAGTCCACCCTAGAGATGCACGCTTCCATTGACTTCAATATTATCATAGATGCCGATAAAATTCTTCATGGAGAACAACAACGAAGATTTAATGCTTCCGCATGCAGCGAGGTGGTTGTCATTATGTCAGAAACACATCACGGCAACAGGGATATTGTTTTGAGAAGGAGGGATGATAGGTTGCAAAGGATATACGAGACACACCATTCATACGACACCTTGTAATACCCTCTCATGCATGTTAATGGTGAAGATGGTTATCGCTTCGGTATACCTCAAATTGGCACCCGTAAAACAGTTAGTTGTAAAGCCTTCTACTCATATCACTTTATGATTTGGGAACAAACTTTAAACCTACTTTGTCAATTCAAAACGTTGTTCCTGCAATTTGTTGTTGATACGTTTGCCAAAATGGAAACAGAACGCGTTTGCTTTTTCCACACACACCAGAAAGAACATCGCGTGGACAACTACATCCGCCTTAGAGACAATATCCTTTCTGATGGTTGTAATGGTGCTGGTCGTGGTCAACTTTTCATCTTACCGTCAAGTCACACTGGGTCTCTTCGCTACATGCATAAGAAAACCCAAAATGCGTTGGTTTATGTTAAGTATTATGGTCGCCTGGACCTATTCATTACGTCCACCTGCAACCCATCGTGGCCTGAAATTACTAATGAGTTGTTCCCCGGTCAAAAGCCACAGGATCGCCATGATTTGTCCACGTGGGTATTCCAGCTTAAGTTGAAAACCATGATGAGACTCATCATAAAATTAAAAATTTTCGGTGATGTTCAGTGTCACATATACACTGTTGAGTGTCAAAAGAGAGGATTGCACCACGCTCACTTTTTGGTCTGGCTGAAGGAAAAATCGTACTCTTCCGATGTCGACAAATTGGTATGCGCAGAGTTGCCAGACCGATCCGTTGACGCTGTCCTGTTTGAAACGATCAAATCTCAAATGGCACATGGTCCATGTGGTCGGATAAATCGGAACAGCCCTTTCATGAAGGATGGAAAATGTACCAAGAGATATCGCGCGCGATTTCTAGATGCAACTCAGACTGATGGGGATGGTTACCCTCTCTATAGAAGGCGACGACCTGAGATTGGCGGATTCGAAGCAGTTATTAATGAAAGGCGAAACGGTGGTGTGGTAATTGATAACCGTTGGATTGTGTAATATTGCATCTTACTGTTAAAAGTATTCAACGCCCACATCAACGTTGAATTTGGCAACTCAGCGAAGTCCATCACGTACGTCTGCCAGTACAACAACAAAGGATCCGATGCCGCAATATACTCCCTCAACCGCCGGAACAAAAATGATGAGATTACCCAGTATGAAATGGGCATATACATCAGCAGTAATGAGGCATTCTGGAGAATCTTTGGTTTTGATATCCATAATCATTTTCCGGCCATTGAAAACTTAAGCTTCCACCTGGAAAATGGCCAACGAGTTTACTTTACGGAAAGATTCTTCTTGGATCAGCTTCAGAATCCTAAAGATACAAGTTTGACTGCTTTCTTCAAATTGTGCCAGCATGATTCGTCTGCCCAGACACTTTTGTATATTCAGGTCCCCTCATACTACACATGGAATTGGAACAAGTGGGCCCAACGAAAGGTAGTTATTCCAGTTGACGGACATCCGGGCATCAAGTATGATGTGAAAATTGGCAGAATTTACACTGTTCATCCCTCTTAGCAAGAATGCTTCTTCTTACAAATGCTACTCCATGAAGTTAAAGGTCCAACATCGTTTGAAGATCGTAGGACGATTGACGGTTTTCTGTGTTCTACCTACATAGAAGCCTGTGTGAGGCGTGGTCTGCTTCAAGATGATAATCAGTGGGAAAACACCATTGCTGAATCTGTCGTTGCTAACGCTCCCTTTCAATTACGACGACTGCTTGCGTTGTTGATCCTGAGCGTTTTTTCGAAACTCTACTAGGGCTTACACACATACTGAACTCGAACCAAAAGCTGTAACCCTAGGTAGAACAGTCGAAAAACCAGTTCGATAGTTATTAGACCAGTAAAGCCAGTAAACACACCCAAAAGTTTTTCGCTGTACTATGCAACATGCATGAGGGTAAGTTGTAAAGACCAATGCATCTGACGAAGTCCATATAAAAGAAGCCGCTTACTTGACTTGCGTAAGGTGGTGTGCCTCGGCCACCCAACGCATTAACACCCCCTGTTAGCACAATCCCCGTTTTCCCCCGTCGAGGGGTGGGGGAAAACGGGGCTTTACCTCCGCCAAGGACGGAGCTCAGGGCAGGGATCTCAACCCGTTCTCCTCCCACACCCAAAAAATATTTGGCAGCACGTCGCCTTAGTTTGCTCATTTTAGTCCTTCCCCCCTTTACCAACGCCCCCCTACCGTTGCCGTAAATGCTCCGCCCCTTAATACCCCTCCGGGCCCCCCCCCCAACACTGGCCATTGACTCTTTTGAGTAAAAGACAAATCCCAATGAAAAAGAAATTGTTTTATATTATAGAATTAAAAATATATGAGAACATTTGTACAAATATTAATGGTTATCAGTGTATATCAGTTCGATTTCAGGGGTAGGCGTCACTTGTGGACGGCAGTAAAGCTAGCTCCTACAAGAGAAAAATGAGAATTATTAGTTTGTTTGTATGTCAAAACTAAGACATTGCGAAAGTGTGACTAAAGTAACATAGTCGGCAAAAGTTAACCAATGAGGCCAGTGTATACGATGGCATTTACAGTGGCGTCGGACATACTGAGAGCGCTTCCAGCGTTGTCCTCAGCGACCTCCTTTCTTTTATCTCGGAGACCTCCGTAGCGATCCCGAGAGCCATGAAAGCACTCAATGGTGGTCTTTCTTATAACGTCCTGTTTGACATTGTGTAGCCCTGTGTGCCGCCGTGACGTCTCTGAAGGTTATGAAAATGATTGCGACCTACCCGTAAAAATAGTATACAAAGCGCTTCCGATGAAGGACTTTTGTCCTTTTGGGAAGAGCCTTGTCAGGTGAAGTTGGTGCACAGTGGTGGCCCTAGCAGCTAAGACAGTATATGCCGTCTAAGCTATTTGGGGCTGCGGCCGCCAACGGTAAGGAGTGGATTAACCTACATGTCAAAATTGTGAAATTAATGGGAACGTTATCATACGCAATCCTGTAACAGCGTTTCTTCCCGTTCGAAGCGCTTCAGGAACAAACGCAAGTTCTCGTCTGTGCATAGAGGCAGACGAGACCCCGTAGACGCCTCAATGTGCGGCGGGTGTCAGCAGCATTTATTTGCTCTAACTTGGTGAGCATGAGGCTGCGGTCGGCTGATTTGGCCTCTTCTTTTTAACTAAGTGAAAGTATCAACGGTGAAAAGGACCAATATTACCGATTCCAATCCGAATCGTGTTGATGGATTTGCCTAAATTCACTTTTTTCCTTCCTAAGGAAAACTAAATGAGCCATAATGAATGGTCTTAGCTCATCTTCTCAATGAGTTGCCTAAGCAGTGCGAACTCCTGCCTCGTAAGTGACATTTGAGAGTCGAGGCGCGCTGACATCGAGCGCACCTCATATTCTAGTGCACTTATGCGCGCCTCCGTAAATGTTTGACGCTGCTCGTCTGTGCGAGGCACAGGAGTGGGCGAAGTTTATATAGAATGTATGCTGATATGAACCACATTATCAGGCGTAATCCTAATCGCTATGTAAAATGGCGTCTGAGCCGCCGCATAAATGAAGAGGCCTCGCAACACCCTCATCGTCATTCAGCAAGACAGTGCATGCTTGTGACTCAGACTGCAGCTTTTCAAAATTTCGGCCGTACACCTGGGAGGCAACATATGTGAAACTACTATTTTTTCTCAAAAACACCCTAAAATGACTCAAAAAAGGAATGCGGAAAAATTATCCAACACCCCGAACTGACTAACGTCATCCGGAAGATGAAGGAGGGAATGTACATTGTAAATAACGTGGACGTGACCATACAGAAGGGTGTAATCATGTACAAAATTGTTTAGCAAATCCCGAGCTAATTGACCATACAGTGCGTGCAATTTTGGGTGACAAAAAATGTAAATAGCGGTAGAAAGCATCAATAAATGGTAATAATTGTCAGAAATTAGGAAAGAGAGTAAGAAAACGGGACCAATGTACAACAAAAATTGCCAGTTCTCGGAGCCCTTCCAAAAATCATGGTGTTCCAGGGATCTGCACTTACGTGCAAACTCGACTGGAAGACAGCGACTGCAAATATCAATGAGGTTATTCAGTTCACTGAAGCGCCTTCGCCATTTCCAGGTATGCAGAAGTCTTTTTATGACACCCAGGCATACCATATGCATGTAATGTAGAGGGAAACGCTTAATCATGTCAATGGGTAGGTCTTCAAAGGGAAAAGGGGGCGAAAGCATACCTGTCGCATCCAAATGTGCCATTGTGTCCTGTTACTTGTTTAACTTATGCACGAGCTGGTGAGTCACAGACAATCTGGAGCAGAACGAAATTCACAACGCCATGACTTAGTCCAGTTGCCAGACCATTCGCGAGGAGTTCTTTCAGATCCGTAACACAGTCGTCAAAGATCCTGTCAATAAGGTCAGGTTTACTCCAACCCGCAAAGACAGCAATAATGAAAGGTCGGGAAACAAAGAGGTTGATAATGCGGCACAATATTGGCCAGACACATCAACCAGACGCTTTAAAAAGCCACATTCTATCAATGTAAAGTTGCAGCCACACCTGACGAATGACGGTCCTCTGACGAGTACGCAGTTCCTTCAGTAGGTCATCACGAAAGCTGACGTGAACATAGTCACCATAACTGAGTGACGTTGTAATGCACGATTAAGGCGTTTGCATTATTGTCTTTGTGTTCTTTGGTACATCTGGGAAAGTGGTCCCCTTAAAAGCACGGACCGTATCAAAAAGCTCCTCAATAGCAGTATGGCGCAACGACCGATGCACGCAAAAGTCTCGGAGGGCTTCAACGAATGAATAATTAGATGCGAAACTGCTGTCATCAACTTCCCGTACATCTCCATCCATTACGCTGTCAAAAACCCTTAATACGTACCGGAAGGAATTTCTGGGGTGAGTACAGGCATCTCCAGTTCGGCGTCTTCAGTTCCAACAACATTCGACGTTGACGGACGCGTTGCAGCTTCATCTCGAAAAGCCTCCATATAAGCCCGCTTTCTGCGCTGTATGCGCTTATATATAGTGCTCCGGTGTAATCCATAGTATGATCGCTGCATATTTACTTTCAATCTATGCTGAACAACAAAATTATTCAGGTATTTCTGCACATTTCATACACAGACTGCTTCAGTTACCTAATCATCGAGTTGCAATGAAGCGGCGCTTATGATCAATAATTAAGCATTAATATTATGAAAAACGTACGGAAATAACAACAAACATTCGTACCTGGACAGAAAATGATATATATGACGTCCAAATCAAAACGGTGGTAATCATGCGACGGAGGGCACGATAGGTCAAGGCGAAGAATGACCGCCTTCTTGGGAAGTTAAAACCAAACCCTTGCTTTATTCAAAGTCCATGGGATCGATGCTTTCTATCCGATTATACTTTACAAACCTACTAATTTTGAATTTTAACATCTTCTTTACATCGAATAATACTTTTAATTACTTATATTGTATTTCTGCCCCAACGGATGTACATACACAGCAATGGAAAAAGTTAAGGTTCCTGACTAATTCCTTCACCCCCGGATAGCCCCACAATCCCCCGTCGCCCTACCCGTCCAATCCGGGGATTTTTCTTGCAGGGCCCTGCATACCCAAGCGAGCCCACTTCTTGCGGGCATTTTTTAAACTGCCAACTTCACAAAAATCAGGAAGAAAACAAACTGAATAAATTAGCAGTCGCATCTACTAACTCCAGGTCCCGTCGAACTGCCACTGCTCTGAAGAGCAATGGACCGAATTCAGCAGCAGAGACAGCTCGCAATCACGGAGCACAATTGTCTGCAAAAGGTTGTTGTTCATATATAAAGGTTGAAATCAAAATAATTGTCGTATTGTTGGTTCTACAGATGCTGTTCTTTGATTGATGATCCTAAGTTTACATCATACGTCCTAATTAAAAGGTTATATAAAAATTCCAGTCGTGCAGACAAGAAGCGCATAAGAAGGTACGGCAGCGGAGCATGTACGCGTACCTCCATTGGTAATTTTGTGGCGGTCCATGGTCGATGTCAGTGTGCTGACTCATCCTACCTTCGCCTGCTAAGCCTTTGCATAGTGACAGTCTTCCCAGTGTGCTCTTGTTTGACCCACTGTGAATGCCGCCCAAACTGTTCACCTCTCGCGCAAGTTCGGTCACAGCAGCGCTAGTTTTGTCTCTTTCCGCACAAAGGCTCGAATGGACATAATCATTGCGCACGTTTCCCTAATTGACTACGGGCAATGAAAGGGAAAACCCATGGCTTCAGTAATCATATGTGCTCACAACACACACACAATAACTAGCCTGAGAGGACTGTGACCGAATTTTTTCTGCTGAGCTCTTTGTAAACTCTTTGTCAAATTAAACACTGTCCTGCCTTATCCATTATCCCTAACTTGTGACTTTGGAGAACCTTAATAAATAAATAAATGAATAAAATAATTTGTATATTTAAGGCCTAAGGGGTCCTGTCGTTACCAACTTAGTGCTATCGTGAAAATAAAAATAATGATGATAAAAAGTGAACTCTTCATTTCTGGAAGGAAAACGTTATGCGATATAAACCCACATATCTGTGCGGCCTTGGCAGAAATTTGATCTGCACTAGGTGATAATGCAAGCTTATTCATGTAAGTAAGACCCAAATCCTTTATCGTAGGTCTTTCTAACAGTGGACTATTTTGGAAGATAATGGGTCCAGGAAGCCTTGCGGGACCAAAACTCATGAAACTACATTGTGATGGAGAAAACTCCATCTGCCATGTAGCGCTCCAACTTGAAAGGGTACGCAAGTCTGCGTTAACTTTATCAACACAACTACTGGCCGTTTCCTTAGAAAATGAGTAAATACACTTAAGGTCATCAGCATAAATGAAATTTTCCGAATTATTTAGCACTG